>JAPDNY010000007.1:44490311-45104340 GCA_029375565.1 Gekko gecko | reverse complement strand
TTTAGACCCATTCTTGTGAGTCCTATCCTCTGCTGCCAACAGGAACAGCTCCCTGCCCTCCTCTAAGTGACAGCCCTTCAAATACTTAAAGAGAGCAATCATGTCCCCCCCACCCCCCAGCCTCTTCTTCTCCAGACTGAACATTCCCAAGTTCCTCATCCTTTCCATTTATGGCTGGGTCTCCAGGCCCCTGATCAGCCTTGCCTCTCTTGTCTACATCTGCTCCATTGTATCCACATCCTTGTTGAAGTGAGGCCTCCAGAACTGCACACAGTACTCCAGGGCTGAGTTCAGACTGGCAATTTGCCCCGCTATAGCCCCATTTCAGCGACGTTTTAAAAGCGGATTAAAGGGGGCGTTCACACAGGCACATCTGCCTGGCGTTCCCCACCCACAGGCAACCCGTGCTGTTCCGCTTCATTCCTGCATTTAATAGATACCTCATAAAAGTGGTAGCAAATCCCCGAAGAGTGCCTTTATGCCACGTTTGCCCGCTTCCCGGCAGTGTGAACAATACACGGAAAAGCCAGGAGCAACCCGCGTTGCACATAAGGGAGCAGCGATATGATTGGCTGTGCTCCGCTCTACCGCCCAATGTGGTGCCAGCACAGCAGGATCCTCCCCAAATCAACTGGATGCCTGTGTGTGTATGGGTGCATGAGCGCTCATGCGCTCATGCACTCATACACACATAGGCATCCAGCCAATTTAACAGGAAAAAGCTGTTTACAACCGCGCCTCCAGGCCAGCAGTCTGAACGCTCCCGCGCACCTCCTCCCGGTATGCTCCCGCATCAGTCTGAGCTGTGTGACCAGGAAAACCCAGAACAGTTTATTCCGGGGCTTTTTTGCCATGACTGCTCCCACTGCAAACTGCCAGTCTGGCCTCAGCCCAGGTGCAGCCTGACCAATGCTGCTCACAGCAGGACTATGACATCTTGCAATTTGGATTTTATGTCTCTGTTCATACACCCCAAGACTGCATTAGCCTTTTTTGCCACTGCATCACACTGACTGCTTGTGTTTGGCTTACATACTTGTCCTACAGTATGCTTCATATCTTCCCTTCAGTGTATGACTGAGTTGGTTTGTATGCACAGAATGATGCCTGGTTGCTAGGGATCTGCATTCAGATATAAAGTAACCAAACAATGAACTGAAAACAGTGTCCATACGACAAATCATAATTTTATAAAACAATAGTTGGTAATTTTAGCTAATTTTGTCACATAGCTAGTTGTGTGGGGGGAGATCAGGGATCAGGAAAGGGAAAAAGAAAGGGTGGGGGGAAGAGATAAGTGAAATAGAATCTCTTCTGCTCCCCTGTTTATGGTTGATCGGAGCACAGATTGGTGTCATTACTGTTGCTATCAGCCCAGCTAGGCCATGATGGGGGGGGGGCAGTTTGCAGCATGGAATGATAGGCAGACAATCTCTCCCCCCTCCTTTACTGTCAACATAGGACTAAAGGTGGGCAATCTTTTCCCCACTGCCTCCTCCCCTATGATGCCTTGCAAGTTCTTTCTGATTATAATACACTGGGGGGGGGGGGCTGCATTTCCCAGCATGCATCAAGTTGTGGCAGCTTTGGCCATCAGAAAAAAACCCCAAGATGTGGGAAAATGAAAAGCTTTGTCAGCCAGCACCACCTCCTGCCTTGCTTATCTAAGCCAGGCCCTATCACATTAGCCACAGCTGTGGCTCCATGCAGCCTGTCCAGTGCATGTGAGCGAAGGAAGGTGGGGGACCAAACAATAATTAAAACAGCCTGCCATTTGCAGAACCAGCATGCTGTAGTGATTAACGTTTCAGGCTAGGACCTGGGAGACCCAGAAGGAAATGTGCTGTAAGAAGGTGACTTTGGGTCAGTCACGCAGCCTAACTTACCTCATAAGGCCATCATGGGAATAGAAAATATACGGAAGGATTATGTATGCCACTAAAAGCTCATTGGAGGCAGTTTGAGGTGAATATGTTTGTCAAATGGCTCCAAATCTGCTATACCGAATGGATGCGTGCCGAAGGTTAGCTTATTTATTTGGAAAATTTCTACGCTGTCACTCCAGAGGATATGCTCTGTGTATATATATATATATATTTTGAATATTTATATCCCACATTTCTGTTCATAAGCAGCCAAGGTGGATTACTTGAGAAAGTAAAACAAAAATGTAAACAGGGAAAAAAAATAGATCACTTAAAAACAACAACGGCTACACCCGCAGCAGAAGCTGTAAAAACAAAAGCTCAAAATTCATCCAGTCCAAAGGCCTTCCGGAATTCAACAGACTGTAAGACCACAGAAGGCAAGGGAGCAGAAGGCAATGGGGCATCGGGTCCAAAGGAGGGGATCTCAAGCAGCAGTGCAGGATCACCCAGACAGAGTTCCAAACCTGGGGCAGCAAGACTCTGTCCCTATGAGGGTTGCCGGGTCCCTCGGACCTGCCGGTGGGGGTATGGGGGGTATGAACTTACTGGGAGCAGCGAGGAACACTGAAAATAAATGCATAGTGCCTACATGACCTGGAAGTGACATAGGTACATGAGGGACATCGGGAGCGATGCTCTGGTTTTTGGGCAAAACTCTAAAGTAGAATTAGCTTCTGCCAAAGAGTTTTGCACAAAAACCAGAGCATCACCCCCAATGTCCTCCATGTGCCTACGTCACTTCTATGACATGTAGGTATGTCATGTTTAATTTTGGTGTTTCCCCCTGTTTTTTTTGGGGGGGGGATTCCTCCTGCTGACCAGCTGGCTGGAACCAGAGAGTTGGGGTTTGAAAGTAGGAGACCCCTGCCTCTACGGTTGGGGGGGGGGCAGTTTGGCATCCCTGCTTCCCACCACCTTCAACTTCTGACAAATCCCAAAGCACGTTACCAGACTCAAGGTGGGGCCTGTGGTTCTCCTGGAATTACAACTGATCTCTAAACTACATAGATCAGTTCCCCTGGAGGAAACAGCAGCTTCAGAGGGTGGACTCTATGGCACCACATCCCCAGTGATCTTCTACAGCAGGGGTGTCAAACATGCAGCCCAGATCAGGCCCCCAGAGGGTTTCTATCAGGCCCACAGTGGAACGGGCTGTCTTCTGCTTCTGCTTCCAGTTCTGCTGCTGCTGCGTCATTGTAGGTTTGCAGCTTGCAGATACACATCTGAATAGTATACTCAAGATTGCAACAGCACAGACATTTTGATGCAATAATACAGAGCAAGAGGTGTCAGTTATCAGACACTGTTAAATAAACAAAATATTGCAAGAATGCTAATATTTTAAGCATGTTTTTTATTTTAAGTAAAAAAAACCCCACCTTTGTGTTTGTGTTCTTTATAAAGTTTATATCTCCACTACCTGGCATTACATTTTATGACACACATGGCCCGGCCCAACAAGGTCTCATTTATGTCAGATCCGACTCTGACACCCCTGGTCTACAGCTTTCCAAACTGTTCCCTCTCAAATGCCCCCAAATCTCCAGGAATGTCCCAAACCAGAGTTAACAGGGCATCATCAGAATGATTCTGCAGCAATTAAGAGGCAGAAAAACTAAGCACAATAAAAGCTGTTAAAATACACTGCGTTTTAGCATTTTAATCTTAAGTATTTTTTAAAAGGCCATTGAACCCTGCTCTCTATCTCTCCCCCATCATCTTCCATGCCTTCTACCAAAACCTGAAACGGTGCCCTAGCCTACTTTCTTTTTTGTTTTTTGTTTTCTTTTTCTTTTAGCCTACTTTCTTAGAAGCTAGTGTGAAATAAGTGAGACTTGCGTCTGAGTAAACGCAGCTAGGTCTGGGCAGGGCAACAAAGCATCATTTGGTGCTCATGAGCTATGCTTGCAGACATTCAAAAAAGTACAGTCACATGCCAACAAAAGGGGAGGAACAAAAAAAATAGTTAAAAGAAACGAAGGGAGTGAGATGACCTTGCAATAATGTCAAATGCGGTCATTACCGGAATGTGACCCGCACATATATAGGGCTTACTGCAGCCAGATATGCTTTTTTATAATGTTAATCCTTCCAAAATTGTAGTTTGGGAGGTACAGTACAGTTAAGCATGGAAAGGCACTCTCTATATGAGTGCTATTTGTGCATAAACATTATGCTTGCCATTGCAGACAAGCAGTAAGTGAATCCAATCCCAAGAAGATTTAATAGTTCACGTATTTATTTTAGACTAAAATATTGGAATGCTATTTGTGTACTTTCGCATATCCGTGCCTCTCCTGCCTCAGCTTGTAGCCACTTCTGCAGTTTTTTGCCAGGAACCAAAGGAAAGGAAATATTTCTTAACCACTGCACTTGTATCCATTCCAATAAAGAAAAATAAATGTTTCCTAAGTGCTGGCAGTACATCCTACAAAGCCAGAAGATGATCCTTTTAACCCAGTGAATTAGAGAATTCTTTCCCCAAAATGGGTCGGGAGGCGGGGTGTGGGAGAGAGATGGGTGGAGTCTGGAATGTGGCAGGGAGCTAACATTAAAACAGGCACTTCATTTTAAAAAAAGAATATGGCTTCTCTCTCTCGAGATGGTTGCAATTCTGAGAAAGAAAGCCAAGGATGACACACGACTTCTGGACAGTTCCTTTACCTTACCACAATGCATGCTCCCCACTTCCTTGAACTCTGCCTTCTTCCTTCGCTAGTGACACAAGGCACACGGCTGCTCTTAGTGGTTTCTCTTCTATTACAAAGTGGTTTCAGTTGCTGATCTTCATTCTAATCTGCAGCAGTGAGGCATGTATTACCATATCTTGGCATCCCCAGAGCAGCCTTGGTGGCCCTGACTGGGCAGAAAGGTGGGATATAAAGATGATAAAGAAATATCTTTTGCAAAACCCATACTGTGGAAGTGGTAGTGGGCTTTAAAGAAGCTTTACTCTTTTTTTAAAAGTATGGTTGGGAAGCTGGCTAGCAAATTGAAGGTGACCTTTCATTTCTTTTGAATCTGGATGAACTTTCTAGCTCTCACCCACAAGTAATCTACAGTCCCTCACATTTAAGAGAAGCTTTTAATATCTGAAGATGAGGCATTACGGCGGAGTACACTCTGTGCTCTGTATAAAACAGCATGAATGACCATGTGTGCTTTTTCAATTTCAACTGACCTTTGATACTTTAGCCAGATGGGAATCTCAACCAGAATCTAATTGGATATGTACTTTCCACATCCTCAGCCATTCAGCCAATTGGCAGTGGGTTCAGGAGAGTTTTATTAATAATGCAGCATTAACTGTCTTTTTAATCTGGCTAAAGAAAAAGAGGCAGGGGGGGCAACTGGGATGAGAGCAGGGGAAAGAGAAACTAGAAACGACGCAACAATAACGGGAAATAGGAGAGGATGAAAAGAAAAAAGATCTGGAACATCAAGAGGCATAGTCCTGGGGTATTCATGTATTATAGAAATTAATATACATTGGTTAAAATATACTAATGTTATTTTTAAACCCTGTTGGGCGAGATGCAAGGGAATTATATGGATGCAATAGAATTATACGGGTGCACCAGAAAAACAATGAGAGGTTGCGTATAAGGCAGAAACAGCAGCTGACATTGCTACATCACTATCATTATTTATTTTGGCCCATCCTTAGTACCAGCTTTGTAGGCCAAGGCTCAAGCCTTGACATAGCACTAGAAAGCCTCTGAGGATGCCCTGAGTGACTTTTGCCTTACAACTAAGGAATCACAAGGTGTGTCTACACATTAGGCTAAAATCACTTATAGCACTTCTCATATCTGCAGCAGCAAATTTTAAAAACACCATTGCCTACAATGCCTAGGATGTCCTCCCCATTTAAAAATGGTGTTTTTTCTCTGCTTATCCTCCATTCAACAATGTTGATTGGATATGCACCAATGTAGGTCAGAGGCAAACCCTGTGCGCAAAAACCTGATAAATGGTAGGCATCTCTCCCCGCCCACTTACCTATATGAGACTGGGTAGCTGAAACTCTAGCAAAACAGATGCTCAGGTCCCTCACCATTGTCAATAAAAAGAGAATGTATTGGAAAGAGTGAATGGCAGAGGCAGGAAGAGGAACTCACAGATACATGTAGGATACACCTCATCTGATGAGAGTCATATGTTTAAATTCATAGATTTCAGCTCTGTTGTTTATGTTTTTATACAACTGAATTGTAAATCTTTGGCAGGAGAGCAAGCCAAATTTATTCACTGCAGAAGCAGCACAAAATGTGTTAAATAAGCATCTTATTGAAAACGCCCTCCATGTGCACATTTTGAAGTGCAAAATTCAGCTCTCCTTGGCACATAATGCACAGCTCTGATATGCCAGGCTCTGATATGACCATGTGAAGTTGCTTTATACAACTTGTCTGCCTGGCTCACAATTGAGTGATAGCAGTTCTCCAGGGTCTCCAGCAGGGGGAAAACCCCTTCCCTAACACTTTATTTGAGCTGCTTTTATGCTGGAGGTGCCAGGGATTGAACCTGGAGCCTTTGGTGTGCACATCATGGGCTTTGCTGCTGAGCCACAGATCAGCTTTTACTACCAAAAAGACTTTTGCTTTAACTGTCAAATAAATAAATAAATCTGAATTGCTTTCATATGCTCAATCACTCCACTAGGTTGAACTTAGAAATGAGGGTATGCTGCCAAAGAAATAAATGCAGTAAGCTACACATTCAAAGAAGCATACATTTCTATGGCAAATTAATATACAGTACGTTCAGTATCCAAGTACAGTAACGGTCAACTGCAAATAGATCTTGGAAATGAAATCCTCACAGAGTGGTTTCTGCATCTAAAGGGAAAGGCTCAAATTCCCTTCCAATGCAAACAACTGCATGTTTCGAGCCTCTAGAATCAAAGTGTTTAGATTAACCACAACTTACAGAGGCCCATCAGTGCTGAGTGAGCATCTCCTGCCAAACCAGATTTTTATCCATACCATCATGTTATAGTTACCACACTGATTTTCTTTTTCAGCATAACTCAGTATCTACACACAGTCTTGGTAATTGAAAGCATATGGCCAGTGTATTTAATGTTTGCATAGTCTCAGTCCCCAGATAAATTGTGATATGTGTCGTGCCCCTGGGCTTCATCCAAAATAAATATAGTCCGTGAGGCTATATCTTTTCTCAGTTGATCTTTTTTTAAAAAAGACAACTAATACTGTTGCCATGAGCAGGTGCTCAGTAAACAGTGTGCCATTTTACAAATCTTACCTATTTATCTTGTTGAAGTGTTTTATTGCATCTCTCTGTCACTGCATCTGGATGATTCCTATCATTCTAAACCATTTGTACCCAAACCAGGAAAAAAGTATGTCATTTATTTGTTTTCATTTACCTTGAGAAGTAGAAAACCATGAAGCTGCACTTCACATTCAGAAGCATCCTGTTAACTAGAGGCCTGCAGCCAAAAATGTGGCTTATTTTCCAGTTCCACTGATAGGTGAACTTCTGCCTTCCTTAGCCCATGCCTAGAAGTTAACTTTCTCTTCCCAAGCTCCTCACTTTAGCCTTTTCCTTCTTGTCACCCTCCATTCATGTGACATAGTTTTCTATTCCTCTAGCCTGCCTCGCCCTTCTCTGAGATCAGAGCAAACTTTTCATCATACTGATATCCTATTCCATGATTCCTAGTGGTCTCCCATCCCAATTATGATCAGGTCAACATCCAACATCTAGCTTCAGTAAAGCCTCAGACGGTGTACTTTCTGCAATATCAGGGCAACTCAGCCAATCACCAATGAAGGCTTCACAGTCACAACCGGCTATATTTCACTATACAGAGAGTCTGCATAGTCTGGAGAAGAAGAAAAACCTTCTAAAAGGGGAAAAAACCCTTTCTCAACTAAAGACAGAAGAATGTGAGCCTGCATAGAAGTTCAGGAGGTATTTTTACAACTGCTTTAACATGGCTGCTGTAATGCACCATCCACAAATATTCAGGTTCATGCAATGTGACAACACAGTCTTGCATTTCATCCACAGGAACCCACATGTGTGGTGTTAGGACAGGATGTTTGGCCACATGTACAACATCCCTATTCTTTGCACTTATAGACAAGCCAAAGTCCTGCTCCTTTCCCAGAACACAAACTTCTGTGAAACTATAAATCAACAGGTATGGTTTCTTCACTCCACCACCGCCTAACGACCATGGATGGGGCTGATTGAAATAGCAAGCCAGAAGTATAAGCTCTGCACAAAGCGGGATACTGTAATGACTAGAGTCTCTCCTCCCCCTCACCCCAAAGTAAATCAAGGCTTGCAGAAAGAGTGATCCAAGGCATATGCCCGTCCTATATGAGGGGCCATGGCTCAGTGGGAGAACATCTGTTTTGCATACAGGAGATCCCACGTTCAAGTCATGGCATGTCCCGGTAACAGACCTCAGCCTGAGACCCTGACGAGTTTCTGACAGAGTGGGCAATAACTAAAGACCACTGGTCTGACTCAGTATTTATTTATTTACAGTATTTATAGTCTGCCCTTCTCACTGGGACTCAAGGCAGATTACACAGAGTGAGTCAATACAATCAATGAGATGGGGCATTCAATGAACACTGAAATAGAATTTGGATTGTAGATCCAACCAGAAGTCTAAAAAACAGAACTGAAGCACAGCATGGGATGGAGACTGTGCTGGTCGCCCTCACAGATGATCTCCTGATACACCTAGACCGAAGCGGGCCGGCACTGTTGTTGATTCTTGATCTAACAGCAGTGTTCAACATGGTTGACTACAATCTTTTGACCCACTGCCTTGCCGATGTATCTTTTGACCACTACTTTACAATGGCTTTCCTCCTTCCTTCATGGTCAGGAACAGAGGGTGGCTATTGGGGAGAGGCTTTTGCCATGATACCTGCTAAAGTGTGGTGTACTGCAAGGGATGATCTTCTCACCAATGTTGCTTAACATCTATATGCACCCCCTCACCCAGCTGGTCCAGAGATTTGGGCTGGGTTGTCATCAATATGCTGATGATACCCAGCTTTATCTGTTGATGGAGAGATGCTCAGACTCCACCCCAGATATTCTGGACAGGGCATTGGAGTCCGTGGCTGGTTGGCTACAGCAGAACCAGCTGGAACTAAATCTAACAAAGATGGAGGTCCTGGACCTGAGCTGTGGGGGGCTGGGGTCAGGAATCCATCTCCCAACCCTGAATGGGGCGCCGCTGATGTTGGCACCAAGGGTGGGGGGGCCTAAGGGTGATCCTGGATACCTCACCCTCTATGGAGGTGCAGGTCACCACTGTTGCCAGATTAGCCATCTATCATCTCCTGATGGCATCTGGTATTTTTGGCCACTGTGTGACAGAGTGTTGGGCTAGATGGGCCATTGGCCTGATCCAACATTGGCTTCTCTTATGTTCTAACAGCTGGTCAGGCAACTAGTTCCCTATCTCATTTAGTAGGACTTAGCTACAGTGATCCATGAAATGGTCACTTCCAGTTTAGATTACTATAACTTGCTGTACATAGGGCTGCCCTTGAATTTGACCCATAAACTGCAGCTAGTGCAAAATCTGGCAGTGCAATGTCTGCTCAGGCGTGCATTCAACCGGTGTTAAGCCAATTGCTTGGATGCCAACTGAGTACTGGATCTGGTTCAAGGTTATGGTAATGACCTTTAGAGCCCTACATGGCCAGGGACCAACATACGTATGAGACCGACTCTCCCCATATGTGCCCTGAAGAACTCTACATTCAGCTGACCAACACCTTCTGGTAGTCCCTAGCCCAAAAGACATCCATTTAGCCTTGACAAGGGCCAGGACCTTTTCTGCCCTGGCCGTAGCCTGGTGGAACATGCTTCCACTGGAGATCAGGGACCTACAGGACTTATTACAGTTCTGCAGGGCCTGTAAAACAGAGCTGTTCCACCAGCCCTTTGGCTGAGGCAGCAGACATCTAATTCATCTTGGCCTCCCTTGCTTGCACTGCCCACTTAGATCGTACTGTTGCAGTGCTATAATGCCCACTTTGCTCTGCCCAGCTAAGAGATCAACAAGCATCACCAGGTTGCTGCGTATGACCACCTTCACTAGCTTCCTTCAAGAGGCACCTGAACTCCCAGAATTAGGCTATCTTTAGGCTTTATTAGAATTTTACTGTTATTTATTCACTATTGCGCTTTAATGTTTTGATTATTCTGTGTATTATATATGACTGTTGTGACCCATGCTGAGGCCACTTGCAGGGTCAGGTGGGATAAAAATCAAATAAATAAATAAATAATACAACACATTAAATGATGCAGAATTACACAAAAGGAGCCAACCCACAGCAAACTATAACCAGTAGCACAGACCACAGTCCCCAATAATTTATCCAAGTAACTTTGCGAAGCCTTTTGTAACAGTCCTACCCTGCTGCCTGCGTAGAAAAGCCCTCTCGAATAACTCAGCTTTGTATAGTTTGCAGAAAGCCAGGAGAGTGGGAGCCTTCTGGCCTCCTCAGGCAGGCTGTTCTGCATGGCAGGGGGCCATAACGGATAAGGACCATGTACGGGCAGTTGTTGATTTTGCCCATTTGCAGGTTGGCACCCGCAGAAGGCTTTGTTCAGATGAGCAAAGGTTTCATGGCAGAACATGGGGGAGAGACAGCCTTGCCAACAGGAGGGTCCAAGACCATAAAGATCTTTGATAGCAAATACTTGAAACTGAGCCTGGTAACAGATGAGCAGCCAGTGGAGTGATTGTAGAATAGGAGTAACATGCAGGCTCCATCTAGCTCCCAGTAACAGCTGAGATGCAGCATTTTGCACCAACTGGAGTTGCTGAACTGATTATTTGTTTATCATATGGCAGAGTTACATACAGGAAGTATATAATAATCCTTATTCTAATTCCCAGACTTTTTTTTTTCTGTGCGGATACCTATTCCCTCCAACAGGGGCCTCACTCTCCCCCAACAGCTTTTCCTGCATAGTCAGTAGACTTCATGGGTTTGTAGAAAAATCCGAAAAGTGAGGAAATCCCTTCAGGGATGGTTGAATTTCCCCCCAAAAGCCTTTTGAAATGGCCTCTGCAGGGACCTGACTCCAGGTATCAACGGTGAGAGATTAGAACGTTGGGGGGGGGAGAGGAGGCTTCTGACTGGCTCTGTCAGTAAAGGGTGGGGGGGAGAAGGGCCCTTTCTTTCCCGGCCTCTTTCGGCCTTGGAGGGAGGGGGGAGGGGGAAGCCTTGGGCCAGGCTGGGGGATTCCTAGAGGTTTTGGGGTGGAGTGCAAGGAGTGCAAGGATTTGGGGAAGGGAGAGGCCTCAGCTGGGCATCATGCCACAGAATCCACCCTCCAAAGCAGCCATTTTCTCCAGGGAGACAGATCTCTGTTGTTCACAGATCTCTGGAGTTCACTCTCCAGCAGGCCCCACTTGGAGGTTGCCAACCCTAGGCCTGGCAGCAGTCTAGGGTTGCCAGGTCCCCCCATGGGCACTGGCAGGGGATGGGGGTAGTGGGGTTGCCAGCTCCAGGTCTGGAAACTCCTGGAGATTTGGGGATGGAGCCTGGGGAGGACAGGGACCTCAATGGGGTACAATGCCCTAGAGTCCACCCTCCAAAGCATCCATTTTCTCCAGGGGAAGTTATCTCAGTAGTCTGGAGCTGAGCAGTAATTCCAGGGGATCCCCAGATCCCACCTGGAGGCTGGCATCCCTAGGCAGCACCCTCTGGGTGACTTGATACCGCCTAATTTGCATGACTCAACTTGGCCTGGCTGCTTGCTGCTGTTGAAAGCCAGCAGTGATGCAGCAGTTAGAGCCTCAGAGTAGGGTCTGCAAGACCCAGATTCAGATCCCCATATTGCGGTGGAAGCTGACTGGGTGATTTTGGACCAGTCACATACTTTCAGCCTAACCAACCTCACAGGGTTGTTGTGTAGATAAAAAGGAGGTGAGAATAATGTAAGCTGCTTTGGTCCCCACTGTGGAGAAAGACTATAATTTTCCTTGGTAGAAGCTGTGGGGGAGGGGGGTGGAGACGAAAAGCTGAAGACAGATAAAGGCAGATAAAGGTTAAGTTGGCTGGTGGGTGGGAAGGAAATAGGGTTGCCAACTCTGGATTGGGAAACTCCTGGACATTTAAGGGGTGGATCCTGGGGATGGTGGGGTTTGAGGAGGGGAGGAACTTCAGACCAGTATAATGCCAAAGACTCCACCCTCCAATCCAGCCATTTCCTCCATGAGAACTACCATTGCCAGCCTCTGGGTGAGGGCTGGAGATCACCCAGAATTACAACTGTTGTCCGGGTGACAGAGATCAGTTCCCCTGGATAAAATGGCAGCTTTGGAGGGTTGAGTCTATGGCTCCACCCCCAGAAGGGAGAAAGAGTGTGAGATAGGTAAGGGTAGAGGGGAGGAAGCAAAGGTGTGAGGAATGGGATGACCATCCCACAAGTTTCTTGCGGGTCTCCACTTGTATAAAATATATTACCAAGTTGATACAACAGGTATGCAGACCAGTTGGGCAATCCCCCTAAATACTAATATCTAGGTTTTCAATCCACTCAATCACAGCTGGGGAGAGTTCAAAGAGCTCCATTCACATCTCCCTGGAAAGCACAATGCTCACATTCCTGTGACAGAAAATAGTTTGGCAGGCTGCACCACAATCCCATTCAGGTCCTGGTATTTTGCCTCATGGAATCAACAGGTCTGCACAGTTACCAAAGTCTGTACGTATTCTATTAGTCATCTTCCATACTTTACATGGTAAGTCAAATCCTGTGAGCCTCTTGTTGGTGTTTATCAGGTTATGGATAGCAGGTGGAACTGACTGCAGCCATGTTCACAACCATTCATTCCCTAGATTGAAATTTTGTGATTGCAGGATTTGTGCAGATCTTATTGCTGGGAGTTGAAATCTTAGTCTAGATAGACCCATGTCAGCAACATCTTTGTGGATGGGCAACTCTCTGTTTTTGACGATCTTTCTATATTCACGAAGCAGAGCATCTTTTCTTCGGAGATTTAGAGGAGCAATGTGGCACAACATGGGTAGCCAATAGGTCAGAGTGGGTTTAATACATCCATTGATAGTTATTATTTATTTTATTTATTTACTTACTTATTCAATGTATACCCCACCCTCTCTGCAAAAGCAGGCCCATGGCAGTTTACACAGTTTGGTACGTAAATAACAATTAAAATCCACATAAAATAATCTAAAAACAGTTCAGTTAAGAACAATTCAATGGCATAAAGTGCTGGCAATATTTAATTAATTGCTTAACGATGGCATGCTGTATGAGTGCATACAAGATCTAACTATATGTACTGCTCCATACTCTTCCTGATACGAGCAGTGGCACAGGTTGTAGATATCAAAACCAAGAGCCAGGGCTCTATAATTAAAATTGTTGGTGGTAATAGTGGTGGTGGCTTCTTAGTTGAAAGCCTGGTGGAAGAGCTCTGTCTTGCAGGCCCTGCAGAACTGTAAAAGATCCTGCAGGGCCCTGATCTCTTCTGGGAGCTCATTCCATTAGTATGGAGCCACCACTGAGAAGGCCCTGGCCCTGGTAGTAGCAAGCCTGGCGTCCTTGGGACCCGAGAGGGCCAGTTGATTTTGAGACCCTGACCGTAGTGCTCTCTGGGGTATATATGGGGTTCTCATTGTTGTGTTGAGCTGGACATCAAGTTTGTAGACATGGGGTGCTGTTGAGCCACACTGAAGCCCCATAGTCTACTGAGCATCTAAGTGTTCTAGCAGATGCACCCCAAGCTGTACCACATAATTTTAGGAGAATGTTGTTTCCTAATTGTATTTTCACTGCTGCATCGGCAAGATGGTGTTTATAGTTCAAGGTCCTGCCCAGGGTAATGCCAAGGTACTTAAGTGTGTGGTTGTGTATAGGTCAGGTACCATTAAGGTAGACATTCAGTTCACTGTTGGCAAGATTGTTATTGAGATGGAAACAGGAGTATTCTGTTTTTCTTGGACTTGGGATAAGCTGCTATTTATGGTAGTAGTCAAAATTTAGAGGTCCCTAGTCCGTATTTCCTCAGTCCTTTCAATTGATTTGTGCCTTACTGCAATCACCATGTCATCAGCATAAGCAAACTTCCTGCATATTGTCTTGGGAACATCAGAGATGTCTAGATTTAGGGGAAATGGAGCAAGGACCAAGCCCTGGGGTAGACTATTATTCAGTTTCTTTTGTTTGCTGACTGACTGACCCATAATTGCTGAATTGATTTTGAGGGGAGACCAATGTACAGTGCATTACAGCAATCTAGTCTCGATGTCACCGTGGTATGGATCCAGGTGGCCAGATAAGCTATATCAAGGTAAGGAGACTTTTTTTTAGTTAACCTAAGTTGGAAGAAAGCCTTTTTTTTTTTGCAACTGCGTTAACATGCTTCTCCGGCAATAATGTTGGACTTGGGGCAGGAGATGTAGTAGATGGATATCATGTACAGAACACAAAAATATGTGTCTAAAATATATTTTGTGCCTCTGTACATGTGATCCCTCTCATACATCCCCCCCAAGTCCACGATCATGAACACACTTCAGACATGACGTTCTACGTGCATAAGGCAATGTGTGCATGCAAACTGTTGACTGGAGGCTGATGCGGCCTGAAGTCTCACTTCCTTTACACTGTAGAATAGAAGTATGGTTGGTGGGGGGGGGAAGGGATGCATAGCAGCAAATCTTATTTACATTGCCTTAATTTCCTGTGCGGAAGAATTGCATGAGTCATAATCTTATCCAAATTCTGGAGAACAATGGGTTCGTGCCCATACAAAGTCTGCTTCCGAAGGAGTGACTGGTGTGTCTTTCAGATGTACACAGAGCTTGAAATATTGCTGTAAATGAATTATTGTACTCTTTGGAAAAAATCCACAAGAATTAATTTACAATTAGCAGTTCTTGCAAGGGCCACAGTTCATGTCAGTTTGGTACGCAATCTCCCCTGCAGGCAGCTGAGTGGCCCTGCGTATTCCTTGCTTTCAACAAAAAAGATATGAACACAGACACTCCCATGGAAGTCTGGCCAAGGAGAACATGCAGAGCTGCCAGAACACGATCTGTGCAGTCATTCCCTTTCACCACAAAGCCAACATACATGAAAATAATTAGCTGCTGCTGCCCCTACATTGCCAGTGGAATGGATAGGTGGAGAACCTAACTCAATGGACATTATTAATTACCAGTTGTAAGCCATGGCATTTTGAATGATGGAGGAAGATGACAGTGGGCAACTAGCCCCTTTCATAGCTAAGAGAAGCATGAAGAATCTCCTATTAAACTACATACATTTCTCTGAGCTCAGGTGAATTGGGAGGCATTTCCATGGAAAACTTCACACCCTGTGAAATGTCCCCTGCCCCCTTTTCGGTGACCTTTTGTAGGGATTTCAAAAGGAGGAGAGAAAATGCTTACTTCCTTGTAGAGAAACAACAATGTTATGAAAATTTCCCCAAATGTACATAAAATGTTTAAATAATTGTTTATTTAACAATGTCCCAAGCATGGGCTAGGCCTGTCTGTTAGGAATTATAATTCCTAACAGTACCCCTGTACAAACCAGTACCCCTGTAGAAAATGGCAGCTTCTGAGTGGCATCACATCCATGCTTAGCTCTTTTCCTGCCCCAAATTCTGCCCTCCCCAGCCTCCGACCCCAAATCTCTTGGAAGTTCCCAACCCAGAGTTGGCAACCCTACACTCTGTATGTGATTTAAGACCTTTGGTATGGCATGAAGGTAGTGACATTAAGAACACAACTCCTCATGTCTCTTGATTGTAAGCATGCCAGATGCCTGCCAGTGGTGGGCAAACTCCCCCCTCCCCGCATCGCTCATACTCAATCTTTTGAGGCAGGAGAAAAATGAGGGAGGACAATGTCACAAATGCCATGACATCACTTCATGAAATGACATCACTGGGTCCATGATATTCTATTAATTCCTAGAGCATTGCAGATGCTGTGATGTCACTTCCAGGTAGGGTTGCCAGGCTGACCCTGGGAACCAGCAGTAAAGCTGGGGGTGGGGACATGAGGGGGTATATGGGACTTTTGCCAGCATCTCCAATGTCGCTATGTCATTTCCCAATACAATTCAGAAGTGACAAAGGGCAGCTCTTGGAACCACCGGAAGCTCTGCAGTAAAACCCTATGTCACTTACGGGTTTTGGTTTTTGTTTGCTTGTTTTTAATTTCTCTTCAACAGGGCTTGCTGGCAAGAGGCCCAGCAAGTCTACTGCCAGGTGATAAGTTAGAAAAGATGACATGGCATTTGCAGCATCCCTCCCTCCCTCCCTCCCCCCAAAGCTTCCAAGAGGTTGCAGCCATAGTGCTGGATGCACAAAGCTTTCAAAGGTCTGGTGATGACATTACCAGTTTTAGATCGAAGGCTTTCTCTGCATCTACAAATAGGAAAGCAACCTCCTTTTCTGGATGTTTATCATAATATTCAATAGCATCTATCACCGTCCTTAAATTGTCCCTAATTTGTCTATTTGGTAAGAAACCGGCTTGCTCTTCACTTATAACGTCTTTCAAATAATTCTTCAGTCTTTCTGAAATTATTTTGGCAAGCAACTTGTAATCATTATTAAGTAAAGAAATTGGTCTGTAATTCTTGACGTCTGTTAAATCCTGTCCTTCTTTTGGTATGAGTGATATATTGGCTTCCTTCCACATCTCTGGTATCACTTTGGTTACCTGTATCTCATTTGCTAAAAATTCCAAAATTGGGATTAGTTCCTCTTTTAGTTTTTTGTAAAATTTTACTGTAAATCCACCTGGACCTGGAGCTTTCCCCAATTTGGCATCTTCTATTGCCTTGTAAACTTCTTCTTTTTGAATTGGGCCATTCAACATTTCCTTACTTTTTATTCCAACCTTTGGAATTTTTACCATGTCCAGATATTTTTCAATTTTTTCAGAGTCTATATTCTTTTTTTGAAATAACTTCGCATAATACTTGAAGAAAACTCTTTTTAAACCGTTCATATCCACAATTTCTTTACCTTCTTCAATAATTTTGTTTATTAACCTTTTCTCTCTTCGATTTTTCAATTGCCATGCCAGAAATTTTCCCAGTTTATTTGCACCTTCGAAGGATTTTTGTTGTAATTTCTTTAAGTTCCAATAAAGTTCCCAATTAAGTATCACGTTCAATTGCTCCTGTAAAATTTGAATTTCCTTGATAATTTTCTTTTTTCCGGGTCTCCTCTTCAATTCTTTTTCTTTTTGCTGAATTGTTTCTTGCAACTCCTTTTGCTGCTCTGTATTCTGTTTCTTATCTGTCGCATTCAACGATATGGGTAATCCTCTCATCACAGCCTTATATGCATCCCAGACCGTCTGTATTTTAACATTTTGATTCAAATTCAGTTGAAAAAATGACTGTGTTTCCTTACGTAATGTCTCAATTACTTTCGTCTTATCCAATAAATCTTCATTTATTCTCCAATGAAACTGTTTCACTTTTTCTTTTAATGTCCAAATCACCGGATTATGATCAGAATTAGTCTTTGGCAAAATCTCCACTTTCTGAGTTTTTAACGCCATGTCACCAGACATCCAAATCATATCTATTCTGGAAAAGGAATTGTGTCGGTTGGAATAGAAAGTAAAGTCTTTAACTTTGGGATTCCATTTTCTCCAGACATCTTCTAACTTCTCTTGTTCCATCAATTTGAAGAAAATTTTTAGTAATTTCCCAGCCTTCTCGTCCTTCTTTTCAGATTTGCTGTCCAAATTATTGTTAACCGTACCATTAAAGTCTCCTGCCAGAATTATCTGCTCATAGTTCACTTGGTCCAATTCCTTCATCAAATCTTTAAAAAAAAATTCTTTAGCTCCATTAGGCGCATACAAATTAACTACCAGAGTCTTTTTCTGAAGCACTGTAATTTCAACTCCAATATATCTCCCATCTTTATCACTAGAAATTGGTTTTGGATCCAATTCTTTGTTTACATAGGTCACAACTCCCTTTATTTTTTTCTGCCAATGAATAAAATTCTTCTCCTAATTTTCTGTTAATCAAATACTTATTGTCCCATTTTCTAATATGAGTTTCTTGCAAGCAGAATATTAGATTTTTGTTTTTGCAACCAATAATTTACTAACTTCCATTTACATTCCACGATAACAATTTGTAATCCATCATGACTTGTCTTTAAATATCTCCAAAATCTTCTATATTTTCTGCCTTGAACCTATACATGTCTCCTAAAATCTTGATCATATGTCTCTTCGAGTTGTAGGTAAAAGACAGACCATATGGTATTTCCCATCTGAACCTGATAGTTAGCTGCTTCAGTTTGTCTACCAACTTTTTATATATCTTCCTTTCTTGCAAAATCATTCTTGGGAGTTCTCTCATTATTATTATCTTTTTGCCATCAATTTCCAAAGGTTGTGTAAATTGTTTTTTGAAAATATCCTCCTTCATCTTCCTTGTTACAAATTGTACAATAACATCTCTTGGCAAATTCTTTCTCTGAGCATATGCTGAATTTACTCTATAAATCAAATCAGAATCAGAATCCAGTCCTCCTTGATCTTCTCCCAAATACTCCGTCAAAGCAGTCGTCACTATCATACGTATGTCTTCATCTGTCTTTTCTTCAATCCCTCTTAGTCTCAGATGGTTTAACATCGCTCTATATTCCATCATTGCCTCCAATTTATGATTCTCCTGTAGAGTTGTTTCCATTTTTTTTATCTATATCTTGTGTTTTTTGCTCCAATTCGGTCGATTTTAATGTCAGACCTTGCACTTGGCTCTTTGTGTCTGCCACTTCTTTTGTAATTACAGCCACTTCTGCTACCACCAGCTCTTTGAGAGCTATCACATTCTTCTAACTGCTCCAGCTGTTTTTCCATTTGCTTTTCTAACTGTTGTTCTATTTGTTTCACCAATCCTTGAATCGCTTCCATCATTCTCCTTTCCATTGACTCCATTGCAGCTTGCCACTCTCTCTTTTCCTTCGCTGCCATGCTTGGACTCACAGATGAAGCTGCCTTTTGTCGATGTTTTGGATCCGTTTTGAAATTTCTAAAATCGGCCCAGATTCTTCTTCTTTATATAATCCGAATCCCCTTTATGTCTTCTCTTAAATCGCTGCCTTTTCACTGCTCTTTTAAAACAATTCCAGTAATAAAATTCAATTTTAAAATTCGGTCCTCCTAAAAATGGTGGGCGCAATTACTCTATTTTTTTTTGGCTAGAGTAGGCTCTTCTTGAACTTCCTGTTTCCTGTGCGCCTCAAACACCGTCCTGCCGGAAACTTCATTACACTGCCCTTTCAGTCCTCCGGAATCCACTCTAACCTTTATTCACAGTACTAGCTGGACACAGATAGATGGAACACCTTAGTCTCACAATAGTTCTCATTAGTTTCAGTCTTAAACTCCGCTCCAGATCTTTCTAACTGCAGGAATGATAAACAATGTCTATTTTTCTCAATTTGCTCACTTTGACAAACTCTTTATAAATCCTCAATGGCCCGATTATTCAAGATTAAGTCTTTTACGCTTATCCACCTTGTTCAATTTTCGCTAGATCTTCATTCCGGTAAGCAAAATGTTTATGTTACCTTGCATGCTTATCTTGGGGCTTTGCATCACTTCTTCTCGCTTTCGTCTTAACTCTCTTTCTTAAGAAGTCGGGAAATTACAAATTTAAGCTGGATTCCCAGCCCGGTTGGCTTCTTTAGTGTTGTCTTGCACACGCCCGCTTCTGAGAGGGGATCAAAGCATAAATAAACCTCCTTCAAAACTTGTACATGCCAATCTCAACTCTCACTTGGACCTCGTTGCTTGCTTGTCGATCCCCTGCCTGGAGGAGGCTGCGTTGGGCAATATAAATGCCCAAACTGTCAGAAGAAGCCACCATCCACCCTGCACAATTGCAAGGTGCGTCAGTTCGCCATTTTACTCCGACCGGAAGCCCAATCCGTCTCACATTAAGTGTTCCTCTTTTCCTTTTCTCATGTTGAGTCTTCCTCTTTCCCCTACCATTATTATCTTTTCCAGTCAGTCTCATGTTATAATGTGACCAAAGTACAATGGCCTCAGCTTAGTCATTTTAGCTTCTAAGGAGAGTTGAGGCTTGAATTGATCTAGAACCCACTTATCTTTTCGGCAGTTCATAGTATGCATAAAACCCTCCTCCAATATCACATTTCAAATGAATAAACTTTCTTGATCTCTGCTTTCTTCACTGTCTAATTTTCTCATCCATACATAGTAATGGGGAATACCATGGCATAAATTAATTTGATCTTGGTCACCAGCAACACAACCCTACACTTAATAATCTTTTCTAGCTTCTTCATGGCTGCCCTTCCCAGTCTCAACCTCCTTCTGAATTCTTGATTGCAGTCCCCCTTTGGGTTGATGATGGAGCCAAGGAACAAAAAATCTTGAACAATTTCCATTTCTTCATCATCAGCCTTAAAATTGTATAATTCCCCAGTAGTCATTACTTTTGTCTTCTTTATGTTCAGCTGCAATACTGCTTTGGCACTTTCTGCTTTTTCTCTAATTGTTAATGTTCTGGCCACCAATTTTCACTCCACTTTTATCTAAATCTAATGTTCTGCATATAGATTGAATATACAGGGAGAAAAAATACATCTTTGTCTGACACCTTTGCCAATTGGATGATTGTAGTGACTAGGGATGGGCATGAACCGGCTCACAAACCTAAATTCATAATGAAATTGCCTGGTTCGTAGTTCATGAGCTGAGGTTCATGAGCCAATCCTCCTATGGCCCTCCATGTGATTTTTGGAGGCTTGGGTGGTTTGTGGTGGTGCATATTGGCAGTGTCTGCAGCAGACACACTAGCACAGATCAATTATGATTGTCAAAGCAACCGGGGGGGCTGGAATTCTGCAGCCCAGAAAACACCAATAGTGGCCCTCCAAAGCTCAACAGGTAGTGCTGGTCACCAATAAGAAAGCTCCCATTCTGTTCTATGGGGGGCATCTACAGGGGCATCCCAGGGAGGTCTGCTGCAAGTTTGATGCCTCTGGCTTGTGGAGGTTCCATTCTATTCATTCCTGGACCTGCAGCTGTGATTTCCTCAGAGAGCACTTTCCTGGGAGCACCTATTTTAGGGGGCTGCTACTCCACCCCAAAGCCAATCCTCACCAAACCTGGAGGCCAGGTAGAGGGGCATCCTGGGGAGGTCCACTGTGAGTTTGATGCCTTCAGCTCGCAGGGGAGCTGTGTGACACACTTCTGAACCTGATTTCCTCTGAGAGCACTTTCCTGGGGGCACCTGTTTTTGGGGGCCATAACTTGATGCCCTAAATCCAATGTCTCAAAAGGAGTATAGGCTTTGTGTGAGAGATTAGGATCCTGCTTTTTGTAGTGTATCCATTTGTGTTAAGTCTCCCTCTGCATATTTGTCCACACACACAGATATCTGGGGTCGGGACCAGTGGGCACAATACCATTCCATCTGTGTACATAGAATTGTATGTGTTTTGGACAACTGAACACAGCTAACGCCACTGCTGAAATTGCAGCAAGACACCACAGAAGTAGCTGGGCACCATGTAAAGGAATAGAAAATTAGACCCTTATTGGACGTTTGCACTGGAGGAGATGTGACCACAGTTCTGCGCGTAATCATAAGGCATGATTTCCTTCCATTTTCCCTCTTGATATAATGAATTGAATGGGTCTCCAGTGTAACCCAAGAGGGTTGGATAGAGTTTCATCAAGAATAAATTGTCCCCCTGAGTGTTCACTACTCAAGGACATAGCACATACGCTTTCCAGAGACGCATATCACCACTGAACATTTTCAAAAACATATCAGTTACATATACATGCCAGAGCAAAGAAAGATTCCAAAGCCCAAAAAATCATCTAAAAAGAACACACTTTTGCCTCTGTGGGTTCACACTCACATGCAGCCACCTTCCTAAAATACTTTCTGGTGTCTTTACAGGTCTGTGTACTGAATGAAGAATCATTTTGAATTGCTTGCTTTGAAGAAGGAGCTTCGTACATCTTTCCATCACCCACTCTACACATGTCAGCCTTCTGAGAGAATGACTGGCAATGGGGTAGACAAGTGAACGTGCACTTTACTAGAATTATTGTTAACATCCTGCCTTTCCTGGATGGCATGTATTTCGTGGTCCCCTTCCAGGCATTAACCAGGCCCACCTGGAAAGTCCATGTATGCCAGCCTAAGCTGTTTGGAGACAAAAATGCCTGACCTGGCTCAGTTTCAGGCAAAATACCAAATACAGAAGTCAATATAAGAAAACTTCATATAGTTTTCCCCTGCTTTTTGAAATTAATGCTAACAGCAGAGTGCTGGAGAGGCTGAGGAATATGGGGCTTTCCTCTCCAGGGCACCCTTTCCATGACAGCGTCTGTTTCCAGTCTTTTTTTTTCTTTCTTTAAATAAAAGATGGCGAAAGCTGGGGCAAAAAAAGAAGTGTCAGCAGATCTTATATCTGGACAGCTGCAATCCATAAAGCTGGAGCTGATTCAATCTTCCCTTTCTCCTGTAGAAGGAGAACACCATTTGATCTGATGTGGGTATTCTAGGTGCTTAGAACGGGGGGTGGGGGGGTTGATATATTTTCTTGCTTCCTGGGACCCAAATTTCACTCATGGATCTTGGAGGGGAAAAACTGCTGTGTTGTCAACAAGCCATTTTTGATTGCTAGAACTGTCCTCATTAAAGCTGACGGGAAATATCAAATATCTGATACCTTTCCAGACCAGCTATGAACCAAACAGCTAGGCATCAACTCCATATGTCGCTTCTTGAATCAACAAAGGAATCCTGCCAAGTGTAAGATTATACGTATGTATGTATGTATATATGTATGTATGTATGTATGTATGTATGTATCCACAGCCAAAGTGTTTGGAAAACTTTTTAGCAGCTACCATTCAAAAAAGAAAATCAACTATGGGTTTCGTTAAAAAGAGAGAGAGAGAGAGAGAGAGAGAGAGAGAGAGAGAGAGAGAGAGAGAGAAACCTATTCCCTCAATTTGACGAGTTCATCATGTACTGCCAGCAATCATTTTGTACTTGGACGGCAAAGTTACTACTATCTTCTCTTGCCTGAAGTGCACAAAAGCAAGTCGAGACGAGCATTAGCGTGGTGAATAGAACAGGCCTTTCATCACATCCCTTTGAGTTAGTCTGAAATCAAGCTTCTTTATCATTTAACCCTATGAATGCAAAGCAACCGTTTGAGAATGTGCAAGGGGAGACAAACTCTATTGTTCTCCCAGTCAGAGATGACACACACAAATAAACAGAAGTGCCACGGAGAGGTCTGGCTGTTTGGCAGACAATTACATATACAGCTGAATGGATTTTCTTTTCAAGACCAGTAATTAATCTACCATATTGGCTATAATGGAATTTAAATCACAGCACCTTGTTTTTTTAAAAAAGAAATTCTAACGGGTCATTTATAAAGGCCATTTTTCTCTGTTTGCAGAACATAGTTCAATAAGCCTCAAACATTTTTTCTCCTAAGAGTGCATGGAATGAGGAGCAGAGAAGGGTGTTTAAAAAACAAACAAACACACAAACGATTGCATTTCTGCCCCTCCCTTTCCCTCTTGCTGGCCACAGGTGTGCTAAAAAGGATATTGGGACCATGCCTCCTTTGTCCAGCTGAATGGTATTTGTTGTTCACTATTTGGCTATCCAGAGAAAGATTTCAGTTGGAATGCTGCTTGCCATCGCTTAAGCAAACCCCAAACAAGTGCCCCTGGAAAGGAAAGCCAGCCCCAATACACACAGTCCTGCAGAGAAGATCTCCATTGCAGATGCTGTCAGGTTGCTTCAAGAATAAGGAAACCCTGTCTTCAGTAATGTTCTCCAGCTCCGACTCCTAGTCCTTCTTCAGGAGGACAGAATTTCTGTTGGGTTCCTAGGAACAGGAGTCACTTTCATCTTCACATAGAGGTCTACAGCCCTCAGTCCATGTACAGAGTCCATACCCTACTGAACGTGAAAGAGTGACAGTAGACACATACACAGCAGAGTTTTATTTATCTCTGTTAGAGCAATTTGAGGTTCCCATTTTCAAATTTGCTTCTCTCATGTGCAAACCAAATCTATGGATTCTTAAGTTTCACACTATTTTCCTCTCGCTTTATGAATTCCCCTCCTAAAATGTATGTATGTTTCAGCATTTCTGCATAGAACTGATGTACATATAAATGTTTGTGCATATAACTGGCATAAAAGACATTAATGGATCAGCAGTCGCAGCCACAAGGCCAGGATATCAAAACAAACAAACATGAAAAAGAGTATATTCCACTATCCCTGCTGCAAACACAGCTTCCATGCTCCAGTTTGTTAGCTTAGTGACCGTTCTCAGTTTAACAGATATAAAAGACTGTTGACAGCTTATCACATGTCATCAAAAGTTTTAAAAGCTGGGCCATCTCTTCCCATTCAATCCTGATTTTTTTCTACTCCCCAGAGAGTTGGGGGGGGGGATAGATTGCTGGAAATTAAGTGTCAGTCTTTGACAATGCTGAAACATTTAGAAGAAGAAGAGATTGGATTTATATACGCGGCCCTTCACTACCAGAAGGAGTCTCAGAGAGGCTTACAATCCCTTTCTCTTCTCCTCCTCACAATAGACACCCTGTGAAGTAGGTGGGGCTGAGAGAGCTCTTTCACAGACTGCTCGTGAGAGAAGAGCTCTGAAGAACTTATGACTGACCCAGGGTCACTCAGCTGGCTTCATGTGGAGTGCGGAATCAAACCCAGTTCTCTCAGATTAGAGTCCCCACTCTTTTATTTATTTTATGTATTTATTTATTAATCACATTTATACCCTGCCCTCTCTGCAATGCAGGCTCTTAACAATTACACCAAACTGGCTCGTCTGTGCAAAGTGGAATTGTGCTGCTTTAATCTTTACAGGGCTGCCCCATCCAGGACTGGCCCACCCATAGAAAATTTTAGACATTTGCCTAGGGGGGCCACACCACCACTTCATGGAAGGGCACCGCCTGGCCTGCTGCCCCTGGGCAATGACGTGAGGTCTTTGAATCAGATGTGGCATTTTGTGCCTCAGACTCACAGAATCCTTTTTCTTGGCATGATCGGAGTGCACGGGCAGAAGAGACGGCTGCCTTCCCCTCTGTGCCACTTACTTTTCCTTAAACCTCCCTGAGGAGCAGCTGTTGGCTATGTTTATGAAAGGGCCTCCAGTGTGAGCTCCCATTTCCTGTGGGAAGTACAATCATGGAAGCAGCAGAGAGCTGCCCTTTCTTGTTCTGTTTAGTCTGCTGGTAGTGATGGAGCTTCAAGAAGCAGGAAGGAGGTCCACTCTGTTCCCTTCTCCAGAATGGAGTGTGTATGCAAGAGAAGGTGCAGTGGAGATCAACTTGCCCAAAGCTCCCCCCCATCGGGAAATGGCCTAGACAATTCCTTCTACCACTTGTGCTGCACAACTACAGAAGCCTAATTCTCATAAAAGAGAATCAGGAGCGCACTGGAGCAACTTCTGCAAGAATGAAATGGAAATAAATACTTTTATGTGGCTGCAGGCACCAATTAAATCTGCCTATGTAAACCCCTGCTGGGTTATACAATTTATTTTGACCCTGGATATCATCCAGTTTGTTTGCATTATCACAGTGGGATCCTATGCAAACTGCAAGAAGGCCCCTCACCTAAATTTGTGCATTAGGACATGAAAGACCCACATTCAAAATGCAGTGCTTTTATCCATCTATCAGGAGTCATTATGCCAAGCCTTTGGAAGCCTCTCGTCATTCCCACTGTTAATTGGTTTTTTTCTTCTTCTTTTATTACACACTGCCATATTGTGTGTTAATGTGAAAAATCCCCTTTCCTAAACTATATATTTCATTCGATTTCTTTTGTATGTTATAACTATGTCTCTCCTAAGTTTTACATTCATGGGCTCTAAATGGAATGGTCTCAGTCTCTATGAGATACATTAGGAAAAGCAATATTAGCAGAACTTTTCCCCAGCCTCATTCTAAAACTGGAGAAACACACCTTGACATTTAGTAGAACATAATGAAATAGCCTCATCGTTCATCTGTATATCTATTCCTCAAATGTGGGCAGATGTCTAAATCTGCTGATTGGGCTCACACTGAGAAAAAGGATATTTTTCTTCAAATTTGTGGGACCCTCCCCCCAGTTTTGCAGAAAAAAATCTTTACAATTTTTAAAAATACACAAGGGGGTTAAATCACCTCCACACAAAAAAGTCTCCCACTGTCCCTATGGCTGGCACAATGTCTCCCAGGGGCCCTGCAGCTGGTGCAGCAGCTTTCAAGGCCCTTGTGGCCAGCTTGGCGGCTCCTAGGGCAGGTTGAGAAAGGGTGGGGGAAAGAGAGGGGGACATTGAGAAGGAATGGGGGTAAGAGAGAGGGGAGATTGACATTCAAAGCGTGAGGAGAGAAAGGGGGTAAGAAAGGATTGCTAGAGAAGACTGACATAGAAGGGGTGAGGGAAAAGGGAGTGATAGAAGACTGACAGATAAGGGTGGGGGCAGAAAGCCAGAGGGAGGAAATTTGACAGAGAAGGGGGGAGGGAAGGAAGCAAAGGTAAGGGAATGCCTACTGCCTGCAATTTACTTGCAGGTCCTCAATTGTCTATATTCTAATAGCCAAGTTGGCCAAATCTGAGAACACTTTAATGTGGAAATTAGAGCTGTCAATGGGCAAAACAGATCTTTCAACAAACCTGAAAAATGCCTCAGTTTTGCAGGAAAATCTGAAATCTAAACAAAAAAAAACCACTGGGGGTTAAGAAAGCCCTAACATTCTAAAAGAAGTGCCTGTAGCTTTAAGAAACAGGTGCCCTCAGTGGGTGTTGCTAGGCAACCACAACCAATTTTTCCCAGCATTCCATTCCATCAATAAAAAGCAGGGGGGAGGAGCAAAGCTCCAGGATTGTTTTGATCTTTGAAGGAGGATACACTGAGGCCAGGGTCAGCAACAACCATTGGTTAACTTGCTACCATGCAACTTCCATGACACACCCAGGCCCAGCTGCATGCAACTGTTCTACAGAAGCCCCTCCACAAAAGCCAGTGTGTCATAGTGGTTAGAGTTGCAGACTAGGATCTGGGACACCCAGGTGTGAATCTCAACTCTGCTGTGGAAGCTCACTTGTTGAGTCTGAACTAGTCACCCACACTCAACCTAGCCTATCTCACAACGTTGTGGTGAGGATAAAATGGAAGAGAGGAAAATAATATAAGGTGCTATGGGTCCCCACTGTGGAGAAAGGCAGGATATATATGAAGGAAATAAAAATTAATACAACTGAAGACTGAAGCAGATAAAAGATAAGTTAGTTGGTGGGTGGGACGGAGAAACAAAGCAGTAAAAAGTTATGAGAGTTGTTATAAGGAGAGAAAGGAAATACTGTAGGAAGGGAATCCAGAAGGAGGAGGAGGAGAAGTTGGATTTATACCCCACCCTTCACTTGGAGTTTCAGAGCGATGTACAATCCCCTTCCTTTCAGCACAACAGACACCCTGTGAGGTAGGTGAGGCTGAGAGAGAGCTGAGAGAATTGGTCTTGAGAGAGGAGCTCTGAGAGATCTGAGACTGACCCAAGGTCACCCAGCTGGCTGCACATGGAGGAGTCGGGAATCAAATCCGGTTCTCCAGATTAAAGACCACTGCTCTTAACCACTACACCAAACTGGGCTCAACTCAATTGGCAGTGCACAACTGCGCCACAGTTTTTCTGAGGAGAAGCAGAGGGAAGGAAGGAAAACTGAAGACGGGGGGGCAGATAAAGATAGGTTGGCTGATGGGTGGAAAGTAGAGAAGGAAGCAGGAATAGGGCAGAAGCTATGGGGGCTTCAGGAAACAGAAAAAGGACATAGCAGTGGCAGGGAAATCAGATCCCCTCCATAAGTCCTTGCAGGTCCTCCACATCTATATTCTAGTTCTCAACCCAGCCAAATCTGAAGATATTTAAATCCAGGGACTGGAGCCAAGAATGGACAAGACTTTTTTTTTTAATTTACAAACCTAACAAATGTCCAGTTTTGCAGAAAAAATCTGAAATCTACAAAGGGGTTCGTGAAACTTTAAGTACTGAATGCTGCAATGGCTGTTGCTAGGCAACCATAACAATATTGCCATTTTTCAAAACTTTGTTTCTGTCATTAAAATGCAGAAGATGGCCCTTTCCTGGGCTATTTTGCCCTTTGAAGAAGAACTCATTGGTGCTAGACCTGTCAGCAACCACAGGTGACTTGCTACCATGTGACCTGAATGCCTCACCCAGGCCCAACTGCTTTCTGTTCAACAGTTTGGGTTGCCAAACCCCAGGTGAGGCCAAGAGATCTCCTGGAATTACAAGTGATATCCGGATGACAGAGGTCTGTTGCCCTGGAGAAAATAGCTGCTGTGGAGGGTAGACTCTGTGTAGGGTTGCCAGGTCCCTCCTGGCAACCAGTGGGGAATGGGGGGGCTTATCAGGATCATCAGGGAGACCCAGCCAACAGTGATGTGCCTATGTCACTGCACACATGGCCTGGAAGCAATGTTCCCTCTAAGCTGTGGAGTCTTGTGAGCAAAAATTCTACTTTGTGAGCTACTGGCATTAAGGTTCTGAGTGAGTGCTTTGGCTACTACATAAATTAGTTTGCTCTGGAGCCATCCTTCCTAAGCTAAGACAAAAATGTGTGAGTCGGAGGCTAAAAAACTGTGAGTTAGCTCACACTAACTCAGTTCAGAAGGAATACTGCCCGGAAGTGACATCATGACTTCCAGGACATCAGGGTGACGCTTTGGTATTTGGGCAAAAACTCTATAGTAAATTTGGCTTCTACCATAAAGCTTTTGTCCAAATACCAGACTGTTGCCTCAGCATCCTGGATGTGATAACATAACTTCTGGGTCATGTGAGCAGTGATGTAGACACATTGTTTCACATCGGATGGCTCTCCCTCTTTTTCAGAGTAAGTTCCCCCACACCAGCTAGCTGATCGGTGGTGGGGAGGTGGGGACTGGCAGTGGGGGACCCCTGCCTCCACTGGGGGGAGGGTCTGGCAACCCTAACTCTGTGACTCCATATCCTGCTGAGGTCCTGACTCTCCCCAACACTCACCTTCCTTAGGTCCTATCCCCAGATCTCCAGTAATTACCTAATCCTAGTTTGGCTACCCTGTCAACAGCAGCCACTTCACAAAGCCAGTGTGGTACAGTGGTTGGAGTGACAGACTAGGATCTGTGAGATCCAAATGTTAATCCCCACTCTGCCATAGAAGCTCACTGAGTGACCCTGGAACAGTCACAGATTCTCAGTCTAACCTACCTCATAGGATTATTGTAAGGGTAAAAGGGGAAGACAGGGAAATGATGTAAGCTGCTTTAAGTTCCCCTTATGGAGAAATGTGGGGTAAGTAACTAAATAATAAATAAAGATGAAAATTGTGGAGTAAATAAAAGGTTGGTGGGTGGGGGTTTGCTAAGGAAACGTGGCAAAGTGGGGATATGGGAACTGCTGGAAGGAGTGGATAGAGGGGTACAGGGGGAAGTCCCTGCAGGTTCTCCACCATGCGACTGGACCTGGCATGGCAGACAGTAGCATGCAACTGGCCCCGTGGCTGGTAGTGTGAAGTGGCTGGAGCTGAACAGAGTTTTCCCAGGGAGAGGCTGCCAGTGGGAGGGAAGGAGGAAAAGCTGAAGATGTGGTGGCAGATAAGATTGACTGGTGGGTGGGAAGGAAAGAAGGAACCAGGAAAAGAGGGAGGCTATGGGGGCTTTCAGGGAAAGGAAAGTGGAAATAGTGAGGGAGGAGAAAATGAGATTTCCCCCAGCAAGTCCTTGTGGGTCCCCACTTGTTATTGACTAATTTTAAAAATCCTTTTCATATAGATATCTCTGAAATCTAGCAAGATCATTGGTGGAACACAGGAACCAAACAGCCTTCCAGGTTTAAATATGTAGAAGTGAGGAAAGTGAAAAAAAGTGACATAATTATCAGTTGATTCATGTTCACTTGAGAAAAGGTGCCCTCCCTGACATTGCTGCAGCATGCACTAGAGGTAGGAAAAGTCTAGCTGCCATCAGATACTATTTTAACCAATTAATTTACCTACATGAAATTATAGATAGTTTTATGGATTGTTATTTATTGCTTTATTGTATGTTGTGAGCTGCCCTGAGCCAGCTTGCAGGATAGGATGGGATATAAACTGAATAAATAATAAACAAAATGCTATGAAAAGAAAATGCAGTAGATTCTTGTTCATGAAAGGCACCTTATATGTGCGTGTTTTGTACTCCACTCTGAAAGGCTCACGTAAAAGTAGAAGGTAGAACTTCTGTTCTCATCAAAGCTGGTTTCCACTCAAAGGACCCTGAAACGTTTCATTTTAAAAGCAGAACTCTGATTATATCGTTGACATTTGCATTGCAAACTGAACACACAGAACTCTTGTACCGAACACATAAGGCATTCTAGCTTTATTCAGAAGGGTCGAATGCTATATAATTTGGGTAAAACCACAATCACCCAAAGAATGTGGAGCAGATTATGGTTGACTAGTACAGAGCATGGTAAGTAGTCCTTCAAAGCCAGGGCAGAAGGAATTGGGGGGGTAGTAGGAAACTGCATACAAAGCTATGTTAGATTTTACTGGTCTTTCTCTAGAAGAGCAGCCCAATAAGAGATATTCAGCTTGTATGCCCTGGCTTTGAAGGGGCAGGGGGCTGCGATGCTACAACTGGAGTAGGATGGGGAGTGAGGGGATAGGTATCAGGAGAAAGTGGGTGAGAGGCCACGAGGAGTCAGGAGGGACTCTCTCCAACACCCACCTGCACTAACTAGGGCTGTCAGACACACAGAAGGAAACAGGAAGATGGAATTTTGGCAGGTGCATTTATTACAATTTTATCTCACTTTTTGGCTTGCAAGCAGAATTTAAATCAGCCGTTAATTACAGAGGAGCCGCTTTGCCTCTGGTCAAAAATCCAAACATCATTGCCGTTCACACACTTACAGAATGGGGAATGCCATACTGGAAGCTGGCCTCCCATCAAGCGTGCAATGTAATGTGCAATGCAGTCAGAATGTTCACATGGCACAATTAACTAAGAGCCATATAACTATATCCAAGAGAAAAAAACAGAGAATCAAGAATCAGAATATTCCCATATCTTTATTGGCCACCAGTGACAAGTCATAGGTTAAGAATGATGATGTGTTCTGCCCTCAAACATTTGGTCAGGTACTTGGTTCACCACCACCACCCCTGGATCCTAAGGCCCTAGCTAGATATTATTTTGCAAGATCTGTAATGAGAACTTGTCAGTGTGGTTTGGATCCAGCACTAGGACCATATGAGGGCTGTGCAAGGATTGCCAGTGTCCCCAGCTTCCCCTTCCCCCAGAAGCTGTTTCTGACCATGGGAACTTTACTCTGGGGGTTGTGGAACACACGTGGTTTACAGTAATAGCCACATGGATCTTATCACAGAACTTCCAGGACTGCATCTAATGAGGCCTATTGAGAACACATATGTCCTATCCAGATGGTTCAAGTGTGCATACTCAGGATGAGCATTCAACAAAAAGGTATGTACCAAGCCCAGCATAGTGCTTTACACACACACACACACAATGGTGGCAGAATCCATAGGCCAGACCCATGGATGTAGGGGTTTTTTGCTCCAGACAATGGAGATAAGTTCCCCTGGATAAAATGGCTGCTTTGGGGGCTAGACTCTATGATCCCTCCTCATGCTCCACCAATAAAATCTCCAGGAATTTCCTAATTGAGAGTTGGCAACCCTACATTGATGCCATCACATCTAGATTGGCCTATATGTGCACTCTCTCTCTCTCCCTCCCTCTCTCTCTCTCAGTCTACAGTGCACTTGGACAAGATTTCATTATATGGCAAGTACAATTTCCACCCTCTGTCAAAGATTTTCTTACTGTAAGATCTCATAGGATGGCTGGGAGGATAAAAGGGGGAGAGGGAGAACTACGTATGTTGCTCTGAGCATCTTCAGGAAAGGGCATGATAAACAATTGAGAGATAGCTTTCCTCCATCTCCGTCTGCTTCTCAGCAAGTGATTTCAAAATTATTAACAGACCTGCTTCTCACTCACATGGCAGGTGTAAAAAGTAATTGTGTTCTGAGTTGACTGACTGAGGGACAATGGTCTTTGACACTGTGCCACTATATTCCAGAGGTGTGGAGTCATTTTCTGAATATACTTCCCACCAGAACCATGTAAAATGTTCCCTTCATATGTTAAACTTGGAGAACATCTGCTACACCCTTTCCTCTGCTTTATTGGCAAATGGGATTGTTCTATATACACACAAAAAGGGTCTCCCATCTCATCACAGAACGCATTTCAGCCATGACAAAACTGCATTACTTCCCTGACACTTTTTCTCAGTGGTGACCATTCTACCATTTATAGCAACAGCACAAATTTGTTCCTAAGTAAACATCAGTCAATTATTTTCTTAGAAAATAAATTTAGGCCCCGGTCACACGGAGCATTTGCCCCGCCAAAGGCACGGTAGCCCTGCGAAGTTTCTGGACATGATCACAGCAGCACATCTGTGAGGCATAGCACTCCTGTGGCCAACGCACGGTTTCCCGCCGAAGATGCAGAGTAATCCATGGAAGGAGCACTGGTTTCTGGAAAACACGGGGCAAAGGCGGACGTCTGATCGCGGGAGCGCCAGTATCCCATGGCATCCGGCACCTACCCATGTCTGGAGCAAACCAGATTTTGTAAGTGCCCATAGGATGCGCACCAACGCCAAACGGGGCATGTGCACAAACAAGACACCAACAGCAGCCCGCCCCCAAACGGCACATGCACACATACAAACAGCGCAGTTTGTGTGATCGCGCTGTGCCACTTTTTCGCCATGCTTCAGCATCGCCGTGTGATCGGCGCTAACAGCCGGAGCGTGACAACTCGGGGAACCATGTGATTGGGCTACCCCGCTTTATTTTACTCCAGGGTGAACAGCCATGCCCCCCCCCTGCATTTTCTGGCCCGTATGACCGGGGCCTTATTATCCCTTCTCCAGGCTCCAGCTTTGCACCCAAGCAATGTTGTATTTTAACCCTTCTCAGCTCAGACCTGAACATGTCCTACTTTACACTCACACCACACAGCCTCTGCTTGTTCTGTTCTGTTTTCCACTCATTAGCTTCTGCTAGGCCACATTCATGATTAATGGCTCCAGGTGGCTTTACAATCTTGCACTCCTCAACCCAACATGGAAGGCATTTCATTATATGGGAAGTATAACTTCTAACCTCTATAGAAGCTTTTCAGACAGCAAGACTAATGCAAAACATAAATAAGAATTAGTCCCCCAAAAGGAGTCTTCCTGAACAGTACATGCAGTGTATTGGCTAATTAGCTTCAAGGGAGATATTTGCTGTCTTGGAATGTTCTCCCAGAATCAAGTTATTACCTAAATAGATACTACATTCTCTGAACAAGTGATATTGCTACTATCCATCTACTTTCTCATCACTCTCCTTGAGACAGCAATCCCAGTGTTTAGTGTGTTAATCGCCCCAAAGCTTGAGTGCAGGTAGGGTTGCCAACCTCCAGGTAGTGGCTGGAGATCTCCTGGAATTACAACTGGTCTCCAGACGACACCGATCAGTTCCCCTGGAGAAAATGGCTGCTTTGGAAGATGGGCTGTAGGGCATTATACCCTGCTGAGGTCCCTCCTCTGCTTAAATCCCACCCTCCCCAGACTCCATCCCCTAAATCTGCAGGTCTGGTTCTCCATTAGTGTAGCCAGCCTTCACGTGGGTTCTAGAGATCTCCTGCAATTACAATTGGCTGTTCTGGGGTGGGGCTACTCTGTGGAACTGTACCTCACTGAGGTCCCTCCCCTCCCCTGCCCACACCTCACCCTCTCAGGTTTCACCCCCAAAACTCCAGGAATTTCCCAATCCAGAGTTGGAAACCCTGTTCCCCATGCAACTGCTGGGAGCCCTGAAGCACTGGTGTGAGAGGTCAAACAATAAATGTGAGCATTTTGAGAGGCCATCTGCCAGGGAGTGGGGATAAGCAACAAGTGATAGCTGTTGCTTTCATGCCCTCCTTGTGCTGTGCCCAGAATCTGGCTCCTGTTGAAACTGAATGCCAAATAACAATCTGAGGCTTGGTGTGATCCACAAAGGCAGTTCTTACGTATGTTTTCCCTAACCCACTATATATTGATTACATAATTCAGGAATGCATAATCTGGTTGTCCTGTATTAGTCAATGGTCAACAAAAAAAGAAAGCCAATAGACCACAAAGTGTTTTGCCAGCAGTAAAGCTATTCCGGAAGGGGGCTGCACTCCTCCTGGAAAGGCATGTTAATAGCTGGATCCTGGCCTAAGGTTGGAGGCTAATGTCTCATCTGTAGCACACAACACCTTTTATTGGCTTCAGCCATGGCTGATCCTTGAAGGGCATGGTTTCACCATGCTCTGATAACATCCAGGGTAGATAATTGTAAGGCATTTTACATGTGGCTGCCTTTGAAGATATGATCCCTGAATCCTGCCCCCAGCAGCAACCTGGCTGCTGCATTTTGTTGTAACTGAAGTTTAATTAGACCAAAATTCAGCAGCCAGTTTGCAAGGACTGTATGATCGCTCTGCTGAAATAAAGATATGTGCGCTGGCTGCTTCTCTATTTCTGGGCACAGTTCAGATTAATGATTCTCACCTGTAAGGCCATGAACAATTTAGGATCAGTGTCCCTTAGGGATGCCAGTCCCCTGGAGGGGCAGGGGATCCCCTAATTTTTGAAGCTCCTCTCAGATGCTGGCAGGTTGGCCAGCGGAGAAAGCCCCTCCCCCAACAGTCATCTGCACCCCTGTGTCATGAGCAACGGCAGAGGCACTGAGTCCCTACCCGAGTTGGCATCGCAGCCAAAGGCGCTGGCATTGCCAGAACAAGAAGCCGGCCCCTCTGACTTCTCTCAAGTTGATAGCTTGCCAGTGCCTGATCCTGTAAACCCCGCACCTGGTCCTGCAGCAGCCGAGGAGGCACAGGTGCAATCAGGGAGCCCACCTGACTCACCTCTGTGGGTGGTTCAGCTAAGGGAGCAGCTACAGAGACTTAGCCACCCGCCATCAAGATGCACACTGGCAGGGAAGGTGAGCACCAAGTCCTGAGTATTAGCGGGAGTGCCACCACCACTATGGGAAGCCCGGCCACCAGAGGCCTATATAACTCCCACTCAGCATTGGGCTCTTGTGGAAGCAACAAGTCACCTCCATGCATGCCTCGCATCCACCTTTGGCTCCTGTCCTCGGATCCCCCACTCTGGCTCAGATTCCTGGCTCCCTGACCCCTGCTTTCGACGACCCCTCTTTCGGACTCATGATTTGGGTCTCACTCTGGCTCTCCTGGCAACGACCTCAGATCAGACTTGACTTCTGCCTCTCATTCCAAGCCCAGCTTGTGACACTCCACTTGAAAAAGTGGGCGTCATGTGTGCCTGCCCCTCAAGCCTCAAATTTGAATACAGTGCTTGCTTTCCGTCCAACCATTTAAAGGGAAGGTACTGTCTAGATCAACCGTTCAGGTTCTCATCTCAAGTATTATTCCCGATGCCTTCACCCACAGAAGTGAGGCACACAGTGACTAGAGAAGGGGCCTTCTTGCAATACCTTCTCCCTTGAAGTTTGCCTGGCACCTACAATTCTCGCTTTCAGATGCCAGGCCAATATGGTTCTGTGCACCCTGGCATTTGGCTGAAATTGATCTCCTAGCCCTGTTCTTTTCCCAGTTTTGTGTTGATGCTTTTACTGGTTGTTGTTTTAAAATAGACATCCATAAAGTGATAGAATCAGTGATCTATGTTAGACATCAAAACGGAAGACAGGGGGAAGTAACTATATAGACTTATCTCCTATAAAGTACTGAGACTGATGCATATCAGAGTGAATTCAGCTCATACTTTATTGTAGATAATAGATTAGAGATTCCTTTTCCTAACTCACACCACACCCAAACACACACTCACATCTGTGATTGGATATTTACAGTGCACCCCTAGACCCATAGGTCCCTCCCAGGATCCTAGCCTCCCGATAGGTGCATGCTAGGATCCGTTCAGGCTATTGTCTCTAGAGCTGAAGGTCGGGTCCTTCGCCCGACCGTGTTTTTGTGGCACTGGGTACGCATGGTGTTGCAGTGCCTTTTTAATCATACATTTGTAATCAGCACAAATCCTTTAGTCCCCATGTGGTCTTAATGGAGTCAAGATGGGGGTTCCCCAATCAGCATGCAGCACCAGTTCCAACACCCCCTGCTCTACCAAGTGATCCAGTTCAGACTTGATCTTGGGCCGGAATGACAGTGGGGCCCATCTGGCCTTCATGCGGATGGGCCGGACCACTGGGTCTAGGTCCAGGGAGATCGGGGGCCCGGAGTAATGGCCAAGCTTGCCGTCGAACACCTCCGGGAACTCCTCACAGACTGCGTTAAAGTCCTGAGGCTGAATAGAGTTCATGCCCATCACCGCAAATCCCAGTGGTCCAAACTACAGTAACATGCATTTTGTTAGGGGCATCTGGGGGCAAATTCATTACCTGATGCTGCTGGTGATTGACGGTCAGGGAATGTATGTCGAGGTCCTCCTGGTGCATTGAGGTTATCCTCTGTTTTCCCTGTGACTGGCAGGCACAGGTGATGTGGCCTTGCTTTCTGCATGTCCGGCAGACAGTGTTGTGGAAATGGCATGTCTTGCACTCATGGCCATCCCCACAGCTGGCACAGGTTATGGAAGGACCGGCATCCCTAGTTGCTGGTGTTGTTGGTGGCGGTCACTGATTCTGGCGGTGGGGCTGTCTTACTTGTAGGACCTCTTCCTAATTGGAATTGTCCATCGCCGGGAATGCATGGCGTGTTGAAGATGGTGGACGGTACCGGTGAGAGCCCTCAAACACAGTGGCCATTTGCAGGGCGGTGTCCAGCTTGAGACTGGTGGTACCAACAAGCTTGCGGTGGAGCTTGGCATCTCTGATGTCCCAAACAAACTGGGTCAGCAGATTGCCCTCAACTTTCTCAAACTCGCAGTCTATGGCCAACTGGCAGAGTTGAGCCATGAAAGCAGAGGCTGTCTCGCTGGGTGTCTTGGCCCCAGCCAGGAGCTCCTGGGTGAAAGAAGGCATGGTGAGGCAGCAGCTAACCTGGAACACACACCCCCAACAGCCTACTCACCCTGCCAGGAGCCAGGAACGACTGTGGGGGTGACGCAGCAGCGGAGGAGTGGGAGATAGCTGCAGTGGCAGTGCGGGGATGTGGCAGAGGACGAGGGGTGGTCCCAAGGGTGGGGAATGAGGCATGGCGAGCCCAACCTGGCCCATGGCGAGAAGGGTGGGGATGGCCAGGAGGTGAACCGGAGGAGCAGCAAAGAGGACAGAGTGGTGTGCAGGCTGGGAGGGAGGGGCCAGGAGCAGCTGCATCTCAGCCTTTAGGGAGGGGCGGGGCCAAGGTGAGGGAGGACTGGGAGAATGAGGGGGTAAAAAAGGAAGGTGCGGAGAAGGCCGAGGAGGAAGGCTGGGCTGCCTACAGCAAAGTGAGTGAAAGCCAGAGAGTCAGATGTTGAGCTGGATCATGCTAACAGTCAGAGGCCAGATCCCCAGGGCAGGAACAGCGGTGGAGCAACCCTCTGAAGATCCCGTCATCTAAGGCCATCCCTCCCTCCTTCCTTGGAGACCGTCCTTCGGCTCCCAGCCTGCCACCCCCAAAGGATTGGTAGCATGGGCTAGCCGACATCCGGGCCACCAGTCTCAGGTGCAAGTGGGACGGCGACAGGTGGTCAGCCATTAGAAGGACCGGAAGCCCGTGACACTGGGCTTCTGAATGCGCGCTTGGAAGTTCATGCAGTTGGCCAGCATCGTGGGCTTTGGTGCATAGTATTTAGTGAGGACCTCGACAATCTCCTCATAGGTGTTCTCTGCAATCTTCTTTGGCACCAGAAGGCTCTTTGCTAGGCAGATGGTGGCCACTCCAAACATGCTGAGGAGTAGGTCCCATTTCTTGCCCTCTTCTGTAACATCGTTGTATGCAAGGAAGCTCATGACCTGGTCCACCTACAATTCCCAGAATTCGGGGTGAGTGGGGTTGAAGACCACAAGGGTTCCCAGAGTGACAGACATGATTCTGCGGTGTGGCAGTGAGCGATGTTCCATGGATCAGTGCATGGTGCGTTGCTGCTCGGGAGCAGTGCGGAGTGCGGTGTCCATTGCTGGATCAGTGCTCGATGCCGGGTCAGAGTCAGGCTCACTCATTGGGATCCCATCCTTGTCGCCAGTATAAAGTACTGAGACTGATGCATATCAGAGTGAATCCAGCTCATACATTATTGTAGATAGTAGAACAAGAGATGCCTTTGCTGGCTTGCAGGCCGGTTTATATTCCTAACTCACACCACATCCAAACACACACCCACACCCGTGATTGGATATTTACAGTGCACCCCTAGACCCATAGGTCCCTCCCAGGATCCTAGCCTCCCGATAGGCACATGCTAGGATCCATTCAGGCTATTGTCTCTAGAGCCGAAGGTTGGGTCCTTCGCCAGACCGTGTGTTTGCCCAACCATGTGTGCGGACTTTCTCGGGTACACAACATCTCCTATGCTCAGATTTCAGTTGGGAGTCAAGCATGGTTGATGATTCATCCAGTATCCTGAAAGAACCCATTTACATGTTCTGAATCAAACAAACAAACAAAAAAGTGCCAAGCTTACTACAGAATATGCCCAAGTTTTATTTACCTCTGGCTGCAACGCTGTTTATTTAGCTGGGAGCCAGTATCCATTGGGGTCTGTCTGAGCCCTGAGGAAGCTGAATAAGGGCATTTGCCCTCCTTTGTTGTTTGCTGGGCCATTCCTGCTGTAACTGGCTGTTTTCCCCTCCTAATGCTTTTACTTTCCCAACCTGGATAGCCAACCTGGATAGCCCAGGCTAGCCCAATCTCGTCAGGTCTCTGAAGCTAAGCTGGGTCAGCCCTGGCTAGTATTGGGATGGGCAACCCCCAGGGTAATGACTTGGAGGCAGGCAGTGGTAAACACCTATGATGTATCTTGCCTTGAAAACCCTACAGGGTCACCAAAAAATCAGCTGTGACTTGATGGTACTTCCCACCACTAATGCTTTTGCTTACCTACCCCAGACGAAGGCACTGTCGACTCTTGTGCCTATAGGAAACATACAGCTCTGTTGCCCTAGTGCCTGTAAGACAGCAAAAAGCAACCTACCTCCATTGTAGCCAGAACCCTACATTCCCCACTTCCTTATCAGGAGACACCCCTCCCTCCAGATGATGGAGGGTGAGAGATGATCTCCAACAATAGCTACTACTGGCAAAGCAACAATAACCAACCGTCTGTCAATGTGATCTTTGTGCACAATCATACATGTTGTCCAGCGGAGCCCTTGCTGACACTGGGTCTCCATTCACTTTACTGTAAGAATCCAGACTTCACATGTAAAAATCGATTGGCTGTATCCTGTAAAATGCATATGGAAGTGGTTTCATGTCAGGGAGCACTGGGTTCATCGCTCCTACATCCAGATCAGCTTGCTGGACTGGGATGAGTATCCTTCCGTGAGTGAATTATACTGTAGTCCTTTGATCTTGTGTTGTTGAAACTTCCAGCTAATATTAAGGATCACTATGAATAAAGATTTTGATGATACGAATCTCTACCTTCCTCCTTGTTAATATGCAATGACTTTCCAAGTCATGATATAGGTAATTGGCAGGACTTGAGTCACTGAGGAATGGAGGAAAAGCTGCTGGTGCTCCTCGGGATCTCAGTTCTTTGCACCCTCTGATTTTAGACATATGTTTCTCCCTCTGCCTCTTTGTGAAGTTAGCCCTGACTATTTGTGTGGGAACAGGTCAAAAGTGTCGGGTGACATGCTTCCCGCACCGCTTCCCTTTTGCAGAAGCTGTGCTGCAGAGCACAATGAGAAGAACACATGAGGCCAGCCAATCATGCTGCTGTGCTGACACCCCTTTCATGGCTGATTAATGTGGCTCACCCTGCTCTCTGACACCAGTGGGTTTCTGGGCAACAGGTGACTTGTATTACATTCTTTTGAATTTTTAACATGATGCGCCTCAACTGCAGTTTAGCTGTGGCATAGTAATCCTTTTTCTAGATACTAGAAATGCATTTTGCTCACAGAGCCCTGATAGGATTAGAGAAGGCATTAGAGTAATTAAGGTCAGAGGGACTGCCATTTACTAAATCCCTAAGCCCAACTCTAAACTCCAATATTATTCAGGAATATTACAGGTCATGGGGTCAACTGCTATAGTATATTGCTCTCTGTCTGGCTACAACATATGGGTACATTTTTTACGTATGCAACTCTGAATTACAATAGGTAAGGTGCTTGATGTGCCAGCAACTGAAATGGAAACTAATAACTGTGGGTAGAGCTCATCAGCAACAGCACCTGCATATTATGCTCCTCCTGGCAAAACATCTGAGGGAACTTGTTGCCTGTGTGGTATCAAGATATGGATCTATGCACATCCCATTTCAAAATGAGCTTGAGGTCAGAGTTTTACGTGCACCTCATCCAAAAAACCAAACCAAACCAGGATTTGGTTTTGGCAAAAAAATAAGATCAGATTTCCAAATGCTAAGGCCATTAATCGTTTCTTTTTTTTTTCCTGTGAAAGTTTCCTAAAGCATTTCTGAAACTAAGCTTAATATCAATGTCTTTAAAAATGGGATGTTTCTAGATTCGTTCTGATAGGAATTCTCCTTGGACGATGCTGTTCCAATATGAGTTTTCCAGGTCATGGAATGGAGCTGTATGCATGCTGACCCATTTTCAGCTGGTGCCAAGATTTGCAGGAGGGTGGTAGGTCAGCCTTGGCTATCCCTTTGAATACATTACGGAAGTGTGGGTTACAGAAAAGGCTGTGGAGGCTGGATTCCTGAGCAAACACACAGTTCTTCCATTTCGAAGGAGCAGTGCCGAATCTTACCAGGCTGTCTGGGGGTGAACCAAAAGTGATGGGTCATATGAAAGGAGAGCAGCAGACTTGAAACAACAGTTAAAATCTGGATAGCAGATGGAGTTGCCATAATGGTGGGCTGTATTTCTATTGAAACGAATCTAGTGCAAATTTGCATCTAAGAACTTATGAGTGAACATATGCAGGTGTTGTGCAAATGTATTATTTGGTAGAGCTCTTGTCCTCTTTTATGGTCATCCATAGATGGCCATCATACTGATGACTGAAATGTCAGATATGCAAAATCTGATGCACATGTTCATGGTATGATTGTATGTTTCAAGTTCAAACACCAGCTTGAATTTCTCCTCTCCTCTCCTCTCCTCTCTTCCTCCCCTCACACAGGAATTTACAGAGAAAAGTCCAAAATATGTTGCAAATGCAAAATATGCTGCCCTGAAGATGTATCATAAAACCAAAAAGAAACTCAAAAAGGGAGAAAGAGCATCCTCTAGGGAAGCGTTCTTGTCACAGTAATTGGAGACAGTGCTGCTCCTTGTCCTTACTCTGACGTGCCTGCAAAGGGCCATGGTTCCCTACAGAATCAGACCTCAAATATTTATTTAGATCTCTAAGACACCCTATCCTTTTGGTTCAATCGAGTTGCCATTTAAAAATATAAAAACATTCTAAAAATACATACAACATATCATTAAATATATATGAAGCATACAATTAAAATCACCTCATACTAAAATAACCCCCCCATCCCCCCCCCGGCTACTCAATGCTTGTATTCAGAGCCAGGGTCAGTATGAAGGTGAAATATTTGCTGTGGAATATCAGGGCTGGTGAAATGTTGCACCTTATCTGCAAATCTGCCACCTAAGAAATCTGCTGCTCCATCCAAAGCTGCCTCCAAGCACGTGGGTGACATTTGGCCCTTGCTGGACTCTTGTTATTTCCAGGCTCTCTCTTATGAGTTGCTTCTTCCCAGAATGAAAAGTGCTGTAATCTAACACCTGCAGCAATGAAAATGTGAACCTGTCAACATCCAGCATCAAAGGATGGCATGACAGGGTCTTAAGATCCGGACCTGAGAAATTCTGCTTCTTTCCCTCCACTGTTTTTTTAAATCTTTGAAAGCCCTGAAGGGTTCTATATAACCTGAAATCTCACACAATGTTTTGTGTCCTTTGGGGTGGCCTCAATAAAAGGCATTACGTGGCTTCATGCCTTTTTTCTCCGGGTTTTGTGGGGCCCAATATGGCCGTTTGCAACTCTTGTTTCCAAAAGCAGTCAGAAGATTTTTGTTATTCAGTCTTTGGATACTTTTGGTGGAGGATGCAGAGGACTTGTAGGAGAAATGAAATAAGCATAACATCTGCACATTAGTGGCTTGTTTCTCTTATTTGTTTCAAACTGGTATTTATTAAACTAAATTTTTAGGTGGGCCTTTGGCATTGCAATGATATGTCTGTGTGATAGGAGCATACCTAAGAATAGTCTCTCTGGATAGTGGGGATATATTGGCCTTTGTGGCATTAAGACAATATGGCCAGGAAGGCTTGGGGCCAGGAGGAAGGGCTCAGGCACTATTGCTTAACCGCAGCCAAGAAAATAGACACCCACCTCTGCCTCTGTTCCTCTACTGTCCAGTCTGCCTTCCTTCAGATAGCACAAGTAAAACTCCTCTTTGTTAAGTAACAAAGAGCCAGAGCAGAGAACAAAATAGCAAGCAAGCTGGATCTAGTTCTGCTTATAGAGTTTCTTGCCCAAATGCTAGAGTGACATCACCTGCACGTTGGGTGGGGTGGGCGGGATGGGGCTCTTTGGGAGCAAGATTCCCAGAGGAAGACTGGACTCCCCTCCCCGCCACCACCAGCAGCCAGGTGAGACCTAGCAACCCTTCTTCCAGAACAATCCTCTTTGGTGGAAATATGTCAACTCTTTGGGATGGAAGACATATCTGTCATTTAGGCTGTCTATTCAGTCATTCTGTCTCTTCCACTGCAGCTATGAAAAGCATACAGCAAGGAACCAGAATAAGGGATATTCCCAAAGATTTCTAGAGAGTACTGACATCAATCATTATTAGTATCTGGATTCAAATCCTGAAGAATTAAGGGGATTGATTCAGTTTGGATTCTGATTAGCAATCTCCAGGTAGGACCTGGAATCTCCCTGGAATTACAGCTCATCTCCAGACTACAGAGATCAGTTCACCTGGAGAAAATGGATGCTTTGGAAGATAGACTTTATGGCACTGAACTTCAGTGAGGTCCTCATCCTTTTCAGGCTCCACCCCCAAATCTCCAGGAGTTTCCCAACATGGAGGTAGCAACCCTCCCGTGCCCCACCGGGAGTAACTGGCAACCTTTCTGTCCATGTGTAGTAGGCAACTTTTCCAGTACGGTCCAGACAGCTCAGAGAGGAAGGCCATCGTCATTAGAAGTATTGAAAAAGTATTATAGCAGTTTGGCCCCCTCATGAGCAAAGAGGTGTTGCTTCTTCACCCAGCACATATAAGCTGCTGATGCCCAATCAACAACAGACATTAAAGTCGCATGATTCCAATTCTTTCTCCAGAAGAACATTATTCAAAGACAGGATGTGCTTTATACACGCAGACCTAACTGCAAAAAATTATACCCCGGAGTCTCTCACACCTATGGCAGTAGCAGAAAGCAGAGTTCACAGGAATCCAGTGTAATTACACCCCAAACAACCTGGCTCCCTGCCCAGCACGCCACTGCTCTGACAGCAACTCAACAACTGTGTGCTGTAAACAAAGGCCCTCCAATGTCTCGTTCACCAAGAAAATCCAAGGCCTACTTTCCCCCCAACTGTGCTCCTCCCTCCATTGAGATTGGTATGAATGTGGGGATTTCGAGCAAGAGCCAGGGGCAGTTTCCGTGAGGCACAGAATTGCAATATGTCTATCAGGGCAGCAAAACATTGGTTACGAAAAGGCAATGTGGTGGGGCACATTGTGCAGGGAACTGGATTTCAACCCAAGGGCTGTGCACGGCCAAGGAATGGACGCGTGGAATTTAAACAGCCAGAGTTCAGTAACACTTTCTCCACTTAGTTTCCCCCCAAAGCTCTCCGAATAAATAACTGTGGAAGAATGTAAAGTTAAGTACCAAGAACCTGTGTAACAACAATAAGTTAGTGCTGATGGATAAAATGCAGAGCAGGCAAATTTGGATATTTTTATATTGTTTGGGAAGTGAGAGAGAGAAAGAAAGAAGTCCCTGTTGTCTTCACTGACTGGTCTCCAGCTAGGCTAAAGATTAGTTACGAATTCCATTTTAAGTAACCAGCATCCATCTGTCACCTCTCTGGCCCAGCAGAAAGTGCTGAATAGCCAGTAAAAAGATTACCCTAGTCTGACTCCCACACTAATAATCTTTATTCAGACTTGTCTGTGGATTGGAATTGTCAGTAAATAGTTTCTGGCATCCCTGTATATCATTGCTCCAGAACAAGTTGTTTTCTTTGTGCTGTACATTTATTTCAAACCCACAGATTCTGCAAGTTTAACTGCACTTTTTTGTGTTTAAGATGTGTAGCCATATAACACAATATCAACCTCCAGGTGGTGGCTGGAGATCTCCTGCTCTTAACAGCTGATCTCCAGGTGACAGAGATCAGTTTACTTGGAAGGAGGAGTCGGTGGCATTAGATGCCATTGAAGTCCCACCCCTCCCCAAACCTGCCCTCCTCAGGCTCCACACACACACACACACACACACACACACACACACACACACACACCACATCTCCAGGCATTTCCCAACCCAGAGCGGGCAACCCTGCGTCACAAGTCCTCCAGATATGAACTCAGTTTCTCGGCAACTCTGGCAACTAGCTCCCAATATTCCTTCTCCTTAATTGTTGTGGTTTCATAACAAGAAATAATGAGCCTTGCAAGCTGAATATGGGACTGGGACATGATAAGAATGATATAATTGTAGGTTTTAATTCTTATATTTGCCCTGAAGAAAAATCTGGGTTTTCTTCCAATCATATATCATTTAGAAAAGGACACATACATTTGCTAAATTACTTTCCTTGTTTCATTACCCTTCACCCCATGCTCAGGAGGCCGTTTTTATAAAAGGAGCAGAGATGCAATAAAACAGAATTATGCAGGAGAATAGGCTTTATAAAGAGAATTCGGTTGTAGTATAAATTGTCTCCTAAAACTTTCAGGTAGTCCTTCCCCCCCCCACCCTGCCCAATACTGCATTGGCTGTGTTATACCATCTTTATTTCATTGTTCTCAAACAGCGTGCTCCAGTTTTATTGCATTGTTTATTGCATGTATTCTATTGGTATTTATTGTATTATTTTATAAGGTTGTAATCTGCCTTGAGTCTCATTTGGAAAGGTGGGTAATAAATGAAGTTAAATAAGGGAATGCTCATGTGTCTATGAAATGGTATAGTAACTTCTTAAGGGAGTCATGTTGTGTTCCACTCCCATACTAGTAATGTGGTTTTTTTAAGAAAAAAGAAGTCACCTGCACAAGTCAAACTACCTCCCCAACACAGAGAGAGTCGTATTTTGCCAGCCAGGAGATTTGCTCATTTTTGTTTTGTACATCTTAAATGTAGCTCTTTAATGGATTTCCACCCCACCTGTTTAACAAGGGGGTGGGCAAACAGTGGCCTCCTCACCTTCTTCAGCGATGGTGAGCCTGCTTTTTCATCCCTGTGTACTACAGCTGATGACGGTTCAGCTGGTGCAAACTGTAAATCGTTCAGTGGGCCCTCGAGCCTCTGCACTGGCCCTTTGACCCCCCTCAAGACATCCATTCAAGTGCTAATATTTTGTTAAAAACCCTGTATGTCTCAGGTTCAATGCATGAGGTGTTTTGTCAGCCCAAGGAAGGGACACCCAGTTGCCTCCCTCAGGCCCAGCAACAACATAAGGGCTTGGTTTGGCCCCAACCAGCAGCAGAGCATGTCCACCAGGTGATGCAGAGACCAGGAAACAAGCTAAGCCTCTGCACAGCTTCATTGTGCTCCTCAAATGACCTGGGTCAGTTGGGGCTGCCAGGTTGCCCACTATGCGCCCACTCTCAAGGTTAATGCTCTCAAGGAGCAAAGGGTGGGGGGGACCAAAGAAGTTTAGGAAATTTCTAGAATGCTGGCAACACTGTGATACCACTTCTGGGTCCAGAATTGGAGTGACGATGCAGCATCATGTGACAAAAAAATTTAAAGTGTCAAGACTAGGATCAAGGAGATCAAAGTTTGAATCCTTGCTATGCCATGGAAATTCTATGGGTGACCTTGGGTCCATCACTGTCTCTCAGCTGAACCTACCTCACAGGGTTGTTGTGAGTATAAAACGGGGAGGCAGATGTCATATAAATAAATAAAGTATCCAGTCCCATCATAAAAATCACCAGTGCAGAACTGTTCTGAGATTTAACTCTCCTGATTCACTGTCCGGATCAGCAGATCTTGGTTCATACTCATTCCAGTGTTATATTTAAGGCACTGTTGCTGAGTCTAGCAGCAATTCCCACCCCCACTATTCACCTCCCTCTGACTTGGAGAATAGACCATTTCAGCTTGCCATCTGTTTTCCGTCTTTTACCAGTTTACCAGTTGCTGATCTACAAATGAATATTCCCAAAGAAATGGTTAATGCAGGATCTTAGCAGTTTTCCAAGATCTATGAAGACAGCTCCACAGTAATAGCACTCCTCTCAGCCAAGAGAGATAAGAAACATCTGTTTCTAGTGGCCTCTACAAAGACTTGGCCAGGGACGGATTCAAATTATTTACCACGTTGGCTCCAGGGTCTGCAGAAGAGACTAGATGAAGTTAGTCAAACAAATCTGCATGGCCAGGAGCCAGGGAGCTACTTAAGGTTAGCCCAAGAGCTGCATTCAGCTATTTGGATCTTGGGCCGCCTTTCTCTGAACACCCACCCTCCCATCTCAGAAACAGCTCTTCTTATTTTTGAGTGTCTTCTGCCATGCAGCTGCACTGTTGCCACTGACCAAGAGCCATGACTTTACAAAAGAAAACCAGAACTTTCCCTGACTGGCTCTTTGGTTCTGGCCTATGGGTTTTCTTATGGCAGTAGTTTGCAATGATATCATTTTCGCATCAGTCTTTCTGGAAAATTCCATTTAATGCCAAAGACTCCATACGCTTTTGCTTAGTTGTGGTCCCGAGACCACAAGGGGGAGAAATATTATTCGGGTTTGATTTTTCTGATACTTAGTAATGACCCAAATTTAATTTGCATGTCTTTAATTAAGCCTAAGATGAGTCATTTAATTATTCTGACAAGTTGTCAAGGCTATTTTGAAATCCAAAAATAAAAGCCAGGACACAGCTTTTCTGCTTTCCTCTGTCTTCATCCATTGCTATTGTCCTTTTTTCATATAAAATTTTGTGAACATCAAAGGGTGGCTTTGAATGTTCCCAAAAGCTTCATTCTCTTCAAGTCACGGTATTTTTCACAAATTATTCTTCCGGCTATAGTAACACATGGCTAAGATTTGTCCCAGGTTAGTTTATCACTAAATTAAGTCTTCTGACCTAATACCAGGACCCACAATTATGAGCATGGATTTAATTTATTTAATTCATTTCATTTCATTTTATTCATCCAAGAGTGAGCCAAAGTGGGTTACATCATTCTCCTGTCTTCTATTTTGTCCTCACAACAAACCTGCAAGGTAGATTAGGCTGAGACTGTGTGACTGGCCCAACATCACCCAGCAAGCTTCCATGGCACCAGTGGGAATTCATACCTGGGTCTTCCAGGTACTCATCTAACACTCTTAACCACTGCTCCACATGGGCTCAGGAGGCTTGGAATCTTTTAGGGGAACCAGCTATGAACTGGAATCTTTGAACTGGCTTGTCTGAATTGAGGGCCAACATCTCATATAGCATAAGATGCAGTCATGTGGTATATCACACAATTAGCTATTCTCTCTATTATTTTGGCCTTGATACTGTCTTTGAATTTACACTGGGTTATTGGTATGGGAGTCTCAGGGCCACAGTCTTCTATCTGTTCACTTCATGCTGTTCCGTCTATCTAAAAGGATTTCAAGATGAGAAGACTTTTGGATTTTTTTCCCCAGAAAGGTCTTGCCTGCATTACTGCTTGAATGTTAAATCACAGGGTCCCTTGGATTTCATTTTCCACTCCACAGAGTTGCATTTTGTGCTGTTAGGGGAGCATAATGCATCTGGTGGAAAGATACACATTTCCCCTGACATTTAAGATGGGAATCTTCCACACAAGTCTGACTGTAATTGCACTGGCAAATATACTTTACCATACGGCATAACTAATCAAGATCAATGATTAGATCTCCAAGCCTTATTAAAATTGCTTGACAATATTGCACAGCCAGGATTCAGTTCAGGGAGACAAGTATGCAAACAGAAGGGATTCTACCGTTCTGTCCTTGCATGGTTTTGCTAATATTATTAACCCTAGAACAAAGTGTGAGTCCAGTGGCACCTTTAAGACCTACAAAGTTTTATTCAGGGTATTTGTTGGTCTTAAAGGTGCCACTGGACTCAAGCTTTGTTCTGCTACTTCAGACCAACACAGGCTGCGGTCACATACGCGAGATAATGTGGGGGGGAAGCGAGGCTATTTGCTCTGTAGCAATTTGACACGCATTTGCACGATCACACAGTCCCTGGGAGGTGCGGGGGCAGCCCACCACTGCGTGATCAGACGCAAACTGTGGGTGAATCAGGGGATTTTTTGGCCGCATGTTTCTGGTGTGCTTCAACAGGGGATCAATGATCTGCATCTCCGCACTGAGTGCTCCCTATGGAGGGTGCGATGATGCGCATACTGAAACGGGGAAAACAACAATGGCACAGAGTCAGGATGGCCCGATCAGACCATCCTGATATCATGAGAGCACGCTGGCGCGATCACACAGGGAAAGTCCCATCCATGGCCTGTAGCAACTCATTTGATAGCGGACTTTCCCCAGTGTCTTTTTACCCCACTTCTGCGGCAGAGCAAAATGGGTTGCCGATGACTCCGGGACGCTGGGCAGATGTCTTCATGTGATCGCGCCCTTTAAATCCACCTGGCATTCATGCCTATGGCGGGGCTAATTGCACATATCACCGCACCCACAGCTACCCATCTGAATTATTAACCCTAGACAGGAAAAAAGAAGAAGAAATGAGAGGGAATTTCCTGGAGATTTAGGGGGGGGGAGTGCTATCGTGTACTGAGTTGGAGTCATCCCTGAACTAGTATCAGGATCTGGTTGAGCTTGTTTTCCCTGAACAATAGCTTACTAGGATCCTGGAGTAGACCAACAGAGAAATAGTGTTATGTAAATACCTTGTCATTGGGAGTGGGGCGTGTTTGGAGTGTGGTGTTTGCATTCTTAAAGACAAGGCACCTCCCTGGAGTTAGTCCTTGTAGTGTTCCTGAAGTCACTTAATAAAGTAGAGCTGTTTTACTGCAATGTGTCCAGAACCCAGTATTTAACAGGCGCCTAGGGAGGGCAGTAGATGAGGAGGGGAGGGAGCTCAGTGGGGATGTGATTCCATTGGTTTCACCCTCCAAAGTTGCCACTGTCGCCAGGGAAACTGACCTCTGTGATCTGGCGATCAGCTGTAAGTCTGGGAGAACTCCAGGCCGCAACAGGAAGTTAGACATCCTAGTGGTAGCCAAATAAAGGGTATTGGTTTGACAGCTTCTGAGTGGTAGACCACTTACTCCTTCCTGAAGCCTACCCAAAGTAACAGACCAAGGAAAAAGTGAGATTAGGAGGGTTTAAAACCAAAGCTAAACTATTATTTAGCCTGAGCATCTTTAAGTGGCAGGAACTTAAATAACCAGAGACAAGCTACTATAAATAAAATCATACCAATGAGGCCGAAGCAAAATTGTCATAAAGTGATTGAAACGTCCGTCTATGGAAAGAAGACGCAAGTGCCCTCAGGCTGAGGGTGGAGGAAAGGTCTGTCTTGATCTGTTTATAAATGAATGTCTACTTCCAGTGAAGCCACTTCCTGTTGGTTCCTGAAAACGCCTCAGAGGTCCACTGTCTTGTAATGTTTGGAGGGCTGGTGTTCTGTTTGTCATTTATCCAAATCTAAACAGTTTAACCTCAGCAATGTTCAGTTTAAGGCTACTCACAAGATGTGTATAAACAGTGGTTATAGTAACAAGCTGCGAAACTTTGTCGGGGCCAGGGTGCATTTAAAAACACATCCAGAATTTAAGACAACTAGAAAGCTTCTATGTATTCAACAGAAGAGGGGAGGGGAATATTGAGACTGAATAAAAAATAAAACTATTGCAGTGTCTTTTAGTTCATTCCCTAATAGAATAAAATGGATTCTCCTCCTCCACTACCCCAAAAATGTCAGGATTAAAATATTTTACACAAATATAATGATGCATTTGTCTTTATTTTTAATTAGGAATAAATCAATGGTTTAGCACTGAACAAAGAATGTTTAAAAACGTGTGTATCTGTGCCAGCAGTCTGGCACATGTCAAGGCCAAACGCAATCCACATGTCTACCCTGAGTCTGCCTGCTGCATCAAACTGTCAAAACAATGGGAATCGAGGCCAGCATGGGCTTACTACACTGCAGTTACACGCACATACACAGAGACACACAGACACAAGGATTCTTTTTTAAGGATTGGGTATGAGACTACCCACACACATCTATATGCTGCCCAGATATACTACTGGGGTGGGGAGGAATAGAATCACAGGTTTAGCATTGGTGAACAAGTCCACACAAGTAAAGGAAAAATATTCTTCTGGAATTCCCTGTGGCAAGTTATGCCTTCACTTTCTACGGAGGTTTTTTTTTTTTTTTTAATCATCCTGTGCTTCCTGTTTAATGGTAAAGCAGAAACTATCTATACAAGAAGTTGATTTGCCTTGGCCAAATGTAAGTGTGTAGGTACGTACGAATGAAAGTATTTATACCCTGCTTTTCCTCCAATGGGGACCCAAAGCTGCTTACTACATTGTTCTCCCCTCCTCTTCAATTTTTATCCACACAACAACAACCCTGTGAGGTCAGTTAGGCTTAGAGAGAGTGACTAGACCAAGGAGACCCGGCAAGCTTCAGCTCTCACCCCATCCAGATCCTAATTTGACACCATCCATTCTGTCAGGCTGGCTGCTTTCAGGCTAATTTTTAAGGGAAGAGTGTACAAGCCAAATTCTTAGTGTCTGCCTAAATGGCTTGCCTTTTTATATCCTTTCCAGTTGCTGTAAGGAATGAAATGAATGGACAAAAGCATCAAAAATGGGGGGAACCCAACACGTATACTATTTGAACCCAGATGTCATGACCCCAGTGGGTCGCTGCCTTCCACTGCCACCACCCTGGACTTACGGTCCCTTGAGAAGGCCCAGGGTACCCTCTCAAGCACATCCAAAATGCCCCTTTTACAGCCAAGAAAACATAGGCGTGATGACCAGACAGAGTACTTAACAGTGGTTTATTAAGAACAATACTGGGGCAAGGCAAATAAGGCAAGGTGCTTTAAAAAGGTATAACAGTGTTGAAAGGCAAAAAGAACACAAAGCTAACGCAGCTACCTATTACTCCTTAACTGTTACTACTTAAGGCCTACAAGCCTTCCTACCAGGCCTCACTACCTGTACAGTCACTCTGACTAGTGAGGGACCTTCTCCTCTCAGACCACCTCTTCTTCCTCAGTGACTTCATGAGAGGGAAAACTGCAGAGAGACAGCAAAATCCGTTTCCTCACAACACAGAGAGTTTGTCACACTCCCTTCAATTCACTCCTGCGTGAAGAAAGACACCATTTTCTACAGCCTACAGCTTAAGACACACCTCCACAAGAATGCAACAGTCTCCTCCCAGAATTCCTGCACTCCCATTGGCTAAAACCATCCCCAAGCATAGTGGGGATTCTAGGCTGTCTGTTTTCTACTGCCAGACAGGCCTCTCCTATAGTTTAGGCCTCTAGGCCCTGTCTCCGTCTTGCACAGATCATGACACCAGAACACAGGCTTTATTCTCCCAGATGAATCTGTGACCGGAATGACTGGAAAGACTCACAAGAATTCCCCCACATAGAAAAGTAACATTAGGGATGTGCACCAAGGGGAAAAAAAATGTGTTTTTCAGATCTGGATATCAGAAAAATATCGGTATTCCTGGTTATTCAGGTCCCAAATACCGGTTTGGTATTTGGATCCAGGGTTTTTTTTTGTGTGTGTGTGTTTTGGGGGGGAGGTTCCGATATTATTAAGCTCTGTTATTTGCTATGGGGAAATAACAGAGGGGGTGGAGAGCTGTTTTTTAAACAAATGGCACCAAAGCTGCAGTGGAGCTGATGATGCCTCTCCACTTAAGTGACTGGGACCAAGAGGTCTAATTATATGGGCCCTTGAACAAGGTGCCCTCAGCCCTCCTCCATTGGGAGGATTCCATGCTTTCTCCAGGGCAAAGAATAGCCAAAGGCATAAGAGCAAGCAAAGCACGCACTGGCCAAAAGCTTACTAATGCAAACAGAACCAGCCAGTCAAACAGAACTAATGCAGAACCAGGGAATCCCAGCAGAACCATGGGGTAAAGTGGCAAGCCTGATACAACCAACCAACGTCAAAGCAGAGAATCCAAGACAAACTCATTTAACAAATAGGAAGGTACTAAAATGAATGACAGGATGGATTGCCCACTGGGAACAATGGGAGACGCTGGAATGCCCATTGGCTATAATGGGAACCGAGAATGCCAATTGATTTGCATGGGCTCTATTGAAATAATTACATCACACAAAAGTTGCAATGAAAAGGCGGAATGGATTTACAATTAGTATCTCTGGGCCCAGATAGACTACTCTAGGAGTGGAATGACAACCCGCAGAGTGTAATGATGGCTGCTGGGAGTAACGTAAATGTTCTGGGACTAGAATGGCAAGTGGAATCACTGTCCCTAGAACTACATTGGAACTGCTTTGAGACTGGAATGATGCCCTCCTTGAGTGGAATGATGGTGCCTAGGAGTAACATAAATGTTCTGAACCTAGAAAGTCAAAAAGTAATTAATATGTGGAATTCACTGTCACAGGAAGTGGTGGTGGCTACAAGCAAAGACAGCTTCAAGAGGACATTGGATAAACATATGGAGCAGAGGTCCATCAGTGGCTGTTAGCTACAATGTATATATGGAACACTGTGTCTCAGGCAGTGCTGCTCTGTATTCTTGGTGCTTGGGGGGGCAACAGTTGGAGGGCTTCTGGTGTTCCGGCCCCGCTGGTGGACCTCCTGATGGCACCTAGGTTTTGACCACTGTGTGACACAGAGTGTTGGACTGGATGTGCCATTGGTCTGATCTGACCTGGCTTCTCTTATGTTCTTACTTACAGCCCCAGAGTGGAAGGACAGTCCCAGAACACTTCCACTACTCCCAGGGGCCATAATTCCACTCCAGGGGCTGCCATTCCAGGCCATTCCAGGCCCAGAGCAGTTTATCTGGTTTCAGGGACCATAATTCCACTCTGAAAGCTGTCATTCCACTCCCAGAGCTCTGATTCCATTCCACTCCTTTCACTCTGGGGGCTGTAATTCCAGAGCAGTCTATCTGGGCCCAAAGACCATCATTCTAAATCTGTTCCACATTTCCATTGCAACTTTTGTATGCTGTGATCCCCCAATGGCAAAGGGATGCAAACAAGCTTGAGCAAAGAACATAATGTTGTGAGACCAACAGAACCAATTTCAAAGCACAGAATCCAAGCCAAACCAACCTGGCAAGCCAATACCAAACCCTAGCAAGAAGAGATCAACACAGAAACACAGTGAAATTAAATAAAAACAGTCCCAGGGCCTTAAAATACTGACCCCTATATTCCTGAATCTTTCCCGAATTTTTGGGGATCCATTTAATGGGACTGTGGAAAATCCTAGATATACCATTCAAACTTCCAAATATACCTGGAAAATACCAGTAGGGAAATATCTGAACACGCATCCCTGTGTAGCATTTCAAACAGACAACTAGACTAGAAAACCAATACCTAGTTTACTATGGGCAGCTCTTTTGGGGTTTATAGCTCCATCTTGAGAAATTTCTGGAGATTTTAGGGTGGAACTTGGGGAGGGGGGCTTTGAGGAAGAGAGGGACCTTAGCAACGTATAATGCTGTACAGTCCACCCTTCAAAGCGGCCAATTTATCCAGGGGAAGTGACCTATGTAGTCTGAAGATCAGTTGTAGCTCCTGGAGATCTCCAGGCCCCACCTGGAGGTTGGCAGTCCTAAGTATGAAGAGCATTCTGTCCCATGAACTTCCACCTTAGAATCTGAAGTAGTACAGTCCAAAAAAAGAGAGCAATCCTATACAGACTCATTCACTTATATTATCCTTTCTATGGAAACTATCAGAATTCTTACTATTTGTGCAGAGGAACTGGATAAATAGAATTCTCTTTCTTTATAATCAGACGCATAAAGCATACAGTTGGATTCTGGAAATAGTATTATGTGACCAATGTACCTAAATGAATGCTCCACATGCATACATTCCTTGAAGACAAAAAATATATTCATGGCTAATTTGCTAGTATTAGTAGTTTAACAACTTCAAATTATTACTGCAAGTTGGAGGGGGGGAAGCACAATTGATCAATTGCAAATAATTCCTTCAACACCCATGTCTGCCCTCTTATCTATCTTGTTTCCCCTCGTTGCTTTCTTCAGCAGATTAAGCTTCAAAAACTGCATTTGCCTTCCATTCTCATGCAACTAATTAGGTTTCTTCATACTGTGAGCAAATAAAGTCTAAGAACATTTTTTTCCAGTGTGCTTCCAACTCTTGCCAGAAAAGGAAAAAAAAATGCTTTTCATCTGTTTTTTGCCCTCTGAGTCAATTGTGTTTGCTCAAGATACTCTTTTACGAGAATCTTATTGCAGAGAGAGACTCACACTGTATACAGGAAGTAGTCTGCGATCACTAAAGGCGTATTCTATCCATGCTTACAAGCTTCGTGTGGGACTTGCTGAATGACAGATATTCTCCACTCTGTGGCAACTGAACACACTTCTTGTTAGTTTAGCTTAAAACAAACAATCCATAATGGTATGCTTTTACCAAAGGGCAAACCAACCAGCTACAGATCTAGAGGTCCTTAGGCATTCATGTAAAAAACAGGTATGCCTAACTCTACTACATCTCTACTACTGCAGTTATAATAGCACAGTGTTGGGTTATCAACTCTGGGTTGGGAAATACCTGGAGATTTTGGGGCCTAGGAGGGAGGGATTTTGGGAGGGGTGAGATCTCAGTGGGCTGTAATGCCATAGTCCATTCTCTAAAGCAGCCATTTTCTCCAGGGGAACTGATCTCTGTTGCCTGGAGATCAGTTCTAATTCTGGGAGGTCTCCATGCCCCACCTGAAGGCTGGCAACTGTAGCTACAGCAAAAGACATCTGTCTGGACCACCATCCAATTTCTTAAATATTTCACTGAAATGCAAATTCCTACCTAAGGAACTAGTAATCAACAGCCATAGATGTTTATATAACAGGGTGGCCTTTTTTCATCCTGTGGCCCCGCTATTGCCCTGCTGTCCCTGTAAGATGCAGAATCCCCTGATAACATTTTCCAGTCACTTTGCCAGACTAGCATAATAGGTCATCTAGCCAAATTACTCCACCTCCAACATCTCTGGAGTATGGGCATGAAACTGGGATCAGGAAATGGAAACTGGGTCATGTACAGTCCGAAGTGGCACTTTCCTAGGGTTTTTGGCAGCACAATGAGCAAGGGGATGAGAGTCAGGAACTCCACCCTACCGAGCACAACCAGTGGCACAAGGGCAGCAGTGACTGAAGATCTGAGAGGGAAGGAGGTGGCAGAGCTGGCAACTCTGTGGAATCAACAGCAGAAGCAGAGATGGTTCCAGGCCCAGCAGTCAGTCAACAATTAGAAGGGGGCACACTGGAGACACACTGGAGATCTTGTCCTGTTCCACATAGGGTTGCTAACCTCCAGTGTAGCCTGGAGATCTTTTGGTGTTTCCGTTGATCCCCAGACAACAGGGATCAGTTCCCGTGGAGAAAATGGCTGCTTTGGAGAGTGGACTCTATGGTATTGTACCATGCTGAGGTCCCTCCCCAAACCTGACTCTCCCAATGCTCCATCTCCCAAATTTCCAGGTATTTCCCACCCCAGAGATGGCAACCCTACCACTCATTCCATTTCCAAGGTGTAGAAAGACAGTCCAGCTATCCAAACCTCTTCCCCAACAGATAGCAAAAGGGGTAGGAAACCAAGGGACCAGAGAAGTCCTTGAAACAAGGTTGGCTGAACTACACAGAGGGGAGACCTTCTAACTGGAATAGCGACCAGAATTCTGGCTGTCCCACCCTGTCACAGTATGATATTTTGGCAGTTGGCTTAGCTCAGGAACTTGAGGGAAGGGCACAGAGCCCTTTAACCTAAACAACTGCAATTGCAGTCGAGGTGTTTTGAAATTCCAAATTAACAAACTATTTTATTCAACATAGAGGGGAAAGGTCAGGTGAAATCAGGGGTAAACTTCTGAGGTAACTCAATATAGATCTCTGATGTAAATCAGTATATGAACACAAGAACATAAGAAGATAAGAACATAAGAGAAGCCAATGTTGAATCAGGCCAATGGCCCATCTAGTCCAACACTCTGTCACACAGCGACCAAAAATACCAGGTGCCATCAGGAAGTCCAGCAGTGGGGCCAGGACACTAGAAGCCCTCCCACTGCTGCCCCCTCCAGCACCAAGAATAGAGTGCATCACCTGCCCCAGACTGAGAGTTCCCATCTATACCCTGTGGCTAATAGCCACTTATGGACTTCTGCTCCATATGTTTATCTAATTCCCTCTTGAAACTGTCCATGCTTGTAGCTGCCACCACCTCCTGTGGCAGTGAATTCCATATGTTAATCACTCTTTGGGTGAAGAAGTACTTCTTTTTATCCATTCTAACCCGACTGCTCAGCAATTTCAGGGAGTGTCCACGAGTTCTTGTATTGTGAGAAAGGGAGAAAAGTACTTCTTTCTCAACCTGCTCAATCCCATTCATAATCTTATAGACCTTGATCATGTCACCCCTCAGCCATCGTTTCTCCAAGCTAAAGAGCCCCAAGCGTTTTAACCTTTCTTCGTAGGGAAGGTGTTCCAACCCTTTTATCATTCTAGTTGCCCTTCTCTGCACTTTTTCCAATGCTATAATATCCTTTTTGAGATGTGGTGACCAGAACTGTACACAGTATTCCAAATGAGGTCGCATCAATGATTTATACAGGGCCATTATGATACTGGCTGGTTTGTTTTCAATTCCCTTCGTAATAATCCCCAGCATAGCGTTGGCCTTCTTTATTGCAGTTACACACTGTCTAGACATTTTCATTGAGTTATCTACTACGACTCCAAGATCTCTCGGTTGGTCCGTCTCTGCCAGTTCAGATCCCATCAACGTGTATTTATATTTAGGATTTTTGGCTCCAATGTGCATCACTTTGCACTTGGCCACATTGAACCCCATTTGCCACATTGACGCCCACTCACCCATTCTCGACAGATCCCTTTGGAGTGCCTCACAATCCTCCCTGGTTTTCACCACCCTGAACAACTTCGTGTCATCTGCAAATTTAGCCACTTCACTGCTTACTCCCAATTCCAAATCGTTAATAAACAAGTTAAAAAGCATCAGACCGAGTACCGATCCCTGTGGTACCCCACTGCTTACCACCCTCCACTGAGAAAGTTTCCCATTTATACTCACTCTCTGTTTCCTATTGATAAGCCAGTTTTTGATCCACAAGAGGACTTGTCCTTTTATCCCATGACTATTGAGCTTACTTAGGAGCCTTTGATGAGGAACTGTATCAAAAGCTTTCTGGAAGTCAAGGTAAATAATATCTATTGGGTCCCCGTTGTCCACATGTTGTTCACTCCCTCAAAAAACACTAACAGGTTAGTGAGACAAGATCTTCCCTTACAGAACCCATGCTGAGTCTGCCTCAATAGTTTTTGTTCGTCAATGTGCCTACTACTTCTTTCCTTAATAACAGTTTCCACCAACTTACCCGGTATTGATGTCAGACTGACTGGCCTGTAATTTCCTGGATCTCCCCTGGAGCCTTTTTTAAAGATGAGAGTGACATTAGCTACCTTCCAGTCCTCAGGAATGGAGGCAGATTTTAAAGAAAGATTACATATTTTTGTCAGGAAATCCACAAGTTCACATCTGAGTTCTTTCAGAACTCTCGGAAGAATGCCGTCCGGGCCTGGTGATTTATTAGTTTTTAAATTGTCCATCAGTCAGAGGACTTCCTCTCTTGTCACCACAATCTGGTTCAGGTCTTTCAAACCCCCTCCCGAAATCGGTGCTTCTGGAGTGGGCAAGCACTTCTCCTCTTCCACAGTGAAGACAGAGGCAAAAAATGCATTCAGCTTCTCAGCCATTTCCCTATCATCCTTCACTACTCCTTTTACCCCTTGGTCATCCAAGGGCCCCACTGCCTTCCTGGCTGGCTTCCTACTTCTAATGTATTTGAAGAAAGTTTTATTGTTGGCCTTTATGTTTTTTGCAATATGCTCCTCATATTCCCTTTTTGCTTGCCTGGTCACAGACTTGCATTTTATTTGCCACAGTCTGTGTTCCCTTTTATCAACCTCACTGAGAGTAGCTTTCCACCGCTTAAAGGAATCCTTCTTACCTTTTACAGCTTCCATTACTTTATTAGTTAACCATGCAGGCTTTTTTCTATACCTATTTGTGCCTTACCTAACCTGCGGTATATATTTTTTCTGAGCTTCTAGGATTGTATTTTTAAATAGTCTCCAAGCTTCCCCAATGGTTTTGACCTTCTCCACTCTTCCTTTCAATTTCTTCCTCACATGTCCCCTCATACCAGAGAAGTTACCCCTTTTAAAGTTAAAAGTGGTTGCGTCAGTCTTTTTGGGCAACTCCCTATCTGTACAAATGTTAAACTCAATGACATTATGGTCACTGTTCCCAAAGCGGTGCAATCACTTTTACATCTCTCACCAGGTCTTGGGTGTTACTTAGGACCAAATCCAGGATCGCCTCTCCCCTGGTAGGATCTGTGACCATCTGTTCCATAGCACAGTCATTGAGAGTGTCTAAAAACTCAATCTCTTTTTCCCGACTAGAACTCTTATTGACCCAATCAATGTGTGGGTAGTTAAGTCGCCTATTACGACACAGTTATTCTGTCTAGCCGCTATCTTTAATTCAGTCATCATTTTATAATCCTCCTCTATCTTTTGATCTGGTGGGCGATAACAAACTCCCACTGTTAAGCCTCCTTTTGGACCCACTATTTCAACCCATACCATTTCCAGAAGCGAATCCAATTTTCTTACCCTCTCAATCTTACTGGACTGTATACCCTCTCTGACATACAGAGCCACCCCACCTCCAACTCTTCCCCCCCTATCCTTCCGATATAATTTATAACCGGGAATCACCGTATCCCACTGATTTTCCTCATCCCATCAAGTTTCTGAAATACCCACAATGTCTATTCCCCCCCCCAACACCAAGCATTCCAACTCCCCGATTTTACCTCGGAGACTTCTAGCATTTGTGTATAAACACTTATAGTTTCCCACACTTGTTAAACCCACAGCCTTCCTCTTGCTGCCTCGAGACCTTGCCAGGCAGTTCCTATCATTAGCCACAGTCTCAGTGGACAATTTTAATCCATTTCCTTGTACAAAAGTAATAGCTACCCCTTCATCTCTTTGAGATGAGCCATCCCAAACCAGAGACTTTTCATCTCCTGTCAGCTTTCTCCCATTATTCAGTTTAAAAACTGCTCTGCCACCTTTTTGATTTTGAGTGCCAGCAGCCTGGTTCCTTCTTGAGACAAGTGGAGACCGTCCCTTCTGTACAGCTCCCTCTTGTCCCAAAAAGCATCCCAGTGCCTAACAAACTTGAACCCTTCCCCCTACACCATCACCTCATCCACGCATTGAGACTCCTGATCTGTGCCTGTCTCTCTGGCCCTGCGCGTGGAACAGGTAGCACTTCTGAAAAGGCTACCTTGGAGGTCCTGGCCTTGATTTTCCTGCCCAGCAGCCTAAATTTCTCCTCCAGGACCTCACGACTGTATTTCCCCCATATCGTTGGTGCCGACGTGTACCACGACCACTGGCTCCTCCCCAGCACTATCTACCAGCCTATCTAAAACATGCATAATGTCTGCTACCTTCGCACCAGGCAGGCAAGTCACCATACGGTCAATATGCAGGTTCGCCACCCAGCTGTCTACCTGCCTAAGGATCGAATCACCAACTACCAAGAGCCCCCCTCCCACCCTTCCCAGGGATAGTTCCTTGGTACGAAAGGATACCCGTTCACCAGCTGAAGAAGAGGTCCCTTCTGAGGGCACATTCCCCTTATCCTCAGCATGGTGCCCCATTTCCCCTTGACCCTCATGCTCCCTGGCAGTAGCTGGGCTGCCAGATCTAGAGTGAGACATATCTAACAAGTCCCCAAGAGTCTTCTCCATGCACCTAACTGATTGTCTCTGCTTCTCCAGGTCAGCCACCTTGGCCTCAAGGGAACAAACTTGCTCCCTGAGAACCAGGAGCTCCTTGCACCGAGCACACACCCAAGACTTCTGACCAGTGGGCAGATAGTCATACATGTGACACTCCATGAAAAACACTGGATAGCCCCAAACCCCCTGCTGGCATTCTGGTTTCATAATTGTTTTTAAACAAATACTTTTATATAACCCCCCTTTTAAAACCCTTTGTATTTATATGGTTCCTGTTGTAGAAGTCTACTTACCTTACTGGGAACCCAAGTTGCTGAGGTCCCTGGCTTTCTGGCTTTTCCTGGGCTTCTTACAGAGCCCCTAGGCTAAGAGCCACAGGCCAAGAGCCTCACCCTTTGGCTCTCACCCTTTGGCTCGTGCCAGAGGCTTAAGTTCATATGTTGAGAGTTTAATAAGCTTTTCACAGTGACTTAGGAGCTTTAAGATGATACACTTTCATTTCAGTGTTTTCCTAACACTCCAGTACACTTTCTTTGAGTATTCACTAACACTTTCAGTTTCTAGAAGGCTGGTACACTCTATCCAGTACCTTAACTCCTTCTCTAAAGACATTAATATTCTTCTTGAGTTTTATCTGACTCTTAAGGTTTCACAAGACAGTTTTTAACTACATCAGGCCAGGGATCTCTACAATCTTCAGAGCTATCTCCCTGTTTTGACTGGGTAGGGAAATTCTTCTCTTTCTTCTTTCAGCTAGAAGATCTATCCCCTCTTCTGGCCTGAATGGGAGTCTTCTCTGACCTACCCACTCTTCCTGCCAACCTTCCCCAGTTCTCTGTCTATGATAAACTGCCCTCAGTCAGTTCAGAAGTCTTTGCTCAACTGATGCTGACCAATCAGATTCCTTGAAGCAGCCTGTCACTCAAGGCTCTCTGGCTCTGTGAAGAATTAACCCTTCACAGTCCTTTATCTGTTTACAGCACTTCTAAGCTTTTTAAAAGTACAGTCTGTTGCACTTGGCATTTGAAATTCTAGGGAACCATACTCCACAACAATTAATTGTGGAATTAATCACTAATATTCTTGGGCTACGGAGCCCCACATTAGCTCTTGCTGCACAAAAAGGAAAAGATATGCCTTCACTAATGTTTCCTCATAGAATTAGACTATGCTACATTGTAAGAAAGTTAGCTGAGGATGGAAATTCTAGACTTTGGAAATATCTGCCACTGGAGTATCAAAGGCAGGGCGGTAGGTGCAGTTCACCCCAGGTGCAGGCAATAAGGGTGTTGGTATGTGTAGAAGAAGAAGAAAAGAGATTGGATTTATACCCCATTCTTCACTACCTGAAGGAGTCTCAGAGCAGCTTACAATCCCTTTCCCTTCCCCTCCCCACAACATACACCCTGTGAGGTAGATGGGGCTGAGAGAGCTCTTTCAAGAACTGCCCTTGACAGAACAGCTCTCAAATAACTTATGACTGATCCAAGGTCACACCAGCAGCTGCATGTAGAGGAGTGGGGAATCAAACCCAGTTCTCCCAGATTAGAGTCTACACTCCTAACCACTACACCAAACTGACTCTCACACCAAACTAGCTCTCAAAGATTCATCTGTGCACATCTCATGCAGAATGGTTGTTTGTAAGGAGAGAACAGCCACGATCCAAAGCACAAATGGTCTGGAAACTCACAAAGGGCAGTAGATAGACACTGAGTGATAGGCAGAAACAAGCACACATACCGAGCACACAAATTGAGAAACGTGGTGGGGCATTGACACAGCTGTACCATGCTTAATATTTTTTTTCTAAAGGAAGGGAAAGTCTAATGATATACATAGTTATTATGAGATCATTTCTGATAAACATCTGGGAAGAACCTGGAAATCCCTTAAGCAGAACACAATGTTGATTAGACACAACTGTGAATTCCGCCCCAGTCTTTTCTGGGGATGTAGACCTCATGAGGCCTGCAGCTGTCCCAGAGATCACAGGCAAGAAAAGGAAAAGGGGGTCCCGCTGTCTTTTGGGAAAGGCAGTGAGGAGTCCAGAAGGCCCCCAAGGCTACAGTCCAATTTAATCAATTGAAAGAGGAGGACGTTGATAGTGTCTCTAATATGATGGAAACAGTATGTTCTTTGAAGCTCATCCTGCCTCCTGCCAGCACCACCACCAGCTTCTTTTAGTTCATTTCAATCAGCTGTTTTTCATCCAGGTGCTAATTGTATCCAGGCTGGAGAGTGAGAAAACTGGGGAAGTGCCAGACATCTACAAACCAGACCTAGGTCAGAGAAAGAAACTAGAGTGGAGCTGGATTTTTGTGAGTCTCAGTTTTCATGTCAAACTTTGTCTGGTCAATGAGGAAGAACCTCTCTTCAGAAAGCCAGGAATAGTGTAGGACAGTCAAAGGGGAGGCCAGAAGGGCCATTTGGCCTGGACCTGAAGCTCAAAGAAGCCTCAGATTTGGTAAATTTTTGGCATTTTGATAACTTTCACAACTTGTCTCATGCTTTTCAATACCTTATTTTGTTTTCATGTGTCATGATTTCTTTAAATGTTGATATGGTTAGGCCCCTCAAATGCTGAGGGTTGTCTTGTCATCTCTGTACCCCTGAGAGAGCCTGCAGACAGCAAAACAAATCCAGTGTGTATACTCACGAGAATTAAAACATATTACCTGCGCAGGGCCTCCCCCCCCCCCAGATTCTGAACTGAAATCTACCTTGCATGTGTCTGTTTGCCTGAGAAACATGTTAAAAACACATTTGACTTATTATTTATCAAGAATGAATTATTTACCTGTTGATTACAGTGAGGGTGGTTGGCATCAAGTAGGAGTCCCTTACCCAAGTCCAAGTGGCATTGCAATCTAGTGTAATGTTTCATTGAGAGCCTTACATGGGGCACATGGAAAATACAGGTGCTTATCGGTCTCGTTTTTAGAAAATAGTCACTAATAAGCATGGCGTACAGGTTAATGTTGCCATGGCAATGCTTTTACTTCCTGCGTTCACTTTGAGAGAGCTTGGGAAGCCACTGAATTGGACCCTGCTGCTTGCATTCTACTTTTGTTCTTCTGGTTTCTCCTCTCATATTTTTAAGAGCTTGCCTTGTTCCCAGTGGAGCCTCATCCTTATATTGGGACAGCCATATTGACCTACGCCACAAGTGTTCCCTATGATTACGGATAGGTTCCCTGATAGGTTGCTTATGATTTCAGTTCTTTTATGACTTGAAATGTGAACCAGTCCATGCTCCAAAAACATGTCCCAGCTTAAGAAGTGGGTCACTCCTGTTACATGCTACTCTTTCACATATTCTGGCCAATCCTGGCTGATGTCATGGATAAACACTGGCTCAAATTAATATCATCAATTAATCTGGGTGGATATGGCACTTTTTTTTTTTTTAGGCTTTAAGTTTTCTAGATTTTTCACCGAACTGGAGAATGGGTGTGGATGTGGAGACTGAAAACCACCATTTCTGACTCACTGATGACATTGAATTCAAAATTGTATAAAACACTATTGAGTTAGATAAGGGAAGCAATCCAGCTCGTACGAGCAGCACCTGGATCCAGCCACAGTGCAACAAAGAGAAACATGTCAGAAATGTTAACTGATTAGCAGGTTCCCATGTTAATTAATTAGGCTGCCAAATTAGCCCAACTGTGGGATTGCATTAGCATTGGTATTTATCAGCAAATCAATAGATTCAATTGAAATAATGCCATGGAAAACCTGTTAGTGAAATGTTCCATCCTTTATCCAGCTGGCAATACTTTTTGCCTGGGGGTGGGCATTATGTCTTTCTACATCTGGTTGCAAATAGAGGGGGATGGGAATGCTAGGCAAAGGGAGAAGGACTCTCTTTCCAAGCAAACCAACATGCTGGTTTTATTATACGTTTATCTTTATCTCTCTGTTTTGCTTTTCTTTCCCCTGTCAGTCATACTTTGTAATGCATGGGTATTTATAGAATTGCCACCAACATATTTATATATAGTGATTATCTCTAGTTCTTTGATCAGAGATAATTTCCCACTTTTGGCTGCTTCTCTAGAATCAGAGCAAAGGAAATGACTTCGGACCCCAGCTAAGAGCATCCCGTGCTTCCATGAGTATGCTGTGAGTTACACTGCATCGCTTGAGAATAACATGGACCTTGAGTGAACCCAGATGACAGGGCAAATATGGATTCAGAAGGTAGGGGCTGAGGCCTAGAAATAAGAAGTTTGTTTAATGCCACTTCAGGATTTCACAGTTCCTGGGAAGTTTGGTCTGGAGGCTTGTCAGTGGAAAGTAATTAGACATTACTCTATACCATCAAACAGAGGACAGATTCTTATGTTTGCCCAGTTTGTGTTGGGCTCAGTCTTTGTTCTTTAACCATTCAGTCATGCCAAGTAGCTTACAGTGCTAACATAACTGCTAAGACAATTGACTGCTAAATTATTGCAAATTCCACCTCTTACAGATATTATTTTACCTATATTTCTTTAACTTTCTATTGTATCTGCTTAGCTCAGTAGGTTTTACATTCTGCCTAACTAACAACAGCAGGAAAGTCTTATGCACCCACTGAGAGTGAACTGATTACTGTTACGTACTGAAGCTTGAATCCTTCCTATTCTTTTCTATGTTAAGCTTCAGGCGGAATGTGGATTGTAAGCTGTCGCATTCTATTGGCTGGTTTCTGCGAAACCATTGTAAATAACCAATCACCATGTAAATATGTATCAAAGAGGGAACAGACCTGATTGGTCTTTATCCACAGTATTTGATTGGATGTTAACTTATTATGGGTGTGGCTTTGACAGCCCGGGATAGTTTAAAAAGGAAGCTGTGCTCCACTTGTTGTTGTGTGTTCTGAGTTGAAGTTTGCTGTTACAATAAATCTGAAATCACTTTGCTGAAATCCTTTGTGCTGAGTTGCATACCTAACAATTACTGTTCAGATTGGATCTTGTTTTGAACTGGCCTCTTTTTGTAACATCCTGCCCCTCTTGTTGTGTATATAAATAAGTAGACTATAATTGTAAGGTCAAAAGGATGTTTTCATGAAAGAAAAGGAACTGCAGAGCATCCTACCATGTACCGCAGGGATCCCCAATCTTTTTGACCCAGAGAGCACCTTTGGAGTTCTGATACAGTGTGGTAGGCAGCCACAAAATGGCTGCTGCATAAGGTGGAGCCAGGCACAAAAATGGCTGCTGCAAATTGCCTTCAGTCACACACACTGAAGATCCTTGTGCTGTGGTGGCAAATGCTGTCAAAGCAGGTGCAGTCCAAGCAATGGCCACCATATTGGGGACCCCTGGTGTATAGTACATACTATCTGTTGCTGTATGTATTATCCTTCTTTGTAATTTCTGCATTGTTTACCATGTTGTGCTAATACATATGCTTTGTCTCAGCTTTATTTCAGAGGTCTGCTTGATTTCAGATTTCTGCAATCCTAAATCTATTACATTGTTTATTGCACATCCCATTGTGGTATATTGACTTACACTGTGTAATCTGCCTTGAGTCTCAGTGAGAAAGTCAGACTATAAATAACATAAATATACTATAAACAATACACAAAGTGGATTACAGGGTATATGACAATGCAGTAAAAGGAAGCTGACACCTACAATAATCATGGCAGTAGTGGTCAGTAGTGGTGTTAGAACGTGCCATCAAGTTGCAGCCAATTTATGGTGACCCCTGAGGGTTCTCAAGGCAAGAGTAGTATAGAGCTTGTTTGCCATTGCCTTTCTCTGTGTAGCAACCTCAGCCCTCCTTGATGGTCTCCCCATCCAAGTATTAACCAGGGCTGACCCTGCTTAGCAGCCAAGGTCAGACAAAATCAGTCTAGCCTGGGCCATCCAGGTTAGAACATAAAATAGACTACAATCTTTTCCCATGAAGCGAGCTCTGGCCCATTGAAGCCTATGCCAGAATAAATTCTGTTAGCCTTTAAGGTTCCACTTAAAATTCCTGTTTAATTCTCCACAACCTCTGGACATTACCATAGAACATGCCCTGATATATGTTGCATTAAAAACACAGCGATGATCTCTTCTCAGAGCTTTCCTGAACATTTCTGTCAGCAGTTACACTATACTTTGCTAGACCTGATCCACTATAGTAAGTGAAGTCCAAGAGATTCCAGAAGAGTAAAGATGGACTACAAACACCAACTTCGCAACACCTCACATGCATAATGTTTGGCAAAGCAACTTCAGAGGATCTGACTGATCTCTCTTCCTCAAATAAGAAAAAAGGACACACGCACATTAAAAGGAACTAGAGAAAACAGATTAAATCTAACTGGAAAAACTCTCTGGTGCTCTGCTAGGATATTGTATAAAAACACTGGAATAAACACAGCTGAATCTGGCTTTATTGCCAGTGCTGGCATATTTTGCCAGTCTCCGCTGGCTGAACTTTATCCCTAGTTACACTGGCATGTAACTATGGAAATCAAAATCAGTATTTTACATTCCAGTAACAACAGGTCACAGAATGAAAGGAAGAGTTTCCTACTTCCACCCTCTTGTCAAATTGCTTGATTTGTAGGGTTGCAAGAAATGCATTAAAATGGAATGAATGGTGCATCCTATTAGCCATCTCAATCCCTAAATTGCCCTCCCAGCTGCCAATTTTTGTAAATGTGAAATACTTTGTGTGTAACCTCCTTGCTTATGCAAACATCACCTAGGATCTTCTGAAGATACCAAACCAACACACTCAACAGTAGATGGAGTGGAATGTTTTGAGTCCTGGCATAACACTAGCTGATTTGGTTCAAGGATGCTTATATCTCTATGGAGATACATGAACCAAACTGGCTGCTCTTTGTGCCAAGGGGCAGGGACTATTCCCAAGTGTGCTGTAAACATACTCCTTGACTGTGTGTGCGATAGCTGCTACAAAGGTGAATGTACGAAATACATTCTGTTTGCATATGGGTGGCTTTTATGCAAAACACTATTTTAAAAAGACACACATTTTTTGAACACATTCATGAAACTGCCTCACTGGATCAGACCATTGGTCTGTCAAGCTAATTGTTGATTATGCTGACCGACGGTGGCTATGCAGGGTCTCAGGTCTTTGGTATCACCTTCTACCTTATCATTTTTTAACTGGTGATGCTGAGGATTGATCCTAGGACCTTCTGCATGCAAAGACCCTCATGGTATCTGGCATCTCAAATAGCAGGGCTGAGAAAGACCTCTGCATGAGGCCTTGGAGCTGCAGTAAGCACTGTTTGGCTAGCTGTGACTTGGGCTGGCTCTGCATCAGGCATTTGCTCCATGTTTTCTCAACGCTGGAGGAAAGGTGCAGCTCAAAACCACATTCAAATACCCCAGGCCAATGCCATACTGACTGCAAAGTCTCCCCTGAATTGCCATAAAACAGCCATAAATCTGTGCAGTAGGTACCATAAAATCCGATAATCAAAGTGAAAGCAGCATGCAATGCAGAGGGGAATTTCTGTTTCAGCACGGGTCTGCTAAAACAACAGAGGGAAAAGCCAATGCAGAATCGCCCTTAGTGGCGATTCATAGGTTGCAGCAGGGCTTTAAAAAAAGAGAGAGAGAGGTGCTGGAACTCTCAAGAAGGAAATGAAGTTTTCAGTCTGTATACTGAAAACTCATGAACTTTTAAACATTTTTAAAAGAATTTTGTCAAAGAGGTTCTGGAACTGTGCTCTGGTGTGTTCCCCCCAGAAAAAAAGTCCTTTCTGCTTGAATGACAAGGAAACTCTTCTACCAGAGTCCACTGTGAGGTGCAAGAAATTACTTTTACACACTGCACAATATTCCCGCTGACTCCTGAAAAATGATCTGATACATATATATACCAACATTCATTGTGTTCAGATAACATTCAGTCATTCCAATTAAAAAAGAATATTTAAAATAGATTGGCACGATCAGTTTGTTTAGCTGTTAGCAGTGGCTCCTCACTGATTAGGCTATGAGGCCATTTTTCTCTTCGCGGTGAAGATAAACAATGTTCAGCTGAAAAGGTATGAATCAAAAACAAATGAATAGGCAACGACAAATGCAATTCACCAGAGGACTGCAAACAGACAACGCATTTGTGCCAGCCTGTAGCGTTTGCACTGCAAGTCTCCCAAGCTGTCTTAAGATTCATCTGTTCCCATCTCAAACAGTTATGTAAAACTGAATTCTCATCAGCAACATCAGAGAGAGCAGATGGAAAGGCCCTGGGGGAAGCTGGCATTCAGCAAATCTCTTGTGTGCCTGATCATTTCAGGAGATAGGGCTATGTGCAGTTCCCATGGTCTAACCCTGCTGGAATGATTGCCCCCGTATATATAGGGGAATGCACTGCTCAGGGCTGGATGGAGTTCTCAAATGCATCATCGAGGGATGTGTGGAAGCCCTTAAGAAATGTCATTCATCTTATAGAAACCGTTCACATTCCTGGGATGGCTTACTCAAGGAGGAACCTTCCAGTTTTTGCTTTGGGGAAAATTCATTGGAAACTCTGGATTCATCCAAGTAGATTTTCAGGAATGCTGCCATGGCACAGCAACCCTGCACGATATCTTAGCCTCAGAAAATATTAGAACCATTATTCATTGTTTTGGTTAGGATGACTTTCCCCCTCCCTTTCAAAAAATGCTTGGATCCAGAAAACTGTGGATGGAACTTTATCTGCAGAACAGCGTTCCGCTGCCTCCCCATCCCCACAGTGTGGCTTGGGGGGAAAGGGGGGAATGGGCAGTGTGAGGGAAATTGTGAAAATAATACCTCCCCTTATAAAAGCAGAAATGACCTGCTGATTGAACAGAGCAGGGCTTGAATCAAACACAAACACTTCTATGACACCTTAGACTCCTTAATTTATGTATGGATTTAAATATAACAACCGACCTGAGAGGTGGGTTTGGCTGAGACAAAATGACTGGCTCAAGGTCAACTAGCAGGCATCCATGGCACGGTGGGGATCCCATCCTGAGTCTCCCAGATCTTAGTTCAACACACTGACCTCTATTCGTTTGGGCATAAGCTTTTATGGGCAACAGCCAATTATGTCAGATGGTTAGTTTTTTTGCCCAAATCCTTTCACTTTGTGAGGTTACCACTTCAACTGTGTCATTGTAGAGAGATGCTTAATATGCCTGTACAGTGCAACCAATCCAGATCCAAGAAGATAAGAAAAGCCCTACTGGATCAGACCAGTGGTCCAGCTGGTCTAGCATCCTGTCTCACACAGTGGCCAAACCAGTTCTTCTGGAGGTCCAACAACAGGGCATTGAGAACCCACATGTCTAGAGGTCCTTCCCCCAGAAGAAACCAGTTGCTTCAAGGGCTTGCCAAGGAGCAATTTTTCTCCAGGCCAGTTTGGCTAGGGATCCATCTTCTGGGCATGGAATAGCAGTCACTGTGGGGGTGGAGTGGGAGGTATTTATGAATTTCCTGCATTGTGCAGGGGGTTGGACTAGATGATCCTGGAGGTCCCTTTCAACTCTATGATTCTATGACTTTGTAAGAGCTCAGGGGAGTGTGAAACCCCACCAACTTTTGCATTACCGGATGAAGCACGCATAGCCGACTGAGCCTTCCTCCCAAGTTATTTTTAGAGAGCAGTGACTTACAGGAACAGCCTTTGATGTAATACAGCTGTATTCTTGCTAAAGAAAATGCAAGAAACAGCCTCGTCTTGCACACAACCTGGTGTATGTCAAGGCTCATGGCAGGTAGCTGGACGCTGAACTGAAAGAGGTTTTACTGGTGAAGAAATGTTTTCACAGCAGAATGCCAAGGGTCTTTGGAGAGTTTGGGTCATCAGCATCTGCTAACTGAAGAAGAGAGACACTAAAGACTATTTTTAAGTAGAAATGAATTTATTTTCCCATTGCAGGGAGGGTATGCTTAGTAATTAGAGAACATGTGGTAGGGAGAACTGTTCTGCAACAAGCGTGGTATACATGTAGTCAGAGGTGAAAAAATGTGAAAAAAGAAACTCCTGATGACAATCCAAGATGAAACCCAAACATATTAGCGCATGCAGAAAGATGCAAATTTTTGAGCGCTGCACTGGCTCTCTCAACTATTGAAGAGATCCAAGATCACAGAGCCAGGGTTCCAAGAGTCTTGCAGTATGAGAATGTACCCTGTCCCCAAAACATTGTCCCAGCAGTATAATCTCCTACTTAATCTAATCTGAATGTTTATATCCTTCTCAAAGCAGCACCGGGGGGGGGGAATAAGTGAGATGAATGCACAGACCAGCGAAGCTCCAGCCTCTGTTTATACCACAATAATCACTTGGAATGTATTTCATACAGTTTAGTCAATAAGATTTAAATTATTTTTCACAATTCAGGATGTGGCCAACGCAGCCACCTGTTTCCACTCTAAGCCCAGATCTTTCCAGTCCCCTCCCCAACGATTTATTCTGTAAATGCATAATTATAAAGGGAACAGGCCTGTAGTCTTTGCCACTGTGTGTGGTGTATATTATCTTCTCTCTTTTTTTGCATCATTGTGCTCTTACCGTATTGTGTTCTACTTTTGTAGTTCCATCTTCTGCATTGCTTGACATATCATCTGATACTTTTTTGCACTGTTTCTGATTTTTGTAATTCTTGTCCTGTTGCATTGTTTATTAGATATCTCATGCTATTTTGTGTAATTCACCAGGAGTTTCAATGGGAAAGGTGGATTATAAATAAATACATACATTCTTGATTTCATACTGTGTGCAGTAATATAATTCTTTTCTTTGTAAATCAGATCCCTCATTTTTAAAACATTTTCAGAACATTGTACTGCAAATCCTCAAGGGTGTCTGAGAGTCACTTGGAATCTGCATGATGACAAGCCAGAGCCTCAAGTTTCTAAAGGATCTCAAGTGTTTGGAAAGCAAGGCTCTCTGCTTGTCTGAGATCGTCAACATTCACAGGTGAATGTCAGTATGTACCACATTTAGATTGTACACTGCGACTTATACTTTTACATGGTGAAACGATAGAATTTTTATAAAAATATATTCAGACTCTGGGCATGAAGGAAAGAAACAATGGACTATCCTGGGAGAAGAGGTCCCCCTTGACCACCATCAAAAAGGCGATGCTAAGAATCATGGGTAATGCATGAGCAAAGCTATGTGTGACCAGAACTGTAGCAAAGAGAACTGGGTGAGATTGAGCCATAAAGCTGGATGGATTCAACCCAACATCACCATGTGCGCTTAAACTCACTGTCCATGTATCTGAGCCACACTGTAGAATGCAAGCACAGTTCTGTGTATTGGCCCATATTTCTCTGTAAGAGCCTCTCCACAGGACTGCTGAGTATGACACAGTGGCTAAGGAAAAATGCTCCAAAATCTTGCCAATCTCCAGCCCATGGCCTACCAATGCTCTCGTTAATGGAGCATGAAATGTATTTTGGACGAATTGGACCAAGGCAGCAAACTGTTTCGTAGGATCACTGTGCACAGCAAAACTACTCCTTTGTTTCAAACCAAAAGTCGGGGGGAGAGGATTCCGCCCTTCCCCTGTGTGCCATTTCATACAGAGGACATGGGATGAAGCCTTTATATAAGTGGATGTTTAAATCTTGCTTCTCATCAACACACAAAATATATTCTTAAGTAACCACTAAATGTGAGCCAAGTTTATTGCTTTGCAGTTTTGCAGAAATAATGACTTGCTTCCAAACTGAGATTTGCTATGCCAAATTCAAGCTTGGAGCAAGCCAAGTTAGAACTTCCTGAAAATGAAAAGTTATTACAAAATGCATTAACATAAATTATCTAGAGCATGGTGCATGGTACAAAGAAATGAAATGGGGCTTCCAGAGCTATAGCAATTCAGATCTAGACCAGAATTATTATGGAATTGCTTTTCATCCTTCTTGTAGCTGGGTACTGTTTTAATGTTGGTGAAGATCCATTTTTATATATATTCATTCATCAGTTCATCAAATGTATTTCCCACCTATCTAGGAAAAAAATAGGCCCTCATGGTGGCTCTTATACTAAAATCTAATGCAGTCCACTGCAAATAAAATAAAAACATACAACCTACCTTTAATATAAAATAGTAAAAACTGCCTGAGCATTTGCAAACAGAAGCCACCAAATGAGTGTTAAAAAAAAAACCCAAGCAGATCTCCCAGTTGCCCCAGATGTCCTTTGCTTTAATGTGTTTTCTCCAAGCCACAAACAAGCACACCTGCCAAGGCTTGCGGTTTTTCTTTTTTGAAGAAATCACATGTATGGAAGTCATGAGCAGCCAATCACTTTCTTGCTCTAAGTTTGAAGCACATACCCACTTCCCAGCACCCCAGCTTTCTCAATGTGCTTGAAGTCATAAATCAAACCAGCTCAGTCATATAGCAACTTTACCAAGGTCTCAAATGAGCTATCAGAGTGAAATCGTTTGCAGGAACCAGAGTTTTAAGCTTAATAAGCTCATTGTTGGAACAAAACAAAAATTCCTGTGAATCAAATCTAACATTATTCAAGGAAGTGGGAAAATATAACAAAATTAAATGGCAATACATACTTAATGAAAACTCACTTAAAATATGGCTAATAGTCTAAGCCTAAATAAACTGTTCTGTGGTTAGAGTTGCCAGACATCCTATTTTGACCCAAACAGCCCAGTATTTCTGCCAGCCGTTCAGGTAATAAACTGAGAAAATACCAAACATATAAATGTCCAATACTTTCTAATTAAGTTTTCTAAAGTAAGTAAGGGCTGAAGGGGCAGCAGAGGGGATGACAGTCAGGCCATGTGGCTGGCAGAGGATGAGGTATAAATGAAGGATCACCATCATGCCTGCACAGTTAGCCATCGGGGCCAGAATGCAGGCAGCAGAATTCAGGCAGGAGCTGTAGGCCACCATCGCAGTGTTGGATGAAAAGACACAACCCATGGCAGCTTGAGGGAATAGGGATGGTGTGCATGGCTGCAGCATTGCCCTCTGCTGTAAATCTGGGGCCCCACCACCCTACAGCTGTCTGATCTGGTAGGGCCATGGGCCCACCCACAGAGGAAACCCACTTCCAGCCAACCAACTCCTTTCTCTCCCTCCCCCATATCCAGTGCAGCCTGGCTCAAACAACTCAGCCACCACCTCCCATACAGCCCCTCCCAATTCATCACTTTCCTGGTGGAAAATTTCCCCATGTGTAGGCTGAGGCCAATGATAAAATGCCCAGGCAGGCCAGGCTAATAGGGCTCTCTGTTCCAGGTTGGGAAATACTTGGAGATTTTGGGGGTGGAGTCTGAGGAGGGTAGGTTTTGGGGAGGGGGAGACTTCAGTTGGGTATAATGCCAGAGAAGTCACCTTCCAAAGTGGCCATTTTCTCCAGGACAAGTGGAATAAATGTTTTAAATAAATAAATAAATAGTGATTCATGGAGTCTGGAAATCAGTTTTAATTCCAGATCTCCAGTTTCCCCCTGGAGGCTGGCAACCCTACCTGTGGGGCTCCCAGCTTTTCCTTTCACTGCTTTTCCTCCTTTGCCAATGATTGTCTCAAGTGTGAGTTTTGTGTGCAGTTAAGTGTTGCTGGAGGGGGGAGATGGGAGAAAAACCAAATTACACAGGTTCTCTCTGCCTCTTCTTAAAATCTGAAATAGGGGTTGGAGCACTTTTCTTAGGAAGGAAGGCTTTTTATTAAAAATTGCCTTTAGAGTAGAACAAACTCAGGTTACTTTGGTTGGTGAAGGGTTATAAAATTGTGCTTTCTATGGGGTGAGAGAACTCCCAAAATACTAGTAATTGCTCTCCCTCTCAGCCTAAACTTCCTCACAGGAGTGCTGGAGGAGGGGAACAAAGGTATGATCAAATATTAATTCCCATGCATGAATTATTTTATCTCTGATGGCCATCTTACTTTAGGGGTGAAGCCAACATTACAATCACAAAAATCTAATTATCTTGAGTACTGTAAAATGTCTGAAATATTTGCCAAACGTACCAGCTGGGATTCACGTTGGCCCATATGGAGATGCCTATTAGGTGATAGTATTAGTGAAGAATTGGAACTCCACCGTAGCAATAATCAATTTTTGAGCATAAAAAGAGATAACAGTATGGCTTCTTGGAAACTGGTCATCTGTTATCAGATAGGACGTGGCTGTATACTTTTGCATATACACGCACAAAGCATAACAGCTAAATTTTTGTTAGAAATTTACAGCATAATGAAATAGCTCTCAATTTTAAAAATGTTTTGTATGTTATGACTGAGAGTTGTAAACATCATAAAAATTAAGAAGCAAATCTGCAAAAAAAATCTGTTTAAGTATTTTTATTTTTCTCACCAGTGGAGCTCCAAAGTGGCTTACAAAACATAAAAATATGTTTAACTACATCACAATATATCACATCCTTGGCTGGCCCTGGATCCACTGGATTGGGTCAGTCAGCCCCAGAATCCAAGACATGGGCAAAGAACCAAGAGAGAAGACTCCATAAGTAGCACTTTTGGATATTTGGCTGTACAGATAAGTAGGACACCCACTTTGGTTTCAAGCAGTTTTTCTAGCAATTCAAATGTGGACCACAGATAAAAGAGACAGTTCTTTGCTTGTGGTTGGCACAAAAAGCTTGCGCTTTCACTATGCCCAGTCTTACATGCTTGCAACAGGAAGGGAAACAGAAGCTAAGCCTTGGGATGTGCCCTTGCTCCCCTCTAAACTGTGGAGTCTTGTGAACAAAAATTCTACTTTGTGAGCTGCTGGCATTAAAATTGTGAACAAGTGATTTGGCTACTGCATTAATTAGTTTGTTCTGGAGCCACCCTTCCTGAGCTAAGACAAAAATGTGCGAGCCAGAGGCTAAAAAACTGCGAGCTAGCTCAAACTAACTCAGCTTAGAGGGAACACTGGTGGGTACGATCCTGGTCTCACAAAAGAGACATCTGTTCGGAAGCTGGCTTCTGCTTGAGATGGAAAATGGCACCGAGCTCCATGGAAGCAGCTCTGTGTGTGCCCCTGTTTAGCAGGAAAGCACCTAACGGACAGAATCCAATTTATTTAAGCCATAGGTTATAACTACATTAAAAGAAAATATGTTTACAGTGAAACCAAAGGGAAAGGGCAAAAGTCAATTGTCACACAGCATGCACGGCCACCCCCACCCCCCAAACACACACAAATACAAAACAGGCAATGTTCTCCATTACATTCTAGCTACTGGCTAACAAAAATCCAAGTTTTTCTGGAATATAGAAATGATTCTTTCAAACAAACTATCCCAATTTTCAGTGCTTTACACAATGGACTTTGGAAAAGGTAATGTGACGGCTCTCAACAATCTGATGGAATACAACAGGTTGGATCCTATGATCCCCTCCACTCAGTTGGGTCCTATGAATTCTTTCCAGAAGAGCCAGTTTGTTTTAGTAGTTAAGAGCACAGACTCTAATCTGGAAGAACCAGGTTTGATTCCCCATTCCTCCACATGCAGCTGCTGGTGTGACCTTGGGTCAGTCATAAGTTCTTTCAGAGCTGTTCTTTCAAGGGCAGTTCTCAGGAGAGCTCTCTCAGCCCCACCTACCTCACAGGGTGTCTGTTATGGGGAGGGGAAGGGATTGTAAGCCACTCTGAGACGCCTTCAGGTATTGAAGGGTGGGGTATAAATCCAATCTCCTCCTCCTTCTCCTCCTTCCATGTTTAATCCAACAGAGAAAGATCTCCTTCAACAAAGAGAGACTTTTCTCCATCAGAATAACCCTTTCTCCATCAGAAAAAGCCATTCTCCATTGGAAGATGTCCTAGAAGGAGACAGTCATAGGTTTCACCTTAGTGGAAGGGAGTCTTTGAGTCCAACTCAGTATCTAAAATTGTAAAGCTTTGTCCTGTATCTACCATCCTGGATGCATCAGCTTAAATTGTAAAAGGGTCAGGGTTATCCTGACTGGATAGAAAGTAAAATCAACCTGTAACATTCATACCCAAAAACATGTAATGTGGATACCACCTTAACCATATTTAATTTTGACGTCTTGTAGCTGTAAACACATCTTCCACATGCAGTTTTTAAACTGAGCTTTGGTACTGAGAAAGCAATCTCAGAAACATAACGACAGAAGAAAACCATAAATTGAACTGGGGAGGGACCGTGGCGCCATCTGCTTGGCGTCCAAAAGGTCCCAGGTACAATCCCCATCATCTCCAGTTAAAAGGCATGGGCCTCTGCCTGAGACCCCGGAGAGCTGTTGCCAGGCAGAGCAGACCATACTGACCTTGATGGACTATTGGTCTGCTTCAGTATAAAGCACCTTTATGTGTCCATGTGAACTAAACCATAAGGCCTTTTGTAAAGAAGATGCCCCTTTTAGAGAATATTGTAAGTTTTGTTCTTAAACAGAGTTAGACCAGCCCAATGTCTTACTGTTACGTATCTGTGAGTCTGCCTTTGATACAAAACTGAACACCAACTTTGCAAATAACTATTGACGGTGTGGTGGCATGCCTCTTGGTCTGGTCTCCAGCAGTGCTGCCACCCTTCCCCCTTCCTGCTGCCAGCCTTCCTGACCACTGCCACTGTTCTTTCTGCACAGAATGTGATTCCATTTCTTTATTTGAACCTTGAAGCTAGAAGAGGAGGGAAAGTGAACATTCCTGGGATACAGAAGGTGAAGTTTACCTCTGAAGTGTTCTCTTAAAGGTAATTACTACACTCTACAGGTAGAGAAACAAGCTGCAATTTAAAAACCCTTGTCTCAAATCCAGAAGCTGCAGCTAGTGCAAAATGCAGTGGCCAGGCTGTTGATGGGTCTCTCTATACGAGACCACATCCAGCTTGTGCTGAAGGCATTGCACTGGCTGCCAATAGCTTACCGTATTCGTTTCAAGGTGCTGGTTTTGACCTTTAAAGCCCTATATGGTCAGGGTCCTGCCTACCTGAGGCCTTTCCCCATATGTACCCCAGAGAGAACTGGTGTCAGGGTCACAAAATCGCCTGACTCTCCCTGGCCCAAGAGACACCAGGTTGGCCATTACTAGAGCCAGGGCCTTTTCAGTGGCAGCTCCATACTGGTGGAATGAGTTCCCAGAGGACATCAGGGTCCTGCAGGACCTATTACAGTTCCATAGGGCCTGTAAAACAAAGCTCTTCCACCTGGCTTTTGATTAGGAGCCGCCACTGACAAACGAGTCACCAGAACTTGCCACAGCCCTTATGATACTCCGTTGGGTACTGCCTTTTATCATGGGATTGTATGTTGAATGCCACCATCATCTGTACTGTCCTTATTAGCACCTTATGTTGCTCACATGAATTTTTTGTATTTATTGTTTTATTGCATTTTAATGTCTGTATGCCGCCTTGAGCCAGTTTGTCCGGCAAGGCGGGATATAAATTGAAATAATAAATAAATAAATAAATAAATAAATATCTGGGCCAAGTTTGCATGATACGTAGCCCTACACGATGAGTAAAGGTGGAAAGTACACATTATCTGTCAGCCTGCTCACTCTGCCAGTCCCACCCACCCCCAGCTATTCATAACATGGCACAACATGCAGATTTGACCCTACAGGATTGCAACCAGACTAAATTTTCCACTAATAGAAGTGGGAGAAATTCCCACCAATTTCTCTCTCCCACTGCAAAGCCCATGTTTGCCCTCATGATGTTTCTGAGGATCTTCTGCCCCACAGGAGCAGCATTCTAAGAGTATTGGTGGGCTGCCTCAGTCTGGATCCAACTCACAGATTTCCAACACACACTGCAGGAATCAATCATATGTACAAAGTTACAGGTGCAGGTTTTGGGCATATTTGTACATTTCACCATTGTACGGGTGGCCATTAGCATTGGAAGCCAGGCTTATGTGCCAGGGAGAGAGGGAGGTAAAGTACTTTCCTTCCCTGTCCCATCTCATGTTGGTCCATTCATGTGCCCAACTGACCCTGCTATCATCTATCTATCTATCTATCTATCTATCTATCTATCTATCTATCTATCTATCTATCTATCATCTATCATCTATCTATACTGAAATAATTAAGAAGTCAGATTTCATTCTGCAGTCATCAGTCCTCATATATAATCATTATATAGGTCAATAAAGCGCTTGATAGAACTGGCATTCTGTTTCAATGCTTCAATCATTGCTATTAATTTTCATGCTAACAAATGATTACTTTCACATTTGTACTGTGTTATCTGGGAAGAATTCTGGCAGTGCCCTTTGCAAAAAATCTTGCTTCTCTTCCTAAGCTTTCTTTTATTTTCTTGCTGTTTCAATGAGGTGCTGCAGGCACACAAGTAAAGATGAAATAATGGAACAGCAAAACACATTCGACAGCTATCCTCTGCACTGGGCACGCCTAATGCAAAAGATTTGCTTTAACAAAATGATGCTTCCAAACCATTCCTTCACAACCTCGAGGAAAAATTTCCACAGTACCCCCCCCCAGCCTAAAAAAGGCAGTCTGCAGCCAGGGTCAAACTGACCCAGGGTACAATTCCCGAAAACCTCATGGGGGTCATTGATGCTGAACTCTTTTCCATGCTATTTCCAAAGGCTACAGCTGATCTGCATTAACAAGCAGAAGGGAGTGCTCTTCTTCCAGATCACTCTGGTTGACCTGGAAAAGATTCTGGTTAGTCAGTGGCATTGGAAGCAGGACATTAGTATGCGGGGTGGCGGGAGGGAGCTCCACACACAGCCTGTGGTAGATGTCGTTCCCCTCCAGGACTTTTCCTCGTGCCTCGTTGCTGGATGTTGAATGAGGCAAGTGTTCCAAAAAAGAAAAAAAGGAGAGAGAAAACATTCTGTGCTCCTATAATCAAAACCTATTATATTCATCTGCCATGTGCAGAGCTTTCAAATAAGAGGCCAGAGTTGCCCAGGGATTACAAAAGTGATGGAGGCAGTTAGAACATCAGATTCCCATTCATGCCATCCAAATCAGTTGCATGACTTTAAAAGGAAAGTGGTGCTGGGAAGGGAGGTAAAGCACTTAAAATGTTTGGGGAATGAGTCTGTGGTTGTGGGTTTTGTAAACTAGCCTTCGATAAGAGGAAAAACATTCTGCTTGCCTCTGACTACTCCTTATGGGTTGTTTTGTTTTGTGTTAAATTGTTAACTGAGTTGTGGTCTGTTTTGCTTTAAAACCACCAGAACTCACAGGAGCCAAGCCCTCTGTGCAATTTATGGTGATTTTTGTTGTTGTTGTTGTTCCTGGGGAGTGGTAAATAAAGGTCTCCCAAATTCAGCTGTTTATGTTCTGAGAGGGATATTTTTGGCTCATTATTATTTAAATGCAACCACTGCGAATAATCCCAGTTATGCAAGCACAGCAGGATGCACAAAGCTTTTCAGATCTGTTTCAGACAGAACTAGTGACACCTCCTTCAAACGGATGGCCATCCCCAAGTAGTTCTGTGAATGCTGGTTATTAATGGCCTGGTCAGCTTCCCAGAGGCACAGGTTGAGTCTCTGCAAGGAATTGTTAAATAATTGGGCAATTCATCATAGCATGAGACTGCTAACATCCAAAATCAGAGAGCAGCTGCAGGGCCCACCTAGCTCTCAACCTCAGCAGGCTAGCACTGTTAACACAGTCACCATGACCCCTGAGTTCTTGGGCCAGGAGAGCAGCAATATGCTTACTACCCCTGAAAGTGTGGCACAAGTTAAAGGGAAGCATTTTAACTCTTTGTCCCATGAAGAGATAGTTTTGGGGGAGAAGATAGTGGGGTTGGGAAATGCACACTTCATGGCAGACATTGCCTGACCCTAATGTATCCATGCCAGGGGTGATTTCCCCCACCCCCCCATAAGTCACTCCATTTGAATAGCTCAATAACAGTTCCCACATAGAGGAATTGCAAGTGATATCTGTGTGATCTTTGGCTTATTTGGGTAGCTGTCAAATCCTCCTCAGTACTTTCAGTGTGTGCTTTGTCTGGTGCAAAAATACCGTCCCATCCTACTGTGCCCTGTTCCAGCACTGGGCTGGAAGGTTTGGATACCTTTGAGAAGATTTTCAGCACTGACCAAGAACGCATTGTGTAGCATCTACCATCTCCTTCTCCTTCTCCTTCATAGGCAGTTTGCTCCCCCAAGCTAATTCAGAGCCATTTTGTATTCAAAATCTTCCTATTACTATACCTTGTGACCAACACACATACAGGGCAGCAATTTTATCAAAACCCACCTTGGAGAAAGAAGATTGCTGTACTATTTGTGCCTTTTTCTATATTAATGGATGGAGGACTGCATCTGTTGTATTACTTTTCTTGATTGATAAAACTTACTTTAATGGTTTTGTGAACTGTGCATAGCATGAGTAAAGACATATCAGTGTTGCAGAGGCTGTAGCATAGATTTCAGTGAAAGGAAAAGGGCTTTTCATTGCTGAGGCTTTTTTTAAAAAAACCCTCATACTTGATGAAGCAGAATCGATATGTGTCTTGTTATATAGCAGAAGTGATTTTCCAGCTTCACCCTGAAGAAATACAAAGAAAAGCATCAACTGAAAAACCCACTACAGTTTTAAATTACAGTTCACTTGATTGATTAAAATATTGTCACAACTTGAAAAGGGGGAGGGAGAGTGTTGTGTACTGACCTGAACATGTGCGTGATCCAGTTCCAGCCAGTCCGCATGTGGTCATGCGAAGAGCAGGAGCTTCGCTTCCCCAGAACAACAGACGGTTGGATCCTAGTTCGCCCTCCCATCGGATCCTAGAGTTAACCTAATCAGTGTAAATAGACCTATCCCGGGTGCTGGGATGTGTCTGAGTGTGGTTGGGTTTCAGGATATAAGCCGGCCTGTGAGCCGGCTAAAGTGTCTTGTTCCTGATCTTGAAATAAAAGTATGAGCTGATTTCACTCTCCCCGATGCTTCAGTCTCAGTACTTTTCACTGGTGATGAAAGTGGGATCCGAACTCACATGAACAGAACCCCAGAAGACCCGAGCATTGCATCACACTCCACTCTAGAAGATGACGCATGCCGCTCCGCATCATGCCCCGCTTCTCTGGTCATTGTGCACCGCATCGCTCGCTGCACCACGCACCACTCTGCTGACTCCAGGTCAGCAGTGCTCCCCCGTGACAAGACCGACCATGGCCACCGCCCAAGCACACATCCCAGCCTTCGATGTCACCTGGCCCCAGCAATGGGACACCTGGCTGGAGACCCTGGAAAAGCATTTTGACTACCACAACTTTGTGGATGCTGGGAAAAAGAAGGCCCTGCTCCTCAGTTCCTGCAGCATGGACACCTTCCAGCTACTGAAGGATCTAATCAACCCAAAGACGACCAAGGAAGAAACCTACGGGGTACTGGTGAAGGCCCTCTCAGATCACTTTTCACTGAAGTTCGTAGAGCGCTTGGATTTTTTCGCAAGAATCCAGGGCCCGGATGAGACGGCATCGGATTTCCTGGCGGGCCTCCAGAAAGCGGCCATGAGGTGCGCATTCCTGAGTCTCACTGACACCCTTCTGAACCAATTCCTCTTGGGTCTCCATGAATCAAAACTGAGGCAGAAACTGGCCAGCCAAGATGACCTTGACAAGGCCCTCAGGGAGTCCACCGCCTATGAAAAGGCACACCAAGACCACCCCGGCAAGGCAGTCCACCGCACACGAGTGACCATCTATTCCAACGTCTCTGATGATGAGGAGGTTCTCCAGGTACAGCAGCGCCCGACCCAGTGGCCACATCAGTCTCAAAGCTCAACCTTGAAAAGGGGCCCGGCATCAGCCACATCCTGCGCCAGTTGCGGGGCCGCTCATGAGTGCCGGACTTGCCGGTTCCGCGACGCCATCTGCAGAATGTGCAGCAAGACCGGTCACATCGTCTGGGTCTGTCATTCAGGAGGACAGCACAAGAGGACCTCAGCCCATTCAGAATCCACCGACCTGCACACCCTCTCAACCCACCACCAGCACACCTGGTATGTAACTTGTCCCCCAATAGCCCTAACAAAATGCATGTTACCGTGTTAATAGAAGTGTCCCCCTGCAGGATGGAAGTAGACACGAGCTCGTCCTTTTCCATCATTTCAGCTGACACGCTGCAAGCCCTGTGCCCACAGGGGGGACCCCATCTGCAATGACCTCAAGGGTTGACGCTGTGGGAGTTTAATAAGAACCCTGTGTGGTCCAGGGCTGGGGCAAGTTCCAGGTGCAGTTTAAGGACTTTGATGGACTGCTGGAATTGCTGGTGGTGGAAGGCAGGCTCACCAATCTGCTGGGACTCTCATGGTTCGGGCCCCTCGGCTTCACGATAGGGGGCATCAACCAGATTCAGCCACAGGACTTTGCAACCATGTGCAGGGAATTCCCAAGGGGTTTTGATGGGATTCTCAGCAAGTTCACCGGGTCTCTGGTGTCTCTGGACCTCGATCCAGCGGTGAGGCCCATCCATGTCAAGGCCCGGCACCCCCTCCATTGTGCTCTGGTCTAAAATTGAGGTGGAGCTGGAGCGTCTGGTCGCTCAGGGCATGTTGGAACTGGTCTCCCTCACTAGGTGGGAAATGCCAATTGTGACCCTGCTTAAGCTGAACAGGGAAATCAGGATTTGTGCGGACTTATAAATGCACTGTTAACAAAGCTTTACAAGCCCATGCTTATCCAGTGCCTGTGGTCAGCCACATGTTGGCTGCTCTAGTGGGGGCCTGGTTTTTTGGGAAATTGGACTTGGCCCAGGCGTACCAGCAGCTGCCACGGCAGAAGCACAGACTATTGTGACCCACAAGGGGGCTTTCAGGGTTTATCACCTACAGTTTGGGGTGAGCGTGGCGCCAGGTATATTTCAATCGTTTATGGACTCTTTTCTCAAAGGGATCCCCAGGGTCCAACCCTTTTTAGATGACGTGCTCATCACGGCCCCGGACTCCGCCACCTTCGCTGAGAAGCTTTGGACGGTGCTTCAATGCTTTGACACGGCCAGCTTGAAGGTGAAGCGTGAAAAGTGCCTCTTAGGGGTTTCCAAAGTGGAGTTCTTGGACTTCACGGTGGACGCTCATGGAATCCACCCCACGGATGACAAGGTCCGCACCATCACACATGTCTAAGACGGAGTTGCAGGCCTTCCTCAGTCTGCTTAATTTTTACCACTCCTTCCTTCCCCTTAAGGTGGTGATGGTAGAGCCCCTGCACCGCCTACTGGACAAAAACACCCCTTGGGTTTGGGCCCCGAACACAACGCCACTTTCTGTGTGGTCAAGGATCTTTTAACCTTGAACACAGTCTTGTCCCACTTTGACGAGACGTTACCTGTGGTGCTTGCATGTGATGTATTTCCCTATGGGGTGGGGGCCCACCCCACCAGCCCCACAGGATGACCTGACTGGACCAGCCACCAGCAAGCCGACACACACCAGAGATCTCAAGCCTAGGGCCCCGCCACGACCCACAGCGCCTCCGACAGCTCCAGCCACTACCCCTCCAGAACCACTGGAGCCAGCCCCCAGGGTAGCCCCCAAGATTCGCCACTCTACACGGGAGCAGAAGGCCCCCACTTATCTCAAAGAATGTGTTTCACACCATGGGGGGAGGGGTGTTGTGTACTGACCTGACCATGTGCGTGATCCAGTTCCAGCCAGTCTGCACATGGTCATGCGAAGAGCAGGAGCTTCGCTTCCCCAGAACAACAGACGGTCGGATCCTAGTTCTCCCTCCCATCGGATCCTAGAGTTAACCTAATCAGTGTAAATAGACCTATCCCGGGTGCTGGGGTGTGTCTGGGTGTGGTTGGGCTTCAGGATATAAGCCGGCCTGTGAGCCGGCTAAAGTGTCTTGTTCCTGATCTTGAAATAAAAGTATGAGCTGATTTCACTCTCCCCGATGCTTCAGTCTCAGTACTTTTCAGAGAGCAAAAGTTCTCCATATTCAGGTTGACTCTTTCAGTTAGAACACAGTCAATACATGGAGCTAAATGTAAGGTTATCTGTGTTCCATCAGCATGCTATTAAGTGAAGAAAGTTTCTTAACTGGGATCAGGGAAAGCCTTACTTTTTTTTGCAATCAAGTGATTGTGGTAACCCCATAGAGTGTTCAAGGCAAGAGATTTTCACAGGTGGTTTGCCAATGCCTGCCTCTGCATAGCAATCCTGAACTTCTTTGGTGGTCTTCTATCCAAATACCAACCAGGCCTGACCCCACAGCTTCCAAGATCTGATGAGATCAGGCTGCCCTATGTAAGGCCACTTGGAATTCAAGTGCAAGGCCCAGCCCCACTGCCCAGAAGCATTTAAAGAGCTTAAATTGATTGAAGCAGCCATGTGCTCCCCTGATCAGCTGGAGGGCCCTTTAAATCTCTCTGGAGAGAAGGGGGAGGGGTGGCTGTGGGTGGCGGGGCTTGGGGTGGGGCTTGGGGTGGGGCTTCCCTGCCAGCCAGCTGGCTGGTGGCAGGCTGAAGCCCCCAGAATTGGGGGAAACCCCACCTGGACCACAGGTCTGGCAACCCGAATCCAGGCAAACCTTACTGATCCCCGTAAAATGAATAATTCCAATCCCATGTGCTTTTAGTTGAGGAAGAAATTGTACAGGGAAACTACCACCTTACCATTTCCCACGAACTCAAGTTACGGGAGCTAGCATGTAGTATCTACCTACTTTATGGTTCATCTGTAGTTACTGAGTCCTACAGATTTATGATTATTATTTTTGCTCCACCTTTACAGCATGCCCAACATACCCTTCTTTTTCTTCAGGTCACACTGTACCCTGCTGCTATGACAGACCAGCAAAAGTTAAATATTCAGAAATCGATCGTTGGCTTCCCTGAGTACATGATTTTTCTGTGTCTGGCCCTCAATGTATACATGAAGGAACAGAGGTTCTGCAGGCAGTGCTGGTGGCCATCCTCTTGGTGGCTTTAGAAAGCCCTTCCAAGCTAAGCCAAGATGAGCAGGCACACACTGAGAGAGAGAGAGAGAGAGAGAGAGAGAGAGAGAGAGAGAGAGAGAGAGAGAGAGAGAGAGAGAGAGAGAGAGAGAGACTCCCAGAAGGCCCACAAGCAGAATAGTTAAGCAAGCTGACAACATCGGAGACAAGCCTCACAGAGTCTCTGATGGATTTGCTCAGGCACGACATCGAGGCAATACAAAAAAGAAAGATCTTTATTGTGGAGTGTGATGTGATCAGAAACTGAAGCACAGTGACGGTAATAATTTACCCTGGTAGAACAAAAATTAAAGGGCCCTTCCTTTCCTGATGATAATAGGAGTGGCGACCATACAAACAGGCCCCTGAACTACCGATACCGAGAGCAGTGTGACCTGTGATGCAACTGAGATTAAAAGCAGAACCAATTTACAATATAGATTTGATTACAGATGAGGTGGGTGGGGACAGGGAGGCAACTAAATCACTGTGAAGAGACTGACAGAGTCAGATTGGCTCAACCTAGAGAGGAGTTAGAGATAAACTCAGATTGAAAACTTTGGTCAAAATGAACAACCTACAACAATGTGGGAGTAACATTAAGGCACAGTTGACAACTTACCTTGAGGGAGTTTTTGTTTTACACAAATGCTTCACCCTGAAAAACCCATGATTCATAACAGGGATAATGATTCCTTCCAGTTTGGTGTAGTGGTTAAGTGCACAGACTCTAACCTGGGAGAACCAGGTTTGATTCCCCACTCCTCCACTTGCACCTGCTGATGTGACCTTGGGTCACTCACAAGTTCTGGCACAGCTGTTTTTGAAAAAGAGCAGTCTCTGTCAGAGTTCTCTCAGCCCCACCTACCTCATAGGGTGTCTGTTGTGGGGAGGGAAGGGAGAGGAGTTTGTAAGCCGTTCCAAGACTCCTTTGGGTAGTGAAGGGTGTGGTATAAATCCAATCTCTTCCTCTTCTTCTATGCTCTGGGCAGAAGATTGACCAGAGGACATCAGTGGATTGTGACTCCATGGTTCAAACAGCACAAACTCTGTTAAATATCACTACAGAGGGAAGAAAACTATGATTTTTCATACGTGCAAGAACATTTTCATGCATATACATGAAACAATACTGTGGGAGCTTTGCATTGCTCCACTGGGGGTTCCTCACACCTCTCCACTGAGCTTACCCCTTCCTTAGCATCAGCAAACCTCAGATAGGTATTGGAAGGCCCCTGGAGGGAGTCACCCCCATGTTGCCCTTCTACACCTCTGTACTGCAGCACAGTATCAACATGTAGGCTCTTTCCTCTCCTCCTCAGCTGGTTTTCCCACCTCCCTTTTATACTCCCCATCCTTCCTAGCTCTGCCCTCTCAATCTCATCCATTTCCCCAATCATGGCAGGGGGAAGTTTATTTAATCCCAGTGTCTCCATCAACACCCTGTACAGCCTATCTCCCCTCATCCCAGGATGGGCTCACCCAGTTTCCTGTCTTGTGGCTTATTTGGGAGAGCTCCCTGTGCTCCCTGAGGCTTCTATGTAAATATTTATTTTAAAGATGGTATTTATTTTATCTTTTAAGGGGGGTCAGTCTGATCAAACTCTTCCATTACCAAAAAAACCCTGGATTTCTTAGAACTGGGGCCACACTGGATCAAATTGCCCATGTGACCATAGCCTATGAGAATAAATAGGTGGGGCAGTCATTCTGAAAATATTAATTTTCCCCATATGGAATTATTTGTGGTAAAATTTCTGCAGGTGCATGAGTCACTCATAAGAACATTAGAAGAGTCCTGCTGGATCAGACCAGTAGCCTATCCGATCCAGCATTCTGTTTCACATAGTGGACAATCGGTTGTCCTGGAGAGCCTTGCATGCTTTCATTCTTTGTGTAAACTCTGATTGTGGAAGTGATACACCTCTTATCCAAAGGCTAGCTTGATGGTAGGATTTGGATCGCCCTAAGTAAGAAGAACTCTGGAAGAACTGTCATTAACTACCAGTTGAATCAATGGTATGTTATGAAATGGCTTGGGCTACTGCTCCATCTGTGCTCGTGGACAAATTATTTACAATGCAATCCTAAACAGATTCTTCTAAACCCATTTATTTCAACAAGCTTAAAGAGTGTAACTCTGTTTAGGATTGCTCTATCAATGGCTTACTGGCTGTTTCAGCACTCTTCCTGGGAAATCAAGCTGGACAATATTCTAATTACAATGTTGATAAATTGAAAGCCAGATGGGAGAATATTTTATCCCTTTTAAATGACTTTGTAATCAGCTTATACAGAATAAATCACAAATGGAAAACTGAGCAAGAAGCTGGAGGGACCTGCCTAATGCAATGTCAGCTTCCCAGTAGAATCTGAAACATCAGAGAGGGCAATGGCTTCAAGGCTAGTGGAACTGTTGTTAGTTCAGATGTCGCTCTGCACGTACATTGCTGGTGTTTTCACCAATATAGTTTTAGATCAGTTCTGAATTTTTTTTTCTAAAAACATTTCATTTCGCAATCTTCTCCCCCACCATGCTGAAGTTTTGCTAAATATATTGAAATTCTTAACTCTACTCTATATTCCATAGGAGCTGCATTCCAAAAGGATCTCCTAATCTGCCTTCAGTTTTGAGCTAGATTTTGCATTTGAGTCCCATAGGACCCACTTTTTTGAGTTAGAGCAGAGCTGGTCAGGCTCTCATGGCTTGTTAGACTAGAAGACATACCTGTTGCTTTAAGAGTTCCAGGGAAATGGTAGCATGGAAAAAACAAAAAGAAACATAGGAACATATCCCTATTCACCTAAAGGGTTCCCCCCACCAATAAAAACAGGGAGTCATCTTGAATTTGCACACAAGTTACAGTTATATGTGGCAATAAATATAAACTTTTTGTGTATAACTTGGGGGGGAGTAGTAGAAAAGAGTTAAGAGTCCAGTAGCACCTTAAAGACTAACAAAATTTGTGGTAAGGTATGAGCTTTCATGAGTCACTGCTCACAGCTCACTTCTTTTTGTGGGGTCATCTTATATTCAGAGTCTCCTGTAAGGTAAATATTTATTCAAAATATGTATATTTTGCTTTTCTCTGAGGCATCCCAGGACCCTGGGTTGCCTTATGTTTTCCACAAGGGAATAAATGGGGGGGGGGCATTGTAGGTCAAGAAAATGGTGACGGTCTTAACTAGAGATGGGCATAAACCACATCTTTGTGGTTTGGTTCATGGCCAAACCACAAACTGATATGAACCGGGAGGTTGGTTTGCAAACCAAACCAGTTCGTATCAGTTGGTGACCCATGCTTTCTTATCCCTGCCACTCAGCTGAGCCATTTAATCCCCAGCACTTCACAAACCGCCATGAACTGCCTTAAAATCCATGAAAGTTCGTGGATGCTCTTCAGTTCATGAACATAACTGGCCAGAATTCATCACAAGCTTTTGTTCGTGAGCCGGTTCGTGCCCATCCTTAGTCTTAACCCTCTACCCAGTGAACCAAAGCCCTAATTCAAACTGAGGCTCCTGCTGCTTCTACTTCCTAATAATCTATTTTAAAAAAATCAGGAGATCCAGTCAAGAATTTTCCTGGGTCTCTCATCTAGTTTGGCCCTTAAACAAACTAAAATACAATTTGATAGGTAATTACACTAGTCCAATGTAATAAGATTTTCAAATATTTTCATATCCTTTTAAGAATTTCCTGGTAGCTGGTGTTTTCAGCTTTCTAAATCTATACTGGTAAGACCAATATAATGCTCAATACCTACATATAAAGACTGCCTGTAACCAATAGTGGAGGTAGTCTGACATGGGTAGGAATACAGTTCTTCCTGTTGCGACTGGTATAATTCATGACACCTACCCATAAAGACACTTGGTGAGACAGTCTGAAATGGGTGGGAATACATTTCCTTGATCATATGGAGCTGCTTTATGTCTAGTCTAACCAATGGTCCATGTAGATCAGCTCTTTCTGTTGTGACTGGCAGCATCTCTCTGAGATCTCAGGCAGAGGCCCAGCTATGTACTTTCTGCCCTTGCTATTGGAAGGTACCAGGCATGGAGACCATTTAATAATAGGCCTCTGTGTTGCTTTAAAACACAAAACTATCATTGTGCAGTTTCAATACAGAAGGGGGAAAGTATAACATTATTCCTAGCCCTCCTTTCCCCCAAGCTGTTGTAAACACTCAAATGCATAGTTTGTCATTGAACTTGTCTTTTTGGCTGCCCTCATGATGACTTGCAAACCACACTTCGGTTTAATTTTTAAAGCCAGCTTTGCCTAGATCCCATTTAGTTAGTACAAACAGTTTGTGGTTAGGGGGTGCTGCCTTATTTTGGTACTTAATCATTCCTCATCAAGATTAACATATCTTTGGGGGCTGTTGGGCTCCTCCCTTTTCATTTCCTCTATGGAACACTACAGAAAGCACCCGTGTCTTCCTCCCCCATCCCCGGTTAGCAGAGTCAGATGGCTGCTTCCTAATAGTACTCGTCAGTGCAGTACTACTACACATTTATTTGGCTCTCACACAAACTGTACACAACTCAGGCCCAAGTTTAATGGGGTACTAGCAGAACAAAGGGTCTCCCCGTGTGACTTTGCATAGGCTCAGCCCTCTATACTGTGCTGCAAACTATTTAATACCTCACCACAATACCTGCAAGGGCTACAGATCTCTGGCATACAACTGAACTATGTATGGCTATTACTTGAAGCTGCCTTATACTGAACACTAGGTTGCAGTCACACACACTAAATAATCCACTTTCAATCCACTTTCAATCCACTGTCCAACTGGATTTTGCCAGTTCACACAGTTAAAATCCAGTTGGGAAGTGCGCTGAAAGTGGGCTGAAAGTGGATTATTTAGTGTTGGTCGATCAAGATCAATATTATCTACTCTGACTGGCAGTGAACATAAGAAAAGCCCTGCTGGATCAGACCAGTGGTTCATCTAAACACGCACCCTGTCTCACACAGTTCCTCTGGTGATCCAGAGGCCTTTCCCTGAGGCCTTCCTTGGCACTAGTAATCAGAGATTTGCTGCCTCTGAATGTGGACAATCCCTTTAATCACCATGGCTAGTAGCCACCCTACATGAATCTGTCCCTTTTAAAGCTATCTATGCCTGTGGCCATCACTATATCCTCTGGCAGTGAATTCCATATTTTAATCTCATTGTGATTAGACAAGTGATTAAACAAGGGGCTCCCCAGTGTCTCAGGTGGAGGTCTTTGACATCACAGATTTCCTCATCCTTTGAAATGGAGATGCCAGGGATTTAAACTGGGAACATCTGCATGAAAATCTGGTGTTCTGTCAGTAGAAAAGAGTAAGAGTCTAGTAGCACCTTAAAGACTAACAAAATTTGTAGCAGGGTATGAGCTTTCATGAGTCATGGCTCACTTCTTCAGACAACTTCAGGTATCTGAAGAAGTGAGCAGTGACTCAGAAAAGCTCGTACCCTGCCACAAATTTTGTTAGTCTTTAAGGTTCTACTGGACTCTTAACTCTTTTCTGCTGCTATGGACAGACTAACACGGCTAACCATCTTGGTGTTCTGTCACTAAGTCACAGCCACTCCCAGCAGCCCATTTGAATGAGATCCTGAGCTCATGCAAAGTCACAAGACAAGATTTGCCAATGTCCCATTTAAATTTGGTCATAGAAGATCATGCTAGAGGGCAAAAAGCTGTACTAAATGGACAGAAGCTTAATGGATGTGCCGGCTTGGATAAAAGCTCTCACTTGTCGGTATTTAAATCACAGGGAATATTCATATGGACATATTCTGCAGGGATAGATGACAGATCAGTTCTGTCTTGGGCCGTGCTTGGATCATGAGGGAAGAATGCTGATTGACCTTGATTTAGTCTTTTTCTCCAGCATTTTTGGCAGGAAGGGAAAGCAAAAGTGGTGTCAACAGCATTTTGGACGTCTATTCTCAGCTCCTTCACCCCAGAATGCACACAGTATCACCCTAGCTCTGCATAAGTACCTCAGGGATTTGAAAAAAAGAAGGTTTAAGTTCATTTTTGTAATTCTATTAAAGATCACAGAGTTCTTTTAAAAGTTTTCACAGGTTGGCCAGAAGCTAACTAACAGCCAAAGACTCTATGAAAGAGGACTTTTGTGTCTTTCTGGAAAGAATACTTATAAAACTCCAGAGAGCTTTCAAAGTGAAAAAGTAGAGTATTAGTCATCTAACATGCCCTCTGTGACTGAACTTTTTATGACTTCAAACCTTTAACCACAATAAAGTTTGTTATTTTCTTTTTAATAATGTTTCTACTGGAGTCTAAAGGACAAATGTCCTTATTAGTATCTTAAAAATTACAAGTATGGTGTAAGTGATACAGCAATGGTATTATTTATAATAGGTTGCATTTATATACTGCTCTCAGAGTGTTTTGCAGCAGTTTTTTTAAAAAATATGTCCGTCCTCAAGGACCTCATGATTTGTTGAACATATGCGTTTAAAGTGCCATCAAGTCACAGCAGACTTATGGTGGCCCCATACGGTTTTCAAGGCAAGTGATTAAGCAGAGGTGGTTTGCCATTGCCTTCCTCTGCACAGTCTTCCTTGGTGGTCTCTCATCCAAGTACCGGCCATCCATAGCTTCCAAGATTTGACAAGATTGGGCTATCCTATACCATTCCACATCTTGATTTGTTGGATACAGAAGGCAAAATAAAGTAAAAATGACATTGGCTTGGATCCTAGCCTTCGTTCAGCTTGCATCTCTCTTTAGCCATTATGGAGGCTGCCATTCACTATGTAATGCACCTCCTGTGACACTAGGCACTTCCCCTTTTGCATAACCAATGCTTTTTTTTAGCATGAGAGGAACATGCTCTGCAATAGGGGGCCATCTGTGCAACATCCAGAGAGAAGCACACCTGGAACAAAGACATATGATCCAAGCCAGTACCCGTCCAACGCCATTTAGAACCAGTTCCAAGATCCATAAAAGAGGCGGAGTTTTCTAGATGCAGACACCTAACTAAGAGTTATTACAGGGCTCTCTTTGTAGCAGGAACTCCTTTGCATATTAGGCAACACACCCCTAATATAACCAATCCTCCAAGAGCTTATAGTAGCCCCTGTAAGAAGACCTCTGTAAGCTCTTGGAGGATTGGCTACATTAGGGGTGTGTCACCTAATATGCAAAGGAATTCCTGCTACAAAAAGAGCCCTGGACTGGAGAAGATACTGCAGGTTGGTTATGGAACATAACGTGGCCTTAGTGTGGTGAATATAAGAACTTAAGAAGAACCCTGGTGGATCAGATTAAGCTTCAACATCCCGTTGGTGAGAATATTCCATCTGTACTGAGGAATGTTGTTTGAAAGATAATGGTAACTGGCATTGGGTCCCATTGATGAAGCTTCCTTCCATATTTGTTGTGCGGGCAAGGAAAAATAAGATATGATTCTGAAGTTGGAGCCTGGTTGAGTTTTCCCAGGATTTGCCCAGATGCTAGCAGCCTGCATAGACTGTCCTTTAGATGGGGCAACCCACACTAAAAGGGGAGGGAAGTACACATCAGCCATTAAATGAAGCCCCAGTTTATTACAGGAGAGAACCCTGTGTTTTCATTCTGGTGCATGGTGGTAAACCAAACAACATAAACCATCACAAAACCTAAAATGCAAGATGAGTTTCACAAATTAATTATGCACTATGTGAAGAAATGCTTTCATAGGCCAGTTCTGAGTCTACTGGTCCATTAACTTTCTTGGGTGCCCCCTAGTATTCTGGGAGTCAACTTTCAACTTTATCACACCATGCATTATTGTATAATCAAGTAAATTTGCATTGGCAATTCCAAGTGCAGTTCTACTAGAATTGAAAGTTAATGCATTAAGGCAATACATCCAATGTGAAGTAGATCCTAAATGAATCTAACTGCATTGCTCCACTGATCTTTTCAAATTTCTTTACCAGTGATCTAGCATGAATAATCTGGGAGCACTTTGTACTGAAGCCTTCCTAAGGATAAATAAGAATGGACCTCACCAAAATGCGAATGAGGGATCTGAGAGTTGCGTATAAGATCAGAATGTAATTTAAATATATATATATAAAAGACTGCCCATGTGTAATTTTAGCCATGAATTACACCATATTATCTTGTATTATGCATTTATTTCTTGCTCTACAGACATTCAGCCCAGAATAAAATTGTTTGCATAACGGAGCATTCCAATCTTGCAGATTTGATTTCTAAACCATTTGCTCCCTATTTCTGGTGTCAACAGTCCCTCAGGATTGATACCTGAGCAATTGGTGTAATTTCAAAACTTTTGTTTGACTTTGAAGCATTACAAAAGTAGCGAGATTTTTGGTTAGATAATTAAGCCATCAAGACCTGAAACATTTCATACAATCTTTGTTTTTCTTGGGCTCTGAACAAAGCTCTAAACTAAATTACGATCACTATAAAATGGAAAAAATGAACCTTAAAAAACAAGTTGCAGAGGACAGAGTGTTCCAAAAATCAAGCCAAGGCCCCAATTATAACCTGAACAGAACACATAATTTGCACATATGAGAAGGAACTCCTGCCCCAAAATGCACTGCCAGTGAGTGTCACATGACACACAAAAAGGAAGCATTTTTAAAAGAGCATATAAATGAAAAACCCAAATGATGACAGTCAAGGATTGCCCATGCAAACAAAGGCCGTAAAGCATTATAATTCTCTTTATAAAATCAAAGGTCAATGCTTTTCATGTGTACCAGCAGTAAATATATGTGAAGTGTGAGGCTATCCTACAAGGTGATATAACACAGTGGTTGAAACAGTGAGCTGGAAACATCCCAGTTCAAATCTCAGAAATCACTAGACATCTTTAGACAAGCCACTGGGCTCACAACTCAGTCCACCAACTGTCATGTGCAAATAATTATAATTATTATAGGGCTGTACTGAGAAATGCTTTGAGCAAGTAAAAAAATTATCAACACTTAATCAATAGTAATAATAGATTCTTCATGAAGCCATTTGGGAGAGTGCAAAGTGTCAGAGGTGTTGGTGTAATTAGAAGTATAATTAGAAGAGTTCTGCTAGAAATATTCATCAGAACAAGGAAACATTTTTTTTTATTATACTGTTCTATAAAACTACAGCCTGCATTCAGCTTAAACTGTGGGCTGTGCAACAAACTGCAGTTCGTCTGTAGGTAACAAATCTCAGGCCTCAACTAGACAAATCTCAGGCCTCAACTAGATGCAGGTGGTCTTACCCTGAGTGAGGAGGCTTGAAAATAGCATGGGGAGACAGGAGCTCTGGCAAGAGCAGAGATGAAAGACAGTGCGTGCTGGGCTAAGAGGGAAGGACCAGGGGTGCAGATGGAGGCATGGAATGCCTCTCCCTTTCTCTTGAACTGCTACGCAGTGTGTGAATTGCCCCTCCTGCAGGCAAGCACTTGGTTTGCCATCGGGGGACTTCTAGCATTGTCACAGCCAAGCCCATCTCGCTGGAGGCTGCAAGAATGAGGCACTAACCAGAGAGCACCCAGGGTAGAGGCACAGGCACCACCCCTCATCTGCACTGCTTCCAGAGCTTCTGTCCCCCTACCACTATTTTCAAACCTCTTCAGCTGCGGAAAGACCACTTGGGTCTCCACCTAGCTGAGGCACCATCAGATAGAGACTGTCAGGATTGGCCCTCAGAATGTTTTTTGAAAAGAAAACCCAAGTTTTAAAATGGCAGTACTGTTCCCACAGTGAATAAGTCTAGTTATGCCCTCAGTTTGTGTGTAAACCTTAGTTTAACCACTGCATTTACCTATCTATTTTTTCCAGTTGTGCTATCAAAAAGAGGCATTTGCCTGACATTTTTTACAAGCTACAACCAAGTATGTACAGTAACAAAAAAAACCTGCATGTGCAACCAGGGTTCCCTTCCTTTTGGGTAAATACAGCCTTTCTTGTTTCTTTCCTTCTTCCCTGCAGGGAGGTTGTTGTGTACTGAGTCAGAGTCATCCCCGAACTAGGACCTGGATCTGTTTGAGCTTGTTTTCCTTGAACAATAGCTTACTAGGACCCTGGAGTAGACCAATAGAGAACAGTGTTATGTAAATAGCCTATTGTTGGGAGTGGGGTGTGTTTGGGGTGTGGTTTTGCATGCTTAAAAACAGGGCACCTGCCCTAGAGTTTGTCCTTGTAGTGTTCCTGAAGTCACTGAATAAAGTAGAACTGTTCACTACAATGCGTCCAGAACCCAGTATTTAACAGAGGTCATTCTCCTGCCAGCTGTGTGGTGAGGAGGCCAGAAAGGGTGATTCTGCTGAAGAAAGCCTGGTTCAGACATCAGTACAAACTGTGGCTAACAAATCATCTATAAAACCTAATATGAAATTCCAGTTCCCAAACCAGCAAACCTTTGTTTGTTAGAGCCACCTTCATTTGGGTCAATTGGTTCATTTGACTGAACCACTATCTGCAGGGCTTTTTTTGTATAAAAAGCCCAACAGGAACTCATTAGCATATTAGCCACACCCCTGACAGCACAGCTCATTAGCATATTAGGCCGCACCACCATATTACCAGAAGTGTGGTCATCCAGCCATATCCACCTTTTGCTTCCTATTCTGTTTACCTTGTTGTTGTCAAAACCCAGGGCTTTTTTTGTAGCAGGAACTTCTTTTCATGTTAGGCCACACACCTCTAATATAACCAGTCCTGATGAGTTTCTGCTGTTGGGTGTGGCCTATTAGGCTAATGAGTTCCTGCAGGGCGTGGCCAACTCGAGAGCCAGCCGGAACTCCGTTTCAGCCCAAAAATAGCCCTATCTGTCATGATGTATGAATGAATGCAGTCTACATACTGTTATCAAAAGGCAAACATTCTTTACCACCTTTAGGGCAATTAGCACATTATTTGTACAATTTTTAAATAAATATATATATTGTGCCACAAACAATTGAGGCTACTAGAGTTGGTCACTCAACAAAACCACCCTTTCCCCCCCTGCAGTGGATTATAGCTCTTTGTTAGACATTATTCTTCACATTTAGAGATCTGAAATGGACTACAACAGCCTCTCCACAGATGGTATGTGTCAAATCTCATTAAAACGTTACTTGAGAAAACGTTATTCCCAACTGTCCTTTGGATAACTTGTAAACAAGGTAATAACCATAATAAAGAAAGACAAAACCCCAAGCTCCCTATTTTTTTAAAAAATCCCCAATAATAATTAAGAAAGTGTTTCTGCTTAGTGGACATACATTCCTGCCTCCTTAACATTTGCCCAGTATGTCATATGAGATGCAGTCTCACCTTTCCCTTGTACTGGTATATTAGCTGAAATAGGACACTGTGTCCTTCGTGGTTCACTTAGGTGAAGGGATGCCGGGAAGGCAGTCACTGGTAGCAGCAGAAGCCAGCTGTAGCAGTAAATCAATTTAATCTGGTAAGAATTTCATCATAAAGGAAGATGCTCTTAACATTTTTACTATGGCAATGCCTGCCAGGTTAAGAAGAAAGCTTGAACTATTTTCATTCTGTCAGCCCTCTTTACACTCAAGTACCTTAATAATGTTTCTGCTTGTTTAATTGCCAAGTACAGTTTTGCTTCCCTTTGCCAAATAGTAGGAGGTTTATAACACAAGCCTACACAGAAATATTCCAGTCTAAGCCCATTGATTCTCTGCACAGGATCGCAGTGTTAGAGCAACCATTGTAGGCTGGGTTTGTCCAGGGAAAGAGAAGGAGAACGCTGGAGTCTGGCTGGATTGTGAAGAGATTTCCACCGAAAGGCAAATACTTTCCCCGTCTCTTTGATCTGAAACGAGGGCAAAGGACTGACGTCAGTAGGACCAAGAAGTCCTCCTCCTAAATGGGACTTGTGCCCTTATAAACTGAGAGGAAATGGCAGGGATGCAGAAACAAGCAGAGGCAGGGCTATGTTTATGCTGGAAATGCAGACAGGCTTTAAATGGATGCAAATGTCCTGGCTTTTTCATTGGTACTATGCCACAGGACACAGGCTTCAGAAGACAATTCGATACATGCATGGAGGAAAATGAGATGATTTCGTCATGATGGCTAAATCAGTGGTAGATCAGCACATGCTCAGGTCCCAGGTTGTATCCCTAATATCTCCAGTTATAAGGAATTACATAGCAGATGTAGGGGAAAAGGCCCTTCTCTGCCTCAGATCTTGGAGGACCATCAGGGCTCTTATGTTCAGTAGGTCAGCATACCAGTTACTGAGAGCCAACATCAGGAGAGGCCTCTCTTGTCTCTCTTTGCAGGACATCTAGTTGATAGCTGTGGTAAACAGAAGGCTGGACTAGATAGACCTTTGCACTGGTAGTCCATGATGGCCCTTGTTTTTGTGTTTTTGTTTTAAACATGCAATTTATCTTGTTCCTCAGGTAAAACCACTTTCAAACCAGTGCAACATTTGAAAACATGCCCTGTCAACACAGAATGCTTGTGGTCTCCAAGAATATTTTTATCTAACTTCTTATCTATTTTGAAACACCACTGTGCTACTATAGCAACAGCTAAGAGGAAAAGAATAATAATGTACTGGTGTGATTCAGAGAAATGTAAGTGCATCTAATGGTTCAATTAGATGAGAAATTGGGAATCCATTACTGCATCTTCAGTTGTTTAACTTCCATTTAATAGTATTATAGGAGGAGTTTAGAATATTGGGACTAAAGAGCTGGAGAGGATTTTTAACCCTGCACTTTCCCCCTTTTAAAATTCCCTCCACCCTCCCAGGATAAATAGAAGACTTAACATTTTGCATTATCTTGCTCTTCTTCCAACAAGCTCAGGGCCTGCTATCCCTCCATTTTATCCTAACAAAATGACTAGGAAGCCGGTTCGAGAGAGAAGTCGAAGGTCACCCCATGAATTTAATCACTGAAGGATCGAAATTCTAGTCTTGCAAGTCTAATCTAATCATAAAATCATACTAGGCAGTGAGGAGAACTCAGTAACTCAGAAGAAAAAGGGCTGCTGTTATTAATGGATGAAGCACCTCTGCAGTTACCCATGGGTAGGTGGCAGAGGTAGGGTAGCCAGGTCCCTCTGGTCACCGGTGGGGGGTGGGGGTGTAGGGTTTCCAGATCCAGATTGGGAAACTCTTAGGTATTTGGGGATGGAGCCTGGGGAGGACAGGGACCTCATTTGGGTACAATGCCATAGAATCCACCCTCCAAAGCATCCCTTTTCTCCAGAGGAACTGTAGTCTGGAGATAAAGTATAATTCCAAGGGGATTCCCAGGTCTCACTCAGAGGCTGGCATTCCTAGACAGAGGACCTTGAACTGAGGGCCACCAGCTCTAGAGCCTTGTTCTGTGTACCATCTGAATTACCAATTCAGAGACAGCTACTGGCCCAGTCACCTCTGCACCATGCTACCCTCTTTCAAGATGGCCAACAGAAGATGTACAACTTGCCTAGAATGATCCAGTGAGAGCTACTGGTGCCAGCTGACTATCTGCTGATCCTGGTTTCTGACTCCTGCCTGTTTTGACTTCCTGTCTCATGAATTCCAAACCTCACTATTGCCAGTCTCTGACACTCTTGGCTGCCAGACCTTTTGCCTGACTGTTGACTTTTCCATGATGCCTGACCACCACCTGCCTCTGTACCTGACAGTAACAAGCAGAAATAATAATGTCAAGTTATTAACACCTGAGAGATGTGCCTTCATCAACAGATTTCAGGGAGCATCACAATTCACAGCATAGTTCAAAGGCTGATCTTGGATGTATTCAAGATGAAATAACAGAAACCCTGTAAGTTGAATCCAACCCTCTATGTGAACTGAGTGAGACCATGGTAGGGACCTTTGCTGATTTCCCTTTACCAGTATGGCCCCCTGCTCCCCCTCAAAAAGCAATTCCCTGGTGTGGAATGTGGAACAGACAGCTATAGTCAGATGGAACACCAGAACAAATCCTCTCCTCTCAGGCAAGTTTGTGCTCAGTTTAGAAACTGCTCTGCTCATATTGGAAGATACTTGTACCAAGTCCCCTTCCTGGTTGCTGCATAGAAAGGGAGGTTTAAAAATCTCACCCACAGATCTTTGGTCCCAATCCAAATCTCCAAAGCAGTGAACTGTAACCACAAACCTTTGCATGCTCAAGAGCGAGTTCCACCAAAGAGTCAAAATCCATGCCAGATGGGTGTGTATGAGAATTTCTGCTGATTCAACCATCAGGTTGCAGCTTCCTGTTCCACAATCCACACTGTTGTTAGTTGTCCCTTGACTGAGTGCAAGGGGGCTGCCCTGGGAAGAAAATCATTGACATAATTGATATGTTTGCAGAAAAGCTGGTTCTGACTCAATGAATTTTAAGACCATTTCCATAACTGGAGATATGTAACTCTGAAGTGTAATTGCATGTAATTTGAGGCATAGGGAGAGTGAAGCAAATCTATTCTAAATCCCCTGTTATTCAGTGGGTATTACTCCCAGGAAAATGTCCTCAGGACTGGAGCCATAATGTGGGGAGTTTAATTTTCCCTCCACCCATCCAAATGGTTTGCACAACTTCCATAGGAATGGTGGTGGTAGCCCTTAGAATATGATGGGTTGCCAGCATAAAGATGAGCCGTCTCTAGTGAGGGTGATGGTTGAAGGCAAAGTAACATACAGGAATCTAAAGTCTCTCTCTGTCTCTCTCTCAATTTTTTGACATCAACCTGGAAAGTTGAGACAACATAAGTTTGGTTTGGATGCTTTATAAATTCTCTGTGTTGGATACTTAAGAAAAATAACCGTACAAATTGGCCTGGAAAGTTCAGGGCAAAGCAAATTGGGTGCTTTTCTACATTCAGCTTATTGGATTCTGGGTTTCTTTTAAATAGCCTTGGCACTCCATTTTATGGCCTTACACAGCCATGGAAGTGGAAAAGTATAGGAAATGGGAATAGATACCATCTTTTGGTGTGTTTTCTGTACTGAGGTTTAAGAAAAGGGTCAGTTTAATTTATAGTGAAACAGATGTCCAACCCCTAATTTACAAGCAGGACCCTTGTTTTAATGATGGGGGGGGGGGATAGTCCCACACAACAACTTTCTTCTGGACTTTTTCCTAGCCTGGAAGTAATGAAAAGCCTTGTGACCTTTTCTGCTTATATATTATATGGGTTTCACTAAATAGACTTTTTGTAAAAGGGGGGAAAAACACATTCCATTTTAAATGCCAGCACCAGTATGGAGTATAAGATATTTTGCATTGAAATTTTCACTGCTAAATATGAGGTCAGAGAAGTGCAATCTCAAGCTTCATGTGTGACAAACCATGGGTAGAAGGAAATGTTCATCCAGGGTCAGCTGTGAAGTGCAGTGTAAACAGGGGCATCAAAGTCCCAAGTTAGAGACAGGTAGCCAAGGGTGTTCAGAGATGCTGAGCAGACGTTGAGTTGGATGGGTGATATGTAGACCTTCAACATGTTGCTTTTACACAGCTATATTCATTGTGGCTAGGAGAGCACAGACAGCTGTGTTCGGTGGTGGGATAAGGATGGATCTAGGACTGGTTCAAATGGAAGAGCATTCTTCATGAATACATCCTATAGCATCAAAAGGCAGCCATTCCTCTGGAGGACTACAGCATCATCACACAAACTGTCGATGTTTGTGGCCACTTCTTGTTGGAGAGAGTTTTGTGTAGCATTTAATTCTTCTGAGGGGCTGTCCCATGACTTCCAGCAGCTTTTCCCATTCAAATTGCAGATCAACAGAACACTGGAGGGAAAACCTTTTACATGAACAAGTTAACACTCTGAAACAATGCGATTGTGTTTACAGCCAGCCCTGTGAACACATGTTTGTGAAGCAAGTTTTGCTGATATCACTAGGTCTGAATTAAAATTAAATCTATCTTTAGCCTGGACATGAAAGACATGCAGAGGGTGTTTTTTTTTTTTGGGGGGGGGGAGGTCATTTTTTAAGATGTTCACCTTCCTGTTGAACACTGGTCACCAGAAGTATCTGGTTTATTAATGTGACTCCAGTTCCATTGATAAAACATAAAAAGAAGCCTACAGTTAAAAAAACACCCTCAAGCTCAGATAAGATAACCTCAGAAAGAGACTGAAAAATAAATTCATTGCTAAAGTATCACAAGGAAATGAAGGCGCAGAAATGGCCAAGAGCTCAGAGCAGATTAATATCCCTCTGGGTCTCAAAATATTTATGCAACGGACATCTGGGTCGGGTCAGGTTACAGACAGTGATACTAAACTTCAAGTCGTAATTTATTTGCCATATGTAAGGGAAATAGCTATTCTAGTCCTATATGTGAATGAATTGTAAACTCATCCCGGACAATCCATGACAAGAGAATGAACATATTAAAGCAACAGAAGTAGTAAAATAATATACCGTATCAGGTCCTTTCTGAGAAACAAAGCACTTAACTGCAGTGATTAATGTTCAGAAACTTTGCTCCTTGTAATCAACAGATACTCCAGGTGTCTTCTGGGCACATGGACACACAAAATGAATACACTGCATTTCAAGTATGAAAGATCAATATAATGAATTGCTATACTGAAGGCTGAGAAGGTATTGTAGCCACCAGTTGATGGAGAACTTTCACCCACCATTTCATCCTTGATGGAGCCATATGTACCATTCACTGGCTGTGATCACACACACTAAATAATCCACTTTTCAATGCACTTTCCAACTGGAAAATTCACACAGTAAAATCCAGTTGGAAAGTGCACTGAAAGTGGATTATTTAGTGTGTGTGATTGCAGCCACTGTCTGAGACTTCTGTTTATATCAGACACTGCCCCACAACAAGCACCTTTCATATCAGTCTTTCCTGGACCCCAATTTCCTCTCATTGTGGCACACCAGCTTGCCTGGATCTCTGGTCCTCCCTTCCCATTCTGTATATTAAGTTGTTGGAAATTTGCTTGAGATGGATTCTGGCTCAGCACAAAGGAGTTGACAAAATGACCTTCTGGGCATCCTTCCCTGCAAAATTTGTTTGTGAACAAGATCCTTTAAGATTCTGCAAAAAGCCTTCCTAGGACATCTTCACCACCCTCCTCATACCACTTCACCAGGTATCTTGAAGCAGATGGCTGCTCTCCGGCCCTTCAAGTCTTCTTAGGCATACATCCTTCTGATTTAATAAACACACTATATTCCTGAAGAAAGAATACAGATTTTAATCCTGTGAGATTTTAATCCTCCCAGGGGAGAGGGTGGGTGGGCGAGCTGCACCGCTGCCTCCTGCGCCCCGGCCGAGCACTCTGCACTGGCGGCGGTGGTGGCAGGGAGTCCCCACTGGCCGCCGCCATGCTGCCCCACCTCCTCCCTCTCGAGGGGGATGGGGGAGGGTGGGCAGGCAGGCAAGCTGCGCCACCGCCTCCTGCATCCCGGCCGGGCACTCTGCACTGGCAGCAGGGGTGGCGGGGAGTCCCCGCTGGCCACCACCATGTCATCCCTGCCTCCTCCCCCCCCCGAGGGGGAAGGGGGAGGGCAGGTGGGCGAGCTGCACCGCCACCTCCTGCGCCCCAGCCGGGAGCTCTGTACTGGTGGTGGCAGGCACCCGGTTGGGGGGGGCTTTTCAGGGGGTGGGGTGCCATTTGGGACCCTGAGGGCTGGCACGCCCTAGGCAAGTGCTTAGTTCGCCTAGCGAGCAAGCCGGCCCTGCCAAGGAGGCTAAGGTTGTGTTCAGACGGATCTTTTGATCTGCCATAGGAACGACTCCCTTGCGGATCAAAAATGCACGACCAGACAGAAACATCTGCGAAATATTCCGGTCCCATAGGCATCCCGTTCTGCTGCGCCTCCAATCCTGATTTAAAAAGTAGTAGTTTCAATGTAGGGTTTTCGCTTACCCGCGCAACAACTGCAGACTTTCTTCCGTCTGGTCACTCCATTAGCGCGCGATGCTCCCGTCGGCTCGGTCTGACGTCAGACCGAGCCGACGGGGGCGCGATTTTTAAAAATTGAAACCCCATGTGCGCTTTAACGAGGAAACGCATTCAGCGATAAGCGCTACGAGGAATGTAATATTCATGCTTATTTCTTTTAGGGACAAGATGTTACCGCGATGGGAGATGGAGGGGGAAGGACTGTTCTAACTTGCAAAATAGTCCCTCCATTGATGGCAATGGCAAGGGGGAGGACCGGGACTTTGCTGAAAACCCTCCGCAATCGCCTCAGTTCTCCAAGGAGGCGCAGCCTTGCCTATGCGAATGTACAAAACTTTTTTAAAAAAATCCTTGGTGGATGCCGTGTAGACAAATCACGGCGGGAACAACGCGCGGTGAGGCTATTTCATAGGGGGCGTCTGGTCGTGCTAGGCTGGATTTAAAAAATCGGGATAAAATTTTAGGAGGGCTCATGGCGCGATTGACTGGCCGTCTGAACGCAGCCTAAGGTAATTTAGTTATACATACCGTTTCTTATGCTATAAATGTGCATTCATTTCTCATATCTCACGTGCAATATGCACATCTACACTCAAGAGTAGTGTTTCCATTGCAGAGATATTTGGTTGAATCCTGTGATCCATTAGCAGAATACATGGCTGGCCATGAGACTTCCTGGCTCTCTCCTCCCCCTGCAGCCATTTCCAGCCCTGGGAAAGAATCCACAATTCCACACATCTACCCAGCTGCATACCATGAAAACAGTGGGTGAATTAACTTCTCTCGCTTACAATAGCAGCATATCTTCAGCTATGCGGGAAATTGCTTCTTGGCATTTGATAGGGGGTGCTACCCCTAGGGCCCCACCGCTGGCTACGGCCCTGCTGTAAAGAACTGTAGAGAATGGAAAGAGACATTAAACAATGTGAACAGATTTTTTTAATGTAGTAAATGGAAGATGGCCTCATTACCAAAGTAAGAGGAACCAATAATGCAAACCAGCGCTTCACACTAAAACCAATTTTTTTAAAAAAAATATGCAATACCTTAGTCACTATTATCTATGAATCATGGACCCCCTCAAATTAATTAATTTGCGCACCAAAATGAATGTTTTGACTAGCTTGCAATATTAATGTAACCCTGCATCTCAACTTCTGATGCTTGCCAAAATATTTCATACATGACACCTTTTCTAACATGGTGCTCCAAATTAGTCATGTGTTTTGGGTTTTTTTTAAAAAAAAATTATACTTAAGTGGGCAAAAGAAAACCTTCCTTGTCAAGTGTCAATCTCCTCCCCCTGGAAAAAAATTTAATATCTTCGACTTTGTTTAGAAAACTAAAAACCCATTTTTTAAAAAATGGTCACAATAAGCGCAGATTCGGTGTGTGCTGGAAAGAGTCCCCACAGGGCATATTGTAGTCTTCTGGGAATCCCCTCCTGAGTGCAACAGAAGGGATGAATCATGCGGCATGTTTTTCATTTAAAAATCATTCATCCAGCACTGCCTGCTGCCATTAAATTCATTAATAATGACTGGGAAATAAACCTACTGAAAACATTACAGACATTTTCGTAAACAGGAAAGAAAGCTATCATTTGCTGTACGTTGGAGTTGAACTTAACCTTGGCAAGGTCTCCGAACACAACTCATTATTTAATTGGCATTCCCTGGTATAACACTCCTTGTGTAAGAAACTGAAGTATTTTTGAAATTGTCTAATTTAGGCTTGAATCCTACTGGGAGGGGGCGGTAGTGTTCCTCATTTGCATTTCATAATTTGTCAAGAATAAATATTTATAAGGGGAGAAATGGGGTAATTTTGTTAAATACCTTTTCTGCCTTTCTTTGTTTGTAAGATTTGGAATTCATTTTTATGCTCCCAAATGCAAAGAAAAGAAATCTGCTTATATCTCATGCCATGTCTGGACAAGTCAGTTCTTTATAACATAATAAAGTAAATAATAATTTGCTTTGGCTGTGAACAAGGGAGGTAACAGAAAAACAAGAGGACACAGTTCTTCCTGGAATGGCGACGGTATTCTTCTTGCCCAGGAACACGTACGAGCTTTCTTACAGCAATAAGTGTACCCTTAGTGCCAGTTAACAGAATCAGCAGAAGCAAACACTGCAGATTTCCCCAGACTGGGCCATTTCAGGCTTCTGGGAAAGAAAAGTTCGATATTTTAATGCTGCCCCTATATGGAAGCTTCCTGCACATAGAAGTATGAGTTGCTAGTTTTCTTCTGCATGCTTTGGGGGGCGGCACATAGGAAACGGTTTTCAGTGGAGAGGATTCCCACAGGCAATACCTCTATTGTATTTCACACTGGTACAAAGGTCCAGGAATACCTTTGTCACTTGATTAAGGCAATGGTATAAACTGACCTTTAGTTTCCTGAGGAGGATGAAAATATAGATCATTGTATTTTTGGTCCACCTTCATGTTGGATAGGTCCACCATCAATGGCTACTAGCCATGGTAATTAAAAGGAACCTTCCCATTCAGAGGTAGTAAATCTCTGAATACCAGTCCTAAGAAGCAGAGCTCTTTTGTAGCAGGAACTCCTTTGCATATTGGGCGATACACCCCTGAAAGAAGAGCTCTGTAAGCTCTTGGAGGATTGGCTACATTAGGGGTGTGTTGCCTAATATGCAAAGGAGTTCCTGTTACAAAAAGAGTCCTGCTAAGAAGCAACATCAGCAGAAGACCATGGCCTCTGTCCCTCTTTCTTGGCCTCTGGGGTACCTAGTTAGACACTATGTGATACAGGATGCTGGACAGGTGGAATGCTGGTATGATCCAGCAGGGTGTTTCTTATGTTCTTCTTATGTCCTGTTCCAGAGCTCTGTATGCAGGTTGCCCTGTTGTTTTCCATGGACTACGTAACTCCAGAGCCCAAAGTCTTATGCATGTATAGAGATGTCCTGTTCATTGAAATGAATAAAGCAGCTCTTTGGGGTGTGGGAGCTGCCTATGTGCCCAAGAAAATTCTAGGTTGGAGAGCCTGTACTGACAAACTCTTAAAACAATGTGGATTTGGGGGTGATTAAAACACACAGTTTCATACACACATAAGCACAACTCTAACATCCCTTCTTTCTGTCTGCCAACAGAAAATGTTTGCAAACCAGGGACAAATAACTTTTTTTCGAACATTTCTATGCTGCCTTTCCAACCAAGGGTCCAAACGTGTGTGTGTGTTTAAACAACCAAATATTTAAGCACTTGAAAAGGCATGAGGGGGAGAAGACACCTGGCCCTGCTGTGCCTCAGGCTCAATCAGGATCAGGTTCACAGGAGCACTCCACCCCCATGGCTGTTTCTGTACTTGAAAAGGCACAGAGGGAGGGTCAAAAAGGACCATGCTGTGGAATCAGTCAGGATCAGGCCCTCACCCCATTTTTAAATAACTTTAAAGTAATGGCGGTGGCCACAAGGATACTGTCACCTCTAATTTCGCCCTTATCCTGCGCTGATCAGATACAGCTCTGAGCCAAACATTTGCTCACCCACATTGTTGAAAGGAATGGGGTACTTTGTAAAAATCTTAACCAGACATGACACTTCCCACATGTACTTCAGCAGGCCAGTGACTGATCCATCTGGTTAATGCCCCAAGTGTGGAGGTAGCATAGAAGGAAATAACTTTTAATTTGGAAGGTAGAGAAAGAGAAAAGGAGGTGTGATTCTGCCCCTGGGAAAGTGAGATTGCTAATAGGAGTGTGTGCTCAGTATCTACCAAGCTGAATAAATACCGAAAAAATACCCTATTGGTATTTTTCTGGTATTTATTCAGCTGAATACAGATTGGAGAATCTGATTCAGCTGCTGAAATAGCCATGCCTGAATAAAAGCCAATATTATTCTGCTTTAATTGGGTGTAGCTAGAAGGCGTTTAAAGAGATTGTAGTCTCTTTAAATGCCTTCTGAGTTCACTTGCAGCTGAAAAAATATACCAGGCTGAATAAATACTGAAAAAATACTTTATTGGTATTTTTCAGGTATTTATTCAGCTGAATACAGATTGGAGAATCTGATTCAGCAGCTGAAATAGCCATGCCTGAATAAAAGCTGATATTATTCTGCTTTTATTCGGGTTCAGCTAGAAGGCATTTAAAGAGATGGCAGTCTCTTTAAATGCCTTCTGAGTTCACTTGCCAGGTTGTGCCACTACCACAGTGTGACTCAGCGAGTGAAGGGATTTAAACTTAAAACTCACTGAATTGTGCCGCCATGGTGGCACGACTTCATGAGTGAACAGCAAGCATTTAAAGATTAAATCCTTTCTGAGTTCACTCGCCAAGTGGTACCACTGCAGTAGTGCGACAGTGAGTGAACTCAGCAGGCTTTTAAAGAGACCACAGTCCCTTTAAATGCCTTTTCCCCCTTCATTGGCTTTAATGAAGGATGGGGCACCTTCTTTGAGGGCCCATAGACTTGGACCACCTGATCTAATCTTTTTAAAACTTGGGGGGGGGGTTGAAGAGAGGCTTCAGAAGCTATGCTGGAAATTTGGTGCCTCTGTCTCAAAAAACAGCCCCACCACAGCTCCAAACACCCCTGGATCAATTCTCCATTATACCCTATGGGAACAGTCCCCATAAGGTATATTGGAGCTGAATAAATTCAGGTTTCCTGAATATTTACCTGAATCCCAATATAATACTGATATTGGTGTTCAGGAATATTCAGAATGCCGATATTTGGGGGTTCAACAAACTGAATTGGGGGAGGGGAATGCATACCCCAAATGCTAGTCATAAAAACGATATGAAACTTCCAAGTTCAGAGGGAAACTAGGGAACAGTCATGGACAGGCTATTACTCTGTTTGGGGACCTATTGTAGATATATGTTAGTATGAGAAACAGTATGGGACAAGAGCTAGATTTGAGTCCATTAGCACCTCAGAGATCAACAAGATTTTTGGGGTATGATCTTTCAACAGTCAAAGTTTCCTATTACTGCAGAATAACATGGCTTCCCTCTGAAACTGTCAATATGGGACAAGATAGACCTTTGTTGAGATTTGGCAGCTCTTTTCTTATGAAGAAGAAGAAGAGGAAGAAGATATTGGATTTATATCCCGCCCTTCACTCAGAGTCTCAGAGTGGCTTACAAACTCCTTTCCCTTCCCCTCCCCTCAACAGACATCCTGTGAGGTAGGTGGGGCTGAGAGAGCTCTTTCAAGAACTGCTCTTTCAAGGACAGCTCTTGGCAGAACTAGGGCTTGCCCAAGGTCATCCAGCAGCTGCAAGTAGAGGAGTGGGGAATCAAACCTGGTTCTCCCAGATTAGAGTCCACGCACTTAACCACTACACCAAAATGGCTTTTGAGCTCCTCTAAAAGAGCAGTCACCAATCAGTAGTTTGAAAAATCTCTGGTGAAAAGTGCCCCCCTTCGAAACTGCCACAGCATAGTTTTCAGCATAAAGCTGGTTTGATGTTCATAGTCACTATGACTATTTACAGACATTCTTATGAGAAAGTGCTGCAGAACAGACTGAATTACCTGTGCCATCAGAAGAATGATGATGCTACTGCCAGCAACCAGCAATGTTGCACAATTAGAATTCATCATTATATTTTCATTTGATTAAAAGCAGCAAAATCTCAAATCTGTTTGAAATGAAACAGAAAGTGGAAAGAATATTGATATTTCGGGCTGCTTAAAGTAAATATTTTATTTATGTTCTGTGAAGCTAGCTATTCGGAAAATATACTCAGCATATATTCTCACCTGGAAGTGGACCCTTCAGCCATTGCCTACTCATCTACCTACACCTCTCTTCACCATTTAACATCATCAGACTCTCCTGCTGCTGTTCCTAGGCAACAGAAACACAAGGAAATGTTTTACATCTATCTATCTGCTACTCCACTGTCCCCTACAAAATGTAATCCTAGATCTCTTAATGGAAAGACCAGTCCTGGATTGAAGAAATTTGAAGATGGTTGCACAAAGAACTTAAGATGGAGAAGTGCCCATGCAACAGGCAGATGTGAAGTCTCTGTGCCACTGTTTACATTCAATCAAACATTACAGGAAATATATTCAGGAATTCACCCTCCTGCAGCAAATTTATGCTGACTGCACACACCACACTGGCATTCTGGGCCCTTTAAAGCTTTCAAATGTGATTTAAAATTCCATGGAATCTATATAGGTCAGGGGAAGTAAGGCTGTTTTTCACGCTTTCCTTGGGATGCAGCTGCCTGTTTTGGCATTTAATTAATGGCCCCTATGGCAGGGCTATAAAGCTGTGATGTTTCTTAGCCCTAATGCACTGCCAAACTTAATATTTCTACTTTGCTGTCTACTTTGGAGAGGAGAAACTTCTATGTATGTTTTACTAATAAAAAGGAAAAATATTTTACTGACTTCAGAAAAAAATATTTATAGCTCTACGCCTACCTTGGTCCCATATGTCTCTATGAAACAGTAAATAATAAATATAGAAAGCTAAGTATGCTTTTTAAGAACACGTTGCAAGAGTTTACTTATGCAGTTCTTTAAAAAAAAATACATAGAGTCCACAGCTTGTCTTTGTTCCAAGATTAGGTTGATGGAATTAGTTGAGGCTTTTGAACTTCTGTGGACAAACCGGTGGGGGGCTTGGTTTAGTTAAATGTTGCTCATTTTTACCGGGTATATCCATGTCCATGAAGTTGTCTCAGTATGTCATCAAAATCTCTACTGATTCTCAAAAACCACAACTGAAAGCCTTGATATTGGCCCTTTGTAATCAGAAGTCAAGAACCTGCAAATCAGGACAAGAAATTCAATAATAGTCCTGATATATCCACAGTTCATGGTTAGTGTGCTATGGGGGTTAGGGATATACACATTGTTATATATTGGGACTGAAACATTCCAGGACTGTTCTACCAGAGACGGGCTGAGCTTGGAGCCCAAAAACAATAGCCCACCAGAACTCTGGAACTAACAATCAAGAAGTAATGTTATGTAAATAGCCTATAGTTGGGAGTGGTGTGTGTTTGGGTGTGGCAATTGCATGCTATTTAAACAGGGCTATGGCCCTGAAGTCTTGTCTTGTTCTTGCTGAAATCACTAATAAAGTAGAGCTGATCACTAGACTTCGGGTCTGCTCATCCATAGAACCCACTATTTAACACACCTACAAAAAATAGTTTGTATCCTACCACAATTTAGTTAAATGCTGAGTCTTCCTCCAGTTCTTTTGATCTGTCTTCTCTGGTGAGTGGGCCAAATGTCAGTTCTATCAACTGAATTTGCTTTATATATATGGATTGTTTTACTGAGAAAGGTTCGTTGACTATATGAAAAAGCTATAGACTTTAGTCATATTATGTTTCAATAATTCACCTTTTCTTGGCATTGTAGAACTCATGAGAACAAAGCCTAAAAATTACTATACACCACAAAACTTCCTTGGTGTCAGACTCTTGAACAAACTTACTCCCAACAACACTCTCTTGGCAGTGATTTGTTTACTGAGAGATGAAGAAGTTTCAAGCTAAAATGATCTGTGTCAGAACTGACCCTCTTGGCACCAGTTCTGGTATTATACATGGTTCAAACAGCCTTCCCCCCCCCTACGGTGACCAGGCCAATCACACCAATACATCCAGCCCACCAAAATCTACTGTGCACCGTTAACTCTCCCCCAGCACCTGCAAGCTTAGTATCTAGCAGGGTCTGGTGTCCAAGGTCAAGCACGCATTCTTCCCAGAGATGGGAGGCCCTGCATAAGCACAGTTACAAGCTAGCGCAGTTTCCAGCAAAGCAGCTTCACACACACACACACACACACACCCATGCTCCCAGATTCCCCCTCCCAACCAGAAGAAAACAGGATAAGAAACATAACAAAATCCCTAAGAGGCATACAGAACCATGGCAAATGAGGCCCGAGTTTGACACTTGGAACAGAGGAAGTGCATATTACTCATTCCATTTTCTTTCCCATAGAATCTTTAAAATGGATGGCATGGCCATTATCAAACAAGGGTCTTATATATATTATCAAACAAAGGGTGTGCGTGTGTGTGTGTGGTGTTGTAGCTGGAGTGTTGAAACCCAGGTTTCAGATCCCTCCTCTCCTGGGAAAGCTTGCTGAGTGACCTTGAGCCAGTCCCACACTCTCAGCCTGGAAAACAGCAAGACTCCAGTAACATGGAAGCTCATCCCCTGCCACACATTTTGTTAGTTTTTAAAGTGCTACTGGACTCTTGCTCTTTTTGACTGCTGCAGACAGACTAACACGGCTACCCACCTTGATCCAGCTCTCAGCCTAATCTACTTCACAGGGCCGTTTTGTGGATAAAATGTAAGCTGCTTTAGGTCCTCATGGGGGGAAAGGCAAGGTATAAATGAAGTAAATAAATAAAGAGTAGCTTACTAATGATTAAATTAAACGAATCAACTGATGTATATTTATTGCCCTTTAAAGCATGGTTTTCATTTTTGTGTTTAGATCAGTGGAGTCAGAGATGGGCAGCTCCCCACACAGATACATGCACATTGTCCTTACCTACCAATACGTCTACTCCAGAACTGATTTAGGGTTCCCCCCCCCCTGCCCCGCCGAACTAGCTGCAGACATCAAAAAATGTGAGTTGAATCAAATCATGTTTGCATAGATGACTAAAGCGGATGGGATACATCTCCACTTGTCTTGTTTTCTCTCTATAAATCTATCTGGGGATTCTAGCTTGTCCAAGCAATGTTTGAACTTAATCTGCCTTGCCTTTTACTTGCCTTTAAAGAGGTTATAAACTCTGGTGATTCTTTCATCAATGGCTTGACAAGCTGAGCTGTCAGCCGGTAAAAAAAGTATATGCATATTCTTCAGAACGCTGTTATCGATGTGAGAAGATGTCAGTAAAGAGAAATCAAAGCCAATTCTTCACCTCTGATTGTTGCAAACAATATGGGATAAACTTTGGGGTTAACATAAGGTTGCGAGACAAGATCAAGGAAATGGCTGGAAAAAATCCTATTATGGGATTAATGACAAAATGTAAAATGTCTTATGAACTCTGTGGATGGTGGAATTCAACAGCACTTTTAATATCTTCTCAAAGTGCAGTGTGAAGGACACAAGGCTTTTTAAAATGTGTACTGTTGGATTATGTCTGTGTGCTCAGTTTGTGAATGGAGGTAAAGGAATGCTAATTCTCAGTAAATAAGGGGTTTTCCAGAAGACAAATGGCATCTTTTAAAACTGTAGCAATGCCAGCCATTATCAAATGTAGGTGCTGAAATGGGTTGTAGGGATACTTGTCCATAATCAGGACAGAAATACCTACTTTATTTTAAAGTTTATAATGGGAAAATATACACAACTGCCTTGAAGAAGGTAACACAGAGAAAGAGGATAGCAGCTGATTGTTACAAGAAGAGCAGGGCCAGGCCACTGGTATTTTCAGAAAGAAAAGCAGAATTTCTATGAACCTATAATGTTCTTCCAGTGCCCTCCAAAACTTAATTTCTTTCTATTGTTTTTCTCCTATTTGTTACCCCTCAGAAACTGCTTTGGTACTGTTATTTTTTTTAAGTAGTATGTATTGCTAGCTAGACCTTCCAGCAAATTAGGGAGCATATAGACAGTGTGAGGACATCATGGCACCCTACAGCTAACCAGATTTGGCTATGTGAAAACACTATGAAACTAAATGAGAGTGAGGAAAATTGTTTCCTGTCCTCATTGGAATAACTGGATTGTATGTCACAGGAAGAAAAATGTGTCACACCCTGTTTTGATTGAGGCCTACAAAAGGGGGAAGGAATCAAATAATATGTGAAAAATTGAATGTATTAGGCAATCAGAAATGCTTTTTTTAAAAAAAGTTAGGTAAGTAGATTTAATACCTACATTTTCTATGTAAAACTGTGTTACTTTGGGGAGGTTATAGCTTTTTGTTTAGGAAGGTCAGATCACATTGGGCTTCCTGTTGCTTTGTGAATTCAATTTTTTGTGTGGTTTGAGTAAGGCTTCTCTGATGTGCACAGAAGGAAAAGAAGAAAAAGCCTAGGCTTCAAAATGTGGGTAGAGGCTAAAGAATATTAGGGCACTGCCATGGGGTATTATGGTTATTTGCTGTGGCAGGTGCAGGTGGCCTTCCTTACAGAAGGTCATCTCTTTGTCTTACAAAGGGCAGCATGCGTAATCCTATTCATGTGTCACAATGAGAGAAAACTCATCCTCTACATATTTTAATGATACAACATAAAACAAATATATGTTTTTATTCCCTTCCCAGTTATCCAGGCTGTGTCAGCACTGGTAATTAAGAGTCAAGTTACTGAAGAAAGGCGGAGCTGTCCAGCAGGGCCAGCACAACAGGTAAGGGTCAGCTGCCCAAGGGTTCAAGAGTGCTGAACTGCCATTCAAACAGTGTCACGGTGAGCTAGGACTGGGCCCAACTAAACCAAACTCACAATGCAGGAAGCAGAACAGGAGGTGGTAGAAAGGCCAAAGGTCAAGTCCAATGCAACAACCAGTAGACCTCAGGGGCCAGAGGAATGGGATTGTAGATGTAGACAGGCAGGAGAGTCAAGTCCATGGCAGCGATAGATTCAAGAAGCAGGCGGGTTAGGAGAACTGGTTTACATTGTGGAAAGATCTTGCCTTAGAGCAAAACCTCTTTACCCTAAGGAGAGCTCTCAGATGAGTGGTTTCATTCTTCCCAGCAAGCCCTGTAGCTGCCATTCTGTGCTCATCTTGCCATTTCTGTTCTTGAGGTTCCAGGATTGGTCTCAAAGTGGGCAGGTCCATTTGGGGTACAGTTTGGACCCTGGGTTTCCTGGATGGGGCTGTCTACTTTGCAACCACTTTTTTTTCTTCCTTGTAAAGGTGCCCCAGCTCCCCAGGATCCTGGAGTGTGGTGGAGTATATGTAGGCCTTCTGGTCTGAAGAGAGGATCACCCTGCAAACTAACCCCACACAAGGAGTTCTGAGAAAGGCTCCTCTCATTCTGGTTCAGGCCATTGATGGTCCTGAGCCTTTCGGAGTCCACAGGACAGCACTGGGAGGTGGGCATGGAGCTGGATCACCAGGGACACCACAGACATTACCCAATGTGTAATTATGCATTGATCCACATAATAATGACATTCTACATTGCAATCACTTACTGCAGAGCACTATCGAGAGAGAAAATAACACTTCCCCAGCAACTCGGAGCCTTGGTAAATTGCAATTTCCATGCAACAGAAAGGGAAGATATCTGGATTTCTCCTCCTCCCTGCCCCGATAAACTCCACACTTAAAACAATCATCTGGGAAAATGCTAAATTGCTGAAAAAAGGACAGAATAAAGCAAGCTGCTTAACTGACAATGCAGAGTACAGCTGACTGATAACATCTGAGCACAAGGTATTATCTTTGGCATGGGCTCAGCTAAGGCTAGCAATAAATGTCAGGCTGTACTTTTGCAAGCTCTGCTGTCTCTTTACAAATGTTCTGGCACTGTTTTGACTGCAACTTGCTCCCAGTCAAATCACAGAATGCCAGGTCTGATTCACGGAAAATAGGAACCCATTCAAAGACCAGGGTGGTGGTGGTGGTGGTAATATTTATTTTGTATTCAAGGAAAATGAGGACTCTGATCCATTCGTTGGTTGCAAGGAGGTACATAAACAGATGCAAAGAAGCTACATTTTAGTGCTTGTTCTTCCCATATGACAGACACCTCCTTTACAGGGGCCCGTTGCCATTTCATTTTGAGGTGAAGATCCAGGCTGTGTACCCAGCCAGGGCAGAATAGAGGGCAGGAACAGCTGAGGTGTGTACAAAAGACACAAAGCTGAAGCTTCTTCCATCCCAGCGGAGGAGCATCGGTTGCAGGAGACCCTGGCCTTTGTCAGAGGCTGCAGCGTTAAATCATTTAGTGCTGTTGAATTTGCAGCTCTATAAACCCATAGAAAACCACTTGAAAGACTCAAAAAGAGAAACGTGCAGACAAGTTTATAAAAATCTCAACGGGTAAAGTTTCCAGAACATCAGTCTGACAGCTGCCCAACTGTTTGTATAAGTAAGGCGTGTTTCCAAAGTGTCCGACATAAATGTATGCTGTTTAACTTAAACGTGTTACGTTTGCCAGTGCTCTTCCAAATCCTTGATTTCCGCACCACTATTCATTGTTCAGTTCTTCATGTAAGCATCTATGTTTTGAAGAATAACACAGACACACCCTTGTACTAAGTACCTAGTTTCCACCTCATTGGAAGTCGAAGGTGAAAGGAACAGCAAAGTTGTGGGACTGGGGTGTGCATGACAGCATTCTGGTCCAAATTCAGGGTTCATCACAGTGCTTTGTATTGTGTTCCTGTTGAGTTGCATGGCCCTCTGAACTGATGCAGAGAGACAGATGCTCAAAACAGCTTGCAAAGGAGGATTAATAAGGTGCTATGAGAGACTTTTGAGTGCAAAGTGTACTAGCCATTCATGAAGATGTGCCATCAGAACTATAAATCAGAGACAGGCAGGAAAAAGAGCTGGGAGGGATTGCAATGAGCTAGTCTTGGAAAAACGAGCTCTGTCTTTGAAGTCCAACATTTCCATCATTCTTCCCAGAGACTGTTTGCAAAATGGCTTGTCATTAGACTACTTACAGGGTGGTTGTTTTTTTAATTGAAAATCAATCCAGAAAAAACATACAATGCTTTTTTCAGATTTTTGTCACTATCAATGCATTTTGCCAAATGTTTTTGGCCTGTCAAATATTACTTTGCATTTACATAGCTCTTTGGGGTCTTTGTGTGTGTGCATGTGTGCGTGTAAAGTGCCGTCAAAGTCAGAGCTGCAATGTGCTTTCAAGGCAAGTGAGAAGCAGAGGTGGTTTGCCATTGTCTTCCTCTGCAGATTCTTCCTTAATGGTCTCCTTTCCAAGTACAGATCCTGCTTAGCCTCCAAGATCTCGCGAGACTGGCCTATACCATACCACCTTCCTTCCCTTGGCTTGTTCATAGCACTTCACATAAAAGTACTGCTTGTGTAACCTCAGCTTGTGGATTCTGTGAGGCAGAACTTGGAATGAATCTTGCAATGATTTAAAAGGAATAAAACATTTTTACTTTTCACTTCATATCATGTAACAAAAACATAGATCTTAAAATCTGCACAATTAACATTTCCCTCCTTCACAGATTGTCATCCCCTAAGTCCATCTCTTTCCTCTTGTTGGTGGCCCAAGAAGTCTCCAGCTGAACACTCTGTGATCCAGCTTCCAAGAAGAAAGAAATTAACTCCCCATTATGTAACACAGCCCTGAAATGATAATTCTAAAATTTATCATTTAGAACTAATTTATCATTTAGAACTAATTTATCATTTAGAACTAATTTATCACTTAGAACTTACCAGTTTCCATCCATAAATCTCAGTTACCTTAAACGAAGTGTCAAGAGCCTGTGATTAAGGCTCGAGCCCCCCAGTGGGGCAGTCTTGCTTCCCTTGCTTCTGTTTTCCACACATTCTGCACTCTTCTGCCGCTAAGCTCCACCCCTTCCTGCCTCATTCCACTCCTAGGCAGGGGATTGCACATGGGTATTTGATCACATGTATGCCAAATGTGAATAACAAAGAAAAGGATTGTGCCCATACTGGCCCCACTTATTAATTTTTATTCATGCAGCAGAAAGTCTAAATTAGATCCCTAAATGCATTCCAGGGAATACATGCAGTAGCCTCCATACGAGTTTGAACACTTCAAAAAGCAGCATTCTTGATCATACATGCAGAATCTATCCCATGGGACCCTACTCAGACCCTCGGCTGAACTCCTAGAGATGGGGGCGAGACCAACAGATCCCCACTCCTTTATACATGTGGCCCAACATCTGAATCATCCTAAATTCTCAGTAATCCCTACTCACCTTTGTAGGGAACGTCCATATCAATACCATATTACAGAAAGGAGGAGAAGAAGTTGAGTATTTACTTTGTTTAAGGCTACCTAATGAATGCATAGCAGAGGTGACATTTGACACAGGGACTTTCTGACAGATTAGCCCCTAGGCACTGCTACATTTGTACGTTAATGAATACGCTGCAAACATATTGATTCTCTAAAAAGGAACTGGCACATCTATTTAATGGTTTTGGAGTAGCAGGGAAAAAGTAGATGAAGTACAGATGTTCACAGAGGAGCAAACTTCTGCACATATCTGCTCTTCCAAAATAATACACATTTTCCCTACTGTAATTAGATCATGTGATTACTTGCCAACTAATTAGCCAAAACTCACATGCAGGTATCACTTGATATTTAACCTGAACAGCTGCAGTCATCTCATGATGGCTTTGGAAACTGTTGTCTCTTATATTTCGTGACAGCCTAAGAAGAGAGAAGAGGTAATGCTTGAGACCGAAAAGCAAACACAGATTCAGATACATTCTCCCCAGACAGTTCTAGGCATCCATATTGTTTTAAAAAGTCCATATTTCTATAGTAATAATATGCAGTTTTGTTAGAAAACACACTGTGGACCATTCACATGCATTTAATCAAAACATCCCAACATCAGATTTAATAGCAGAAACAAATCTAGAATCTCAAACCTCCTCCATGTCCAGGCTTGGCACACAAGTTGTAACTGAAAACAAAGTATGCATTAAAAAAAACCCTCCTGGGAATTTACCCTGCAGTCTTCTGGGGTTACAGCAGGACAATCTGCTATGGGGATTAAAAGATTTAATGCATATATGTATTTTGTGTGTATGTACACAAAGACTCGAGCTGAAATCAGTAACTGTCTGAAGCAGACCACAAAATAATTGGCTGTTGGCAACAGTAAAGACTGGATAGAAGAAAAAGCAGAAAGATCCAGTTATCAAAGGCTGCCAAGGGACAGAAAAAGGCTTAGAATATTTTAGACTGCAATGGGAAAGTGCTGTCTGCATACTGCCTGAATAAGTACATCACGTATAACCTAGTTTCTTTCTTTTATTCTTTATTTTGCACAGTGGCAAATGCTAGATGCAAAGTTTACAGAACAGAGCTGCATTCACAATCTTAACAGGAAAATTATAGTGATGATTGGACACAACTACCTTATTTGCACAGCAAAAAAAGTTTTGGAATGTAGGATAAATATATGCAAAAATTCTTGTAAAATGTGCTGATTCTCATTAAAATATATTTGTCATGAAAAATGACTGAATTTTAATTGTTGGGAAAATATACTGGTATTTGCTTGTAAAGTGCTAGATCAGTGATCGAGGAGGTTCATGGTTTGGTGGTAAAGCACATGCATTGCCTGAACTAATCCTGGTTTCATGCCATGGTGTCTCCAATGTTATGTTCTCAGATAGCCAAGACAGACCTCTGCCTGAGGGTCTAACTAAATATTATACAGAACCAAGATGGTCACTTTAGCACTTAGTAATTTCAAAAGGGGTCAGTTAGTAACAGACAAACAGTAGGGGTAAGGGGCTGATCAACCACACTTCTGGACTCCAAATGAATGCTTATTCTTGTAAATACATACTTGGAAACCATGCAGAGGAAAGCAGCTTGGTAGAGAATCTGAAGCAGAAAAGAGACAGGCAAGGGAAGGTTGAAGCATCCTCTTTCCTGTTTCTCTTCTTGAAATCATCTTCCCCTTTCTCTTAAAGGGGATGTCTAGATTTCGGTGCATTTATTTTTGTGTAGTGTTTAATTAGGCCTTGGGAAAATGAGAATCAAAATAAACAATATTTCTGCTAGATAGATCAACAGTAAGACATAAACAACTTTTTGTATATTCAACAGATTCAAAAGCTCACAGAAGACCTTGAATACTGAAGCAATAATGTATTAAAATAAGCATGGATGAATGTAAGAAGGTCCATGAGGTCCAATGTGCTTGCCTCCATGACCATGTCAACATAACCCCACAAGTAGGGCATAAAGGTAATACTCTTCCGTCATTGTCCCACAGCAAGTGGGTTATGTGGTATTATAAAACTGGCCATTTTATTTTCAGCCTCTTTCCCAGTAATCCCTTGAACAGAATCAGGACCGCTGAAAGCCACTGGGGGTCCCCAGACAAACATTCCATCTGGACCTCCCTATCTGAGCCTGATCCAAACCAAATATCATAACAAAACAAATAATTTGGTTGGCTGTTACCAGAAATCTGTAATAACAAAAGAATCTGCATGGACTGTTTTCTGTCCATTTGTGGCAGGCATAACTCATCAGAAAATACAACTAGGAGTCTCAGAATCAGCCACCAGCTTCAGGATGATCTTGGGAGTTCCAGGGCCAAAACTGAAAATAATAGAATATACTGGGGTCCAGGTTATTTCCAAACTCATCCCCCCATGCAGTTTGCAATGGAAGCTAAACTAAATTCCTCTCTCATTTATTACCACTAAGGCAGATTAACATTATATTATCATGCATGTAAAGGGTGGGGGGAAGCATCCTTTTGCTACTCTAATAGTTTATGTGGAAATATTAACTCCCCCCTTCAGTTCAGAATATTAACAAAAGTTTACTGCTATACTACTATTAAATATGTTCCAAGTTGCGAACCAGGAGATTGCTGAGAAGGATTTGAGACTAAGACTGAAAAATAAGTAGGGGGATTAGAAAAGGGGAGAGAGGAATGGCAGATCATTAGAGAAAGGAGCAAAAAAAGAAGGGAAAAGTATGTAGAAAAATTAGAGAAATCAAAGGCAAGACAACAAAATGGTTTTTTCTTATTTTACTACCATACACTAACAGGGCTGCCCTTTGCACAATCTGGCTGTGCAGACAAAATTATGGAGCTGGGTAGAACTAAAGGAACCATAGACTGCTGGCGATAATAACCTTATTAAGAAGCTGCATCCTGGCATGACTGCAGCTTGTTCTGGCTGGTCTTGCCTTGCTCCTGGCTTGGCTGATAGGTTTAGCATGATCTGAGAAACAAGGGTTTCCCTTGTTCTTCTACTAAAAGTGGCAGTGACATAGGAATCACCAGAAACTCTATGGTTTTTCTGGCAATTCCCAGAGCTATGCTATGTTACTTCCTTGTTGTTGTTTTTTACATGACGTTGCACCTAGTGTCACATTTTTAAATTTTCTCCCTCTGCCACTCAGAGTGGCAGCAGGCAATGGGAGCTGGAGTCAGGGAATCCCCCACCCCAACCAGAGGCTGGCAGCCATACAGTCTCCAGAGCTCTTTCATGGTTGGCCATTCACTGCCCTTTAGTGTATATGTGAAAACAGGAAGGACAAGAAATAGTTTGCTTATGCCTAGGAACTGTCTGAAGTAAACTGTGGAACAGAAGTGGGTACTGATTGTATTAATCTAGGATCTGGCTCTCTGAACTATCTTGCACATGAAGATCTTCCAAGGATTCCTCCACTGAGAAACAGAGAGTGGCTACAAAAATGGATGCTGTCCCGTGCTCTGCAGGGCCATCCCAGTCTGGTCTCCTCTGAAGCCATGCCTTCAAGTCTAGACAGTGAGGCTTGGGACCACTGATGGGTGCTAGCAGCCAGGAGCTGGAATTGCAGGAAAAGACTGGAGCTGGACCACAGGCTTGCGTCTAGTAGACCTTGATCCAGCAAGGCTGCCTTCCCAAGCCTCAGCTAAAAGAAACTGGAAGTAATCAGGTTCAGCTGCTCTGCTGGCAGGTATTGAGTTTCTTTGGCTGCACTGTGCTTTGGCAAAGATCCTGCGAAGAATTATTGTTCCCATTCTCTGGCTCTGGGATGGGGTTGTATGCAGCCAGCAGAACACTTTGCCTCCTTTGGGCCACCCTGGGCCAGGCCTTCTTCTGTCACTCTTCCTGTAGAGTGTCCCCTATGGGGGACTATGGACCTGGATCCTGCCCAGGAGAGCCTTGTTGTCTATTTCAGAGGCCAGTGGTGAGGCCTCCCTTGCAGACTCAGACAGGATGGCTTCCGGTGCTGCTGGATCATTGTCAGCAGGTCCTCCAGACATGTTAGGCTCTCCTTGGTCCTGCTCATCCTCCTCAGCTGGTGCCCTTGAGTCCTTGGGCTTTTCCTCTGAGAACTTGGGATCTGAGTCACTGAGCTAGTTGGCGGTGTTCAAGATAGAGGCCTTCTCAGTGGTAGCACCTGGATATGAAACCCCCAAGGAAATCCATTTCCCAAACAGGCTTAATTAGTCATTTAAAAGATATATTGCTTTCAGTTTAATGAACGTGGCTTTTGAATGAAGATGGAGAACTATTTGAAAAGTCCTTGTCTCCTTTGTAATGCTCTTATTGTATTGGTTGGTTGGTTTGATTTTGTGATTCTGTTATAGTTTTAAACTTAAGGCTCGTGCCCGTAGCTACAGTGGGGCATTTTGGGGCCTGGCCCCCCAACTTCCTCCCAAGGCCCCGCCCAACTTCCATCCACCCCCCCAGCTCTGTGGGCTGCCCAGGGGACTCCTGACTTTCTGGGCTGCCTGGAGGACTCCCCACTGCTGCCCCTTCCCCAAGTGCAGCTTGCTTCCCTCCATAGGCAGGCAGAGTATGGACACCGCAAAAGTGAGTTTTTAAAAATTTAATTTTAATTTTATTTTTGACATCAGTCGTTCTCCCCCCGACTTATTTAAAGCCCCCCAAGTTACAAAATCCTGGCTATGGGCCTGTTAAGGCTTCACGTATAGGCCAGGGTCCTGGAGAGTGAGATGCCCCATTTGTCCATTGGCATAATCGGACTTTAGTCTCCTGTACATTTGTATTTTCATTCTGCTGGCAACACAAACTAACTTTTCTTTCATATTTCTCTTATGTATTCATGACCACGTACTGTGTAAATTTCTCTGGCAATGTTAGCAAGTGATGTGCAGCCTCTCAAAAAAGAGAAAAGAATTGGCTGTGCTCTGTAAGATAATCAATCATAAAGCTACCGATTCTTCACTACCTGTAATTTCCCCCTGATTTTTCTCCCCCTGCATCCCAGACACCTTCCTTTAGCACCTCATTTAAAAATTAGAAATGCTGTCTCTTTTCTCACGTTCAGTGAATATGCAGACCATTTCTGTGATCAGAACTGAGACTGCTTTTCTGGTTCCCATATATTCACTGGAGCCACTTTGAGCCACAAGAGAATGACAGTGTATAAATATTTTCATAAATAGATAAGAACAAGTGTGGGCCCACAAGACTTGTGGGGAAGAATCCCATTCCCTCCCCTTTCTCACTGGGTCTGCCGCAGCTCCTGGACCCCTCCACCACCACCACCAGCAACCATGCCAGAAGCAGGTGTGTTCTCTACGCTTGAACAGAGAATGATCTTTTATTTTGGGGAGAATTTAGCCTCCCCCCGTGTTGTTGTTGTTTTTAAGATGGCAGGTTTTTCCACAAACCTGGAGAGTTGCCAGAGTTTGCAGGAAAATCCATTTAGTGTCAGTGTGGGCCAAATCTGCAGATATAGATATCTGCAGATGAAGACCACACTTGAGGAATGGATATATAGATAGAACCCTCATGCACACAAGTTAGTGGCTCGAATCCCCAAGAGCAGTATTTTCAGGCATATTTCAGGCAGCAGAACAAAGGATGTGGTGAAAAAGTCATGCTTCATGAATGGAAGCCCTTACATCCATGGAAATGGTCTGTTAGATCCAAGCCAGTGTCTGTGTTGACTGTCACTGTGTGATCAGGAACCCTGCAAAAGGAAGGGTCTCCAGTCATAAATAGAGATGCATGCAGTTGCACAGTTATGGCTCACAGCCCCACTGCTTCAGCTCAAAAATCCCTGTCTCCTCCCTATCTTTATTTCCATAATTCTTTGTGCCAATCTTATTTCCATGAAATATACACAATTTTAATGGTGTTTATATGGCAATTGCATATAAAAGGCACACATCCTATAAAAGTGGTGTGAAGGTGGCAAAAAAGTAGCAACCAGTCAAGGACCCCCAGTGAAAAGGATGGGCCAAACAAAAACGTTCATAATGATATACAAAACCAAAGCAAAATGAAAAGGTTATATCCATACATCCCTATTTGTGCTGAAGGTGGGAAGGTCATGGGAGGACCAGAAGCCATGATCTTCCTGCCACCACTCCACACATTCACGGACACCAAATATTTAATCTGAAAAGACCACCATCTTTGTTCCGATCTATCCCTTGTGCATTGGTTTACCTGTGTGCAGGAGGCTGCTTTACATTGACTGAAACCATTGTTCTATCAAGGGCAGTCTTGTCTCCTGTGACTGGAAGTGGCTTTCCAGGGTTTCAGGTCAAGGTCTTTCACATCACCTACTACCTGTCTTAACTGGAGATGCTAGGGATTAAAACCAGGACCTTCTGCATGTAAAGCTGATTCTTTACCACTACCACTGGGCTATGGTCCAACCATTAGCAGTATTTTATTGTGAGGGCCTTTTCCAAGTTTTGCTTAAACATTAACTTGTTTCAACCATGCCCATGACTCTGAGCTCTACACATTCTATATTGCCTGTAAAAATTTTGTTGGCCATGTTATAGTCATCTCCATTGTGCATTCTTTTTAAAAGAAAACAAGAACACTGGAAAGCAAAAAGGGCCTGACTCAGTGCTGCCTGATATTTACGGGGCTGGGCAGGGAGGGAGAGGTGACCAGATGCTGGGTGGGGGTGGGTTCACCAAGCGGCGGGAGTCAGGACTTCACCCCTTCCCTTCAATGGCAAGGTGCCAGAGTGGCCAGGGGAGGGCTGTTTCAAGGGGAAGAGGTCAGCCACTCGCCTTCCCCATGCCATCCTTTGTTCGGCCATGGGGCCGCTTACCCATCCATCCCACCCTAAAGTATGCCTTCAGAAGCTGATAATGTCTAAGGATCTATCAAAGGGGTTAAAGTGACGTCAATACAGGATAGTCTGAAATTGTTATCCAATTAGAGTAGTTTGATATTGTCTATGCTTTCTTTCTTGTCACAACTTTTTGGCAGTAACAGCATGGGACTGGGTCCATTTACAGAAATCAGCCTGTGTGCCATTTCCTGGATATTGGGGACCACCCTTAAGGGGTCTTGGCATGAGGGCTGATGGGAGCAAGCCTGCTCAAGGACTACCAGTGCTTGCCGTCACGTCCAGATGGCAGGGGAGAACACAAAGGGGCAGTCACCCATGTGATCTCCAGCAACCTGCCATTCCGCAATCTTCACCCATGCTGGCTGGCACGGGGCCAGCCGATGCACTGGATCCAGTGGGCCCATGCTGTGCTGGTGCTTCTTCAGCTGTAATCAATAAAGTTGTGGCCAATTTAATCCACATATTTTTCCAAATCTGTTGTGAGCGTGGTCATTTCACAATGGATCAGAGGCATCTGGCAGAACCTCTCCATCCCACATAAGAGCTGGAACTGCAAGCGACTTTGTGATCACAAGATGTTCTAGACAGATGTTTGAAAAATTTCTTGCAGAGGATAGTTTCTTTAAAAGCAAGTGATAGAAAAGGTGCAGTCTTTCCAATGAAGAAGATAAAACTTTGTACTGTGGAACAAAAGGAGATGGAATCCCATTTTAGAATTTACTAACGGGAGGGGGGGTGTTACAACAAGAGCCAAGGCTTTGGACAAATTTAGAAGTTATTTTAGAAGCAGTTGTTGTTGTTTGTATATAAATATTTATTTGGTTTTAACACATTATAGGACAGGAAGGGTACAAGAGGTGGGATAATACATAAAGGGAAGTTCCATCAAGTTTATATAAAAGCTGTTACAAATTTTCTGTCTTAATTCTTTGTTTCCAGATCTCTTTCTTTTAAATATTTACTAAAGCTAGTAATGCTTAATCAGATCACTAGAATCTTCCATAATGGTTGCTGAAAAAAGGTTCTATGCAATTCAAGTTAGAGTTTCTCCAAGTTAATGATAGTTATATTTATTGTTTGTGGTCTTCAGAGTTTCTTTCCACCCAGTCATAAAATGGTGTCCAATTGTCTCCCATTTTTTGTTTACTTCAGTCTTCTAACAAGTCTGACAATATATCCATTTCGGCTGTTTCAGAATTTTTTCTCAAAAGTTCATTTTCCGTTGGTATCTTTGATTTCTTCCAGTACTTAGCATAAAGAATTCTTGCTGCCATAACTTTATGTATAATTAAGTGCTTAACTTTCTTATCTTTTACATTAGGCATAATATTAGTAAAATATTTCAGATTTAAATGGTAGCGATATCAAACATATTTGTTGTAACATTTCATGGACCCTTCTCCAGTATAACATCACCTCTTTACGCTTCCACCAAGCATGAAAAAAGCTTCCTACCCATATCTTACATTTCCAGCATTTGTCAGACATTCCAGGGTACATTCTGGCTAGTTTCTCTGACGTTATGTCACCTATAAAACATTTTATATAGATTCTCTTTAAAAGAAACTGATTTTATTATTTTAACATTTGTTTTCCATATTTGCAATCAATTATCAAGATCAATATTATAGCCAAAATTTTTGGCTCATTTTATCATACATTATGTAATCATCTCATCCTCCATCCTTATCTGTAACAAATACACATAACATTTCTTAATTAATTTATCATTTGTTTCATACAAAAGTGTATCAAATGCTGATTGTTCTGCATCAAACCCTGAGATTTATCTTTAGCATATCTAGATTCCAACTGTACTCCTGTCCACCAATCCAAATATATATCTTGTTCCTCTAATTCTTCTAAGCATTTGTTGTGATCACTTCTGTACCATGCAGTACTTCTAAGCATTGCTACTGGCACAGGTTAGAAGCAGAAGAACAAAACAGAGCCTTCATTAGTACATGGATCTGTCCAGAGATTTATATCTACTTACTGGGGCCAAATCAGATGAGAAGCAGAGAAACCTGAGTTCCCAGTGATTTTTTAAAAAATTAAAGCAGGTACAGAGGGGCACCATTCCATAAGGTATTGCTATTTGCTCTGTGGGGAGGGGAACATACAGGTATGGCATGAGTTCTAATGAGAAGCTAAAATGACCAAACTGAGGCTGTTGTACTTTGGTCACTTTATGAGAAGACAAGAGTCACTGGAAAAGACAGTAATGCCAGGAAAAGAGGAAGACCCAACATGAGATGGATTGACTCAATCAAGGAAGCAACCAACAGCCCTCAGTTTGCAAGACCTGAGCAAGGCTGTTGAGAATAGGACATTCTGGAGGACAGTAATTCATAGGGTCACCATAAGTCGGAAGTGACTTGACAGCACTTAACACACACATACTTGAACATTTCCCCCCTCAGTATTGTGATGCCCATCCAGGTGTGGAGGGCTGGCCACTTTTAATTAAAGGGTAAAAGAAGCACCCAACCATCTTTGGCGCATTTAGTTTGGCCCTCAGCTTGATAGGAAAACTGCATCTGAGCTAAACCAATGATTTGATCCTCTCACACCCATTTAAAATTTTGCAAAGGTTGGTAAATTCACTTTTTCCCTTACACCCAGGATCACAATACATAGCACATCAGATCCAGGGCCACCATGAGCAATGTCACCAAGACATGTAGGGCCTTATTTAGACTGTCACTGTGGCCCACCTGGGGAAGGGTTTGCCTCCTTCTCCCTATGCCATTTTCCTGACTTGAAACAGCCTTGAGGAGCACTAGTTGACCTGCTTTTGAAAGTTGTCTGCATCTCATACCAGTACATGTAGAAGGCCCCAAACATAACGTGGCATCCCCCAGGGGGCACTTCCAGTTGAAAAAATGACACAGGGTGAAAGGCTGAAGCCCCTTTTCTCTATATGCCACAATCCCAAACTGAATCAGTCCTCACTCATCTAGGAATTGAGTTCCCAATGAGGAACTTGCACCTGGATGTATCACAGCACCGAGGGGAAATTTTAATCTGTTGTTAGGGCCTCAAAAATTTAACTTTTAGAGATCATCTCTAGCAACCCACACCGGCAACATGTTAACAAAGCATCAGAAAGCCAGTTTGGTGTAGTGGTTAAGTGTGCGGACTCTAATCTGGGAGAACTGGGTTTGATTCCCCACATCTCCACTTGTAGCTGCTGGATGAACTTGGGCAAGCCATAGTTCTGTCAGAGCTGTCCTTGAAAGGGCAGTTCTTGAAAGAGGTCTCTCAGCTCCACCTACCACACAGGGTGTCTGTTGTGGGGAGGGGAAGGGAAAGGAGACTGTAAGCCACTCTAAGACTCTGGGTGAAGGGTGGGGTGTAAATCCAATCTCTTCTTCTTCATCATCCCACAAGGCACAGCCATGGACAAAGCAGGGACACTGATTTATTCAAGACAGGTACTAACAAACTGGTGTTGTCCCTGGTAAGTAGGCACAGCTGAAGTGTATAGTTATCAAATGGATACTAAAATCCAGCCCATACAGAAGCTCAGTGTGGTTCTGATTTTCCATGTGGAGAGACTTATTTTTCTTTTGGTATGGAAGATTAATCAATAATGTGAAGTAGTGTAGCTCAGGCACAGGTTTACCCCTCAGTGAGAACTGGGCCACAGCTGCTCCTGAGGACTAATCCCATGTGGTCTGAAACACAAGCGGATGGTAATTCCTCCATATTCCAAATAGCTCCCCTGTAAAGAGCTGCTTCCGCATTCCAATATGATCATAACCATGGTGTGTATGAGCAAAAATACACTTGTGTAGCAGAGGTAGCAAACCGCTTTTTGTAATATTCATCTAGAAGAAGGAATTCTACTATGAAAAACATTGGTGGTGAATGCACACTGTACAGAAATGGCTATCTTGCAGAGACCAAATACAGAAATCAATTCACGTTCCAAGGTAACACATCTGTGCAAACATTGCTGCCAAGTCAAATCTCCACTTCTAATAATATGCTAAGAAGAGGTCACGTTCCAGACCGTATCACAGCAGTTGGGAGCTACAACTGAGACCTGGAGAGCAAGAGGTCATAAAGCTATCCAGAATTTGGAAGCTAGACACAGCATGTCAGAGAGAGTTTTTTGTTAGTTGTGAGAAAGTCTTTAACAGCCTTGAAAATCTAAGTGGGGAAGGTACATCTTAAAGCTTTTTGCAAAGAAAAAATAAAAGATTTTGGGAACACAGGCTCCTTCTGCCCTTGCTGTTGTCATCATGGCATTCTTTTTTTTTAAGTACCCTTCATAAATGATGCTATGCACATATATTTTATTTCTGGAAATTAGTTCATGAGTGTAAAATGTCACATAGGTAAAGGTAAAGGTTTCGTTTGCTCGAAAGCTAGTTGAATCTGACTCTAGGGGGCAGTGCTCATCTCCGTTTCCAAGCCAAAGAGCCAGCGCTGTCCAAAGATGTTTCCCTAGTGCCACGTGATGGATAAATAGGTATCGCTTCTGTGGGAAGGTAACAGTGTTCTGTGCACCTCAGCTTTTGGTCATGCTGGCCACATGACTGCAGAAACTTCTTCGGACAGCGCTGACTCTTCGGCTTGGAAACGGAGATGAGCACCACCCCCTAGAGTCGGATTCGACTAGCTTTCGAGCAAGGGAAACCTTTGAATAGTGTGATTTATGTTCCCCAAGACTGTTGGGTCATTGGATTGTTTGAAATAAAGTACCGGAAGTAGTCTGGAGATCAGTTGTAATTCCAGGACATCTTCAGGCCCCACCTGGAGTCTATTAACCATACTCAAATGGGACTGGATCATACACAGTATTTATTTATTTATGAAACCACTGATACCCTGCCTTTCCTGTGGCTCAAGCTGCAACTAAGACGGCAGGAACAGCCCAAAGGTGGTAATCCGAAAACCACAGCTGGAATACAAGGACATACAGGAAGATATAGTCCAGACAAAAATATTAATTTGGTTGTCTGCCCGGTTTTTGTCAAATTGTCCAAAATGTAAGCAACTACTTACAAAATATAGGAGACGGCAGTCTTTCCCAAAGCTCTAATTGCTTCCATTTTTAACAGCAAAGGAACAAAGCTAGATTCCGTTCTCCTGTGGATGGATACCATTCCATTAGCAATAATGGTGATGCACAAAATCAGATCTCAAAAGTAATGAATGGAACAAAACCAGCAGGTTTCCAGCTGTCTCTGGTTAAGAACATAATTCTGTGGGATTCCTAATAAATAAGTCTTTCGCTTGCAGAGCAGTAGGCTTTTTGGATAAAATCTAATGCCGGGAGGTTCTTAAACAAAAATCTACATGTGCCTGTGCGCGCAGCTTGCAATTCTATCACTAAAAGCATCCTGAACTGCTTTACTGTAGTCTCGACATCTGTTATGTGCATGTTCTCCTGCTGGAAGTGATGAGCATTTAAAAATTGCAGGCTAGATGAAAATATTGAAAGAGGCTTTAAAGCGTATGCTGGAATTACAGCACAAATGCAGGCCAAGCCTAAGTAACAGGTAATGTTTCTTAATTAGACATGCTAATCCTTCTTTTTAAAAAGAAAGATCCAGACAAGTATGTAGCACATTCATAGCTTGTCCTTCAGCTTAGTCAATTGCAATCTTCTTATGGAGTGCAGCTGAGACAACCCAGCTGGGCATGGCCTAAAGAGATTCCAGGTACTAAATGAAAAGCAAGTCATACAGAGAGATTATTCATAGGCAAGCCAAGTTATTTATACAGAGAGGAAAATATCAGGACACAGTCCAAAATAGGATTTGCTGGTATTTGGGATTGAAAATGAAGGCGATTTTTCTTCCCATTTACTATTGTCATTTAGAAAGATGCTAATGAACAAGCTGGGAATTAGCTGAAAAGCCAGCAGCTGGTTTTAATATCAAATCTGGATCATTAAAAACAAATTTAAGACATGTTCTGGAAGGCATACACCCACAGGTTCTTAAGGAACTCAAGGGTGAAATAGCAGGCCTCCCTACTAAGGGTAGTAGTGGATAGCTCCCTACTAAGGGTAGTAGTGGATAGCTCAGTGAATATACCTGTCCAGTGTATGCTGGAAACTGACTTCTGGGGTCGGGGGGGGAGAGAAAGTGGATAGAATTTATAAATTTATTCATGGGGTGGAGAAAGTGGATAGAAGCTTTTTGTTGTCAATGATGGGCTGCTGACTCAGGAAAGACAAGGCATGAACCGGCTCACGAAGTAAAGTGACAAATTTTGGCTGTTTGGCTGTTTCGTGGCCTGTGAACTGAAATTAGTGGCATGAACGTTCAAGCAGTTTGTGGAGATTTATGCTGGTTCATGAATGGATACATTTCCAGACAGACTGTCTCCACTGAAACAAAATGTTCACCAAACTTCAAAGCAATGGGGGGGGGGCAAATTCTCCAGCCTTGGAAACACGCTTGTCAGTTTCAAACTAGTCATGTCAATTTCAAGAGGGGTCCCCCCTTTGCAGGTTACTTTATGTCCCATTTTCTTGCACAAAGCTTGCAAAATCCCACCCCCCTTGCTTGGATTTATTACTCTGTGCTTTGAGATCAATGCTTTTAAGCTTGCAGTGCTAGTGGCACTGGATTCTGCTGGGCACTCTTTGATTGCACTGAAACTGCTGGGCACTCTCTTTTTTTTTTTTTTGTCAAAACCCTCCTAAAAAGGAGAGGAATTTATTCTTTTTATAAATAGAAAAAGGTAGGGTATATAGAGGGATAAAGAAAAGAGCGGAGTGAGTATTCTGTTAATAAAGGTTAGTTTAAATCAATATAGATACAGTTTTTGGCAATCTCCGTGATTTGAGAGTCTTCTTTTCATCTAACAAAAATTCAAAATAACTCTGTTAAAGAGGTTAGTAATGTCCTTTGGGGTTAATTATTAGTCATCTCCTTTTTGACGTTTCCCGAACAGTTATTTCTTAGGTTGTCTTCCTTTGGTATCCCTCAAGTTATAGGATGGGCCACCTTTGGTTTTCACTTCTCCCGCTCCGGCACCTCCCTCCTCTGGGCCGCTGTCATCTTCACTACTCAAATCTGTCCACGTTGCGAGTGCTGCCTCTTCCTCTGGACTGGCGTGTCTCTTCAGAAATTCCTGCGCCTTGAAGATGGAGTCAATCTTCTCTCTTTTATCCTTGTACTTGAACAAAAGGCCTTCGGGGAAGGTCCATCTGTATATGACCTGTCTTCTTTGTAGAAAAGTGGTCAATCCTTTATAAGCTTTCCTTTTCATCCGGATTTCATAAGGCACATCTTTCAATATTCTGATGGTCTGCTCCCCAATTTTCAAGGGCACCGCTGCAACTGCACGCAAGATTTGATCTCTGGTACTTTGCTTGACAAACTTGACAACCACTTCTGCTGGCAGATTATTTTTTTGTAAATGTGGAGTAGGCCCCATAGACCTTATCCATTTCTTCTTTTAACTCACGCTGATCTCTGCCAGTTACGGGTGCCAAGGCATTCGCAAGTATAGATCTGAGATCTTCCTTCTCTTCTTCTTTAATGCCCTGAAATCGAAGAGTCAGATTCGATTTTTCCATTTGCAACATCAAAATTCTTTTTTCTTGCACATCCTGATGCTTTTCTAACTTGTTGACCCTTTTCTTCACTTTTCCGATGTCTTCCGACGAGACCAAACATTTCTGTGCGATCTCCTCCATCTTCTTTGACGTCTCTGTTAGTTGCCTCTGTTGACTGTTGAGAACACCTTCCATATTAGTTAAGGTTTCGCTGATTTTCTGTATTTGGACCAGCAGAGGGTGCAGTAGCTCGCTTGTCTGTTGACTGACAGTCGGCTCTGGAGGGGGATTACCCGGACCGGAAGTCCCGCCTCCCTTCTTCTCAGTTTTCAAAGGGACTTTCTTCATGGCAGACATTTCTTGTATTTGTTTACTTTATAAAAGTTCGTGACGCGTCGCTCAGGAGTCCCGCTAACTCATTCGCTTCAATGGCACCCCAAAGGTAATTTCACCAACCCTTCTTCCCTTTCATCCCCCTTAGCTTTCTTATGCAAGTCCCGCTTCTCAGTGGGGGGGGATTCCCCTCCTCCCAGCCGCTTATTCGCTTACGGGGGAAGGGCTCGGGTTTCGCTTCAAATTCAGACCTCCAACTCACGGTTCCTGCCGTTTCTTCTTTTGCTTTAATTCATCGCTGTTCCTCACTCCTGTTGGAAATCGGTGGCGTTGCTAAGTCCCATTACGGGCACACCGCAGTGGGGCCGATTGGGGCGGGGAGAAAGCCTCAATTTCCCGGCTGTCTGCCGGCAAAGAGGCTACTCCCCAAGCGCCCCCGGTTTGGAGCCTTTGCCTAAGGCTCACTAGGGTCTTGCAAACCTGCAAAGACCCCCCCAAACTGCGTGTGGGCTAACCACCTCTGGGGGCTTCCCGAAAGGTGGCCGCCATTCGCAACGCCGGAAACCGAAACCCCTGCTGGGCACTCTCTACATTGTACTGGTTCTGCTGGGCTCGTAAAAGTGCCCCACCACCACCTTTAGTTTCTATGGCAGAGATTCTCTAACTTGACCTTAGTCCTGTTGAGTTTGCATTTCCACAGTGGCACTGGTTCTGCTGGGCACATTGCATTGGTTCTGCTGGGCTTGCAAAATGCCCTCCACTTTCAGTTTTTGCTGCAGAGATTCTCTAGGACTTTGATTCTGTTCTGTTGGGCTTCTACTGTCCTTGCTTTTTTTGCTGTTTCCCCCCCTCCATTGGAAACAATGGAGGATTGGGGCACCTTCTTTGGGAGCCATAACTCAGACCCCATAAATACAATCCTCACCAAACTTGGCAGGCAGATAGAAGAGAGCCAGCCAGAGATCTCCAGTGATTTTGGTTTCTCTAGCACATTGGGGGGGGTTCTACTGCATCATGAACCTCATAAATTGAACCAGTTCATTTAGCCCCTAAAAGTTTATGACAGTTTATGGTTCATGAACTGGGCATGCCATCCACCACAAACCATCACAAACCACATTATCCCAGTTCATGCCCATTCCTCCATAACTTGTGGAACTCACTGCTGTGGGATATGGAGATGGCTGATACCTTAGACAGCCTTAAATGGGGATTAGAAAAATTCCTGGAGAATAAATCCATCAGTATTTATGAGGCATGATGACTTAATGGAGCCTCTGTGTTTGGATGAAGGGTTTGTAATCAGCCACTGCAGGAAACAGGAAGCTGGCCCAGGATAATTCTGGTGTACTCTAGCAAGGGAATGTGAGACTGTATGGTATAGCCTGATCTCATCATATCTTGGTAGCTAAGCAGGATCAATACTTAGATTTGCAGCCATCAAGGAAGACCCTGCAGTGGAAGGCAATGGCACACCACCTCTGCTTCTTGCTTGCCTTGAAAACTCCTTCGTGAGGTCACCCTAAATCAGTTGTAACTTGATGACACATATATACATAGCTTAACAGGGCTCTTCTTACATGTATGTGGCAACTTCCACCCCAGCTATTTCTGCTCAGGATGATGCTGTGGTTGGGTTCTGCAGCACTTGGGGAAATATAGTTAGTAGAATAATGGGTTTTTATACCCCACTTTTCTCTACCCTGAGGAGTCTCAAAGCAACTTATAACTGCCTTCCCTTCCTTTCCCCACAACAGGCACCTTGTGAGCTAGGTGGGGCTGAGAGAGTTTTGACAGAACGGTGACTCACCCAGGGACACGCAGCAGGCTTCATGTGGAAGAGTGGGGAATCAAACCTGGTACTCCAGATTAGAGGCCGCCACTCTTAACCACTACACCATGCTGGTTAAAAACCCTAAACTTTTCACGGAGGATTAACAATTAGAAATATGTGTTCAGATTAATTTGAGTATCCAGTGAAAATGCATATAATCATGTTAGAGCTTCAGTTTAGTAAAGAGGCAAAACAATACAGACCAGGGTAGAATTGAGCTTGGAAGCAGGAATGCCGGCAAGTGGGTAAACCAGGTCCAGGCAGTGAGGGAACATCACAGTCAGCTGGCTTCAGTGCCACCCTTTGGTCTTCTGCAGTAGTGATCCTGAAGTGCAGAAGAGTATGGGTCACTAATTCACTACTGTGGCAAATTATGGTAGTGATGCAAAGCTGGCAGAGTTTGCATTTTAAGACCCGTGCTAAGCTAACACGTTATCTCTTACAACTTGCTTGTAATATATAAACCTGCCCCAAAGAAATTATCACATGCATGAGTTTTGAATTTGTTCTTTTAGGTCCATTTTTAACTCCCAATGACTATTCCAGGAAGGGCCAGTTGTTTTTCTCTCTTTTGATGCTTAAAACTGGGTCGTTTATTGTACCATTTTCTGAACATCTTTTTAAAAAACATTACTCACATTCTTTTGAAATATCTGTTCTGAAACACAAAGTATCCTGCTTTGTTTATTGTCCCTACAATGCATATTCTTTGGTGGAAAGGGAGTGTACCCACTTGCCAATCACCCCCAAACACAGGTTCCATTGGAAGTCAAAGACAGTCTGCAATGGCTACAACTGCTAATTTGGGTTTAGACTTTATGTCGTTTTAAAGCCTCGACTGACAGTGCAATCCTATGATGATGGGATTAGACTGGAGTAATTCTGCACAGGATTACACCGTTAGATTCTTAACATCACAATTAAAGCTAATTGTTTTAGGACAGCAATCTCATTTGAATGTGAAACATATTTCTGGCTGTGACTTCACCACCACCACCACCAAAGTGGCATAAAAGTCTCAAAGACTGAGGTCGAATCTGCATTTGCATTTTTAAATCAGTTTCATGCTGCTGTGATGCTGCCTTTCTCTATGTTTGACGGCGTCACTGCAGCACAAAACTGATTTAAAAACGCAAATGCAGATTCGACCCGAATCTCTCATTCAAGGGCTTCGTCCTACCAAATTTCAGGTGGATAGGAGAAAGCATCATCGTCCTATATAAAATTTTCACTTGCAGAACAAACTGGCATTTTCTTTCATCTGAAGTGGCCTCAAGTGAGGAATGAGGGTTTAGGATTTCTTATTACAAAAAAAAAAAAAAAAAACCCTGCTCCTGTTTGTGCCTTATCTTACTATGCTGAATTTCTCTCAGCATTTCCCCCCAATCTGGCTGACTTTCTATATCACAGATTGGCCAGGAGAAAATGTGCTTCAAACACCAAGACATAGCAAGGTTAAGGTGGGGAAAATGGCTTTCCTTGCCCACTTGCTCCGGAAAATTGATACAATCCTTGCTTTACGTGGGAACTGATGACTTGAACCCATCCAGTCTCCCCAGCAATTTTCAATATATTAAAGTGTGATCTCAGACCCTAGATCAGCATAAAGAGATTCACTGATCTCTGTCATGTCCCATAAGTCTAAGTGTGCAGATTTGCCCTGTACTGTCATGTGAGGGGGGATCTTGTTCCCTAAATGGGCTACCCATTATCAGGATGTGTGACTGGTCCACTTATATTATGTTCTCCTGTGTTATGTTATGTTCTCCTGTGCTAGGTTAAGAACATTCTTTGTTATTCCCCTTGTTTTGTGAAATTGGTTTCCTGAGGAGGTTCATAGATCACCCTCCCCCATCTTCGCAAAAGTAATGTAAGTCTTAATGGTATTTGCCCATTAAGCTATGGCATTTCAGATGGAATTTGCACCTTAAGCTCCTTTAATGCTATGTATACTATATGGATGTATAATTTTTTTTATTCAATAGTGGGTTTTTTTAAAAAAATGTGACTTTAGGATTGTTTTACATGATAGTTCATTAGCTGCTTCAAGTGAACAAAGAGGTAAAATGTATATTTCTAAAGAATTTTATTATTATTTATTAAAATATTTGTATCCTGTTTTATACTGAAAAGTCAAGGTAAATAACAAAATGCCAATTGGCAGAATACAATAAAATCACAAAATATAAAACAATAAAAAAAAATTTAAAAAAATAATAATTGGTTTGAATTACTTTTTTCAGACTTATGGATACACATAAGCAGAAATTGCAGAATAAATAATCTCAACTAAAAGCCCTGTGCAATAGAATGGTTTTGGATTCTTTCCCCAAAATAACTAACTGGTACAATGGCCATGAATGCTTCAGGACAGGGCTGTGGCTCAGTGGCGGAGCATCTTGCTTTGCATGGAGAATGTCCCAGTCATCTGGATGGTGTGAATGAACAGAAGTTCCCCTTCTCCTTGATCCACAACACTGCTTCTCAAATGTTAATGATCATGGAAAGAGGGCATGTTCTCAGGTGTTTCCTCCACATGTTCACATTGTGCAGACAACTCTTCAGTTGTGCAGAGGCAAGGGCCAGAAATAAGAATAAAGATTTGGTGTGTATTTTAACTTTAAGCTACTCAACCAGTTTCCTGATCTTTTGCTATTATCGTTCTTGTCCTTATAGTAGTCATTAGCCTGCCTTCAAAGGGTCAGCCTGGTGATCTAGGATGGAGCATTTATGCCCTCTGGTTACCTGGATCTTCCTGTTGCTCAGTCCCTCTCTCATGTCTTTTCTTCTTTAAAAGGGCAATTGAATCTAAAATTAGTGCTTTGCGTGCATGTACCTTGTTGACATTTTCTCCCATTATATAATTATACTCTCTTGTTCCATCCCCAGCCCCCAAAGCTTGAGGGGAAAAAGCAGAGGAAAAGGTTTAGGTCCCATTCATGCTAACCAGTCCACTTAGTTTCTACCTTCATTAAGCTCTATTGTCTGTACTGGTAATGCACCGATGTAAAATTTATACTCATTCAAGGCTTATTTTTAACCTGCATGGATTTCACAGAATTAGTCATTAGCATAAAGGGAAAAAAATCTTAAAAGTCAAGGCACAGTGAACATGTAAATTAACTACATGCCTCCAAAAGTCTAAGCTTTTCACTATTTTAAATATGAAATAGTCTTAAGGTTCTTTTTAAAGCAGTTTGGAGACGTAATTAAGTTCATGGAATCTTTATTTCAATGTACTAAGGTCATTCATTTTAATTACTTGGAATCACTTAAAAAAACCTTTCAGTAACATTTAGTTACAATCCCACCCATTTTCCATTGGCTTCTTTCAGAGCCATTTAGTCTATGATGATAGAAAATTGTCCTACTAAGTAGGGAAGTCATTTTATTATGGGGAAAAACACAGCACTACAAACAGGGCTGTTACTCTTGATTTCCCTATAGTATCAAATGAGCAGCTGCAATTATACAAATGTAGCAAGGATTATATAAATGATTGCCTAAGGTACCAAAAGGTTGTACTAGGGCAGCACTTCCTTTTGTGCAATAGAATGAACAATTTCATTCATCTAGACCCCAATCTACCCTTCCTCCAAGGAACATGGGGCAGACTATTTGGAGGTCCCCACAAGGCCATGTAAGCTCAACTTCATCAAGTACTTTCAGACCATTCTCTCAGTACCATAGGGGATGACAGGGAGGATCTTAGAAAGGCATGGGCTTGTACATATTGCACACAATCAGTCTATGGAGCTAGAAATGTGCAGTTTTGCTTAGGGTTGCAGTGCCAGTTGCAATGGATTCCAGTTTGCTCCTGAGCCCAATTCAAGCCTCGCTCTTCTGCAAGATCATTGAGATCCTCTTCTTCATCAACCAAACCGCTTCTGTTTCCAACATTCTGGCATCCAACTGCTTTCCCATCCTTTCAGCATTGTAGGTGATGATTTCCTGAGCTCTTTCTCCACCTGCCAACTCACCCATTTTCACAGCTGTTCCTTTTTTAAAGGAGCATGTTTCCAACTGTTTACCTCTTGCTAAGACTGCCAAAGCTTTGAAACAGGATACAAATATAATAATGAGGACATGCTGCTTAACAAGAACAATGACTGCACCTTAGGGGAGGGGGAAATGTGTTTTGTTTTCTTTTTGAAGTGAATCCACAAGGAAGACATAAAATCCACACAGACAAAGAGATTTTGGGATAGCAAAACACCACTAAACCTCAAACATTCATCTGGCAACACGCATATTACTGCAAAGGTTTCTCTCCCCCACCCTTTCCATTCTTATTAGTCAGGTAGCCTCATCTTTGAGCTGCGCACACACAGCAAGGACTCTCCATTACTGTATCCTCACTGACACAACTGCAAAGGCAGAGCAGCCATTCAGGAATTCTGGGTTCCCTTTCCTCCATCAGCCACCATTTCCCTCGTATCCCCTCATTGGTGGCCCCAGGGCTTTTACAGGGCTTTAAAAAAAACTGGTAAGTGCTGTAGTGCAATAACATCATTACTATATCTAATTCTCATTATAGCCCCATCTGTGGATACTTAAATCCAAAGACTGTAACCATGAAAAGACAAGATAGATTTTTCTACAAAACTGAAAAAAAGCCTCAGGTTTTCATGAAAATCTGAAATCTAAAAGCAAACAAAAACAAACTTTTGGGGGGGTTAACCCTCTGAATAAAATTAGCAGTACCTGTACCTTTAAGAAATGAATGCCTTCTGAGATCTTGGCAGTCATTGTGGGGTTGCTAGCCTTCAAATCTTGGTTTCTGTCAGCAAAAGACAGAGAAACATGACCTTTCCAGGCTTATTTTGGTCTCCCAGGCTACCTATGCTCCCCTCCCTCCAGACCTGGTGGGAGGACTCATTGGTGCCACGCCGAGCAGCAACCACTGGGCAACTTGCTTGCATGCCATTTGTGCAACTTACCTGGGTTCATGCTGACTTCATGCTACACAACTCACCTGGGTCTAGCAGCAGGTTCCATACAACATGTACAACTTGACTGGGCCTTGCAGTGGCCACCACACAACTCACATGAGCAACTTGCTGCCATGTGACTTTTGCAACTTGGCCAGTCTTTTCCCAAGGAGAAGCTGCCAGGGGGAGGGAAGGAGGGAAAGCTAACAGCCAGTGTGGTGTAGTGATTAAAGTGTCACACTAGGATCTGGGAAACTGATGTTCAAATCTCCACTCTGTCATAGAATCTTGCTGGGCCAGACATTCCTTCCCAGCTTGATCTACCTCACAGGTTGTTGTGAGAATAAAATGAAAGAGAGGAGAACAATGTCAGCTGCTTTGGGTTCCCATTGGGAAGAATGAATAAATAATAAAGCTGAAGGCTGGCAGGAAAAAAAAGGAAATGTTGGTTTGTGTGTGGGAAGAAAACAAGGAAGCAGGAAAAGGGGAGAGGATGTGGAAGCTGCTGGGAGGAGAGAAAGAGGAAATAGTGGCACAGACAGAAAGGATTAACCCCTCCCAAATCCTCTACTGATGCCTTAAGGGCAACAAGAGCATTTCCTTGGTCTCTAACATCTTGTCTGATTTGGCTCTAGTTCTGGTGGTTTGTCTCATGACATTTTATTACTGATTGCAGTGCCCATCCATTGTTGTCAGAAGATGGCACAGCAGACATTCCCTATGTATCTGGAAACTATAGCATATGATTCTGCCCATGGCTGGCAGCAATGGCAGATGGGTATTTGCACCTAACAAGTGCAGCACCACAAAGAACAGAGTAACAAGCACACAGAAGACATTGTTTTTGTAGAATCAGATCAAAACCCTTCCCAAGCCAGTAAGCCACCAACAAAATTCCACCATTTTGGAAAGAGAGACTTACCAGCACAATACCCTTTTGTGGCAAGATCCGTGTGTAATTCTGATGGATAGTTATGTAGCTATATATCTGCTGAGTGACTCTTTTTGCCCTCTTCCCCTCCACCCTGAAGTTCTTGAACTCCAAAGCTAACAGCAAGGCACTAGAATAACGGTCAGATCCAAACATTCCCGAATATAATCAGCTAAAATTAACATTTCAAAACAGATTAATTATGATAACTGTGAGAAAGTTTTGGTTCATGTTTTGATTAGTTAATTTCCAAATGCACATTCCTACTCTGATGGAAGTCTCCTACTATGACTCTGACATGTCGAAACACAGGAGTGATGTTAACCTTGCCATTACTATTATTATGCCCTGCTTGTGTGTTACCATGAAACACCTGGCTGCAGACAGAATGCTGGACCTTATATTGTTACAGTCTTCTTAGTTGTTGTTGTTCAGTCGCACAGTCGAGTCCGACTCTTCGCGACCCCATGGACCAGATTACGCCAGGCCCTCCTGTCTTCCGCTGTCCGCTGAAGTTTGCTCAATTTCATGTTCGCTGCATCGATGACACTGTCTAACCATCTCATTCTTTGCCGTCCCCTTCTTCTTTGACCTTCAATCTTTCCCAGCATCAGGTTCTTCTCCAGGGAGTGCTCCCTTCTCATTTGGTGGCCAAAGTATTTGAGCTTCAGCTTCAGGATCTGACCTTCCAGGGAACAGTCAGGGTTGATTTCTTTTAGGATTGACTGATTTGATCTCCTTGCAGTCCAAGGGACTCTCAAGAGTCTTCTCCAGCACCATAGTTCAAAAGAATCTATTATTCGGCGCTCGGCCTTCCTTATAGTCCAACTCTCACAGCCATACATTACTACGGGGAATACCATTGCTTTGACCATGCGGACTTTTGTTGGCAAGGTGATGTCTCTGCTTTTTATCATGCTGTTTAGGTTTGCCATCGCTTTCCTCCCAAGGAGCAGGTGTCTTTTAATTTCATGGCTGCAGTCACCATCTGCAGTGATCTGGGATCCTAGGAACGTGAAGTCTGTCACTACTTCTACGACTTCCCCTTCTATTTGCCAAGGAGTGATGGGGCCAGATGCCATGATCTTAGTTTTTTTGATGTTGAGCTTCAAGCCCACTTTTGCACTCTCCTCTTTCACCCTGAGCAAGAGGCTTTTTAGGTCCTCTTCACTTTCTGCCATCAGAGTGGTATCGTCTGCATATCTGAGGTTATTGATCTTTTCCCCAGCAATCTTAACTCCAGCTTGTGATTCATCCAGGCCAGCATGTCGCATGATGTACTCTGCATATAAATTAAATAAGCAAGGTGACAATATACATCCTTGTCGTACTCCTTTTCCTATGCTAAACCAATCAGTTGTTCCATATCCGGTTCTAACTGTTGCTTCTTGACCCTTATACAGGTTTCTCAGGAGACATATGAGGTGGTCTGGTACTCCCATCTCTTTAAGAACCTGCCATAATTTATTGTGATCCACACAATCAAAGGCTTTAGCATAGTCAATGAAGCAGAAGTAGATGTTTTTCTGGTACTCTCTTGCTTTCTCCATAATCCAGCGAATGTTGGCAATTTGATCTCTAGTTCCTCTACCTCTTCGAAACCCAGCTTGTACTTCTGGCAGTTCTCTATCCACGTACTGTTGGAGCCTAGCTTGTAGGATTTTGAGCATGACCTTGCTAGCGTGTGAAATGAGTGCAATTGTGCGATAGTTTGAACATTCCTTGACGTTGCCCTTCTTTGGGATTGGAATGTAAACTGACCTTTTCCAATCCTGTGGCCACTGTTGTGTTTTCCAAATTTGTTGGCAAATTGAGTGCAGCACTTTAACAGCATCTTCTTTTAAGACTTTGAATAACTCAGCTGGGATACCATCACCTCCACTAGCTTTGTTGTTAGTAATGCTTTCTAAGGCCCATTTAACTTCGCTTTCCAGGATGTCTGGCTCAAGGTCAGTGATTATACCATCGTGGTTGTCAAGGACATCGAGGTCCTTCTTGTATAGTTCTTCTGTGTATTCTTGCCATCTTTTCCTAATCTCTTCTGCTTCTGTTAGGTTCTTCTTAGTACCAGGGAAAATATTCATGCTTATGAAGGAGGTTGAGTTGTGTGGAGCAAGGGAGGGCAGGCCACAAAGACTGAGTTCCTCTTTTCTGCCAAGCCACCAGAATGGTGAGAGCAAAGGGCATAAGCAGCCTTTTGGAGGACAAAGTAGAAGTGGAATTATTTAGGGCTGTCCACTCCTGTCTGAGAAATCCCTGGAGATTTAGGGGCAGAACTTGGGGAGGGCAGGGTTTGGGGAAGGATGGGACCTCAGCAGGGTTATAATGCCATAGAGTCCACCCTCCAAAGCAGCCATTTTCTCCAGAGGAACTGATCTCCATATTGCTTTGTGTTGTACAAAATGGTTCACAAACTTGCTTGGATAAATGATCTGGGACTGTGGTCCATACTGCTGTATATAAATATTATTGTAAGTAGGGTCATATTTATGTAATTTCTGTACTGCTTAATTTGTCATGTGAATAGTTAAACTATGCTTCATGTTCTTTCTGGTGGTTCCAGACTTCTAAAATCTGAATGCATTGGTTACTGAATGTCCCATTTTGTTCATTGTTCTGTCTCACTATGTGCAGTCCTCCATGAGTTCCTGTGAGAAAGGTGGACTATAAATAACATAAACACATAAATAAATCTCTGTCATCTGGAGATGAATTGTAAGTCTCTGGTATCTCCAGGCCCCACCTGGAAGCTGGCAATCCTGAACACATTTATAAATAATTGAGAGGGGAATCATAGAGCTGGGTCTGTAAGAGACATTCTGACTTTTAAGGTTATCCAGACATGGTTAAATAGGTGAATGACTGAAAACATCTGATTTAGAGTCTCCATAGCTTAGTGTGCTTAGCTGTGTATTGGCCTGAACCCACTGTAAGCAGTCATCATTCATAAATCCAAAACACATTTGGGACCACAAATGATCTTAAATTGCAACTATTGTTGGAAGACATGCAGGTTCTCAAAGACAAGGCGGATGTGTCAATTATCTGCATGCCCAAAGAAACTGGCCTTTGCATGACCACAGCCCACCTTGTAGAGAGAACTTCTGTTCCCTACAGTTGCTGAACAAGTGAACTGCTGTGTTCCAGCTGGCACTATTCAGAACAAGAGCAAAAGTAATAGCTGCCCCCTTATAAAATAGGCCAGCTTCATCAGCATGCGTAGAAAGTTAACTGCCTAAATAATACCATTCTTGATGTCAGCAGCAAATCTATTGTGGTCCAAAGCCACCTATTATTTTCTTTTAATTGGCCTGAGTATTATGGCAGAGAACTCCATCTCTCTTTTTTATTTTCTTAAGTTCTTTTTTATTGCAGTGCACTTTACGTCCTTGTAATATATTTTCCCAATATACTCCTTTGCCATTTAATTATACATAGCAGCAGGGTTTAAATGACTTTTTCACCATATGCCATTATCCTGCTTGATTGATGAAAGTATTGCTGATCACACTGTTTTGCTGAAGGAGCATCATTGTAGTCAACGCAGGTAAGACTGTTACGCTGCGTGGGTGGGGGCGACATGTTTCAAGAAGGATGTTGACACAGTGGGAAGGATTCAGAGGAAAACTCAGAACATGAAAAAGAAGCACAGCTAAAGAAACAGGGAGGCAACCCTCACCTTTCCCAGAACAGGCTATTGACTCTCTCTATTGACCTTACTCCCAATTCCCACTTGTGATTTAGGGTCGAATAAAATGTGATGCTGGGAGATCAAATGTTCCCACAATTTTTAATGATAAATTGTATCTGTAGAGAAGACAGGATTTGGATCAGATGCAAAGGAAGAGCAGGTTTAACCTTTTATTATAATTTTTAGCACCCCCACCTATGCTAGGAATAGTGGAAGAGGATTTTTGATGAGCCAGGGCTGAACTAGAGCTCCACAGCTGCAGTTTACTTCATAAAAACACTGGGAAGATCTGATCACAAATCTTCCAGCATCTCATCTGGCTTGCCCCTCAAAGCTAGTTCACAGGACTTTTGTACAACAGGCAAGTGCCTGTTGTGCACCATTTATGCAGCAATCCTAAGCAGGTCTACTTGGAGATGTCCCATTTTATTCAATGGGGCTTACTCCCAGGAAAGTATTCTTAGTATTGCAGCCTTAGTCTTGCAAACAAATAAATGTAGAACCCCAAAGGAATGTATGGATTCATCAGTTCTTACCTTGTTTTTTGCTCAGCTTCTAAATGCTATAGTATAGCATGCTCAAGCACACACATACAAACATACACACGATCGTTGTGACTTGCTGGGTGGAGCAAATATTACCATTTTGGAAGGATGTGCAGCGACTGTGTTCATGTGGGAAGGAAAAGAAACGGTCCCTCTCAGATAATGGATAGGTGTTGGTGGCTGAAGGACTGGAAGACGCAACTGATGCTTTAGTTATTGGCAGAGGGAAGTCAGCTGTCTATGAGAAACAATTGAGAGATTCTCTAAAAATAAGGTGCCAAAAACTTCTGTCTGGGAACCATCTATTGTTTGCTCAAATCAAATATTATTGTTTTTCTTACATTAGGACTGTTTGAAAAATGTGTGCTTTCCCAGGACTGCAAGTCCAACCTCTAAAAAAAATTCACAAGTCCCAAGAGTATTTGCTTTAAAATATTGCTGCAGACTGGAATGATTTAAAATATGAGAAAGTAGTGCCTTTTAATTTGTTATTGTTACCTGAACCTGTTAGTTCTTCTCCAAAATCATGAGATCTAGAAACCTTGGTATGTTTTAGTGTTTTAAGTGAAACTGGAGATTCTTCTGTTATTTCCATAGTTCCAGGAATTGAACCTTTGAGAAATATCATGAATTTGGCAGTAATGCTTTCCAAATATTAGTTTTTCCTAGTAAGCAAATGATGTAGTTACTATGGGGATTTCAATTTATTGAGTTTCAAACTCTATGGAACTCCGACAAAGAGGAGATGATTCATAGAACAATGTATTAATATGGGCTGCAATCAACACATGAGGACAATTTTTGCTCCATGATCTAATAGGAGGAACCCAATCTTTCCCAAGAGGGTTGTACTAAAGTGTCCTGCTTATTTCGTCTATTTCTAATTATTACTGAGGCATTGATCAGGCTTGAGAAATGTGGATTAAAATATTCCCACACATGTAAAAGCAATCAAATGAATCCATCGTAAAACTAAGAGTGCAAATCAGAGGAAACAGTCTTATGTCTATCAGCATTTACCTTCATGCTTTTTGGAGGCAAATGCATACCAGGCACTGAAAAGCATACTTAGATATCCTGACATCCTAGAAGCAACATCTTGATTTCCATTTATAAGCATGTCTGTAGTTTGTGGATGAAGTCCTGCTAACCATTCCTCACTCAATGGGACCAACACTATAAAGACTCAACATTAGGTATTATTGTCTTTTAGATATTTTCAGTGTCTTGATCTTTTGCTTTTTAAAGTTAATATAATATTGAATTAAGAAATACAAGTAATTTGCTGCTTGTGTTCTTTAGAACTGTCCTATGAGAAATTCCAGATCTTTGAATTAGTGTTGAAGGATGTGTGTGTGTATGGCTATGCCTCTAATGCACATTTAATGCATATGCATGGATTTTATGGCCCCATGAAATGCACCACCTGACCAATCACATGTTAACAAACATCAACTTGAACAGCTGACAACTATTGCCAGTCAGCTGTATGGAGTGATGGTCTGACACCACAGAAGGCAGATTCATATGTTCATATGTACGCTGTCTAAAAAAAATCTGGTTTACAAATTATACTAAGACAAGTGAGGGACCCACAAGGACTTGCAGGGAGGCATCTCATTTTCATTTCCCCACTATTTCCTCTTTCCATTCCCTGAAATTCTCCATAGCCTCTCCCTTTCCCCTGCTTCTTTCTCTCATTCCTGCCCACCACTCAACCTACCTTCATCTGCCTACAACTTTCCACCCTTCCCTCCCCAGCAGCCTGTCCCTGACAAAACTCTAGCCAAGTTGCATAGTGCCAGCTGAGCTGGGACCAGTTGCACAATAGGGAGCCTGCAAGGACTTGCAGAGTAGCTCACTTCCTCCCCCCACACCCAGTATCCCTTTCCCCCACACTATTTCCTCCTTCGCTCCTCCTGGCAACTGCCATATTTGCATCTTTCTTTGCCAGTTTGGTGCAGAGCCAGTTTGGTGTAGTGGTTGAGAGTGTCAGACTCTAATCTGGAGTACCGGGTTTGATTCCCCATTCCTCCACATGAAGCCAGCTGGGTGACCTTTTGTCAGTTACAGTTCTTTCAAAGCTGTTCTCTCAAGAGCAGTTCTCTCAGAGCTCTCTCAGCCCCACCTACTTCACACGGTGTCTGTTGTGGGGAGAGGAAGGGAAGGAGACTATAAGCTGCTCTGAGACTCTGAATGAAGGGTGGGGGATAAATCCAACTCTCCTGCTGCTGCTGCTTCTATATATCCTGCCTTTCTCCTCAATAGAGATCCAAAGCAACATACATTTTCTTGAAGTCATTTCAACCCCTATTTTCTGCTGGCTGTGAAAAGCCACTGCCAGCAGAAAGTAGGGTGTGAAGTACCTCCCAGGCATTCCACTCCCAGATTTCTGCTGGCCGCAGCTTTTTCCAGCCAGCAGAAAGAAGGGGGTGAAATGCCTCTCAGCCATTTTACCCCTTGCTTTAGTGACCAAAAGCTGCAGCCTGCAGGACTTCTGGGGAACATGGCAATCTGATAAGGAGCACTTTCAAAGTCTCCAGTCCTTTCTTGCTGTGGGGTTAACAATGCCAGGAAATGAGGGAATTTACTCTATCCTTACCTCTCCCCCATGGGAGAACCCAACTGAGATGAACCCATGGGGAGGGCTTGATAAGTCAGGTTTCCACCTGGGTTCTGGATATATCAAGGGCAGTTGAGATAAGGAAGACTTTTTGCCGATAAGGTCAGCCAACCCCAACCAATCTTTTTCTTTTTATTCCTTTTTTCCCTAAACAAATCTGGATTCAGTAATCTTTGAAATCTTTGCAATATTTTGAACTCCCAGAACTGCAATATTTTGGATTTATTTGGACTCCCGTGAGTGTGATTGTAACTGAAAAGACTGCCGTCTTCCAGCAGGGTTTGAAGTCAACTTCCAATATATAGGAGTAAGAGGGACCATCTTCAAAAATTGATGGCTTTTGGAGCAAGGCCCAAAATACCATTAAAGATTCAAAGAAAAGAACCTTAGACTATCCAGAGTATTCAGGGAAATATTCATGAATATGAGGAAAGAACCCAGAGGAACATTCAAGAAGTATGTCAAAAGATATCAGCTGGACTATTAGAAATTAATTTAAAATTACAAGAACAAACACAAGAAATCATAAAAATCAAAGAGAAGCAAAAAGATAATGACACACATTTAGAAAGGCAGGCTCTTCAGACTGAGAAGGCAGAACAAAGATCTGAAATCCTGGAAAATCAATGCAGATCTAATAACCTGCATTTTAAAGGAATCCCAAAGGTTTTTGGGAGGCCAGACTTGGAGGCGAAAGCTTTCGTGATTTACTTCAGAATTATTTGAAGGTAGAGGAAGACTTTCTTGACATTGACCAGATTTTTAGAGTGCATTCACATGAACACACAAAGCTGCCTTATACTGAATCAGACCCTTGGTCTATCAGAGTCAGTATTGTCTACTCAGTGTGGCAGCAGTTCTCCAAGGTATCAGGCTGAGGTTTGTCACACCCCTTACCTGATCCTTTTAACTGGAGATGCCAAGGATTGAACCTGGGATCTTCTGCATGCCATGCTCACTGCTCTGCCAGTGAGCCATGGCCCCTCCCAAATTAAAGATTTGCATTCAAGAATAACCTACCTCAAGATATACTGGTTTGATTCACCTACAAGAAAACATGAAACACAATTCTAAAGGACCAATTGGAATCACTGCTCAAGGTTGTGTGAAAAGAACTGAAGATTTTTCAGGATTTAAAAACAAGTGTGTTAAAGAAAAGGAAAGACTGACTTTTTGAGACAGATTTTACAAAAGAAATAAAAAACATTATTGGAAAATACCATTTGCAATAGAGGTACTTTATCACAAGGAAGAAAAATAATTGCAACAGAGGAACAAGCCAAGCAACTGGCCAAAGAACTGAAAGAAGAAGACTTACATACAGGAACAGAAGGAGAATCTCCACGTAATTCAAAGCAATCTGCAGTAGCTCAAAGCAAAGTTCACAGACCGAAAACTCTGAAGAAGAACAAGCATAGAAAGGATAAGTTGGATGTGGCAACAACATCAGGGCAAAATGGATAAATTAAAAATAGTATCAATAAATATCAATGGACTGAATTCTCCTTCAAAACATGTGAAAATCTTAAGTCAACTGAAAAAAGAATGCTGATATATTATGACTACAAGAAACTCATATAAACAAGACATATGAATATATTTTAAACAAAAAATTAGACAAAGCATATCTTGCTTCAGCACAAAATAAAAAATGCATAGCCATTTATATAAACAAACCACAATTAGAAGTATTAGAAGAATTAAGAGACTCAGATGGAAGATACCTAATTTAAAAATGAGACTCCTGGAAGGCAAAATATGCATAATAGCAACAATATATGAACCAAATGAGGCCGAAGTTAAATTTTATGAGAATTTTTCCCAAACTATGCTAGATTTCCAAGATGAAGAGATAATGATTCTTGAAGATCTGAACAAAGTACTAGACCCCCAAAAAGTCAAATCAAGGAATATTAAAGGTGGGAAATTACCTAAAAATGTACTTCAATATATGGAAATACTGGAATTAGAAGATTCCTGGAAGACCAAACATTCAAAGGGTTGAGACTTTACCTTCTTTTGAGACAGACATCAAACATATTCAAGAATAGACATGTATTGGATATCAAAAAGTCTGACAATGATTTTAGAAAAAGTAGAGATTCAACCAAAGATACTTGCAGACTAAAATCCCATAGAAGTAGTCTTGCAATGGAATGGAGAATCAAGAAGAAGATGGAGATTAAAGTAAGCATGAAAAAGATTTGGAAGAGTTTTTTAAAAAATAAACAACACAGATGGAATGTCTTCAGCTACAATTTGGGAAGCAAGTAAAGCTTTTATCAGAGGAATTCTACTAGCAGCAGCTGCTTAAAAAAGCAAAAAAAGATTAGAACAAACTAAGATAAAAACAGAAAATCAGAGATAGGAACAAGAACATAAAACATACTTTAAAAAACACTCGCAGAAATTAAACAATTTAAAACATTAGATATATTAGAAGTATAAGAGGTACAGAAAATATTTTGAACATGCAAATAAACTTGTCAAATATCTTGCACATTGACTCAAGAAGGAAAGAGAAAAGAGAGTAATAACAGGTGTGAAGAAAGGAGACCAAATTACATATGCAGAAAAGAAATACAGGAACAATGTATCAGTGTTCTCTCCGGATTATATAAAAATAAGTTTATTTCAGAAGGAAGAATAAGAGAATATTTAAAAGACATCCCAATTGCAAAATTTACATCAGAACAGAAAAATATTAAATCAAACAATAACAGCTCAAGAAATCTCTCAGGCAATAAAGAACATTAAGAAGGATAAAGCACCAGGGCTGAATGGGTTGACAGCAATGTGCAGCAACATCTTGAAGAAGTATTAATAATACTGTTACAAAAAGTTATAAATGAGGTAAAGGGAAAAAAGACAATACCTCCGATGTGGCAAGAGGCATATATAATGCTAATACATACAAAAGGTAGTGATGCATTGCTACTTCATATAGACCTATTTCTCTGTTGAATGTAGGCTACAAAATTTTTGCCACAATAATGGCAGAAAGAGTAAGATAGCTGGGTGCTGCCAGCATATGGAGGATACTCAGGTCCAAAGGCACAAATTTCTTACATGTAAAATGACAGTGTAATAAAATTCTGAAATGTGATCTTTCACCTCTAGTCTGATGTAGTTCTCATATCTCCCTTCTTTCAGATCCGCATTTTAGACTTCACAAGAATCAGAGTAGACTGTGAAAGCTCAGTTAAGTGCATGTGGAAATGTTGTGAGGGAAGGTGGCATCATGAAATTGTAAAAAAAAAAAAAAAATGTATGAAAGCAGAAATCTTAAAAGTCAGAGTGGAAAGAACAGTTTGCATTCACTGATAAAGGAGGTAAACCTTTGTGTCTTATCTGTAATGTGTCACTCAGTCATTACTAAGTCAGTAACTTGAAAGGCCACTATGAGACAAATCACAAAACCTTTTCATCTAATTACACACCTAAATCAAAATCATGGAAAAACAAGTTAACTGCATTAAAAGCGTCACTAAACAGGCAGCAGACACTATTGACGACATTCAGTAAGGAAGCCCACGCAATGACTGAAGCTAGTAGTTTCAGTTTAGTTTATTGTAATTAGCCATTGGCTGTTACAAAATTACAAAACAAAAATTGTGAACAAGCTATAGGTTAGAGTCAGAATATACAAAAATACCAAAGATCAGTAACAAAATATGACTAATTTAATACAGCAGCCTAAATAATGCCCCTTCCCAATGCCACCTTGGAACGTATATTCTTTGCAGCAAAGGCAAATAATGAAACTGTATAAGAGACATATGCATCAATGGCAAATAACAAAAATGAAATTTTTTCCTCCACTGGGTAAGCACTAAGACCAGATAAAACACCAGCTAAAAATTTAGCCCTCGGACTAGAATATAATGGGCAAAAGAAAATATAGTGAGGTAAATCCTCAAGTTCATGGGTACCACAATACATAGACGATGGGCCAATGGAGTTTGATTGAATCAGCCCTCCAAAATTGCTGTTGCCATTGAGTGAAACCGTAGAGGGGCTAGTATTGTTTATATCATGACATATTGCTCATGCTAAATGCTAAACACCATATTCTGATGGTGAATGTATTAAGAAGAATATAACTGAAGTTGTTGCAGTGTTAGATCCAAATAACACCAAACTTCAGTGACTAATAGCACAAACAGCAGCTTCACATCACACTACAGAGAAGTGTATCTCCCAGATCAGTGCTGATGTTGCAGGCAAAATGCAAAATGATTTAAAGGATTCCCTTGCATTCAGCTTAGTTCTTGACAAATCTACATACATACAGGACAAACCACAGCTGGCGTTATTTGCTCGTTATGTTTCCTCTACTTTAACTGTGAAAGAAGAGATGTTGCACTTAGTTGCACTAAAAGTAACAACTCATGGTGTTGACTTTAAAAATGCACTTGACAGAGCCTTAACAAGTGCTGAAATTCCACTGGATAAACTCGTCAGTGTTGCAACAGATGGAGTACCTGCAATGGTGGGGGGAAATACAGGATTAATTGCACTTATGAAAAGTGATTCTAGTTTCCAGAGTTTCTCCCTGTTCATTGCATTATTCATCATGAACACCTGGCATCCAGATATTTCAAGTATGAAGATGTTATGAAATCTGTTTTGGAAATTGTCAATTTCATACGCTCAAATGGAAAGACCCACTGACAGATTTTACTCAGACAATGTTCAGTTTTCAGAATAAATTAGGAGTTTTTCAAAGAGACATATCTTCAAGAAATTTCATTTACTTTCCCAGTCCCAAAAGGAGAGCCAACATATTCCCTAATATCTAAATAAAGAAACACAAACTGGAAGAATACAAAGATAAATTACAAGGACTGCTTGATAATTTCCTAGACAGGTTTAGGAACTTGTAGAATCTGAAACCCTGTTTCACCTTTCTTGTAAATCCATGTAATCAAAGATGGTTGTCCGGTTCCAAAACCCCCGTTTGCAGAATCATCTGCTGTGAAAATGGAATTACTGGAATTACAGGAGGACCTGGGTCTGAACATGATCCATAAATCCCAGTCTACAATTGACTTCTGGAGGCAAGTTCCAGAAATAAAACATCCCGAACTGAAGAAAACCAGCGCACAACTCATCTCAGTTTCCCACATAACATACTGCTGTGAATCACTGTATTCTGTAATGAAGTTTGTGAAGTTGAAGCATCAAGCAATCATTACAAATCAACACCTGACGGAACTAATTCGTACAGCCCTGACAACATATCAGCTGGATTTTCGATGACTCATGGCCAAGATGAAGACTCACAAGATTTCTACTAACAGTAAATAGCTGGTAAGTATCTCTTACATATTCTCATCTGTGTTTAGACCAGATACACTTTTGTTTTTATTTTTGGCAGTCTCATTTAATGTTAATAAAGCGCACATTTGCATATTTTCAATAAAAACATTAGGGTTATCAGGTCTGACTCAGAAAATACTTGGGGACATTGGGTGGAGCCAGAAGACTTTGGGGGTGGTGCCTAGCAAGGATGTGACATCACTTTTGTGATGTCTAGTCCTGTGATGTCACTTCCATGTCAAAGGTCAGGTGATGGCACTTCCCAAGCTCCATCCCCTTCTGATGATGGCACTTCATAGAATCATAGAGTTGGAAGGGGCCATACAGACCATCTAGTACAACCCCTTGCCCAATGCAGGACCAGCCTAAAACATCTCTGACAAATATTCATCCAGCCTCTTCTTGAAAGCTGTCAGTGAAGGGGAGCTAACCACCTCCCTAGGCAGCTGATTCCACCTTTGAACTACTCAAACTTGAAATGTTTTCCTAATATCCAGCCAATATCTTTCTGCATGTACTTTAAACCTGTTGCTTCGAGTCCTATCCTCTGCTGACAACTGGAACAGCTCCTTGCCCTCCTCCAAATGACATTCTTTCAAATATTTAAAGAGAGCAATTATGTCCCCCCTCAATCTCCTCTTCTCCAAATGAAACATTCCCAAGGCCCTTAGCCTTTCCTCATAGGGCTCAGTCTCCAGACCCCTGATCATCCTCATCACTTTCTTCTGCACCCTCTCGATTTTGCCCACATCCTTTTTGAAGTGAGGCCTCCAGAACTGCACACAGTACTCCAGGTGCACCTGACCAAGGCAGTATACAGTGCGACTATGACCTCCTGAGATTTCGATGCTATGGCCCTTTTAATACAACCCAAGACTGAATTTGCCTTTTCTGCCACTGCATCACACTGACTGCTCATATTTAGTTTACAGTCATATTTAGTTTACACTTCCAGCATACTGACCAAATCCACCCCTTCCTGTGATGTCACTTTCAGGGCAATCCCCCAAACCCATCTCTTCCTCTGAAGTCACTTCAGTGCATCCTGTCTTGTGGCTCTCAAACATCTGAGGTTTATTCTGTGTGGCTCTTATATTAAGCAAGTTTGGCCACCCTGATATAAGATATTTTGGGAGCAAGAGCAAATGGCATGTTACATACAAATGTGTGCAACAGAATCTGAGAGTTTTTAAAAATAAAAAGAAGAGGTCTTTCATGTTAAAAAAACCCTGTGGCTAGCAGAAATCTGGGGGTGAAATGGCTTGGAGCTATTTAACCCCCTGCTTTCTGCTTTCCACCATTTTTCTCAGGGAGCAGAAAGCAGAGGTTTAAACTTTTAATGGTTCAGTTCATGAACCAACCTCCTGGCTCCTTTGGGTCGTGGTTCGGTTCATGGTTCGTGCCCATCCATAATAGCAAACCATTGCAAAATTTCACTTAGCAGGATTGTGTGCTGGGACTGTTGAGGAAAAGTTTTCATTATAATTTGAGAAAATAATTTCTGTGTTTTGGGACCAGTTAATGAAGTGGAAAATCACAAAACTGATATGCAGCCATTTTGAGAGCCTTACATAGCCTAGACCCTGGGATGGAACACGCTGGATGTTTGCAAATTTAGAACAAATTGTTCCACAGTCAAGCTTTAAATAAATTTTGCCTGAGACAGCTTGGTGTTTAAACACTATCTCTGTTAGAAGGGTTTTATCCTAAACTATTCCAGGAAAGGTCACTGATTGTCAGCTTTTATGACTTTAGAAGAAAATAATATGGACTAAAAACAGCGACTAAAAATAGATTAATTCATGCTAGATTTCATAGAAGATCTTAGCTGATAAGTAGTGGGAGGAGCTGTGTATTTAGCTTAATGTCTACTCTGGGCCTAATCCAATCCCCTTGTACATGCAGATCCCTAAGACAAGAGTTTATTTAGAAAGATGAGCTCTCTCCTATCAGACATTTAGCATTTTCCAGCAATTCTCATTTCCCACAATTCTCTGTGTGCTATTAAAGAGACCCTCCACAGACTGAATAGCCAGGATAAAAAATTCCCTGTCAGTATGTTATTCTTACATTAAAATACTTGCTCGTCTGTGCTCCAGAAAGTCCAGCTCAGAGAAAATAATCCTTTCCCACCCATTAAAATAAACCACATCAAATGCTGCATGCAGGAGAGAAGAGGTACAAGAAGATCAAAAGATCTTTATTGCAAGGCCAGATTCTGCCATCAGAATCCAATACGTCTTTCCCACCAAAGCCTAACTGCTGCATGGATCAACTTCAAAAGGGCCTGTACTTAGTAAAAAGGTACCAACTGCAGTAGAAAATAAAGAGATTAATATGCTGAAATGTTTAGGAATATTGTTTTGCTTACCCGACCCCCCTTGTTTAAGAAATACAGTGGAGGAGGAGGAGAGAGAATGCCTGATCAGTGCTGTGCTTGAAAACTAGTCTGTGCCCAATAATATACGCTATAAAGAGGATGATTAAAAGTTGGACTAATGTTCTGGAATTTTATCATGATGTTCCATTCCCACAAAAAGAGTACAAAAAATTGCACGTTAGATTGCGCCTGAAGGATAAGGGCTTGTAATGAGTCACTATAAATAGTGTGTCTGTTTTTTAAAAAATTCTTGTGGTAGAAAAGGTTAAACTACTGCATGACTAAAGTTCTGTCTCCTGCGAAGCCAACTGGAGCATTATTATTTTTAAAACAAGTCCAGACTCTTGGTGAAAAAGATTACTTCAATCTTTGATACAGTTTTAAAGCTACATGATCATAAAGATATATAAAGCTATGTAATTAATATCCTTAAACCCAGGTCCATGGCCAGACAATGTTTGGTGAAGGAGGCACAAATACACTGGGGAGAGTAACGTTTTCAACCTCCCACCATCCAAAACTCAGGTATTCACTGGGCAGAGCTGATGATATCATCTGTAGGGGTCCACTGGTATGATGGTACCTGATAATGTCACACAGCTGTATTGATTACAGTAATTCCACACATGGTTAAATATGTACCAGGTGGTTTCTATGCATAGTCACAATCCCAAAGCTTTGAAGAGATGGGCAGACCAGCACTAAATGTAAACATCAGTCAACCTGTTAGTGCCAATTATTGCCTCCCTTCTCTATTTTACATGTGCAGTGTTACCACAAGCACACTTGCATAGAAATCTTAGAAGAAACCATATGGCCATAATGTGATATGCTATTGTTAGATAAGACACTTAAGGCAGCTTTAATTGTTAGATAAGACACTCAACAGTGATTCAGCTTTATTCAACAGGTAAGAACAACACAAGAACAGAAGGGCAACAGGCCCTCTTTTTAAACTGTCCAGGCTGGCAAAGCCACGCCCTGAGTTGCTAACAGAACCAATCAAAACATCAAAATAAGAACCAATCACCATGTCTCCCTCCAGAACCTTACTAGTAACCTGATTGGCCCACTACGCAGAGTAGCCAATCATATTTATTCTTTTCTGATACCAAGCTTAAATGGGACTGAGATCCTAGCTCTGTAATTAATGTCTGCAGATACATAACAGCTATCAACTATACAGAAAAAAGTGATGTGTTTATGATCATACCAGGAGTCCTTTGTTGACTTAGTTCGTGTACCTTTATTTTTCTCTCAAGAGGCATTGTAAGAGACAGTACTATAGAGTGAGATCCACCTGCGCTGGGGAAGTGGGCAACAAAGATGATAATTAATCCATGCTTTCATTACTAAAATTAGAGATTCCTAAATTAAACCTGCCTGCAAAATCCTCCTTCCCAACCTAGAAATTACCCGTTACTACAAGGTAGATAGATGTTTGGGGTTACTGTGTAGTGAAGGAAAAGCACTGTGCTCATGTTGAGAATGTTGTGATCTTGGCATTCAAGCTAGGGAATATTCTTGATTCAGATTTACATAGATTGTTTGGAAAACTTTATTTTTCTGCAATGAGAGCTGGTGGGATTTCAGACGTCCTGGATATTATGTCCCATCAGCTTGCAGTCTTCGGCAGTGAACAACTTCTTTTTCCGATCGATTCAGGTGGGGTAGCCATGTCGGTCTGAAGCAGCAGAACAAAGTTTGACTTCCGTGGCACCTTTAAGACCAACTAAGTTTAATTCACAGTATAAGCTTTTTGATGAAGTGTGCTTGCATAAGAAAGCTTACACCGAGAATAAAACTTTGTTGGTCTTAAAGATGCTACTGGACTCAGTCTTTGTTCTTCTTTTTTGTTAGTGAGAGGTTTAAACTTGCCTGAGCATTAATTCCTCTTCAGTGATGTTCCAGGTGACTCTGGTAAGGCCAGATTCAGATACAGGAGAAGATAGTTGAAAACTTCTATAAGGATTTATATAGAAAGTCAGACACAAGTATGGAACAAATAAACCAATATTTGGAGAAACACCAAGTTAAAAAATTTACTGAGGAACAAAGAAAAATACTTTAATCAGTCCATTATGATGATAGAGATGGCGGAAGCAGTGAAAAGACAGAACAGGGGTAAAGCACCGGTTCCAGATGGCATTCTGGTAGAATTTTATGTGGTGTTTGAAGAGCAATTACTCCCACAGTTAAAAGAGATCTGTAAGAAAACGATAGAAGGAGAGGAGATTCCTGATTCATGGGGAGAGGCAACAATATCTCTAATACATAAACCAAATATGGATGAAAAGGAAATCAAGAATTATAGGCCAATCTCCTTACTAAACGCGGATTATAAAATTTATGCTTCTATTATAGCAGAAAGGCTAAAGAGAATATTGGCAAAAACAATACATAGAGATCAAGTAGGGTTTTTGCCCAAAAGACAAATAAAAAATAATTTAAGATGCATATTGGATGTAATAGAATATTATGAGGCGCATCCAGAAAAGGCAGTGGCTCTAATCTTTCTAGATGCTGAAAAGGCTTTTGATAATCTGAACTGGCTCTTTATACTGGAAACTTTGAGGAAAGCCAAGGCAGGAATGGAGTTTATCCAGATGATTCGAGCTATTTATACGAAACAAACTGCCTTGGCCATGGTCAACAGTGAGTGTACTGGGAAAATTGAAATACAAAAAGGAACGAGGCAGGGGAGCCCTTTATCACCATTACTGTACATCTTTGCATTGGAGATATTAAATGAAGAAATAAGACACAGTGGAAAAATAAGGGGATTGAGGGTGAATGGTGAAGAATTTAAACTTTTAGCCTTTGCGGATGATTTGGCCTTTATACTTGAGGGCCCGTTACTCTCAGTTCCTGTCCTGAATAAGATATTGGAGGAATATGGGCAGGTGGCAAGCCTGAAGGTTAACATTTCTAAGACAAAAATTATGACTAAGAATATGAAGATGGAACAGAAAGAAAGGCTACAAGAGGTGTCGGGCTACCAAATGTGTGACAAAGTGAAATATTTAGGAATTAACTTAATGAATAAATGTAGTACATTATATGAGAACAATTACAAAGAGCTACTGAAAGCGACAAAGCAAGATTTAGAAAGGTGGAAGAATTTACAGATATCTTTGATGGGGCGAATAGCACTGGTTAAAATGAACATATTACCAAGATGGATCTTTCTATTCCAGACAATTCTGATTTTGCAGAGCTTGGGAGTATTTAAAGAGTTGGATGGGATTATTACAAAATTTATTTGGCAAGAAAAACGGCCTAGAATTAGGCTGAAGGCATTACAAGACTTAAAAGAAAGAGGCGGCTTTGGATTATCAAATTGGATAGTGTATTATAGAACAGCTGCACTAGCCTGGATTAGAGAATGGATTATCTTGGAGGATAAAAGGTTACTAAGATTGGAAGGCCATGATTTAATGATGGGCTGGCATGTATTTCTTTGGTATGGAAAGACTTCTACACACAAATATTTTAATCAGCATTGGCTACGAGCATCATTAATGAAAGTGTGGGAAGTCATCCAAAAATGTTGGTTTAGAAAGAACTCCAAGCTGATTGTGCTGCTAGAAGCATTTATACTGCCTAAGCTATATGATGAAGATCCACCAAAAAGATATTTGGATATATTAGATTCAAGAAGTGAACTTAAACAGGATGGAGATTGTTGTGTCCTGAGATCAGGAGACAGAGCTGGCGAAATGCAGCCGAGCTCCACTCTCTGAGAACAATAGGGACTAGGCTCCTGAGCTCGCCAGTAGAGAACCAATGGCAGCATTGGCGGGCGGTTCAAACCCGCCAATAGGAATGTGGGGGCGTCCCCCCTTACTGTATATAGTTGGCCTCCGGCCGTTACTGCATGTTTTTGTCTTGTGTGAAGTACGAATAAACGCGTCTTCTCTTATGTCGTCGTCCGAGTCATGAGGCCCGAAACCCAGTACTCTACAGAGATCTAACATGGTGGCAGACAGTGCAGATAAAATTCAGATATGTTAAGGATATGAAGGTCGGGTTTAACAAGGACCTTACAGAGATGGAAAAGGTTTTGACGGCACCAGAGGAGAAATTTATAAAGAAAATGTATGTATTATTGTTAAAAGAAATGATGGCAGATGAAATTGTTAAAAATAATGTGATTCAATCGGCTCAGAATTTGGGCTATAATATTGAACTTGAGCAATGGGAACAGATATGGAGCAAAAATATTAAAATAACTAAAGCTGTACCTTACAGAGAAAATATGTACAAGATGTTCTATAGGTGGTATATTACGCCAGAGAAAATTTGCAAAATATGATGTTAAATGCTCTAATAAGTGTTGGAAATGTGAAAATAAGGTGGGCTCATTTTATCATATGTGGTGGACTTCTGAAATTAGCAAAAAATATTGGATATAGGTGCATGGAATGATTCAGAAGATTTTGGTTAGAGTAATTTCCTTTAAACCGGAGTTATTGTTGCTAGGCATATTACCTAAAGAGACGAACAGAGAAGACCGCTACCTATTAATATACTTAACTACTGCAGCTAGGATTTTATATGCGCAGTATTGGAGGACTTCCCAAACACCATTGAAAGAAGAATATATTGCTAAGAGTTTGGAGGCGGCTGAGATTTATTTTTTTTTAATTTATTTATTGGACTTTTATCCCACCCTCCCACCAAGATGGACAAACTGACTTTAACCTTGAAAGGACAAACAGATGTCACCTTCCAGAACACTTGGACTCAATTTTATGAATGGTACAAGTTAAGCGTATAGGAGGTATTAAAGTGGTAAACTGAAAATTACTGTATAGCGGAAGGAGAAATATAAAAGTAATTAGATAGTGTGAGGGAGAGAATACTCACATAAAATGAATTGAGTAATTAACAGATAGTGGCTTAAGGATGATATGGGAAAAACAGGGATGTATAACCCCCCTGTATATGTTTTTTGTGGTATTGTATGATAGGTTGTGTGTAGTGTTTTGTGATGTATTGTCTGTAATGTTTTGTTGTAGTTTGTGTACAAAAATAAATAAAAGTCTGCCTTTCGGGGCAGTTAAAAAAAAAAGAATAAGACATGAAAAGATACTGGGTGTCTCATTGTGGTAATCTATTGTGTGACTGAACAGCAACGATGAAAAGACTAATTGGCCTTCTACTGCCTGGGGGAAGGGGAGAGAGAGCACTTCAAGATCTTTGCAAATGCTAATCTAGAGAGCAGAGAAAAATATTTGCCACTTGTATTGTCCTAATGTAGTACCAGTGCTAGGACATTGCACTGCCCCTCTGCCAATATTTTAAATCTCAGTTTTTGGGGTGACAGCAAGGTACATCACTGTGAAAATGAAGAGGAAGGGGGGCGAAGAGGCATTTCCTTCCATTCAAACAGAAAGGGAAACCTTCCCTTCCAGTCACATGAAAATGCAACAGCTTCATGCTGGGAAACATTTTTTTCCAGGTTGGAAAAGAAGCAGAGTTTTTAGTGAAATATCTGGTCTGTTCAGCATTTGTGCAGGACCGGAGGACGACAACACAGGGAAATAAACAAACATACAAAGTCCCATGATTAGAGTTGCTGAAATGGAGAAAAAACTATGTGTGGAATCAGCCCTTATCTCCATGTTGCAAAATTCTAAAATGTGCTGTTATTTCAATATAAATTTACATGCTTCTTGAGTGATAAATGAACATAGATTTTGTGGCCGAACCTTTTCCAAAATACTTTTGTGAAAGCAAATTAACCAGACCCCCTGGAAGTAGCAGTGGCTTGCCAAGTGTCCCACTATGATAATGCTAAATTCTCACTGAATGTAAATCAAGTTCATCTGTTCCATCTGAACAGCATTGGACCCTACACTTCTGGGGATCCTTCAAACTTTGCAGAAAAACACTAACTAATTGTCTCATTGCCTCTCGCAGCTACACTTTTTCATGGACCCTGGCCAACTGGCAGCAATCGGATATACACTAAATATTTTATAGCGATTGCCTAGAGCTTGAGACAAGAGTATTCAGAAGCTTCATTAACTAGTAGTTGTAAAACATTTTGAGTTCTCATAACAAAGGGACTTTCAGGAGATTTCAGTGCCACCTCAGGCAGTCAGTAGTCCTATGTAGCTGTACTGGGTAGAACAGACGGGAGGGAACTATATTATTCAGCAACTATATTATTCAGCAACTATAAGAGGTTTCTTGGGCACCTTCAAAGAAGACCTACCCTGACTTTAGGGTTCCTCAAGCAATATGTTTGTGTGCCGTGTCAATCACGCTTGGTCCATGTAAGATGGTCTTCCCAAGAACTTGTCCTTCATGGCCTCTTGAATGGGCACAATATTGCACAAAAAGCAATGGAGAGAGGGAAAAGAGTCCCCTGGACAGAGAGGATATACTTTGGTGGCTGTTCAGTACTGCTGCGAAAATGAATTATATTTTTTAAAACATTAAATGTTAAGATAACCAGTTTGGACCTCAAGAGCAACATTTATATTTTAAGGTAGTTTTTCATCCTGTTTTGTATGTTTTAAAGTTTTTGTTTTATTTCATTTGTTTCATTTCTATCTTGCCTTTCTTCTCAATGAAGACCCAGCGTCTTGCATTGTTCTCTCCTCCATTTTATCCTCATATAAATCCTGCGAGGTAAATTAGGCTTACAGTCTGCAAGCTTCCATAGCTGAGTAGGGATTCAAGATCCTAGGCCAACCTTCTAACCACTGCACTATGCTGGCTCAACCTGTCTTTACTGTAAGCCCCCTTTGGTCCATTGGGGAGCAAAGTGGAATATGAATGTTTTAAATAAATGGATTATAAGGTACCTTCATATTCATCTCAGGAAACTAAGAACATTAAGAAGAGCCCTGCTGGATCAAACCGATAGTCCATCTAGTCCAGCATGCTGTCTCACACAGTGGCCAACTAGTTCCCCTGGAAGGCCAACAACAGAGCACAGAGGCCGAGGCCTTCCCCTGATGTTGCCTTCTGGCCCTGGGATTCAGTGGATTAGTGCCTCTGAATGTGGAGGTCCCCCTCACTCACCATGGCTAATAGCCATTGATAGACTTATCCTCCATGGATCTATCTAATCCCCTTTTAAAGCTATTTATTCCTGTGGCCATCACTATATCCTCTGGCAGCTAATTCCACATTTTAATAACTCTCTGTGTAAAGAAGTATTCTCTTTTGTCCATCCTGAACCTACTGCCCATCAGCTTCTTTGGATGCCCTTGAGTTCTATTATTTTGAGAGAGGGAGAAAAATTTCTCATTATCAACTCTCTCCTATGTATAATTTTTATAAACCTCATCATGTCCCCCTTTAGTGATCTCTTATCTAATCTGAAAAGTCCCAGACTCTTTAGCCCTTCCTCATAGGGAAGGCTCTCCAACTCCCTTGCTCTACTTTGTACTTTTTCCAGCTCTGTGATGTCCTTTTTGCGATATGGTGACCGGAACTGTACACAGTATTCCAAATAAGGCCGCACCATAGACCTATACAGGGGCATTACAATATCAGTCATTTTATTCTCAGTCCCTTTCCTAATAATCCCTAACCATCCTGAATAATTTCGTGTCATCTGTAAACTTGGCCACTACACTACTCATCCCTAGTTCCAGATCATTTATGAATAAATTAAATAGTACTGGTCCCATACTGATCCTTGTGGGACTCCACTGCTTACTTCTCTCTATTATGAGAACTGTCCATTGATCCCTACACTTTGCTTCCTGTCACTTAACTGGTTTTTAATCCTCTTATCCCATGACTGCTAAATTTACTCAAGAGTCTTTGATGAGGTCAAAAGCCTTTTGAAAGTCCAGGTATATAATGTCTACTAGATCACCATTGTCTACGTGCTTGTTCACTTTCTCAAACTCCAAAAGGCTGGTGAGGCAGGACTTCCTTTTGCAGAAGCCATGTTGATTTTCCTTCAGCAGGCTTTGTCCCTCTGTGTGCCAAACAATTCTGTCTTTGATTACAGTTTCTACTAATTTGCCTGGGACAGACTTTAGGTTGACTAGCCTGTAATTTCCTGGTTCCCCTTTGGACCCCTTTTTAAAAATTGGTGTCACATTTGCTACTCTCCAGTCTTCTGGTACAGTGGATTAATTTAATGATAGGTTACATATATGGGTTTGTAGATCAGCTGTCTCATATCTAAGTTCCTTAAGAACTCTCAGGTGTATGCCATCAGGACCTGGAGACTTATCAGCCTTTAATTTGCCCACTAGGTCTAGAGCTTCATCTCTGGTCACCTCAATTTGGCTCAGTTCTTCAGAATCCCTTTCTGAAATTAGGTGCTGTGGCATGGATAAGTGTCCCACACTTTCCACAAAGAACACAGAAGCAAAAAATCATTGAGCTTCTCTGCCATCTCCCCATCTTCCTTTAGCAATCCCTTGATTCCTTTGTCATCCAAAGGCCCCACTGCTTCTCTGGCTGCTTTCCTGCTCTAGATATATTTTTTAAAAAGTTTATTGATTGTCTTGATGCTTTTAGCAACCTGCTCCTCAAAAATTTTTGCATGCCTAATTATTGACTTACATTTCTTTTGACAGAGCCTCTGGTAACTCTGGTTTAATTCATTGGGGCTGTCATGCCAGAGATACTGATTCGCAGAATCATTACAGAGAAGAGGCCTGTAAGTTTAGTTAGTTAGTTAGTCAGCACGTCCAGTAAGCTAAGCAAATGGGAGACAGCTGGGTCAAGGCAGCAATCCCTAATTAGTCTAGGACGGGGATTGGGGAAGTGAAAAATAAGAATCCAGTCCTAGAAGCAGGAAAGAGGAACCAAAAGGAACCAATGGACTTGCCTGAGCATGCACACATTTATGCATTCGGAGGAAGCTGTGAGACCGGATGCTCTCGACAACTTGACGAATGCCAGGAATGCTGCACATGGCCTTGAAGAGCCAGAGGCTGTGGCAGGAATCTTCCTGAACTGCTCACCGTGAGGTATAGTCCGGGTGCAGGAGCTGCTCAGAAGACAGCCAGTGTCTGCAAGCAAGTGAGTCTTGGCAGTTCTGTGTGAACCCTGAAGCAAGTGGCTAAGCCAGAGGGAGCCGGATGTTCAGGGAGAAAGGATCAACAAACCGTATGTTCATAGTAGCTAGATAGTTAGGATTAGTTTTGTCTATTGTCCGTTTTATTCTACAGCTCCCCCTTATTTGTTTTTACTTCTCTTGAATAAACCTTTATGTTTTATAAGCCGGGAGTCTGAACAAGTCTTTGGGCAGTAGAGACTGTTCATGTGCCCTCCTTGCTTCTCCTAAGCTGAGCCGACTGGCTCTGGAAATGAAGGGGACTCAGGATAAGGGAAGCATGCTACCAGAGAGACCCTGAGCCCCAGTCTAAATTGAGGCCCAGACCCAGGGGGTTGCCTGAGAGATATTGTGGTCAACACCCACCTGGCACCCCAGGGCCCTAATAGACAAAGCATTTATATCACATTTATGTGATAGGGGCCAACCTTCTACTTTTTAAAATAAGCCTCTTTCCTGTTTATAGCTTCCTTGACTTGCATTGTTTACCATGTAGGCCTTCTTTTAGACTTGGCAGTGCTTTTCCTAAGCTGTGGGAAGCATTCTATCTGGGCTTCAGTTAGTGTGGTTTTAAATAGCTTCCAAGCATCCTCTAGGGATTTGACTGTCTTGTGTTCCCCCGTCAGCTTCCTTTTTACTATTCCCCTCATTTTTGTAAAGTTCCCTCTTTCAAAATCAAATGTGACAATTTTGGACTTTAGGGGTAACTTTCCATTAACCTGCATGGTGAACTTAATAGAATCATGGTTATTGTTCCCAGCTGGTGCAACCACCTCTATATCTCTCGCTCGGTCTTGAGACCCACTCAGAACCAAGACCACTACCCCTCTGGTTCGCTTTGTGAACTACTGTGCCAGTACACAGTCATTTATGCTGTCTAGGAATCATATCACCACCACCTCTTTTTTCTTCTGTTGCTTGAACTGCTGAGTATAATTTTAGCTGGTTTTGTTGGACACTCATATGCATCTGATGAAGACAACTCTGACTCACAAAAGCTTACGCTGTTATTAGAGATGTCAGCCTTCAGGTGGGACCTAGGGGTCCCCCAGAATTGCAGCTCATCTCCAGTCTACAGAGATGAATTCACCTGGCAAAAACAGATGTTTTGGAGGGTGGACTCCATGGCATTGTACCCTACTGATGTCCCTGTCCTCCCAGGCTCCATCCTCAAATCTCCAGGAGTTTCCCAACCCAGATCTGGCAACCCAAACCTGTATAAAGTTTGTTAGTATTTAAGGTAAAACCTACCACCAGTGGGGAAACTTCCATTGGTGCACCCCCACCCCCCATTTCCACCAGTGATCAACTGAGTAGGGTGAAATGAGGGAGAAAGATGTTGTTGACACACTGATGTCACACCTGGCTAAAACCCAGAAGTAAAGTAATCAGTGCTTTAGAAGTTTGCTGATCTCTATGATAAAAATCATACAGATCAGTGAAATCCTATAGTGTCAGACTCAGTGACATCACTTCTAGGTTCTAGCCAGAAGTGACCTTGATGACATCCAGGGCTCTTTTTGTAGCAGGAACTCCTTTGCATATTAGGCGACACACCCCGAATGTAGCCAATCCTCCAAGAGCTTACAAAGCTCTTCTTACAGGGGCTACTGTAAGCTCTTGGAGGATTGGCTACATTCGGAGTGTGTTGCCTAATATGCAAAGGAGTTCCTGCTACAAATAGAGCCCTGATGACACCCTTTTTTCTATGCCCCACCCCCAAAGTCTCCCAGAGACTTTGTTTGCTAACTCAGTTTACCAATGACTTAAAATAAGAATAAACCATAAATAAAATAAAATAAAATAAAATAAACCTTTAACAGAGATTCATACAGTCTGCATTATTTTACCAGCTAAATTATATGGATTACATTTAAATTGTTTCAATTGGTTACAAAGATCCTAGTATTAAGTAACAAAATGATAGTATTATAGAATCCTTTAATTCAGTTGGCAAAGCCAGTCATCAGATTTAAACTAACTAACCTTTCCCTGGTGATGGTTCACATGCAAAATTTCACTGGTGAGGTAAGCAGCAACCAGAGGCAGGACTTTCTCAGTGGAGGCACCTTGCCTGCAGAATGCCCTTCCCCTGGACACTTGCCTGGTGCCTGCACTACTCTCATTTAGGCATCATGCCAAAATGTTTCTTTTCCCAAAGCTTTTAAATTAAAAGGGTGATGTTTCAAACCCCAGAGCTTTTATAGTCTGTTTTTATCCCAGGAAATTTAAAACTCATTTTAAGATGGTCAGTGATTTACGTTTTTATTGCCTTGGCTAGATTATTAATGCTGTGCTTTACTTAACTTTTATGTTGTTTTTCTATTTGGTTGGCCATCTCAGGCAGGTTCCCTAGAGAGGTTGCATGAACGTTGTCTAAATAAATGAATAAATCAACATGAACAGAATGAACTCTTTAACAACAGGCCTAGCTGGAAATGGGTAGTCTTGAATGAATTAGGGGTGTATTCTGGTTTCCTTTCGAATAACTGTGATTAATGACAAATAGAGTCTGATCTCTTTTCTCTCCCCACCCAGTTCAAAGGTGTAAAGAAGTGACAATCCTTTCTTATTTCTGTTCATAATTTTCAGTCATTGCAGATTCTTTTTTAAAAAAATTTAACTTCACATTTGTAGAACATGTTAAATTGTTTATTCCATATTAAATGTTCAAAGAAAAGGAGAAGCACTGAAATTTTCAACAGTTGGAAAAAACCAAATAATCCCAGAGAGTCTTGGAGAATTAGCTAAATTTAAAACTGGTTCCAGTTTGGAATACATTGGCAAAGAAACTGAAATCAGGGCTGGGGCCCCATGTGCCCAGACACCCGATCAAAAGTGGAATCAATGGGAATTGTGCAAGAGCTGTTATGGTGTCCAGCTGCCATTAATTTGCACAAAAGAACATTCCACTGGATTGTGCCTGTCGCTCTTTCTCTAGTTCTGTCCAAGGTGTATTTATCCAGAATAGGCTACTTCACAAAGAGTTCTTAATGGCTGTACTTGAAGTACACAATGTATTTTCCTAGAAAGCCTCCTTATACCTCTCTCATCATTTATGGCTATGGATTCTATGACAGGTTTATGAACAGTTATCCTTATCCTTTCTACAGTCAATCTTCTTCATCTTCCAGTGTCATCTTCAGTTGTATGCCCAATTTTTTTGCACCCATGAGGCAACTGGACTTGCAGAAGCATACTCAACCCTAACCAGCTTGTATTTCAGTCATTTCGACTAACATATAAGGGACATTTTTATGAGTCCTTCTCACTTGAAAGCTGCTTTGAATTAGCTTATGGAGCTGAAAGCCCAAAGATTTGCAGGTACATTTTCTTATCAATGGGTTGAAGCTGATCCAAACTACCCAGACAATGACTGTCTGCATGTTAAGAGCCTCTCATACATATAATTTATTACTGGAGAGGCAAGTTAATGCAAAAAAGGCTTTCTTCCAGTTCTGCCTAGCCTGAAAGATGGCAGCTTACCTTGATATGGGTTATTGGGCCACCTCATTCCATGCCACAGGAACATCAACACTAGCCTACTGCAATGCACTGTACATTGGTCTTCCCTCAAAATCCATTCAGAAACTCCAGCTGATGCAGAAAGCTGTGACTTGGGAGCTAGATGGAGCATGCATATTATTACTCCCATCCTGTAGGCACTTCACCGGCTGCCCGTCAGTTACCGGGCTCAATTTAAGATTAGCTATCACATACAAAGCCCTTCATGGCCTTGGACCCTCATATCTGCAAGACCACCTCTTCCCCCATGCTCCACCACAACAGCTCTGCTTATCAGAGCAGGGTCTTCTACAGGTGCTGACTTGCAAATGGGCAAAATCAACAACTGCCCATACATGGGCCTTCTCTGTTATGGCCCTCTGCCCTGCAGAACAGCCTGCCTCAGGAGGTCAGGAAGGCTCCCACTCTCCTGGCTTTCTGCAAACTATGTGAAACTGAATTATTCGAGAGGGCTCTTTTACACAGGCAATGGAATTTCACTGTACTAAATGATTCATGAAGTTACGCAGAAAAAGTATTAGGGACTATAATCTATACTACACTGGCTCAGTGTAGTACACAGTGTACTTCACTGAGCTTTGACTCAGTGGCAGAGCATCTGCTTAGCATGCAGAAGGTCCCGGAATCTCCAGTTCAATCCCCGGCATCTCCAGTTAAAAGAATCAGGTAAGAGGTGATATGGAAGACCTTAGCCTGGGGCCCTGGAGAGCTGCTGCCAGTCTGAGTGGATAATACTGACTTTGATGGAGCAAGGCTCTGAGTCAATATAAGGCAGCTTCATTGCTGAAACTAAGGTCCTACTGTGGAATTTTGCAACATTTAATGTTTCATGTCAATACTTATGCTTTTCTTTGGTTCTGTGTGGTTCTACAACCTTAATCCTATTGCACTGTTCATTGAATGTCCTCTCCTGTCGATCTGTGTGAACTACCTTGAGCCTAAGTAAGAAAGGCAGGCTATAAATAAGGTAAATAAATAAACAAACAAACAAATATATATATATATACATGCAATCCTTCCTCATTCTCATGCAAAATTTTCTTCCACCAACCTTCTAGCCTCCCTCTGATATGTGGAGAGTTTACACATGCAGAACTTAGTGATAGAATGTCTGTTTTGCATGCAGAAGGTCCTAGCTTCAATCCCCAGCATCTCCAGGTGAAAATATCAGATATCAGGTGATGTGAAAGTTCTCTGCCAAAGACTCTTGAAGAACCATTGCCAGTCAGAATAGATAACACTGTTTTGTCCAACCAATGTTCTGGCAATATAAGACTTCTTCCTGTATTCAGATGTAGTATGCAGCCTGTTTTTTAACTTACATGTACAATAAAGCCACATTTCTAGTCTTCCAATATCACTATTCTGATTTAAATGTGTACATCCAATAAACATGACAAAAGAAACAATTGCACCCATTTTGTTTTCGGTTCCAAATCAGTAATCATTTGTTTATATCATTGCATTCCTCCCCATCTATAAACAGTAAGTTTAGTAACAAATCTAAATTTGTTTCATCAAGCCCACTTTATGTAAGCAGATGCTAATTAACAACACAAGGATTTGGGGCTAGCTGAAAGCATGGCACAAATGCCAAAAAAAGCCACAGAAAACAAATGAATGCTAAAGAGTCACATCAACTGCCCCCTCTCTGTTCAATGGGAATGCATTTTTCCATTCTTAATACATTGCTGAAATGAAGCTACAAATCTGTCATTGCAATGCTGATCAGCATTACTGCATTAATTAAAACTGACTCACAGTTTCCACAATACACCCAGTTTCCTAATACATTGCTAAGAGGAAACTGTAGCAAGTGAAGTCTTCAAGATTACCCTGCAGCAGACATTTCAGTTCCAGATCGCACATCTTGAGAAAGGATATAATGTGGATTATGAGGAGTTGTTTGTTTAGGGGGAAGAAATCAGCTATGGAGAACATGGTAGAAGTTTGTCAAAATGTGAATTTCATGAAGAAGATGGTCAGAGGGAATTTTTCCTTCCCCTTTCAGTAAATTTTGGGGTCACCCTGTGAAATTTACTGGCTGCAGATATAGGGCAGAAAGAATTAGATAGGTTCATATAGGATAGGTCTATCACTGGCTACTAACCATGGTAACTAAAGAGAACCTTCACATTGACAGGCAGTAAACTTTTGAATACCAGTGCCAGAAGGCAACAAAAGCAGAAGACCTCGGCCTCTATGCCTTGTTGTTGGACCTCCAGAGGAACTGGTTGGTCACTGTGTGAGACATGGTGCTGGACTAAATGGACCACTGGTCTGATCCAGCAGGGCTCTTCTTATGATCTTCTTAAAGAAGAAAATACCAAATGCCTCTTCACACATTGCATAAAACTGACGTGCAGGAATTTGCTGCAACAAGATGTGGGTTATGGACACTAGCTTAAATGACTTTCAAAAGAAATTAGAAATGACTTTGGAAAGAAATTAGACAGTCATAGATGGTTGGTCTATCAGCTACAACACCTAAATGGAATTTCCCATGTCCAGACATATATACCTCATAATACTACTTCAAGTGAGAAGCAAACAATGGACAGGACCTGATTGTCTGGGAGCATCTTATTGGCTGTTGTTAGAAATGTCAAGAAGTCCAATCTACCAGAACTGCTCTTATTTAGTTCTGTAGCATTCTTGATATTCCATATCTCATTCATCCTTGCTACTATTCTGTTGGAGATAACGTTCTTATTTCCAGTGTTTGCAATTGAGAGTGAAGGCCAAAGCTTAGTTGATTTTGGAGCCCAGTCTCAAACATCTTTCCATTAGACCACATTTCATTCTGTCTGTATGACAAAGACCAGAAACCATGATCTAATTCTCACATAAGGAAATAGTATAGACTACTTACTTGTCTTCTTGGGGCTGTGCCACTTCAGATAGGCAGGACATGCTACTTCTGTATATTTCTCTTGGCCCTAAGAGCACTTGAGTCAGATCTGGACCACAGTAAATGCTTTCTGGCCCACCATAGCTAATGGCACACATTTGTTGCTATCTGGTAGGCAACTGAAATGAAAATCCCCAGTCTAGTTAGAAGCATTCCAGGTAAAAGGTCCAGAACTGAAGAGTGGATGCTGTTCATAGTTTTCCTTAGGTAGTCTTGCCTATCACTTTACACTGATTGACTTTACAGTAGGACGTGTTCTCTCTACTGTAGTCCTCTCTCTCAAACAAAATCCCTTTGCAGATGTCATTTGTGTATCAGCATGTATATGCCCAAGCATGTTAAGCCTAACAGAGGCATATGCCCCAAGTATGTTAAGCCTCATAAAGGCTCAGAATTTAAATTTGTATACACAGTCTTACAGCTTTTAACTTATTAAAGTATTTATTACCCTGCCTTTCCTCTGGTTCAAGGAGGCCTTGTACACCAAGCTGAAGAGCATACAAGTTCTCAGTCATACGGACAGAGTTGCTCTGTGACAGTCTGTATGCAGCCAGGCATTATGCCAAATGCATATGCCAGGGAAGGGGACAGACCAGGCATGCCAGCTAACATGTTTTTGTTGTTTTTTAATAGATTTTGTAAGCCACCTCAGAAGCATGCTGTCTATATAGATATGTTAAATGAATGATAAACATTTAGTCTACCCAGAAAAGAGATTTGCACAACTTAACCAGGCTATCAATGTGGATTGCAGTCATCCATTCACACAAAGAAGAAGAAGAAGAAGAGAAGAGATTGGGTTTATACCCTGCCCTTCACTGCCCAAAGGCGTCTCAGAGCGGCTTACCAACTCTTTTCCTTTCTCCTCCCCACAAGAGACACCTTGTGAGGTACGTGGGGCTGAGAGTACTTCTGACAAAAACAAAGGAATTGTAGTCAAGTCATGGTACAAGAAGCAAGTCCCAGGGACCATCATTAGTTTCTGAAACAAATGTTGAGAGCCCACATCTGCAGAAATCATCACAAACTGACCCCTGAAGCTGTCTCCTCTACTGACTAGAATGCTCAAACACCCATCAGTTTGGCTCACATTCTGCTTGTCATGAACAGATTTCTGATTTGTGTGGAGCACTTTGACTCTTTGTGAGCAGTTTGAGTCTGCCCAGCAAGTTACTTTTCACATATAATAGAATGCAAACAATAGCATTTCACACACTTGTGTTTTCCCATATGGGAGTCCAAGTTTTCCCTCTACCACAAGGCTGTCATCTCTGTGTTTCTGCCAACCCATGACAGAATAAAGAGGATTAGAAACTATTATGTAGGAAAACTAACATTAAAAGAGAGAGACTATGCTTCCCCCCCACCTGTAGCTGCATTCTCTTGAATTGCGCAGTGAAGAAGAGATGTGTTATCTTTTGTTTGAATTGATAGTAATCAGGAAAATGAATTAACCTAACATCAAGACATACTGCATGCGGTAATGTGTGTGGGACATTAATAGCTGTGTCAATTGCAAGAAGATTTGATTGACAAGTAAATTACATGTTTTAATTACAATTGTGACAGTTGATTACTCAAATTAATTGATAATAAACACCTTGATAGATTAAAAAAGATGTTCCCAATTAATGGACTAGGGATTTTTTAAAAAAAGATTACTGTTTTTAGTACAGCATTCTGCCTTTCTCAGCACAAGCCTGTTCAGTGACTCCACTTACAAGCCAGCCATAACTATACACTCCTCATAAATCCTTCCCTGAAGCAAGGATTGTATTTAATGTCAGGGTAGAAAGAGGACAACTGGAGATGGGATATCCAGTGAATCATACTTGCACTAAACTGCAAAGAAAATAATCTCATTGACTATTTCCATTTCAATGTCAGGGCTGTCTTTTCATTATTATTTGGAGACAAGGAAGAATTTTTCCTGCAGGGTCCTCAGATTTTCACTATCTTCCGTCACATTTGTCACAGCTCTCTGTATATACTTTTTCACTGAATCCATTTCCTGTCCTTTAGTCATGAAGCCCATTGCTTACTCCTGATCTTTCTCTGAGGTATACTTATCACTGAGGTGTGGTCTAATTGGTCAAGATTGTACTCAGGAACCACCTGGGTGTGTGAGGCCAGTATGGCTTTAAGTACTGTTGTTCACTGAGAGTTCCAGATGTTTTTGAGCTTGTCAGTCAGCAGCCAGCATTAACCTACAGTATGTATGTGCTGTTCATTATCTTTGATAAAGTCTTCACTTTTTAATTAGCTGTCTTGACAATGTTATTCAAAGTCAGTCATGTAATGCCTGGCACTTCCAATGTTCAGCAGCAACTGCAGCATCACTAGCAGTACCTCGAAGGGAAGACATTTCTGATTGGGTTTATACTTAGGCTTAGTCTAGACCATGCTGGCATTGTGGGACTATTTCTCTGTTCACGTGATACAACAGTTCATCTAGAAGACTTACCAAATGCATTTGCCACCTCAGGAATTGCCTTCAAAAATTCCATGATGGTTTCCCCATGATCTTTTTTAACCAATGGCAATTTGTGTTATACTCTCAGGAAAGGAACTTCTCAGGATTAGCTGCCCAGCTTTGTGAAAGAATGGGAACTATCCAACCATGATTCTGCTACTGACTTCTACAACTTCCTTTAGCAAGTTCACAAAGATTTATGGCATAAGTCTTCCAGAGCTCCTGGGAGTGATATGGTTGTTGTTTTTAATCCTTTACACCATGCTATGAAAATTAACATTTGCAGTGATCAACACATATGGACATACTCTTGCTAGATGTCACCTCCCCAGCCAGGTGAGCGTATTGTCTCATCTTAGCCATCATTTCATTGATCTGGTGCATAAAGCTGTGCCACCTGTGCTGATCTTACTAACGTATGTGGACTGGCATTAGAATTGGCACTAGGATCTGATTCAGCGCACCGATCAACTGAAAAGATTGTACATGAAGTGAAATTACTTCTTGTCTGAGATGTATTCTATTATTCTGTAATAACTTTGAGCAAACCTTTATTATTCTCAACCTGTATATTGATTGGCAGTTAAAATAAGCCTTACCAAGTCAATAAATAAGGACACTGAGTAAAGGATTAAGGGATACAAAGACATTTAAATTGCTAAACCAGCTACCAGTCATCTTATCTTCCACACTACAGTATTAAAATTAAAACAAAGCGGGGGTATTGAATTTTAGAATGTCTCAGAAGCCCAGAAGGCTGTCATTTCCTTCCTGATGAAAAGTTTATAACACTATTAGGATCTAATCCTATTATTTTAAATTTAATTAGAGAACCTGACAAGATAAATATCTGTCTAAATAGAAATATGGAATGCTGTAACATGGAATATATAAAAAGAAAAATTGAGAGGGGAGATTTAAAGAGAAAGCTATGATAACTTTTAGTTTCTTATGTACAAACTTTTGCTGATAAGAAACCAGGAATTAAAGAGTAGCTAAGACAAGCCTGCAGCTTGGACTTCTGTCCTAAGCAACCATTCAATAAATGGTGCTCTTTTGTAAATATTGTAAACTCCAAATCCAAGCAAAATTATTCCAGATATTTGGGAACAGTTAGAAACCTTTTAGTATATCCTTTTGTCTCATGTCTGACCACACTTTTCTAGACAATGGGAAGCAGGAGAGCTGTGAGTAAAGCAGTTATATAACTGACAGGAATGTTGTCCAGCCAGAATTGTTGGTCAGTCTTTCCACCCAATAGGTCCATCCATTACCACCTTCTGTCAATTATTTAGCTCACTGGTTTTGGGAAGGCTTTTTGCTTTTACAGGTCCTGTGTTTGCAAGAACTAGTTTGTTACCCAGGGCTGAATATGAGGCAGAGGTAAAGACAGAGTTAGAGACTCAGTTTCAGGCTACATTCTCCCCAACTCAAGTCATGGGGAAAATGCAGCAGACGAAAGAGGCAATGGCTTTGTTTGTTTGTAGGCTGAAAAATAAGGCTTCAGAGGCCAGGGAAGAACAGAGGCAGATGTTCAGGCTTTTCATGCTTGTTTTCCTGTAATACAGCCTTCATTCTCATATTAAAGAAGGCAAGTTTTTAAAACAGCACATGCACCAAACCTATTTCTGGTTTCTTTTGTTTGTTTACCCCCCCCCCCAGTTGTCCATATCCTATCCTTAAGAGTCAGTATTAAAATCTCCCACAGATACATCATAAAATAGGCTATTCTGAACCCTTAGAGAAAAGAAAAATTCCTTAACTGACATTTTAGGTTGCGGCCTTTTGAAAAGCCACGAGACTCACAGGGGTGGGTGGATTTGAAGAGGTTTCCCATGATTCATCAATACTACAGCTATCCACAGGTGCTAATTTGTTTGAGTTGTTTGAGACCTGTATATATAACAGGCTATTTATACATTGACTTGTTATTGAAAGAGAATATGGAGCCAATATACCAATGCTGATGAGTGTCTTGAGTGCTATACTGATAGAGTTGCCATATGCCTGCTGGGGGCAGGAGACCACCCCACCCCCAGAAGCCATTACCTACTGTATTATAATGCCCCTGTATAGATCTATGGTGTGGCCTCATGTCACTGTATCTCAAAAAAGTCATTGCAGAGCTGGAAAAAGTACAGAGGAGGGCAACCAGAACAATTAGGGGGCTGAAGAGTCTGGGACTTTTCATTTAGAAAAGAGACACCTAAGGGAGAGGTTTTGTTATGTACACGGACTGCCTCCAGGGGTCCGTGGCTAAAGTAAGGAGCTTGGTCCCTGAACACAAAGGGACCTAGGATAGGCTTGCCCAGAACTTACCGTATTTCGGCAGGGGACGGATACGTCCTGGCAGGACCATCCCTGGGGGAAGGAAAGACGTGTGCACGATGCCGTCACCAGGAAGTGACGCTGGGCAATGATCTGGCAATGCGGCTGGAAACTCAATGGTACCGTCGAGTTTTCAGCCCCATTGCCAGACCGTCGCCTGGCATCACTTCCTGGCGATGGCATGGTGCATTACAGGGAGGACTGGTCCGGCTGGGGAGCATGTTTTCCCCGCCCCCATGTGGTAAGTACTTGAGAACCCTAACCTAGGATCCTAGACCACCTAGTGTCCACCAATAGCACCTCTGGTGGGAAATTCAAACCCTCCAATGGGACTGTGGATGTGCCGGGCAGGATGTATATAGTTGGCCCTTGCAGGGCTGTTTTACCAGTTCATGTGTGAAGTACAATAAATGCGACTGAACGCATATCGTAGTACGAGTCCTCCATGCGGCAAACCCAGTACTTTACAGGTTTATAAAATTATGCATGGGGTAGAGAGAGAGGACAAAGATAAATTTTTCTTTCTCTTCAAAAATACTAGAACTCAAGGAGATCCAGTGTAGTTGATGGGTAGTAGATTCAGGATGGACAAAAGGAAATACTTCTTTACACAGAGAGTGATTAAGAATTAGCTGCCAGAGGGTGTAGTGATGGCCACAGGAATAAACAGCTTTAAAAGGGGATTACATAGATTTCTGTAGGATAAGTCTCGGCCTCTATGCCCCATTGCTGCCCCTCCAGAGGAACTGGTTGGCCACTGTGTGAAACAGAATGATGGACTACATGGACTGTTGGTCTGATCCAGCAGGGCTCTTCTTACATTCTTACTGGCACTGGCAGTGGCCAGTTGGACCAAAAAAAAATTGCTGTCAGCAATGGTGTGACATCGTTTCCAGGAAAAACTTCCAGGTTTTTCCCAGAACTCATTATCAGTCCTTTATAGGAATCACCAAAAATTGATATCACACCATCACTGACATCCGGTGATTCCTACAGAGGACTGGCATCACTTCTAAATTTTTTTTCTGGAAGTGATGTCACATCATGGCTGCTGGTACCACCCATGTCCTCACCCTCATGGCAAGCGGGCATTAAAGGCAAGTGGGAAGCTGGAGAGCATTCCCACTGTCCACAGTCTTCTGTAGACAAAACAAAAGGATAGAACTCTTCTCCCAATATGGGTCCTGATTTCTGGCTTAAGGAATCAAGCAGCTTTCCTTATAGATACCAGTTCTGACCTTTAAATGAACCCAGAGGAGACTCTAAAAACCCACTGTCTGACTCAACCACAAACATTTTGAAGTTCACATGTTTCAGTTCTTCAATAAGTTCACTGCAGAAGGTTATATGGCCTGACATCACTGGGTGCTTTAGAATGCAACAAAGAGCCAGACTCCAAGGACCACCTCCACAAAACAGTGCTGAGAGCAAAGATTGCTTTCAGTCTGGCGAGCATAAGGCACAGGTGAAAAGCCTCAGGTGGGCTGAGGCTTACAGAAACATGAAGCAAGGGTGAGCTAACAGTATGGGGAGCTGAAGGAGTTTCCATTGAAAGGGTGATGGGAAACTTGTAGGCCCAGGACATTTCAGGTTCTGTGGAAAGAGAAGAAAAGGGAAATGTTGTTATTACAGTATCTTAGTTTTGATTACCAGATAACTTCAGGCATAGCCTATAGGTGTGTCTGTATGTATTTCCACTTATCAAAAGATAACAATAATTGTGTAACTCCACCCAGCATCATTATAATTGGCACCCAATTTCAGGCTGTGATTGAGAGGGAACTAATGTAAATTAAACTGGTACCATTAGGGTGGCCGTGAGTTTACTGCTCCATATTTTACAATGTTTTGAAGTAACCAGAATTGGAATTTAAAGATTCAGAGCTGGCCAATCAGATGCCTGACCTGTTCTTCCCAAGCTACATTCCCAACTTGCCAGGTGCCCACCACAGTTCTATTCCACCAAGCCCACGCAAGGAACAAAATGTTTCCCCCCCTCTCTCAGAGTCACTGGGATTAAACATTTTAAAATAAGGGGATAAAAAATAATGAAATTGGAGTTTTAAAAAATGATCTATAAATACATGTATTGAAAGGCATTGTTGGTCCTGCCCTGGACTCCACATGTGGATCAAAAACAGGAGTTTGTGTAACAAAGTTTGAGTCCAGTAGCATCTTTAAGACCAACAAAGTTTTATTCAAAGTTTTATTCAAGGTATAAGCTTTCATGTGCAAATGTGTGTACACCACAATAGTATAAGCTCTGAATGGATGGTCAGCTTGTGCAAGCAGCACCTACATACATCTTTGTGCCATAGCTCAGTCCACATCTACTGGCACTGGAGAGGCCATAGCTCAGTCCACATCTACTGGCACTGATGATAGTGTTATGATCTATTTGATCATAAATAATCTGGAATTAGGGGTGAGCAGTGTAGTAGACAAATTTGCTGATAATGTAAAATTATTCAGGATGGTGAAAATCAAGGTGGAATGTTAAGAGCTCCAGGAAGATCTCTCTAAATTGGGTGAGTGGACAACAATGTGGCCAATGAAGTTCAGCATAGGTAAGGTAGGATAAGGTGATCCACATGGGAACAAAAGATCCCAACATTAAGTGTTTGTGAACATGCTGAAAATGAGAGGAAAAGAGACCTTGAGGTGGTAGTGGATAAGTCAATGAAAATGTCAACTCAGTGTGCCAGAATAGTGAAAAAGGCAAACTTCATGCTGGTGATTATTAGAAAAGGGGTTGAAGAGCTTGTACCACATGCTCTTTCCCCTCCCCAGTGGATTATTTTGTTGTTGCCAGGTAGAGTTGTTCTATTTTTGTATACATGTATTTATGGTTTGTTTGCTTACATTGTAAGCAAATTTGACCATTTCCACACAAGTGCAAACCTCCATATTAGTGTTCCTAAACAAATGAAGTTTGTAAAACCTTCTGCACAACTTTTTGCCTCCTCTGGATTAGATCCAAATTTAGTGTCTCATAACCCTGCATTTTCCAAATCCACTTTTTCTATGATTTTTCCCCCTTCGGATCCAAACTCACATTTTTCCAGTGAGGAATTCTAGATTTTGAATTTTGTTTCCTGCCACCCTTTTGTGTCATCAGTGTTGCATGTTCCCCCCCCACCATCCCCTCAGATTGTCCCTTGAGCAATCTGCTAGTTTTTTTTAAGCATAATGTTGATTGTTGTCGAAGGCTTTCATGGCCGGAGTTCATTAGTTGCTGTAGATTTTCCAGGTTGTGTGGCCATGGTCTTGGCACTGTAGGATCTGACGTTTCCCTAGTAGCTGTGACTGGCATCCTCAGAGGTATAACACAGAAAGATGTAGTACTCTCTATGTAATGTTGATTGTGTTACATTTTTTTCATTGTAATATAGCAATGTTATAACATTGGGACAAAATGGGCAGTGAGCCTTCTCTGTGTAATTATTCATCCATGAAGTTCCTTTCCTTTCCTTTCTTTTTTTGGTTGGATAGGTTTTGATGCAATGTGCCTGTGTTGTTTCTTTTCCCCCCAATTATTTTTATTATTTTTCAACAAAGTCAGCACTGCTAGTAATTATACATTCATTTTGTGAGATACTTCCAACAGCATTGCTTCTTATAACAGAAAAAAAATTGCTTAAACCTTCAACTGTTGTGTTTTATCCATTTATACAATTTAAACCAAGTGTCTTCAAAGTGTTTTTCTTATCCATTTCTGCAACTTTTAACAATATATATATAAACTCTACCCTGTCTGGAATTTTATCTAATTTCCAATATCTTGCGTACAGGATTCTGGCAGCAGTTACACTATGAATAAAAATTATTTTGTCTGTTTTTTCAAATATGTCTGGAATCATGTTAAGGAGAAACAGTTCTGGTTTTAGTGGTATTGAGGATCGCATAATATCCTGTGGTATTTTTTGTATCATCTGCCAAGGATTTTGGGCTTTACCGCATGTCCACCACATGTGGAAGTAGGTGCCCATGTTCTGCTTACATTTCCAGCATATATTTGATAATGCAGTGGAGTATTTGGCTAACCTTGCTGGATATAAATACCATCTATGCACCACCTTATAGAGGTTTTCTTTAAAAATCGTGGATTTAGTAATTTTAATATTAGTTGTCCAAATTTTAACCCATTTATCAGATTCAATATCCTGCCCTAGGTCTTTAGCCCACAGATTCATAACTGCTTTGACTGGTTCATCCTGCCTTTTAGTGTCAATCAATATACTATGTAATTTTTTTATAAGTTTCTCCCCGGAGTTCAACCATATCTTATCGAAGTCTGTAGGCTTCTTATAAAAACCTTTCTTTTCATCTTCCTTATATTTTGATAATAATTTTCACTTTTCCAACCATAACAATTCAATACCTTGGTTTTGTAAAGTTTCTGTTGATTTTAACATTGTTACTATCTAATAAGTTATCATAACAGCACCTCTGTTCCATATTACATAATGTTGGTTTTGTAAGCGCTTCAATGGGAGAAACCCATCTTGGGGTTTTAGTATAGAAACATTTAACTTCATTCCAAATTTTCAAAAGTGCACTTCGTTATATGGTCCTCACCACCTTTTCAGACGAAAATCACCTCAATGAAACTTCAATAATTCAAAATACTCACACATTGGTATCTTACCCGACATAAACTGGCACATATGACCCCATCATGTAACCCAAAATTTTGGAAAAAATGTGATAACCTGGGCAATTACTTACATTGTTGGGTGGAATGTCCTAAGATATTTCCATTCTGGGAGGTGATATTGAAACAAATCAAATCATTTAATAACATAGAAATTCTCCCCACACCAGAACATCTGTTTTTGAACAGATGGGCAGTTCATAGCTCTGCTTCTGCAACTGTGGAATGGGTCTCCTTACTGCTTTTTGCAGCAAAAACAGTTATTGCCACACATTGGAAAACAATGGTAGTACCCACTCTTTCTCAATGGCATAAAAAGTTGTGGGATTTATATGCTATGGCAAAACTCTCAGACAATCTTACGCGCTTTGACAAAATACTTGCTCCTACTTCTTTTGTTGCTATCTGGTTTCCAATTTTGGAATATCTCTCGGGAAATGATGATTCTCCCAAAGTAATAGATGACCTAAGGCTATGGTAATTTAGACTGTTAAGGGCTACAATATTGATTGTGTTTATTACTCAACTGTTTACATTTCAGCATTTATGCTGGCAACTAGTTAGCCAAAAAATTCTTGGTCTGTATCTTACCAAATGCACCACGTATACTCAAATTATTTCCTACTATAAAGTACTTACACTCACAATTCTTAATGTTTCACTTACTTTGTTGGATACACTTAATGGTCTGTGGTTTTTATCTCTTTGTAATGTTGAATAAACCATTAAAATATATTGTAAAAAAAAAAAAAGTGCACTTCGTAAAACATGTTGTTCAAAATATTTCTGTTCCGAATTATACCATATGGAAGCATGCCATCCCATAACAAGATCATGTTATGTTCAAGTTTCAAAGGTCTAACAATGGATAGCATTAACCACTCTCTTATTCATGTCATCGCTATAGCTTTATAATATGTATGCCAATCTGGATTGTGTTGTTTCTTCATTCTCTCCCTCCCTTCTCTTCCCCTATAGCTCCTGGTGTGTCTTCTTTTTTCTTTTTTAACACGGTATGATGTTATAACATTACTGCATATGCAAAAAAAGGAGGTTCCGTACATGATGACACTGTTAATGTGCTTCATAATTATTGAATAACAGTGTTACGAATTCAGTTTGATGATTTCCAGCCATTTTCTTAGTTGGCGACTAAGGAGATGCAGGGGATCTTTGAAATGGTGGCAACCATGCTGTTCCCCAGGACACATCCAGCCTTTTGTTTTTTACAGTGTTGTGATGTTATGGCACTACTGCATATGCACAAAAAAGGAGGTTCTGTCACTAACAAAGTACATGATGACATATTTAAAAGCTGCTTTTCAGCACTTCAGAAGACTATGTCCCAGTTGAAATTGTAACGGAGTAACAGATTTAATCAGATCTGTTCTCTGAGAAAGCATATGGGAAATGTGTTTGGAAAAAGCTAGCATTCACATCAGAGAAAGAAGAAAGATCTGTATTGTGAAAGAATTTTTTTGTGGACTAGATTTGAACACCGAAAGGAGTTATTGCTAATAGTGTGACTTGGAACTACTATACTCACACTTCTGTACATCCTTTGAAAAAGATATTTTGTGTATTCATCTGTACAGTACAGTCCTTGTGTGCATACAATATTACAGTGTGCATTAATTTGCTTATAATATCTCCTATATTATAATTACATTTTAGTCTGGCAACATTTTATGCCCGCCAAAATGAGTTGGCTCCGTGATGTGTCAGTCACAAGGTGTCTCTATCCACTGGCTGTGTTGCCTGAGTTCTCTCCCAGCCTAGGCCACTTTTCTCTGATTGGGCCAGTGTTTCAAGGGCATTTGCATATGGAAGCTGATTGGACTTCACTCCATTCCACACCTCAAACTCCTCCCCCCCCGCAAGACAGTTGGGACTGTCAGTTGCATATGCAACCTGCTCTATTCTGAGGTAAAAATATGTCCTCACCCACACTTCCCCTTCAAAAGAAACAAACCCAATAACACAACCATGCCACACCACAAAAAAGACAGATCACACCTACACCACAAGCAGAATACCATAAGGCAAAAAATGATAGGAAAAGGTGCCAGCAGTCACCTCATTACTGTCACAGATATGTACCTGAGAGCGCTTCAGAGGATGGTGTGCAGGTCCCAGGTTCATGTTATAAAAGCTACCTGGGGGATTAGGGTTCATTCATAGACTTTCTACTTTAACATACCTCACAGGGTTGTTGTGCAGATCATATGAGGGGGAGGAGAATGATGTCAGCTGCTTTGGTTCCTACTGCAGGGAAAAACAGCCCTTTCCTTAGGCAGAGGTGGGGGGGGAGAAGTAAACCTGAAGACAGACAGGCAGATAAAGGTAGGCTGATGGTTGCCTGGAAAAGACATAGGGTTGCGAGCTCCAGGTTGGAAACTTCCATGATATTATAGGGATGAAGCCTGCTGAGGGTGGGGTCTGAGGAGGAGGAAGAGGGACCTCAGACAGATACAGTGCCATAGACCCCACCCTCCAAACAAGCTGTTACCAATCTCCAGATGACAGCTGGAGAGCTCTTAAAGCTCTGGTGCTAATTCGAAGTGCTGGGGGTGTGTTGCGTTCTGGCAGGGGATGCTGTGAGTGTAGAAAATGAATTATCGATAAAATAGTGTTTTGGAAAATCCCATCCAGAGCCTCCGGCATTTTCTCACTCTGCTGGCATCAAAACCAGTTTAAGGCAAAATAGAGATATGGACACTTTTCCATCCTCCTTTGCATCAATCTGTCTTTGTTGGCAACCCTAGGCCTGCCAGCACTCTCAGGGTGACTTCATGCCTCCTGACTGGCATTACTTCACTAGCCCTGGCTGCTTGCTCCTGTTCAACAGGAGCCTCCCTATGGAAGCTGCCTGGGCCTGCCAGCCACACACTTTCTGCCTAACCTACCTTGCAGGGTTGCTGTACAGATCACAAAGCGGAAGAGGAAAATGAAGTAAGCTGATTTTCTCCCCACTAATGAGAAAGACAGAACTTTGCCTAGGAAGAGGCTGCTGAGAGGGGAGGAGATAAAGTTGCCAACTTTAGGTATGGAAATTCCTGGAGGGGTGGAGCCTGGAGAAAGTGAGGTTAGAGGAGGGGTGAGACCTCAGACAGGTACAGTGCCATAGACTCCACCCTCCAAACCAGCCATTTCCTCCTGGGGAACCATTGTTGCCAATCTCCAGGGGAGGGCTGGAAATCACTAAGAAATACAATTCATATCCAGGAGGAAGGGGGGAGGAAATGGAAAGCTGAAGTCAGAAAGGGAGATAAAGGTAGGTTGATGGTTGGCTGGGAAGGAGATAGGCTTGCCAACACCAGACTGAGAAATTCTCGGAGATTTGAGGGGTGGAGCCCGGAGAGGGTGGGGTTTGAGGAGGGGTTGGACCTGAGACAGGTACAATGCCATAGATGCCACACTCCAAACCAGCCATTTCCTCCTGGGGGAACCATTGTTGCCAATCTCCAGAGGAGGGCTGGAGATCACTCAGAATTACAACTGCAGTTCAGATAGCAGAGATCAGTTCCCCTGAAGAAAAGGGTGAGCTCTGTGTCATTATACCCTGCTGAGGTCACCACAGCAAATTGATGCTGAGTGCCCAAGACCAGGGCACCTGCCCAGAGCCTCTTTCTAGAGCTCGCTGTATGTATTTCCACAATGGGTTTTATTCTTAGTAATAAGAATATTTTGATTTTATGTACAGTGTTGGTGCACAGTTCTTTTTGTTTACTGTGTTTTTTTACTATGCAGCTCACATTTTGTGTTGCTGTCTACACATTAAGAAACCTCAATTCCATTTTCTGGCACCTGGGAAATACCACATTATGCTATTGTTCCATAATGGGAATCCCATCAACCCATTGTGAAACTAGCCACCACACTTCAGCATACCTCAGGAAACATTCTGGGGTATAACTATATCCAGGTCTTCAGATGACCAGTGTGATTGAGCTGGGCATGCACAAAACTATCACCCCTGATCATAACTCAGGTCCTCCGTGGTCTTGCTGGTTGGGTTCATGCACCTCTTCTCTCCAACCTCTGGACCTCATCACCTCCACAGTATAGGTATAGTATTACCCCAATCTCCCATCCTATTGATCCATCACCTAACCTTTTTATTTCTCCTTGTATGCTTGCAATTCTTGATCTGAATGTAAATATCTAAATTATTATTTTGTTACCCATTTAATTTTTGATTTGGATTGGTTATTGACTCAGCCAAGGATCTCAAGGGACTATTTCCATAAACACAGAAGCAGGTTCTTGCTATTACCCCAGCCTCTTGCTAGCTCTGCTGTTCCTTATGATACATCCTGCCTTTTTTTACAATGTTATCATGTTATAATATTACAGCACATGTGTAAAAAAGGAGGTTCCATTGCTCTTGAAGTACATGATGACACGGTCACACAACCCCTTTTCAAACAAAGTGTGGAATACTAGGGGAGGGTCGGATCTGAATTCAAGAAAAAGTTAGCCCAAATAAATGCCCTTTTGTGGAAAGGGTGCCACAAAGTTAGATCATCACCTGGGGATTCAACACGCCAGGAAACAGCAACAACACTGGGGTGCGAAAAAGTCTTTGAGTCCACACTCAGTGGAGAGAAGCTAGGTAAAAGTAAGCAAAAAATAAATAAGAAGTTGGAGCACCTTTCCTATGAGGGAAGGCTAAATTGACTGGAGCTTTTCTGTTTTAAAAAGAAAACAACTGAGGGGAATATGTCAGAAATCAATAAAATTATGCAAGGGGGACACAAAGTTAATAAAGAGAACTCTTTCTCCCTCTCTCAAAATATTAGAACTGAGGACACCCAATAAAGTTGAAAGACAATAGATTCAGGATAGAAAAAAGGAAGTACTTCTTAACTCAATGAGTGATTAAAAAGTGGAATTTACTGCCAGAAGATGGACAGATTGATGGCAACGAGTATAGATAAATTCTTAGAGGAGAGGTCCATCAGTCTCTGGCCTGGATAGCACCATGCTAGCTTGATTGCATTAGATCTCAGAAGTGAAGCAGGGTTGGCCCTGGCTAGTATTTGGATGGGAGACCGCCAAGGAATACCAGGGTCATGACATTGACGCAGGCAATGGCAAACCACATCTGAATGTCTTTTTCCTTGAAAACCCCTCAGGGTGACTTGACAGCAAAAAAAAAAAGTCCACCAATGGATACTAGCCATGGTGACTAAAGGCTGTAAACCTCTGAATATAAGTGCTAGTAGGTAGTGCCCTTCCAGTGCAACTGGATGACCACTCTGTGAGACAGGATGCTGGACTAGATAGCCTACGGGTCTGATCAAACAAGACTCTTCTTATGTTCTTATTCTTAGTGACAGAGTACCAAATTCCGTCCCCAGCATGTCTGGTTGAAATGATCAAGATCTCTGCTTGAGACCCTGGAGAGCTACTGCCTGTCAGAACAGCCAATACTGCTCTTGATACCAATGGCCTGACAAATTATAAATCGTGTTCAGAAATTATAATCAAGATGGTCAGGCAAGGACGATCTAGGTTCCCCACCACCACTACCATATACCTGTGTACCTACTGTGGCCATTTTCAAAAGGCTGGCATGAGCCTTCCCTCAAACGGACCAACTGTGGTATTTTCCAGCAGTGGACAGAGCATTTTGTTCACCTTTTTTCCCCCCATCTCTCATGCAGAAATGTAGCCCCTCTCATACACATGCTTTCATAAAACCAATTTCATGCTAACATTGATTATAATGGACTAGAATGTGCATGTCTGTAAGGCTGCTGAAGCCAGATGTTTTCTATCTAACATGAAAAGTTAAACCCTGGGTATTGACGTGGAAAGTGGATGGGTTTAATGATAGCCCTCATATCCTCATAAAAGATGTGACAGAATAGTAGCATTACACTTGATATAGCAAGACAAAAAGACATTGCAAAAGGGCTGGGAAGCAAGACAATGACAACAGGGCAACATCTGCTCTTGCTAATCTAGTTAACAGTCAGGGTTTAAACTTGAAAGATTTCTTGGTCTGCTACAGGCAGACAGGAAAAGCGGGAGAATTAGACACCATTAAGACAGCAGCCTTATTTGGGTAGTCAAATTGCACACAGAATGAATAAGAAAGAACAGACTTATGGCCTTGGGTTCCTTCCTCCGACTCTATCTGTCCACTGGCTTTGGATACACATACCCTGTTTTCAGCAGGGTCCAGTTTAGTGTATACAGAACCAATGAATGTATACAATTTGAGCATGTGAATATTGGGGGTGGGGACAGTGGAGTGAGGTCACTCCCCATATTCATTCTTCATGAAGTTCAACTATCTGAAAAGGACATGTAACAGATCTTCTTATGGTGGGCGCTATCCCTGCATAGAGGTTTACCTGCATTCCTCTCCACTCCTACAGTCCCCTCCAGTTCCTGGGGGGGCATTGCTGGGGTCCTGGATTCCATGTGGAGGAACAATCATGCAAGATGGTGGGTTAGAGTGAAGAGGGAGAAGGGGATGAAATTGACCCTTGTCCTTAATGAAGCAGACTTTGCAAAAGAGAAAGGAGGAGAAACTTCACCCCCTTGTCCATCTGTACTTCAAACTCATGCTGTTATTCTTCCACCTGAGTTCTGCAACCTCCTGGGAATTATTTGGGGGGGGGCTCAGAAGGGGCTGCAGGAATAGAGAGGAACATGAGAAATCTTTGTGTTCTATGCATGGTGTGGTAGAATCAAATGACTTCTTTCACACCATTCACTGTGTGTAGAACATTCCTGACCACACTGTACAGCCTCAACAAGGTTTGGATTACAGGTTCAGAGAAAGCCCATATGAAGTAAACATAGTATCTCCCAGTTCAGGCATTACATGGGAGACATGGTGTGGGAGGCAAGTGGTATCTAATACCTGCTTCCATACCACAAAAAGTGGTTTGCACATGAGTAAGTATGTTCTGAACTGGACCTCAGTATATACATTGCTGGTGTATACCAGCCACATATCTAATATTAGGGTTTATCTGCCAAGATGCTTTTTGGTATTCTGAGCATGGTGCAATTTATTTATTTATTTAAAACATTTCCCCTTTACTTTTCTACTAATAGTGTTATGTGTGCATTACTTAGCAAAAATAAAAACGTAATGGATGAAAAAAGCAGAATACAAGAGAAACCTCAGTGCTCAAGAAGATAATATGTCTTTGTTTTATCTTCTGTGCATTCCAGGAGGCTCAGGACACCTTCCAAAGAGATCACTGGAGATGCAGATAAGGAGTTTAAGAAACTGATAAGGTGTGAATTATGCCACTGCATAAGAAATGCCATCCTGAATGGGTTATCAATACAAACTCAAGATGCACAGAGTATCCTGGCCAGTTTAGTAGACACAGACACAATTACGGCCCAGTAGACATAGACCTAAATCCATACAAAATAGAGTCATTTCACATATTTTGCTTGGAAAAGCCATCAACATGTTAATTACATGGTTTGTATATGACCTGTTCATGACCTAAAGGCAAGATTATCTGATGCCTGTTTCGAAACCAGATGCTAAATCCAGTTGCCCACACTTTTATTTATTTGTTCTACAGATTACATTCTGAATAACATTGCTCCATTGCCTGCACTGCACACGTGACAGTCATCCGTAAATCCTTTTGTGGGGAGCACTGGACATAATGAAGGAGAAAGGGGTTGGAAACGAAATTCCATTAAGGTTTTTTTTCCCCTCTTCCAAACTGCTGCTTATAATTTAAAAGGATCATGAATAAGTGAAAGTATACTAATGAAACCTAAGAAAGAATGACAAATGTGTCTAAAGGAAAGGCTTTATGCGTGCTTTATAGTAATGATCATTCTTTGGCATTATTTTTAAATGCAGACACTGAATCTTTGTTTCAGCAAATCAAATCGACACCACCTTAAAATATCAGGGCACGGTTTGGTTTCAAGGCCTAACTGCTGTCATTTGAGATTAAAACAGTAATCTCTTCTAATCTGAAAGTATTAGTATGGAATAATGCTGGGAATATCTTAGCAAATGATTTAATACCTCAGACCATAATTACACGCACAGAAAGGTCAGTGGAGGGGATTTTCTTGACATATGCCAATAGATGTAAACTAGTAATACAGAACCTTATCCCCAAACAATGGACCTAACTCAGTTTCTACTTGTGTAGATGACACCACATTAACTTCCTCTTTCACTGATGTATGTTCCGTGAGTTAAAAAATTGCCAAAAAAATGACCGAAGAAAAGCAAGAGGAGAAACACCACTCAACATATGGAAAGAGGGATATGAAAAATGCAATTAAAAAACAGAACACTGACAGAAGGGGGGGAAAGTGGGTTAAATTCGAAAAAGAACTGTGAATGAAGCGATTTCACAGAAAGGGGTGATTTTTTTACTTTTTGACAGCTGTTAGACTAAAATGATGGTCCCTGGAACTGGAATGAGTGCTTTTCCAGGGCTGTTTTGGCTTTCCAGACCACCCTTAAGCAGGTCTACTCCATTGCAAGTTCTCTTTTATTTAGTGAGTTTACTCCCAGGAAGAAGGATTGCATCCTCAGCCTGGTTGCAGAGACCACATTAGACTCATTCCCATCTTATTTCTTGGTCTCAAATTAGCATGCATGGATTTATTGTTATTATAAGTGTGCAGCATTTATTGGAAAAAGTTTATTCATGTTATGTGTAGAACAGAAAAATACAAGATTAAGACATAAGGCTAACTGGATGGCATTAGCTAATGCTTGGAAGGTTGGTATCTTGTCCTTTTCTTCCCAAACCAAGCCAGGAGGATTGTGGCTGTGGGATTTTTCTGGAGCTATTTTGGCTTCCCAGAACATGTCTACTCAGATGAAGGACCCAGCCTCATTCTTCTTGCAGAGATCATATTAAACCCATTTCATTGTTCTTCCAAATCTATTCCTTGTTTTATGGGTAACTGTAACCTCTATGCCAAGCTCATTTGCAAAACAGCTTAACTGTAAACAATAAAACCATGCTAGCCAACTATACTCAGAATTCATTAACAAGAACAAAAGGTAGAATCTGCTTTAGAACCAGCCATGAGGCTGTTCCGCATTTTCATTTTCCTCACTTGTGTGTTCCTGTTGCTAGGGGGTGGGGAGGAAGGGCTGTTCTCCATGTGTTTTGCTCCCTCTAGTGGTTGATTCAATATTACATTATTTTATGTCTGGCATAAGAGCCTGCAGTTTAAACCTACGGAAAGATATGCCAGACATAAAGCAATGTAGTATCAAATCGACCACTAGAGGGAGCAAAACACATGAGGATCAGGGAACACAAAGCAACAGGAATATACAAGTGAGGAAAATGAGAACAAGGAAAAGTCCATTTCTGCAATGAAAATAATTATGCTTAGTGCCATAATGTCACTAGGACATGACACAACATGTATGCTTGAAAGCTGAGTGTGTGTTAAGTGCTTTTTTGTGTGGAAAAACAACATTTAGGAAGTATCTAGGGTACTGACAGAAAACTTCATGTTTCACCTTTCCTTTGTTTTCTTGCTAAGCCAGAATTGCTGGAATGCAACGTGTGCATTCTTTTGTTCATTTATTAAACTTTCTTGTATTTTAGATGCCTAAGAGCACAATCCTGACAGGGTGGAGGCAAAACTCTTAAAGGAGTAGACTAGCTGCTATGCCAGTGTATCACTGCTGGGTCTCTGTGGGGTGGTAGGGGTGACATCAGGGAGGGCAATGGCCAGATTGGCAGCTGGTAATGGCTGCTCTTATGTGTACCCCCTCACAGAGGTGTCATCAGCTGCTCTTGCCTGATTTGTGGATGTTGCCAGAGTTGTTATGCCACTGGCATGTTTGTTACGCTGTATGGGCCTTCTGGAGGGGTATTCACTGTTGTTTTCCCATGTGAAATCTCCATAGGGAATGGACAAGCTCCACTGTTTTTTGCCAGCTGTCTCCACCACCAAGGCCCTCAGGACTTCATTGTAAGTCTGATCTCTGGAAAAATACCACCCCATTGGGTCTTGCTATCTGAAGTTTGGTACTGGGAAGGGGCAGCAGAGAAACTCTCCATCTCTGGATCATGATCTGCCTCATTTATGAAGTTGTGATAGACTGCCCCAACACTTGATTGAAGAAAAGTAGCAGGAGGCACAGAAACTAGATGAGGCCTCTACAGTTTTAGACATATGACTCCATCTGCTAGGGCCTTGGGGAGTAAGAGGAAGGGGTCTGTCACCAAGTGGAGACTCAGGATGGCTGCAGAGTTCTTCCAACCTCCTGGAGGTCCAAATCAGAAAGACTGCAAGCCCATGACTTCACGGATGTGCTGGAAACAGAGGCATGACTGGAGCTGTCGAGACTTAAGTTGACTAAGCCCCACTGTACTAATGACACAACTGTGACGCTGCCCAGTTTTGTAGAGAAAGTACTATTACACTACTGCAGCTTCAGCAGGGCTTTTCAGCAGCATATCTTCTGATAAACCCTAGGGCAGAGGCATCAAACTCATTTGTTATGAGGGCTGGAGCTAACATAAATGTCACTTTGTTGGGTTAGGCCATGTGTGCCATAAAATGTAACACAAGGTACCAGAGATATAAACTTCATAAAGATGATTTCAGATGCCAAATGGCAATAACAGGCGTAACTAGATTAGGTGTGATATGCAGAGGGGTAGTAGGTGTGGAGATATCAGCACTGGTAATGAGACAGGAAACCAGGGTCTCAATTTGGTACAGAAGGATTCAGCCCAAGAGGTTGCAAAGAAGAAATGGAAATAAGTCTGAAAAAGTGAGTAAAGGTAAAGGTAAAGGTTCCCTTGCTTGAAAGCCAGTCGAATCCGACTCTAGGGTTGTGGTGCTCATCTCCGTTTCAAAGCCGAAGAGCCAGCGCTGTCCGAAGACATTTCCGTGGTCATGTGGCCGGCATGACTAAACACCAAGGTGCACAGAACGCTGTGAGTAGTGAGTCCCAAAAGCACATACCCTACCACAAATTTTGTTAACCTTCCAGGACATTCATTTGCTGACCTAAGAGTAGCAGTTCTCTTACAAAGGAATTTCAAAGGGAGAATAGAGAGACTGCTGAACTGGAACTCATCACAAAGCTCAAGACAATGCATCCTCCTGGACTGAACTGAGGCCTAGGTTTCTTCTCTCATTACCAATGCCTGCTATTGTCCTTTGGTGCCTGAAATCACTTCACTCTCTAAGATATAAGGACAGATGGACTTACATTCTAGCTATATCTGAAGAAGTGAGCAGTGACTCATGAATGCTCATGCCCTGCCTCAAATTTTGTTAGTCATTAAGTTGCTACTGAACTCTTGCTCCCTTCCACTAATAAAGAATGCAAGCTCTGTGCTGTTAGGTTTCTCCCGCCCCCTAATCTGTTAGAACTGCAAAGGGTGATCTCTCTAAGTGCCCTGGCACTCTCTTTCTCTGGCATGCTATCTCTGACTCTTTCCCTCCCTCCAGCTCCCCCCCCCAAAGAAGTGTGCAGGTACACAAAAGGTTATACCTGAAATAAGACCTTGCACCAAAACTCTTCTTAGAGAAAGACTTCAACAAAAATCCCATGGTTCTTCTATCTACAGTTACAACATATGGCCACCACTTTACGACTGTCTGACATCCTACACTCATCGCTCACCAACTCTGAAGACATACTAAATTCTGATGACACTAACTCAAGAGGTCTCATAAGGGAAATATATCATATCCTACTTCAACATAAATCTGTTAAACCTTTGCCCTACCAACTAGCTTGGTCTCGAGATTGTGGAATCACCATCAGAGATGCTCAATGGTCTAACGTTTGGCAAGCCTCTTTAGCATCCTCACCATCTGCACATGTTAGACTACATTCCTATAAAATTCTATCCAGATGGTACATCACACCTAGCAAGATGGCCCTTCCTCCAACTCAGCACTCTGTTGGAAAGGTTGTGGAGGCACTGGCATATATGCCCACTGTTGGTGGCAATTCCCAAGAATAAAATCCTTCTGGAGTAACATTCTAACACATATCAAACAAATTACAGGATCTTTCTACAACATAATCAAGAGCCTTTGACTCCCAGAATCAGAATGGACCTCATCCAAAGCCTATTAACAGCTGCCAAAACAGTGTTACCATTATATTGGAAATCACCTTCTCTACTATCTATAGAGATATGGTTTTTAAAGATTTGGGATCAACTGATGATGGAGAAAATAACTGATAAACTACTTCAGTCAGATCTCTATCCCAGGAGAATGTCATTTGAGGAGAAATGGCTTCCCTTTTTTGAATACATATTCGCGCAAAATTTACTACCTTCTAATCCAATATACCAACAAATCTCTCACTTTAACCTGGTTATTTTAATCATCACCCCTATCATACTACTTTTTCTTTTTATTTCTCTATCCATTTAATACTATCATGATGATAATGATGATGATGATGATCTTTTCTTTTAACTTCTTCATTTCCACAGGTGTAGAGTGCAGTGATATTAATTGAAGTACCACTCCACACAAGCTCAGCAGCCATACAGCTACCTTATCACAATAAACTGACAATGTTTTATCTTTCTAGATCTTATTGTCAATTACAGAAAAATGCAATGTGTGTTTATAATTAGCTGGAAAACTATTAATTTTATCAGATACATTAAGTTTAGTGTTACTATTTATATCATAACCTTGATTTCTCATTGAACTTTGACATCTATGCATACCAATCTCTTCCTGTTGATTGTAAATTCTATATACATCAATAAAAATTTAAAAATGAAAAAATGCCATGGAACTCCATTCTCTCTCTCTCTCTCTCTCTCTCTCTCTCTCTCTCTCTCTCTCTCTCTCTCTCTCTCTCTCTCTCTCTTTCTCTCGCCCTCCCGCCCTCCTTGGGGAGGGCATCAGTCAATTGAGGGAAGGGAGGCTTGGCTTTCCTTTTCTCCTCTGTGAAGCAGGAAATAGGAGAGACTGGGCAAAAGGAGCTGTGATGCAGGAAGCAGGAACCAGAAGCAAGAAGCAGCAGAGAGCCAGTTGCTCACGGGCTGGATATCAGCCCTGCAGGGGCCAAATCCGACCCATGGACCATATTTGACACCCATGTCTAGGGGTTAGTCATCATTTGAAGCCCTTTGGGAGAAGGGGCTATGAGCTTTTGTTATCCGTTAACTAGCAATACTTCGAATAAAGCAAGGTAGTTGGGCATTTAAAAATTATTAGTGGCATTGCTCGTGAACGATCATGCGATATGCCTTCAAGCCTATGAATAAGAGCTGGAAAAAAGTTAGGGTGAGATTACATAAACAGAATAAAACACCCATTTAGGTTAATTTCTGTAATGCATACCTCACGTGGGGTTGCTTGTACTAGTTTGTTCTATAATGCACATGTAGGAGATGGATCTTCCAACCACGCATCAGAATAATCCCTTTCCTTGTGTGGCTGCTTTTTCCAGGCTTTCTTCCTTTCATGGTTTGTCTAAAATTACTGCTCCCTAGAACTGGAACAGTTTTGTTCTTCCCCATCTCAAGAAGAAAGAAAGAATTGGTTATGTTTAAGTATGGCCCCTGTTCCCATTGCCAATACCTCTCTGAGCCACTAGATGTTTCTGTACTGCTATTTGCACTAAATCTACTGTCATAGTGGCACCTATTGAGAGATTATAAGCATTGCTAACATTAAAAAGTGAACAAATTTAGAGTCCATTGGCACCTTTAAGACTAACAAAGTTTTTTTCAGGGTATAAGCTTTCGTGTGCATGCACATTTTTTCAAATACATTGGAAGGAAGGTAAAGTTCAAACTTATAGATGGGACTGAACAGCAAATAACTTGTAACATGATGAAGATGTCTTAAGATATGTGAAGAGAGAACTAAATAACAAGCTAAAGTAAAAAGTAGATTGTTTGAAACACATTCTAAAGGAAATGGGGGAGGAGATACATTCAGATATTCCAAGTAAGAAAGGTTGCACATGTAAACAGATGTCAAATCCCTAGTTCTAACATCCTAACTCATTATAACTTTGAACAGATTATGTACTCATAGCATGTGGCTACTGCACCTCTGCGTATCATGCAAAGTCTTGCACAGTATATGCTTCCTATAGAAATCAATATACTGAACTGGGCAGATTAAAATCTAGTTAGATAATTCCTGTAACACTCACTATAGTTAATGTGTCCCCCCTTAAAAGTTGAAAATCTGCTTTCATTTATTAATGGCATAAAGTAAACATTGAACATCAATGCACTTTGAGGGGGGTCATGGTTGCCTTAATTAATATTTGCTTTCATGGTAATTTATTTTATATCTTCCAAATAATCAAATCAGAACCCAGAGCAAGTACTGTCTTCTCTGGCCAAAACTCTGTCCCATTTGAAGAAATGTTTCTTGGAAACTGAAAGTGCCGCATGCTTTTTCAAAGAAATAAAATTTCAAACTGGATGCTGCTATTTATGCACATTATCTGGTGCGAGTTGATCAATTGCATTATTGCAAACAGACTCCCAGTGAGGCTTGCCATTAGCATTTCTTAGAAATAGACAGAAAATTCAAAGTGAAAGGTGGAATGTGCAATTCTGGGAATTTAAAATAATGTCTCTGCTGGGAAAAGGTCAAAGGCTTAATAGACATTCAAAAATGCAACTGAAGTGCTTTTTCAAACAGTAAACTTTTCCTTTGGTATAGATCTGTCTTTTGATCCATATGTATACATGTGTGTGTGTGCATAGATATATGCTTAGGAGTATATATGTACAGTTTGTTTCAACGGAGCTTTCAAAAGTTATATTCCTGATTTTACATATACATATCTGTGTGTGTGTGTTCCATACATATATACACACACACACATTGTGTCCCATCCCCCCACATACACACTGTCGGGATGTGCAAAGTTTCCCCCAAAAATCTTTCAGTCCTTCCAGTTGTGCTAGATTACAGCAGTGGTCCCTCTAGCCCTGCATACCCATTCAGATGCTTGGAGGCCAAAACCTCTCTCCAAGAAAGGGTATTCAGAGGGTTCCACTGAGGTTCTATTCATTATGGTGGCTAAAAGCCAGAGATGGACCTTTTCCATGAAATCTGTTTAATCCCTTTGGACACTAACTAAAACTAGTGACCACCACTACAAGCCTATTACAACAAATTCCACCCACTGACAGAATAAGCCCTTTTCTTTTTCGGTTGTCCACAATCTACTGGCGACCAGCTTTTGTAGCTGCCCAAGAACCTTTCTACACCCCATGCACCATTTTATACACCTCAAGAGACAAAGCCTCCATACCATTAAAATCCTTGCAAAAGACTGCACGCTGTTCTCTGGGGCCAAACTGTACCGCTTTCACAATTTTGCTGCGGGCTCTGAGCTTTCAAACTTGACAGCAGTTTCCTGATGAACAGAAACATTTTTAAAAGAGTAACGCAGCTTCTGTTCTTCTGCAGAGAACTAGCGATGAATAAATGTTGCGGGAAACTGGCCGCGCTATCCTAAGCAGAGGTAGAGCCTTCTAAGCCCATTAACTTCAGTGGACGAGGGTGTAACTCTGTTTAGTTTGGGACTCTGAGAAGCCTTGACATTCGTTGCATTAAGATCCAACAAACGTTGTTGCACAGGCCCACACACTTTTCTTGTAACCTCTTTTTAATACCTTGTTCCCCTTCTCTCCTGAGCAATGTACCATGTGTAGCGTGCATGTACAAACTTGAATGTGTATGTTTGCTATATAGTAATTTAGTTAATTGTGTCTCCAGAAACAGACACATTGTTCCTTTACACAGTCCATTGAAGAGGCTTGTTGTGATTGTGAAGAAATGAGAGTAACTGTACAATAAATAGTTATACCACAGAAGCCTTGGCAGGTAATCTTTTTACAGGTAACCCTTATACAGACTATGGACTGCTCTCCCTTTGGGTGCAGGATGCACACCAATTTTTTCCCCATCAAGTTGCAGCTGACTTATTGTGACCTGATAGGGTTTTCAAAGCAAGAGACCTTCAGAGGTGGTTTGCCGTTGCCTGCCTCTGTTAGCTACCCTGGTATTCCTTGGTGATCTCCCATACAACTACTAACCAGGGCTGCCCCTGCTTAACCTCTGAGATCTGACGAGATTGGGCTATTCTGGCCTATCCAGGTAAGGGCTCTACACTAAATAGCTACCGGACAGGGCGGGGTAAAAATCCCGAAATAAATAAATAAATAAATATAAATAAAATAGAAGAACGTATAAAGTGAGTATAAATGCCATCTGAATTGCCTTGCAAAGGAGTAAGGGCAGGTTGACCTGAAAGTTAATTGCTGTACCTCTGCTGGACTGCCGCATTCTGATCATAGCATCAGAACATAGTAGAAGACAAGCGCAATATTGGTTTAAAACCTCTGCCGTTATCAGTTACCAAGAATGTAGAAGAGAACACTACTGTGTGATACGTCGTTGCCACTTTCACTATGCAAAGAACTAATAAATCGGCCATTTGTATAAAAAGACTTGTGTTATATATTCTTGAAAATTTACAGTTATACAGTTGACATAAACAATACTTCAACACTATTTGTTACAAGTTTCCTAATACAGACGTCCACAGGACAGGAGCCAGATCTAAACCATGTCTCCAACTAGCAAAGTGAGGTCATGAACAATTGTCCCCAAAGACCTCAATTACAAAGAAAGTGACAATGAATTCAATCAGGTCCACTTTGCAGGAAACTTGATCGCGTGCCCACTATCGGTTTGACTTTTCAGGAAACTTGATTGTGTGCCAGTGCAACCCACTGACAAGAAGCCCAGGTCAATTCTTCATCAGAGTATGTCACCTTCAGCATCACATTCAAACAATATTCTCAAACCTGGAACCAGTGTTTATTCAATTATATCCCAGCCAATCCCGGTCTGTAACAGGAACATGTACATCTTCCTACTTGATATGTTTGGCAAAAAGTTCTCAAAACTGGGAGAGTATCTTATTTGACATAACAAAATTAGGATGCACTGATATCTCAACAGAGTCTTTACAATAGGATTCATGTCTCAGCTACAGCTTGTATGTTCAAATGCTGTACTTTCTGGTTATATTCTTTTCAAGAAAAAATATTATAATTACCTGAACTGCTACCTTGTATATGACGAACATTAAAAGCCACCTTTGTTGCACTGGGAAATCAAGTTAAGAAGAGCAGATTGATTAACTGAAGAAATTTGGCTTTAAGATCTGTATAAATAAACCAGAAAATATATACATTTTAATAGTCTGTTTGCACCATTAAAATGAATCAAATTTAGAATAACAAAACAAAGTATCGTGAAGGAGTAACAAAACAACCCAGAAAATCTACTGCAACTAATAAAAAACAACTTATTCCTTGAACAGAAGCCTTGCACACAGAAAGTTACACAGGTGAGGCCTCTTCCAAAGCACCCAACTCCATTCCATTAAAAGCTTTACCTGCAGAGTTTTGCCTATTTGTTAAGGTACAAGAGCGAAGCCTGCTGAAAACAAAATTAACAGCTCTAATTCCATCCTACTATTTTGGCCCACAAAGTATTTTCTTCCAAGTCCTTTCCTTTCTTCCTCTCCATCTTTGAGATCACAACCACCAGCTGATTTGTATTCTCAGCCTTTTTTTACACTTTAGTTTGCCTATAATTGAAACCTCTACTGTATTTTTCACCACTTTCGCAGATTAATCTCTTAATGATATGGTCTGGAATGGAGCCAATAGACTCAGCAGCTTTTTAGGAGTAGCCGAGTGGAAGGAAAAGAACAACCCTCAATGAACTCACTGAAGACCAGTCCAACTGACCACACTAAGCTTTGCTTAAAAAAAAAAAAAAGAATTTGCTTTGATACAAATATGTATTAACTTGTTGACTAGCGACAGACTCACCCTCTTGGCTTTCTTACCATCAAGAAAGATCAAGATTGGTAGCCACGTTAGCTTGTCTGTAGCAGTAGAAAAGAACAAGAGTCCAGAAGCACCTTAAAAACTAACAAAGTATCCTCTTTCGTGAGTCACCGCTCAATTCTTCAGATATCTGAAAAATTGAGCAGTGACTCATGAAAGCTCATATCTTGCCACATATTTTGTTAGTCTTTAAGGTGCTATTAGACTCTTGTTCTTTTCTATTACTACCATCAAGAAGCAGGTCTTGACAGGGGGTACCTTTACCACCGACTTCCCACGGCATTATGCAATCAAACTATGTTGCACTAATCATGTGTCATGAAGCAAGTTTTGTCAGGGGTGGGCAAGAAACAGCTATAATCATTTCACTTTGCCCTTGTTTTTCACTTTCTAACTACAGATCTCAGAGCATAGACAGTAATAATAGCATTCTTGTTCAAATAAGAACCTGGTAACTGTTTTCTCCTTCTATGAGCTGATTACAAATATTTACTGAGACTGAATTTATTCTGGCTGAATGAATACTGCCTCTCATTCAGGTACACTGAGAGCTTTACAAAAACACAACTGGTATTTGAACTGACTTTGTTCCAATTGCTCAGTTTTTATCAAGTGGATTGTGACAGACTGCCAAGGGTTAAGCCTAGCAGAGTCAAAGTACTTTTGCGTGACAAGTTGTTCAAATGGAATTCTGAGGAAATTTATTGTAAGAGTTCCTGAATATATGGTAGCAAATGAAATCAATAGTAGATTGCTTAGATAATTTTTAAGTGAAAAGAGATAATATTGTTTAACTCGTATAGTTGCAAAATTGCTAATTTACTAGATTAATTTATTGTTGTTAGTAATAAGGGAGAGACTCAATCTGAATGAAAGACAAGTTATTACTCTCCTTTTAGTTTGTAATTTTGTTTGTAGAAAACCAATAAAAATGACTTAAATCGAGAAAAAATGGAATTCTGAGGAGAGAGTCAGTTAAGAAATTACAGCTGGGAACTGACAGTTGAAGAACGAGCAGTTTAGCACTGACTGAGGACTGGGAAAGAGGCAAAAGAGGAGTGGGAGAATCACAGAAGACCTGCATTCAAACTGAAAAAGAGACAGTGCTTCTAGTCTAGAGAAGTAATCCCTGCCCAGTGAAAAAGGAGATATCTCTTAAAAGAGGAGAGATTCCTGATCTGTACATAAAGAAGGATTTGGGGCACTTGGTTGTGTGTCCTTGCCTTCTAAAACTTGAAGAGTCAGGGAAACTCAGGAACCTACACTTAAGTGTTTAAGCAGACACTGAAAAGAAAGCCTCTCTCCTCGAAGTTTCAAAGATCGTGTTGAAGAGCAAAAACACCTACATGTTGGCAACAAATTATCTTGAATTTGTGTGATTATGGTTACCTCAGTTTTTAATCATCTGTTCACATCATATATTCAACCCCTGATTCTACCTGGTCTGTTTCCACCCCAAGTTAAATTTTGAACTTTTAATAGCTTCTCAGAAGCCTTTCAAAAATATTTCAGAGGTTAAGAAAGCGATTTTGTCTCTTCCCTCAGTTCCCTGGGCTGGGCCATCATCTAAATATATAATAACATGACTGGGTGGGACAGCCATAGACTAACAAAAAAGAAGAAAATAGATGTAGGGGCTGCTCAGCAAAAAAGAAAGAAGAAACAAAAGGAAAATCCTATGCATGAGGGAGAGGAGAGGACAAGATCACCATATGGATCCTCTCCTTTAATCACATGCTGGCCAGAGGACAGAGAGAAACTGTGAATACAGTGCAAGAATGTGCATGCACAGTCAGCATTTTTCCACACTCAAGCAAATGTGGGCTGTTCAAATTCAAAGAAATACCAGGCACATGTTAAACTATGCTTATTGCAACCTGAGGACAACTTTCAGACAGAATCATTTGGGTGACCAATCATATTTGCTGTCATCTCATCTTTCCATTATACTAAACCTCAACCCTGGATGGCAATTGCAAAAGAAACCAAGACAGGCTTCTCACAAAAAACATAGGCATTTCTTCATATTCAGGGGACTTACTAAATATGCAGAGGAATGTGAATTTGTAAATTAACAAATAGCTTCACAAGAACTGGTCATGTTCTTGGGGGGAGAGAGAGAGACTGAGAGACTGAAACCGAGAGAGACCGAGACCAGGAGAGATCGAGACTTAGAAACTGTATAACTGGCCAAAGGTTACTCAGTGAGTTTCATAGTAATAAATTAGAACCTGATTGTCTCCATGTCTAACCCAATATTCTGACCACTACACCATTCTAACTCTGCTCAAACTCCCAATAGAATCCTGGAGGGAAATTTCCAGACTGCTCAACTTTCATGATTCCTCACAAGCCTGGAATTCATTTCAGCTAACAATAATACCTTTCGATTTATTTTGAATACCTAACAATGAACTACATGGCTGAGTGCCTATCACAGCAAGAGACCCAGCCACAGGGAAGATCTCTTGGGGAACTCTAGATACATAGGAAAATAACAATTTGTAAATTAAAATGAGAATTCAAGTAAGGAAGGCCTGAGTAGGACTAGGCATGTTTATGGCCTTGGGAATGTTGAGAGCAGTACAGTCTATTAAAGAGAGAGAGGAAGCAAAAGCAACCCGATAAAGATCTACTTAACTTTCACTCCATAGGTACTGAAGCAAGATCTTTTGGTTCACAGACAAAAATTACAAATCATCTATATTCCCCATTTCTTTTTAGAAGCATTATGACTGAAATAGTGGAATATTTTCTACTACATTTTGAGAAACATTTGGAGGGGGTTTCAGCAGCTTGCAAAAACTGGCTGTGGAGTTGGAGGTAGGCATGTCTGGTCTGGAAGCCTCCAAATTGCTCATTCCTGGCTTAGATAACCACCAAGGTTCCCATCTGTTCTAAGTTTTTTATGAATTATATTTTAAGTTACGGATTATGTGTGTGCGTGTGCGCGCGTGTGCGTGTGCCTGTGCATGTGTGTGTGTGTATACCAATTCCTGTGGTTGCATTGAAGAATTAACTGTAGCATGGCTATGGAGACTCCTCAGATAAATGGCCCCTAACTCTGTTTTAATGGCCTTTTTCTAAGGAAGAGCCCTTGACTGCAGATGGCAGAGCTAATCCTCTTTATTATTAGATTCCAACCACTACATTAATTGCCAAGAGTTTCGATGCAGCTATTAAATGAAATGATCTACACTTTTGCAATTCTTGCTGTTTGGAAACTAAGGCTACCCTATTATCTTATAGTAAACAGTAGACTGTTAAACTGCAGACATATAATTAAGGCATCTAGACATTATGAATGTGAAAAAAGCCCAAAGATTCCTTTGTCTATTCACCACTCCCGCAATTGAATTATCTCTCAGACAATCTGACAGGCCATGCGCTCCCCTCTCAAACCTCTAGTTAACCCAGCTGAAAACAGAGTCTGGTCTTGCAAACAGGGCACCAAGATTAAAGGCTGTGGTGTGGCTATATTAAAGTAATTTATAGAAAATTAAGATTTAGAATCAAGCATTCTCATAAAAACTACACAGCATATTCATCACTAAACTGCTACAAAACAGGCTATTTATTCACGGGGTATAATTTTAAACAACAATAAGAAGAATCCATTTCTGATGCCAGTATTTATTTTTCTAAAAGTAAGTTTCTAAAAGTTCCATACTGCTGTAGTGATGGGAAGCAAAAGTACCTCCTTGGTTATCTTCATTTGTACTTCTGTATTATCCTCTAAAATGGAAAAAATTAAATGAATGAAAAGTGGAAGTTGGGTTTGGCATCAAAGTACACACTATCCTTGGTTACATACTTGATCCTTCTACATGCTGAACACAAGATGCACAAAATCAATTTCTTCACAGCACAACTTTTGTTACACAAACGGGAATATCAAAAGAAATGCAGATACACATAATTATTGCTTGTCTTTTAAGGTCAATCGTACTACCATGTATAACATGTGCACTTGTATCAGAGTGGAAAGCTCCATTTTATACTAAGCAAGTAAGCATCAGATCAACTTGCAGGATAAGTTGAATTCCTCCAACAGTAGAAACATGAAAAGTGGATAGAAATATGGATGTCATGTCCAATATTGAAAGACTATAGACACAATGCAGTATAGAGTTAAGCATGCTTAAACTCACTGGGATCAATTGATTCAAACCCATTTTATTCTGGAACAGACTGTAGCCCATAAGGCTCTAAACAGAATGACAACCTAACTCTCAGGGAATGTCTATGGCATACTTTGAGCCTAGTGGATAAAGTACTTGGGGATCTGTCCTGCACTCTGCAGTCAGGCCCCCTGAAGTGGTACCAGATTCTTGACCCTGGGGTTGGCCAGGCTAGGGCAGTGGGTGCTGGAAACACGCTTGTGACCAATGCTCTCTCTAAGCTGTGGAGTCTTGTGAGCAAAAATTCTGCTTTGTGAGCTACTGGCATTCAAGTTGTGAGTGAGCCATTTGGCTCCTGCATACAATAGTTTGCTCTGGAGCCATCCTTCCTGAGCTAAGACAGAAATGTGTGAGCTGGAGGCTAAAAAACTGTGAGCTAGCTCACACTAACTCATCTTAGAGGGAACACTGCTTATGACTGGTGGATCCAGCAAGACTGTCTTCCCAGGGCTCAGTTTAAGTAGGCTGGGAGGTAATTGGGCCCAGCTGCACTGCTGGTGGGTGCTGGAATTCCTGAGGCTGTGTTGGCCAGGATCCTGTGAGGAAGTACTGTTCTCAGCACACTGTTCCAGGTAGGATTGCCAGACCTCCACCAGGAACAGGGGAAGTGGCCTAGGACACTTCTCCTTTCCACTGATGAGCTGGCTGATGAGGGGACTTACCAGGAACAAAAGGATACCTAGGTCAATTTCGAGAGTAATGACACTTCTGGCATACACCAGAAAGAGTGTCATCACATTGTCAGTGACATGGGGATGCTGTTATTCGGGCAAAACTCAATGGTAAAAATGACTTCTTCTACCACAGAGATTTTTCCCAAATACCAGAGCATCCCCCATGACACCAGCAACATGATGGCATCACTGCCAGTGCGCACCAGAAGTAACACATTACTGGCAATGCTGGCCTAGGCCTCCTTTCAATCCCACACACACACCCCTGCCACTTGTTAAGAGTAGACCTACAGGGAAGCCGTGCGTAGTCATTTCATCTCCTTTGCGCCATCTCAGCCTGGGCCTTCTGATGACACTGTTCTGTGGGTAGGTTTGAGTCCTGCCCAGTGGAGGCCCAGCAGCTAACTCAGGGGCCAGTGGCAAGGTTCACCTTGCAAGCTCTGGTAGGGTGGCCTCTGGTGCTGCTGGTACTTCCTCAGCAGGCACCTACATTGTGCTGAGTCCTCCCTAGTCCCTTGGGTCCTCCTCAACCACTGAAGTTGGTTCCACAGATTCCTCCCCTGAAGACTCTGTTGGATTCACTGAGCCGATTGGAGGCAGCCATGACAGGATCCGTCAGAGTGGCTGGTAAGAGAACTTACAAATCCTGTTTTGTATAACATATATCCATTCTTTTGGCAATTTATGTTGCTCATAAGGGCTAGATCATGACAAAGATCAATATTATAAAAATAAATTATCGTTAAATAGTGAGTTGATGTTGGTGTTGTGATTAGACATCACTTAGACCTGGAAGTATAACCAGAAACCAGTTACTTCTGCTGGATCTCTCAGCAGCTTCTTATACTATTGACCACAGTGCTATTCTAGAGTGCCTGGAAGGGATGTGACAAGGAGACTCAGTGCCAGATTCCAGAATGTGGGGCTGATCAACAGCCTTTAATCTACGGGATCTTGCAACATTCCATTTATTCCTTGGATCCCATGCTATTTAATACCTACATTGAAGAAGCTGTCCAGAAATTTAGACTGCAGCAGCATTAGTAAACAGGTGATACACATCTTTTCCATGTGTTGTGATCCTAGACAGTATTTGAAGATGGATTAGGCTCAGAAAGTACTAGGCTGAAGGTCCCCCATTGAGCTTCATGGACAAATGAGGACTTGAAACATGGTCTTCCCAATTGGCTACACCATATTGGCTGCCTAGGAGTTATGAAGAGATTTCAGAAAGGCTTGTGATTTCTACTCTGAATCTTAAGAAACCCCTGGTGAGAATTTGGCACAAAATGGATGCTTGGGTCGCCTTCTTGTCCTCTCCCCTACTCTATGGCAGATGTTAAAGGCCATTCTCTGACCATTCCAAATGAATTAAAAATTCCATAGCCTAGTTAAATGTGATCTACATGGATCTGCTTGAATGTTTTTATGTTAGTCTTCTGTCAGACACTCATAATTTTTCCCAGAAATTCTTTTTCCCTCTTGTTCATTATGAGCTCTCTGGACTGTGCCATGAAATAAGGTCCAAAACAGACCCATAGCTATAGTGGGGCATTTCAATGCCCCACCCCTTAATTAAAAGCCCCATCCCACAAATAGCCATACCAGAAACCTTGAGGAGAGACACACACCCCCACTGCTGGCAGCAGCCAAGATAAGAGCACCGCGGCTTGCCCTCACACTTCCTTCTCCCTCCCACTGTGGAATTTGGGGGGAGCATCATGGGACCCAGGAAAAGACAGCTCAGAGGATACTTAATTGCCTTCAGAGGGCATCTAAATGCCTTTTGAGTTCCTTTCCACAGGGCAAGAAAGAAGAGTGGTACCTTCAGTACATTTCCAACAATCCCCCTTACTGCTAGCTCCTGCTGTGTACCACCCAGGTCATGGTGAGTTTTTCAAAAGCATTCCCATGAGCCTTTGGGAAACATGCAAATCAATTTATCTTGAAAGGAATGGCTAGAAACAGGCTTGGAGCCTCCCCCTTTAATGACAGGCATTCAGATTAATTTAATTAAATGTAATTTGACTTCCCCCTTAAAATTTGAAATGCCCCCCCCAAAAAAAAAATCCTGGCTACGGGGCCTGGTCCAAGATGAGGTAGTATAAACAAAAATTAGGGAAGTCAAGGTAAAGCACAGAGGTGAGAGTCTGTGTATTATTCACACCAAAGAACCAAGCCTGACAAGAAAGATACTTGTGATGAATCAGACCATGACACATAACCAGCTACGGACTCAGCCGTTCTAATGCTCCATGGGGATTGTGCAGGTTTGGCTCATGTCTTTCATCAGCCAGAGCAAGCAGTGCTATAGACTGAGCTGAATCCTTGTCCAACTTCACCAAAGCTTAGAGCCCACTGGCTGCTTGAATCCCAGCTTTCTGTGAGTGAGGCTGAAGATACTTCATAGACAGATGCATTTTTGAGAGGTGTTCACGGGACAATTGCAGTTAAGAGCAAAGAATCTGGTGAATCAATCACCCTCTGAAAATGGATAAAGACTGCCTTGAGGCATGGTGGAAGAGCCCCAATGCAGCACAGACTTCCTTGCATTAGATGGTGGCGGGCGCAAAGCAGGCTATCAAGTTGTGCAATGCCTGCTGGGAGTCAGAAAAAAATAGCATAATAGAAAATAATTGTGTTCTTCCTTTGTGAATGAATGTAAAAGACAAGTTAATAAATAGTCTCCTTAGGATTAAATGAAACATATGTCCCTTGCAAGCAGAAAGCACTAACAATGGGTATTTATTTTAAATGGAGAAGAATTTTAAAAATTATACTAGGCAGAGGGCCAACGGAAGCCAAATTGGGTAATATTGTGTAGTGGTTGGATGGCAAACAAGCCCCACAAGCAAAGTTCCATTAGATCTATCTTCTTCCCAAGAAAGCACTCCTCCCTTGTTGCCTAAAGTCCACTCATAAAACTCAGAATATTAGACCACATATGATGGAAAACAAAACCCTTTCTCCTTACACACTGGCTTTTAGAAGTTATTCTAACATTATGATATTAAAGTAGGCCCTGTGTCTCTTTCTCAGAAATGTCCCTGGAATGATACAGGGAGGATGCCCAGGTCTCATTCTCATTCCAGAGACATTTTCTCCCCTTTCTTCAAAACTGGCAACAATTAAAATTACATTTGAATAGAAGGGGTATGATTCAATAATGCACGTATAACCCTCACAATTCTTCCACAACGGTACTGTGAAAGTGATTAGGGTGTCCTAGTTCCACTTCTAAGGAAGCTTGCTTAGGAGCCAAAGCTGCTGATCTCCCTGGAACTTAATAAATGTGTTTAGGATCAACGGTTTCACTTAACACATTAAGTTCCTGTTTATCATGTTTGCATCAGTTCTCATTCTGAGCACAACAATAGCCAGTCAGTCAATTCCTATCAATTCTCCACCTGTTCAAAGGTACTGTTGCACCACACAGCTCATAAAGAATGAGGAGCTCTGATTGCTGATGCTATTGAAGAACTATTTCCAAAAACTAAGAATTACCTAAGGTTATGAACAGATAGTTCTTACGATCAGCTTTCAGTGATCTTGGCAGGACTCCCTGCATAAACAGCTAGCATCCGGAACCCTTTGCAAGCAACCAGCAAATGCAGCTTCTCTTTCCTGGCCTATCTCTTGCAATTTACTTCTCACTCAAACGGTACTCAGTTCACATAATGCTCCCATCACTATTTCAATCCACAGTTAGTTCAGGAGCAATAAAGTAGTGGGGATTTTGTGAAGGCTGCAGCAGCAAACTGCAAATTGGTTTGCACTGCACATCACAACTGCAGCTAAGCACTGACCCACCCTGGATGTTAACAGTGTCCCATCAAAACAGAATGCTTGTTAACGCTTGTTACATAAAATACTTACTTAAGACGTAATTCATGGAGTGCTGCAGACATGAATGAGCATTAGAGCAGAACATTACTATTTTATCAGTCTGTCTCAATGATCTGTTAGCTTGGTTCCAAATCATTTTAAGAAGATCTACTTGAATCTTGGGAACAATCTTCATGGATTCAGCCTCTCTATCAGTTCTAAATAGGCTAGAGACTTCAACCAAAACCTAACTGGCTAAGCCCATTTAAAGCAATGGGTTGGGGGCTTAGCCACAATTTTTGCTGAATTATATCCTTCATCTTTAAGGGTGCGTTCAGACGGGCTGTTTAATCAGCTTTCGGCACACTTCAGTAATGGATTTTATTTGCACATTCACACACCAACATCTGCCTCCCGTCCCCAGCCATTGCTTTCCGGCTCAAAATCCCCTTTAAACTGGAGTATTTTGTTACCAGGTGTGTGTGTGTCCCCAGTGTTTTCCTGGTTCTCCAATTTCAAGCCGCAGTTGTCTGATGTCTGATCGCTCCTTGCAGGGTCAAGCCACTTCCATTTGAAAGCCCGAGGCTTCCACTTTTCATCTGACTTTTTTTTAGTGTTGGCGGTATGCACATAGGCAGAGCTCTGCTCCCGCATTAATAAAACCAAAGTTTAAATGGTGACTTGTTTTAATGTTTAGATGAATTCAGGATCTCACGGAGGCCAGTTTCCAGTCAAAAGTTTAAAGGGAAGTGTTCTGTTACAGTGGTTGGAGACACCTCAGGGCATGCTTTTAGCGGGTAACTAGTTGTTCTGCGCATGCACAAAGATCCCAATTCTACAGATGACTGCCTATGTGCATGCGCAAACTGAGAAAAAAATTTAAAAACCACTGACACACGCTCCTGTGCATTGGTAGTGTAGATGGCAGGGAGCGATGTAACTGCGTGGTGAGCTGGGATAAGGAGGTGAGTGTGATTGCGATTATCCAGATTTTTAAAAATCGCATCGGGATGGGACCAATTTAAACTGCGGTCACCATGCCGTCTGACTGCACTCTTAAGAATAGAAGAGCAACGTACCTACAGGACTTCCTCTCCTGGTATTCTCCCCAGAGAAGATTACGCTCAGGAGATCAACACCTACTGGAAGTCCCTGGCCCAAAGAGCATCCAGCTGTCCTCAACCAGAGCCAGGGCCTTCTCGGCTTGGGCTCCAACTTGGTGGAACTCTCTGCCTACTAATATTAGGGCCCTGTAGGATTTGTTACAATTCCACAGAGCTTGAAAGGACAGAGATGTTCCACCAAGGATATGGTTGAGGACAGTAACGGTTTTTAGCAATGGTTTTTAAGTACAGTTTTAAAAGCAAATGGGTTCTCCCTCTTCTGCCCCCCATGTTTATGTAATTTGGGGGTTAGAAATTTTGCACTATGGCACCATATAGCTGTCAGGTTATACGGCTTGGTATTTTAGACTGTTTTAATGTATTTTTGCATGAACTTGCTGTACACCTCTCTGAGCCCACTCGCAGGGAGGGCAGTATAGTAGCTTAATGAAATAAATGTGATAAATAGCTTAATGCTGAAAGCCTGTTTTTCCTATATTGACTATATAATACTAGGACACACATACTCAGGCTAAACCACGCTTGTACTAGTTTGATTCTGAAATTATAATGGTTAAACTTCATTCCTGAAATTTTAAGGGGGGAAGTATCGAAACAAATTATGTATATCATAATATGATCCTTGTTTAGCTTTGTATTTTAGTCTAGATTGCCCTTCACCCTTTTCCTTTGTAGTATGTAGTGAAAAGCAATAAAAAGGTTATGAAATAAATAAATAATAGGAACACTATTGGGTGAGACCAGTGGTCTATCTCGTCCAGGCCAACATTCTCCTTTCCACAGTAGCCAACCAGGTGCCCTAGAAAGTCTACAACCACGGCACAGAGGCCGACGTATAATTTTGTTGTTGACTCTACCAACTAGAATCCATAGAATTCGGAAGACAGTTCATGTGACAGTCAAGCTTTACCAGCATCTCCCCCCTCCCCATTATAAAGCAGGTACTTTGTCAGTAAGAGGTCAGTATTTCCTTAAATTTTTTTTGCAGAATGCATCCACTTCAGTTTGTTCACTTTCCACAGTCCAAAATAGCCCTTTTCGCTCCATTCATTATTCTCTTATGTAACACTCTCTACTCCTTTTACCCTTGAAAAGAACATTGTGGTTTGAAGTGAATATTTGTGAGGATGGCTCATTTCCTCACTCCCTTTCAAGACAGCAGGCTTTGCATTCATTTTGGTTAAAAGATCTCATTTATGCTCAGATTCTAACCTGGATTATAAATGCTTCAATTTTATCTTTTTTTAGGGGGGAGGAAATACTCCTATGAATTATTCACCATTCTCATAATTCATTCCTAGATAGGCTCAGAGCCTTGTATTCAGCCTCCTTCCTCATCCGCAATCCATGGATACTTTATGTTGCTTGAAGCTTAGAACATCTTTTTTGATTACCAGCAATCATATTCCATCTTCATGATTTAAGCAGTTACGCTATCTTCCATAGCACCATTTTCTTTCTTTGGCTGATAGAAATAGGAGGGGGAACCCACTCACATTCATCTCAAGTCACTTAAAAAGATATATTGCGAGTAAAGATACAACTTCAAAACACCTTCACCTCAAGATAATAGATTTGCTTATTCAGGATGGCATTTTGGTGGAACTCCTAAATGCCTTAAACAATCTAGCACCCAAGACCACTTCCTTCCTGAATGTGCAAACTCCAAATCACAGGCCTATCTCATTCTTCATTGTCACAGGATCTGTTCCTGTGTGGCACATACCAGGCAAGAACAAGGTGTCTTTCATCCGCTGTGACAGCAAAAAAAAAAGTGCTATTCTCCCCTGGCACACTGATCTAGACAGCCACTATAATGAAAAGAGGTATGGGCAACTGTGTGCTGGAAAAGCTGGCAGGGCACCTGCAAAAGATCAGGAAGTTATGATAGCCAGGACTGGATGATCCATTTTTGCTAAGCACTTAATAGAACAAGCCTAAGCAAAACTGAAATGCTTGCTGTTATGTAACTGCCTAAGAGTACCTATCATTGGAGAGGGCAAATCACCCATCACCCATCTGGTTGTTCCATGTATTTAAACTCATCAGCTGTTTAGCAATTGGGTTACTGTGTACTTAAAATATGAATGGCAGGAAATGGACTGCTGCCGTACACTCCTAGCTGAAGCATTGTTTCTTCTTACCGGTACTCAGCTGGTAAACTGTGAGAGGGAGCAACTCCTAGCAATTATCAGTAGAAAAGAGCCAGAGTCCAGGAGCACCTTCAAGACTAACTAAATTTGTGGCCGAGTATGAGCTTTCGTGAGTCACTCCTCACTTCTTCAGCTACCAATTATTATTCACCTTAAGGGCTTCATGTCTTCCAGCAGAAGGCAGCCGCTCAATGTTCCATACAACTTGCATAAATGTGAACTCTGGTACAGGGTAATTTATTAGGTTTCCGTACACTGTTATACAGCTTCAAAGCACATTTGGCACCAGACAACATAGGCCCAACTAAAGTCTCAATGCTGTGACATCCACACAGACATTCAACATGCATTTTGAACCCCAGGCACGTCCCCTGCCCCTTAGCTAGGCGCCATCTGAGTGACTCCATGAGCTAGAGAGTGTGCGAGAGGGAAATGCTGCAATGCAAACTCACAGACTTGTTAGAAAGCATCACTGACATCCAGTTAAAGCAAATTGCATCCAGTAATCTGTGTCTGGAAATATGGAAACAAGAGCTGGGGGTGGAAATACCCCACTGGGGATGTGCATACTATAATTTTAAATGTGGAAAACCGCTTTCTGCTGAGATCTAGGTCAAACTTAAAAACAAAACAAAACAAAAAAAAGTGAAACTATGCCTTAAATGGAAACAAGCTGCATGACCCTGAAAAAGAAAATGATCTGGCAATTCAAGTAGATATCTCTTTAGAACCATCAGCCAATGTCTGGCAGCAATCAGGAAGAGCTAATGGATTACTGGCTTCCGTCACTGGAAGAACCTGATCGTAAATCAAAGGACATCATTAAGATGGGCGGGTGATAGATTGGATAGTGTATGCCTCTATAAACTAAGATGCATGCACATACAGGAGCCACACCGTGCCCTTGCAAAGTGAATAGGGATGGACAAGATTCCCCTTCTCTCCATTCAGATACGCTACTTTGGACTCAGTATTGCTCATCCACTTCCAATATGAAACAGGAATATGAATAGGCCTTGAGGACCTTGCAAAGCTATTGCAAACCTGCTCCTTTCTTCCATCTTCCTTTCCAGCAGCAGTGATGGTAGGACATCCAGTACCACGACAGTTTCCAGGATCTAGGATCTTTGTGAGGTGTGAGGTCTGTAAGTCCCAGGATGTTTGTCAGTTGTAGTGGGGCAGCAGGTCCCACAAAGCCCTGCTGGTGGCTGAGGACAGCCAACAATCCAGGTGAAGTGGGAACCCAAGGGCTGGTGGCAAACAATCACTGCCAGAGGACGGGTGGGACTGACCTTGCCCATGGGAACAAATAAAAGGAGAACACGCAGCCAGAGTAAAGGGGGGAGGAGGAACAGGAAACATCAGAGATGGCAAGGGGAGGCAAAGAACTTACCACACCACCAATACCTGGCTGGAGGTTGCAGGGAGTATTGAGGCTGGCAAAGATGCTTTAGGAAGAGCCAGCCAAGACCCTGGGGACTACCATCAGAAGCAGCACTGGAAAGGTCAAGCCCAACCCTCATGGTGGTGGAGGAAGACATTAGGGTGAGCCCAACCTTCGCAGTGGAGGAAGACATTGGGGAGGCCCTACCGCACATTTGGGCCTTAGAAGAGCTGCTGGGCAGGTTGAGAGTGGGTGAGTGAGGGAAGCCACTGGAAGGACAACAATGCCTGAGGGACTCTTCCCCCAATGGAGTGGGACTTTGAACTGGGCAACCCGACCTACAGCTGGCTACAGGGCTGCCAGGAACTGCAAGGACTTTTCTGGTGTGACCTGGCTGGGTGAGAGGAAATGGATGAACTGGGAAACAGGACTATAGATATTGTAAGGGCTGTAAGTTCTGTGTTGATGCATGGTCTCAGGCCAATGAGAATCAAGAGAGGGTGACTCCAAGCAAGTAATTTGGGGGAATCCTGGTCTGAGGCTCTTTGAGCCATAACGTAAGGTTTTTGGTGGTGGTGTGGTAGTGAAGAATAGGAGGAGGAGGAGATTGGGTTTATACCCCAGCCTTCACTATCTGAAGGAGTCTCAGAGTGGTTTACAATCTCCTTTCCCTTCCCCTCCCCACAACAGACACTCTGTGAGGTAGATGGGGCCGAGAGAGCTCTTTCAAGAGCTGCTTGTGAGAGAACAGCTCTGAAAGAACTTGTAACTGACCCAAGGTCACACCAGCAGCTGCATGTGGAGGAGTGGGGAATCAAACCCAGTTCTCCCAGATTAGAGTCTGTGCTCCTAACCACTACACCAAATCAAGCAGTAGCACTCTCCTTTATTCCACCCTGCATTGCTGCTCCTAGAAAGAAAGTTTTTAGAAAAAAAGATGAGAAAGTGGATGGAGGAAATTTAGAATTGGGGAGGTGACTCAGTTACAGTGAGGTAAGGTTCTCAGCCCTGTGCCAGCAAATGCAGGGAGATTTTGGGAGCAGTGGCTAGTAAGGGAAGCATTTCAGGAAACTAGTACCTCACTCTAGGAATATCCCCTACTCTCTATAACAAAGGCCATAGAGACCAGGGGAAGTTCCTAGAGTGTTATCAACATTATTTCCTTGTTTTTTCTCCCACTCCTCATATTATCAAGGGTTGGGGATTGTTTACCATTAGTAGGCAAACTGCAAAACATCAGTGAGCACAAGTGAAGGTGATGTAAACAAAGAAGCAATTTGAACAAGCAGCAGTGGAATAAAAAGGAGATTTTTTTGGCACTACAAAAAGTTTACAAAACACAGTAAATAGTTTTGTTTGTTTGTTTCATTAAATTTATGAATCACCCACCCCACAAGCAGGCTCTGGATGATTTACAACCATTGTAAAAGACATTTGAAATATAATCAGTAAATATATGATTTATATATATTTAAATATATAATTTATATATAAAAAGCTTTGACTTTTTCTGCAACAGAACAACTTTAGCATGCTTTTGTTGTATCATTAGGTCAAAACCTTGTGATTAATATTTTAGGACTAGACAAGGGACAGAATTCAGGGAAATCTAGTCATGGTTCTAATCAATGTTCCCTCTAAACTCCACAGTGTTGTGAGCAAAAAATTCTACCTCATGAGCGAAATAAGCTAGTAGCATTAAAGTTGTGAGTGAATCTACATTTCACTATTGCATAAATTAGATTTTTAGAAGATTATTTCCATAACTTTGTAAAAATCTCAGGATGAATTCTTTTAAACCATATTGAAACTATATTTTAAGAATAATTTAAACATTATAAGAGAAAACAGAATTAAGTCAAATATCATTACAGAAAATGTGCTCTATGGGATTAGACCAGGCCTCTGGAGAACAGGTCTCCCCACCCCTTTCCACTATATATATTGGTAGAGCTGGCCTCCAGAGAACAGATCTACCCACCCCTTTCTGCTATATATATATATATATATTGGTAGACCTGGCCTCTAGAGAACAGGTCTCCCCACCCCTTTCTGCTATATATATTGGTAGAGCTGGCCTTTGGAGAACAGGTCTATCCACCCCTTTCCACTATATATTGGTAGAGCTGGCCTCTGGAGAACAGATCTACCCACCCCTTTCTGCTATATATATATTGGTAGGCCTGGCCTCTGGAGAACAGGTCTACCCATTCCTGTCCACTATTGGTAGACCTAGCCTGGGACCATCACCCTGCACTGAGCCTTAGAAAACATACCAGCATGGGGGGGGGGGGCTCTTGCAGTCAACTTTGGTTTTTTAAGTGAAATATGACAAACTGGGAAGAAATATAATAGGCTCTAGAAAGAGGCTCTAGGTAAGTGTCCCGGCTGTGGCTGGCAGGGTGGCGAAGGGAAGGAAAAATAGAAGGCGGTGAGCCATGTTTATTTCCATCTGCTTAGCTACAAGGCAGGGCTGTCTCAAGTCATTTTGTTTCCCCAAGTGGGTAGTATGGGAGGAGAGCTGCGTGCCATATTTTCTAGGTTTCAAGAGTCTGGAAAGATGTTCCGTAGCCAGTTAGAGCGTTGCCAACTCTGGGTTGGGAAATACCTGTAGATTTGAGGGGTAGAGCCTGGGGGGGCAGGGTTTGGAGTGGGGAGGGACCTCAGCAGTGCATAATGCCATAGAGTCCACTGCCCAAACCAGCCATTTTCTCCAGGAGAACTGATCTTGGAGATCTCCAGGTGCTGCCTGGAGGTTGGCAATACTAAGGGAAGGGCCAGGTTTGTTGAAGGACTTCAGTGAACTATAATGCCATAGAACTCAACCTCCAAAGCAACCATTTTCTCCATGGAAACTGGTCTCTGCAGTCTGAAGAATAATTGTAATTCAGATAGATGCCTAGGCCTTCCCTTTCCCCCAACCCCTTTCATTTCCAAAGCTGCTTCCTGTTTAACACTTTAACTGATGCCCCACAGCCTCTTGAAACTCCCAACTTGGGAATCGTAGTTCTAATTACTTTTGCTATGGTTGCAGTGAGGCTGCAATCTTGCTACAACTCCCAAGGTGCAATGTGCCAAAAGTTGGGGTGTAAGAATGGAGGAGCCAACAGGACTGGTCAATAGGGCACCAAAGCAGGTTCCCCGGTGGCCAATGGGAGATTAGGTGAGTTGTCATCGGCATGGCTTTCTTTTTATATATATAGGATTATAGGTCGAGTGTAACAGAAGAGGAGCAATCACTGTAAGAAACCTACCTAACTTAACAGACAGGGAATTGGTTAAATGTTATCACCTGCCCAAACTACATATTTATTTAAATATTTGTATCCCACTTTTCCCTGTGACTCAAGCCAATTTTTTCCAGCTTAATTATAGCCTATGGAGACCATTATAGTCAACGGGTCCCATAGACTATAATAGATAATTGATCCGAGGTATCTGGTACTCTGGGCAGTGTTTTTTGAGGTGGAGATATCAAATTTGCAGCATAGTTGCTGGTGCCTCTCCTCAAGAAAACCCTCAAAAGAAGGTGTCCCCATCCTCCATTGTATGCAATGGAGGGGCAAATTGCCTTTTCAGTTTACTTATGAGCTGAAGCTAAGATCTCTGAGCTGCCCTCTAAAATTTTGTGTACCAGTGCCCCCAGCACAGTTTAGAGGGAACTCTGGTCCTAATCTGCAAAAGAACAAAGCCACAGATATGCCATGCTCTAATTCAAATAAACCAAACAGAACATTTGTCCTTCTTTCACTATATATTACACTTCATCCTTTGAAACAATGGATCCTGTGGCTTGTTAGGAACTACCTGGTCTCTGACAGCATAACGGTTTTCATGCCCATGGTTTTTGTTATGCACATCACAATATTTTACAACTCAGTTTGTTGTTGACTGAAGGTAGCAGGAGCCAATGGAAAGTCATGATTTGCCATAATTTATCAGCAGAGTTGCCAAATGTTCCCACAGCTGTTGTAAGCATGCTAGTGCAGGAATCCCTACACCTTTTGATCCTGTGTGCAGCTTTGGAGTGTTGACAAAGGGTGGTGGGCGCAACTACAAAATGGCCACCACAAGAGGCGGAGCTAGCCACAAGATGTCAGGGCTTTTTAAATAAATATATTGTTTTAAAATATTTGCTTGCATAAACACAGTTTACCTTCAGTAACAGTGAAGAGCCTTGTGCTATGGTAGCAGCCACAACCAAAGTATCAAAAAAAACCCAAAAACCAACCCTGCACAGCCAACCTATACAAAAGCCCCATCTGACCCTGCCTACTTTTTAAAAAGACTTGGTGGGCACCAGAAAAGGGGTTGGTGGACAACATGATGCCCACAGGCACCACGTTAGTGCATGCTGAAAAACAGCCTATCTATCCATCAGTTGGTGCTAATGGCAAACTAACTATATAAATCTAAATACAAATCCCCACAAAAGCCAGTCATTCCTGTGTTAGGACCAGAGGAACTGCAGGAAGACTTTTCTGGAGTGAAATCTGGTAACACACCAAGAAATGAGGCTGCTTAAAACTATGACCAATAATCTTTCTAGGCCAGCAGTATCTACTCAGATTATCTACTCTGAAGTCTCAGAGAAAGGGCATTCCCAGGCCTGCTAACTGAAACCATTCTAAGTGGAGATGCCAGGGATTGGACACGGGAGGACCAAACACATAGAAAGCAATGAGCAACACTTAAAAGAAAGGGTGTCAAAACAGGATCTTAATTCTAAACCCCCATGCTTGTTTGACTGAGCTATCCAAAACCCACGACTGAATCCTCCTTTCCCCATCTTGTTTGGGTTGTTTTTGTCTCTCCATCCTGCTCTTGTATGCCATTCTCTTCTTTAAGCCACCAAACTTATAAGTCTTGAAGCTTGTTAAAAAAAAAAAAAAACAGTCCTGCAAAAATTGGGACGTTCTGCTTCGAAAGCCAATTGGCCTCCTACTGATACTTTATGTATCACGGGAGGCCCATATTTTGAATTCCAGGCCAAGTGCAGGAGGCTTGTTGCATAGCAGCCCTTGCCAGAGAACGATCTCCTTCTCCTTCTGCAGCAGAACTCTTTAATAAATGTGGCCATCTAATGAAGAATTCTCCCAGGTCGCCAGAAGTGCCCTCCGCATTCTCATTTTCATACAAAGAGCAAGCTGTGGTAGGTTTCAGTTCGGAGCGAAAAGGGGTTCCAGCGGTGACCCTCCACGCAACCCTGAAGCAAAGACCTCATTTTTCTTTCTCTGTGTGCTCTGAATGGTTTGCTTTGCACTCAAGTTAACTCATGTACTGGACTTTGTCCAAGTACATTTTGTCTTTTGATAGAAGGCCAGCCTTCACTCAGCTGTGGTGCCGTTTTCTTCTCCTCTTCTCCCCCTCCCTCCTGAACTCTGTGTTATTATTCCCATTTCTTAGGACAGCTGAGGCGGGAGAGAAGAAAGTGGGACAGCGGAAAGCCACACCTCTGATAAGCACTGAAATGAGCTGCTCAGAGGCTACCTGGGACCCCCCTCTGCCCCCCTTCCGTGTTAATGAGGTCTATGCACTGAACTGTCCCAAGCTGAGCTCCAGCAATGAGAACGTATGCCTGAAACCAGCTGAGGCAGAAAGCATTTGAACTCTACACCCTGCCAAATAGCTTCCAGATGTGTAAGATATAGCCTCACTCTGTGCTCCGACTGAGGCTCTGCCAGCATACGTCTGCACATTTCTGGTACACGGGGAACATGAAAGAAGATCTTTTACAACATCTGCTGTCTTTTCCCAGTGCTCTCTCTGTGTCATTCTACTTCCCCCTCTGAGAAAAGTTCATCCATTCTCATTCACTCCCCCCCCAAAAAAAACTGTATTTGCAAAAATCTTATGTGTCTTTCCACTGACTCATTAAACGCTCTTAATTTGTTTCGCACTTTCTTAGATTGGACAGAGGGTAAACCAAGGAAGACTCATGATCACTTAAAAGAATGGCCAAGGACCAGGTCTCCCACAAACGCCCATTCAAGGTGCTGAGTTCTGCCCCTTATGAGCCATAGCAAAATATAACCTATCAGCTCAAGATAGGTCAAAAGTACAAAAACAAGGTTTATCTTTTGACAATTCCTAGGAAATTAGGATCAAAGCATGGTTTGACCACTGAGTGAGCATATTTCTGTGTTTGATCACATTGAGTCTATTAATGGACACCTTGTCAATTTTCTAAACAGATCTAGAGGAATGTATTTCACTGCCCTAATGCTCTAGGGTCTTTGAAGCGTCTAGAATGATCAATGGATGGTTTGCAGCTATTTATAAATATATAAAACAAATGGGAATCTGCAAAGACTTGCAGGAGGCATCTCATTTTCCCCTCCCTCACTATTTCTTTGTCCCCTTTCCTGAAAGCTCTTATAGCCTCTCCCCTTTTCCTGTTTCCTTCTCTCCTTCTTGGGCTGCCAACCTCCAGGTATGGGCTGGAGATCTCCTGGAATTACAAGAGAGCTCCCAACTACAGAGATTACCCCCATTAGGGTTGCCCAGCTCGGGAAGTTCCTAGAGATCTGAATGTGGAGCCTTGGGAGGACGAGGTTTGGGGAGAGAAGAGACATCATGAGGATACAATGCCATAGAGTCTACCCTCCAAAGCATCCATTTTCTCCACGGGAACTGATCTCTGTCATTTGGAAAGCAGTTGTAATTCCAGGTGATCTCCAGCCCCCACTTGAAAATTGGCAAGGCTAGTTCTCTGGAAGAAATGGCTGCTTTGAAGGGTGGAGCCTATGGCATTATACCCCTCTGAGATCCCTCCTCAAACCCAACCCTCCCCAGGCTCCAACCCCCAAATCTCTAGGAATTTCCTAACCTGGAGTTGGCAACCCTATCTCCTTCCCACCCGACAGACAACCTACCATTATCTGCCCCTATCTAAGCTTCCCACACACACACACAGTCTCTGCCTAGGAAAATTGGCCCAGTTGTATGGTGTCAACTGTTGGGCCAGGCCCACTTGCATAGTAGGGCACCCTCAAGGGCTTGTGGGGTGGCACTTCACTTTCTCCTGTATCCCCCTCCCCACACTGTTTTCTCTGTGTAAAGTACTGAGCAGGATGCATCATAGTGATATCAGCTCATACTTTATTGGAAGTGAAGAACAAGAGAGAGAACGCCAGCTCGCAGGCTGGCTTATATCCCTAAGGCAAACCACACCTAAACACACACCCCACACCCGTGATAGGATTATTTACAGTTGCAAGGGTTTCATAGGTCCTTTCTTGGATCCTAGCCCTCTGATAGGAGCAGGCTAGGATCTGCTCTGGCTATTGTCTCTTGAAGCAAAGCTAGGGCTCTTCACCTGACCGCGTGCGGACCTGACCTCGCACTTGGTCGAACTTAGTACACAACACCCTGTTCCTTCTTCTGACAAGCCACATATCCTCTACCCTTTCCCCATACACATTCTCTCCTTCTCAGCCACTCACCAACTTACCTTTTATCTGCCTCCCATCTTCACCTATATTTATTGTTTATTTACAGTGAGGACCAAGGCAGCTTACATCATTCTCCCGTCCTCCTTTTTATCTCTTTTGTCTCTTTAAATCCTTTCTCCAAGCCAAGCTTGGAGAGGGGTTGGAGGGGGGTTGAAGAACACATTTAAAGTTAAAGTTGCTTTCTTTCCACCTCTCCCTTCCTCCCCATTTATTTGCTTTCTTTCCACCTCTCTCTCTTTCTCTCTCTTTCCTCCTTCCTTCCTTTGTTCCTCCCCATCTATTCTTTCTTTCTTTCTTTCTTTCTTTCTTTCTTTCTTTCTTTCTTTCTTTCTTTCTTTCTTTCTTTCTGTCTTTCTTTCTTTCTTTCTTTCTTTCTTTCTTTCTTTCTTTCTTTCTTTCTTTCTTTCTTTCTTTCTTTCTTTCTTTCTTTCTTTCCTCTGACAGGAAAGTGACAAATTTGTTTGACAATGTTATTCACTATCCAGAATTGCAAATGTACGGACGTATACCAAAAATGTATGGAGCTATTCCATTTTCCCATAGCATTTTCCCAATGATATCAGGATGCAACTGAAGATGTACAAGAACTGGCTTATGGACAAACCATATTCTACACAAGCTGCTGGACTGAGTCAACTGATGACAAGAACCAACAACTGAGCCTAGTTCAGTTTAAAAGACCAGAATAGAGAAGCAATATCTAAATCAGGTGTGTCAAACATACAGCCCAAGGACTGGAACCAGCCTGCCGAGGGCTCTTAATCTGGCCAGCAAGCAACTGGTGTGAGAGGGAGGGAAGGCAGGAGACTGCTGGGGGGGGGCAAGCAAGTGGGTGCACACAGTGAGGTGTGTCTGGTCAAAGATGTGGCAAGAATGGCAGCGAAGGCATAGAAAGAGGAGGCCAGGTGTTCTTTTCTCTCCTGCCTTCTCCAACCATAGCTCAGTGAGGATTGGCATAGAGGGGTGGAGCCAAGTAGCCGATGTTGCCACTACCACACCAAAGGCTGACTGGGGCGTGAGAGCAAGCTGGCAGGGGAGAGAGGAGGAGGGCCAGCACGTAGACTGGAAGGCAATTAGGCTGTCTTTTGCTTACTGCTCTGAGGGAAAAGATATCCCAGCCTCGGAAGTGAGTGGAGGAACAAAGGGAAAAAGGAGTACTGCTGTCACCACCACACGTCTGAACAGCCACAGAACCAGCAGGCAGGGTGAGTGTCAGGTAGGGTGGGGGATGTTGGCCTCCTTTCTCCCCCACACTTGTTCTCAGCAAATGAAGGGAAAGGGGTCATGGGAGGACAAAAAAACCCTTGGAGGTTTCGGAAACAGCCTCTCCCAGGCCTTCCTCTCATCCCTGCCACGTCTGTGGGAAATGCAGGAGGGATGAGAACTGGCAGTGGGAGGATCTCGGAAAGCCAGGTTCAGACACACACACCCTCCTCCTGAGCCAGGACCCTGTGCCCAGTGCCTGTTGTTCAGTCTTGACCACCTCACAGGGTTGTTTGTTGTTGGTGGTGGTGGGGATCAGGCAGTGGAGGGAGAAGTCTGGTCTGCCTCCTCGAGATCCTCAGAGGCTGCTGAGGCTGGGTGATTGGACGTGTGTGCTGAAAAACTACCATATGGTCTTGTAAGGAAGATGACTCATTTCTTAAAAGCACTATATAAACACAAAGTAACTAATTTGTATGGAAATGTAAGATATCCCCCTTTTTATAGTATTCCCTTGGAAGAAACCTCGTCTTGCATATGATCAAATACATTTATTGGGGCTTTTGTGGAGTCCCCAGTAAACTGATTGCTTTCACTCCTAGGAATCAATTGCTTTTGTTTGTATTTTGAGTTAAAAAAAATATCATTACTTGGGTTTGCCTGTGTCATTTATAAAGTTTATATCTCCGGTACCTGGCATTACATTTTATGGCACACATGGCTCGGCCCGACAAAGTAACATTTATGTCAGATCCGGCCCTTGTAACAAATCAGTTTGACTTCCCTGATGGATCTATTCCCAAACATCTGGGAAATGGTGAAATATTCATGAGGGCATGTATTCTCCCAAAGCTCCTTGTCCCTGCTTGGTACAAAACCAGAAGTGTGTGTACTTGGTGAAAAGAAGCAATGACTGCAGAATAATAAAGATTTAGGAGGTATGCCAGGTTTGGGGAGTTTAGCCCCCATGGATTCTTTTTTGGACCAGACTCGCTTATGGACTGCCTGTCACTGAAAGTCACATTTTTAATATAAGAGTACAGACATGCTAAGAGACCACACACACCAAGAATCTTGCACAACTCATTAATACAAATAATATGAAGTTAATTAGGATTTCTATATCTAACAGTTAATGCCCTTCAGTTCTCTTGTCAAATTCCAAGACAACATCAGATACAAATATAGCACCTTCCTCTTCCATATTCCTCAGTAAAAAAAGATTTTGTCCCATATCAAAGAAGGATGATACAATAGCAACTTCAAAGCAGTTTGGGACACTCCCTAACATGGAGTGCAGAACCAGAAACCCAAGTGACTCGCATTGTTCTCTTCTGCATTCATCATCTTATATCAAGAAGTGAAAATTTGTTTCTGCTACTATGGTGAGATATACAGGCTCTGACAGCATGGAACACCCCGAGCATCTGAAATGGGAGGGAGAGATTGTGATTCCCAAAATGAATGTCACAAAGACTTGCAGTGAACAAGAAGCATGAGCCAGAGGTACTTCCTGTTCCTTTTTCACTACATTAACAGTCTTGTCCAACATGGAAACTATGAATTGCAATCCTTTATTCCAATGGCCTTAGACTGGAGTAAGTCTGCATAGTCCTACTAGGATCATTCCCGAATAAAAAAGAACACAGATGTTTGTTTTCAGAAGACATCTTACCCTGAATGATCAGCAATTACATATTTAATATAGGGCACTGCAAAGGGTATAATTAGTACCGCCAGGGCCTAGGCTGACTCACCGTGTGCATTCCATCATATTTTTCAACCCAGCAATGTTCCCAAATACTCTGTTCTGCATTCTTTGACTAAAGGTCTGCCCCCCATGTAGGTGGAAAGTAAACATTTTGCCCTTTTGTGCAACAGGAAGTTCATGGGATCAGACTTTCCATCATGGTGTGAAAGGTAGATCTAGAACCTTCATCTTGTGTTTCCTAAGGAAAGGTAAAAATACCTCTATATCCCTGCACCAGAGGTCTCCTTTTTGTTTTCAGGGACGGCCCCAAAACCATTGGAAAGCAGAAGATCCTGGACCTACGCTGGAAATGCTTTACTCCTATTTTTAGGCCATGATTCCAGATTGGGTTTTGATAAATGGAGATTCCACTCCATCTGGGGGTGGCATTCCCACTCTTCCCTGCCAGTGCTCCAAAGGCTGATGGAGAAAAAAATGGTGGGAATGGTGGGGGAGTGAAAAACAGAAATGACGTCATGATGTCAGGGCATGTAGAGTTTTAGTGGATCCTAGAGCATCGCCCTTGATGTCAAGATGTCAGTTCTGGATTCTTACTGGAAGCGACATCACATGTTGGCTCAATGCCAACATACCTGCGATGCCCCCAAATTCTCCCACCCCCAGACTCCATCCTATCGAAGTATTGCAAGTTCTCTCCCTGATGTCATGAAAGAGTTGACCTGTTTGTAGTTAGTTAGCTTAGCACGAACTGCACTGGCTGCCTATTGAGTATTGGAAGCAGACTGGGTGACCTTAGGCAGGTCTCTCCTATCCTGATCGAACTGACACGTTTGTGAGGAGGGTAGATGGGACAGAAGCATAACATACACTGAACTTCCTGCTCAGTTCTTCCCTTCCATATGGTGATCCATTCCATTGTTCTTCAGGATTTAGATTTGTGAAGTTGTTCGCTTCATAAGACAGAAACTTGTTTAAGATGAAAAAGAACACTAAGAAACTGCGATGTACTTCTGACTGGAGGTGTTTGTTGCAGGCTGATTCGCATGCTGAACAGGTGTCTCGTGGCTCTGGAGAGCCATACCTCTATGTGTACACTGTAGGTGAGACTGAAATTATCAAGGAAAGAGAGCATAGAATCAGTGGAGGCTGGTTCATTGGGGTGAATAGGGCAGTGCCTCACCAGCTCAGACTTCCCCAGCTTCCTCCTGCCAGCCTCCATCCTGTCCTTAGCAGGCAGTTCAGGCGGTGGCCAGCTGCCAACTATGAAGTCTGTCTTTGTTGTGTCTTAACTTACCAGTGCAGGCAAGAAAGTTCCTCGCCACAAAAACAAAGGGCTCCCTGCCTTTAAAACAAAGCCATTCATACCAGGACTCTAGCTCGTGAGTCACTGGTTATGGCCCGTCTGAGGGCCAAACAAGACATACATATTTAAAGAGCTGGGACCCAGCTCACTCTCCCAGCAGATGCACAGCAGCTGTGGAGAATGCATGTATGCGTGCAGCTGCAAAAGGGGGGAAATAACCCCCCTGGTGCTACATTTCTCTTGCCCTGAACATCAGCAATGGTACACATGCGGGCACAGCAACAGGGGATTGCCCACTGGAAGTGGGCACTTGGCAAGCCTACGGTAAATTAAAGACACTCTGCACATACTGTCAATCATTTTGTTGCCAGAATTCCTGGAAACGGGGGCTCCTGAGAGGAAAGATGCTGATGCTCCCCAAAGTCCCTCTTCTGAAGCCAGAAAGGTGCAGTGTGGTTTGGGATGGCTGCATGTAGCTCTTTACCTAGCAGTGAGGGATGCCTTCTCCAGCATGAGGGAATGGACAAAAGCCTCCTTGCTTTGTTACTTTGCAACCCAGAAAATGATATTTCCAACTAGGGACCTGGTAAGTTCTGGATCAAAATGAGACCTGCAAGCACCCATAACTTTTTTTGTATCATAATCTTTACTTTCCTGGTTAATATATTGATCAGTGGATTTTAGGAAAGGCAGGATGTTTTTCTTGCACTGTATATTTCTCCTGCTGTTGCAAATATAGTAGCAAAGGGAGAGGTTGTGTTAGGCTGGCATCTGCATAGGAATCAGTGTTCCTTGTCTGTTACAATTGGAGAAATGTTTCTAGAATGTCCTCTGCGTGCAGTTCAGTGGAGTACCAAAGGGGCAGGGGTTGGTCTGCTTCGGGCACAGCTTAAGGAAGGCCTAAGGGGGCCCTCAAAGCCAGCATTGTCCGGCTGCCTCTTGCTGACTGTCTTCCCTTTTATTTTTAAAATGAAATTCTGGCTAAGGTTCCCTTTTCACCAAGACACAAGCAAACTTCCTTAACAGATTGTGCTGATAGCTGCTACAGTAATTGTAAGCCTGCAGGTCATTTTCTCCACTAGCCTAGCCTTTCTCTCTCCCTTTCCTTGCACCCAGCTCAGCCAGATCTTGCAAAGCGGTAGTTAGGGTGTTGCAGTAAGATAAAACAACCTTTCCCTCTCTTAATTTCTCTCCCTCTTCTCCACAGGTTTCACATTCATTTCTGTCTCCCTTCACCTAATTTTTTCTGTGCCCCCCCCCCTTATTTTCACTTCTTGGTCTCAAGACTTTCTCATCCATATCCTGCTTGGTGACAGAATGTATTTAAGAATAGTATAGTGGCAAGCCTTTGTTAATACTATGCTGGGTACTCTGTACATTGCACTGGTTCAGCTGGGGTGCATAAATGCCCCCACTCTGGTTTGACTTTAGTCCTTTGGAAACAATGGTGTAGTGTGTTTCCTAACATCCAGTCTAGTGAAGCTTACAATCACTATTTTGTGATGCTTTGGCTAGTGTTAGTTAGTAAAAGTTAGTACAGACTCCTAGCTCTCAAAATTGCCTTGTAGATGTTTGGGTCATTTCTTGGGCTTCAAAATGGAGAACAGAAGCCCTCCCAAGTGGCTGCTCAGAACATGAGTGGTGTGATGGAATTCTTTTCCCCCATTAAGTCACAGCGGACTTATGGTGACCCTGTAGGGATTTCAAGGCAAGAGGCCTTTGGAGCTGGTTTGCCTTCAGGCCCATAACCAGAAAAGTTTTACGGGGGGGGGAGGGCAAATGAGTACAGTGGTAGTAAGCACATCATTATTTATTTATTTATTATGAATGAACTATGATGTAGTTTAAAGTCCCTACAAGGGATCATTCTACAAAGAAGGTTAAACGATAATCCATTTTGTTTAAAATCAAATTTCCCCTTCCTTTATTTACACATGATGAACAGAAGATCCCCACCAATGCTCCCTCTGAGCTGTGGAGTCTTGTGAGCAGAAAATCTACTTTGTGAGCGACTGGCATTAAAGCTGTGAGCGAGCAATTTGGCTACTGCACAAATTAGTTTGCTCTGGATCCATCCTTCCTGAGCTAAGACAAAAATGTCTCAGCTGGAGGTTAAAAAACTGTGAGCTAGCTCACACTGACTCAGCTTAGAAGAAACACTAATCCCCACCACTGTGTTGTCCCCAGGGCTCTTTTGGTAGAAAAAGCCCAGCAGGAACTCATTAGCATAATAGGCCACACCCAACAGCAGAAACTCATTAGCATATTAGGCCACACCCTTGACCACACAGCCTATTAGCCTATTAGGCCACACCCCCATGTTACCAGAAGTGTGGTCATCCAGCTACACCCACCTTTTGCTTCTTATTCTGTTTACCTTGTTTGTTGTCAAAACCCAGGGCTTTTTTGTAGCAGGAACTCCTTGGCATGTTAGGCCACACAGCCCTAATGTAGCCAATCCTAATGAGTTTGTGGTATATTCATCAATTGGATCTTGAATCATAAACATCACGTCATCTGCAAATGCTCTATATTTATACATAAAGCCTTTCACTGTAAGTCCTTCGATATTATTGTCTTTTCTTATGTCTGCCAATAATATTTCCAATATCCAGATAAACAATAGCGGGGACAACGGGCAGCCTTGTCGTGTTCCCTTTTGAACTTGGAAAAAATCTGTTTTTTCTTTATTTATATTCAAAGCTGCTTTCTGTTCTGAATATATTGCCACAATCATGTTTAAAAAAGACTGTCCTATATCCATTTTTTCGATAACTTGCAGCATAAAGTCCCAATTCAAGTTATCAAAAGCTTTCTCCGCATCTAGAAAGAGGAATCCAACTTCTTTTTCTGGATGTTTATCATAATATTCAATTGCATCAATCACCACTCTCAGATTGTCTCTAATTTGTCTATTTGGTAAAAAACCAGCTTGCTCTTCTGCTATAACATCTTTCAAATATTTTTTCAACCTTTCCGAAATTATTTTTGCAAATAGTTTGTAATCATTATTCAATAGCGATATTGGTCTATAATTCTTTACATTGGTTAAATCCAAACCTTCTTTAGGTATAAGTGAAATATTTGCTTCTTTCCATGAGTCTGGGATCCGTTTGGTCGTTCTTATATCGTTTGACAGAAGTACTAAAATAGGGGTTAGCTCCTCCTTAAATTTCTTATAAAATTTTGCTGTAAAGCCATCTGGAACTGGAGCTTTGCCCAATTTTGCATCTTCTATCGCCATTGTTACCTCTTCCTTTGTTACTAAACCATTTAGTAGTTCTTTAATTTGTTGTCCCAGCTCTGGTATTTCAATATTCTCCAAATACTTTTTAATTCTCTGTTGGTCAATTCCTTTCTTTTTGAACAGTTTTGCGTAATATTTAAAAAAACCTCTTTTTATACCTTTTAAATCCACAACGTCTTTTCCATCTTCAATAATCTTACTTATGAAATTTCTTTCTTTTCTATTTTTCAACTGCCACGCTAAAAATTTTCCTGGTTTATTTGCACCCTCAAACGCTTTTTGTTGTAATTTTTTCAAGTTCCAATATAATTCTCTATTTAGTAAAACATTCAGTTGATCTTGTAAAAAATGGATCTCTTTAATAATTTTTTTCTTCCCTGGTCTTTTCTTTAATTCCTTTTCTTTTTGTCGAATTTTTTCATGAAGATCGTTTTGTTGTTGCATCCTTTGCTTTCTGTCTTTGGTAATCAATGAAATAAGCAAACCTCTCATTACCGCTTTGTATGTGTCCCATACAATCTGTATATCAGTACCTTTATTCAAATTCATTTCAAAAAAAATTTCGTTTCTTTTTTTAATGTTTCATTAATTAATTTTTGGTCCAATAAGTCTTCATTAATTCTCCAATATAATTGTTTTGGTTTTTCTTTTGACATCCAAAGTAAAGGGTTATGATCTGAATTATTTTTTGGCAAAATTTCAATTTTATGAGTTTTTAACGCCATCTCCTCTGACATCCAGATCATATCAATTCTAGAAAAGGAATTATTTCTGTTAGAGTAAAACGTGTAATCCTTGATCTTAGGATTCCATTTCCTCCAAACGTCTTCTAGTTTCTCTTGTCTCATCAACTGAAAAAAATTTTTTGGCAATTTTCCAATCGCTTCTCCAATTGCATTAGACTTTCTGTCCAATACATTGTTCACCGTGCCATTAAATTCTCCTGCAAAAACTATTTGGTCATAGTTTAAACAGTCCAACTCCTTTGTCAAATCATTGAAAAAAGTCTCTTTTGCTCCGTTGGGTGCATATAAATTCACAAGCAATGTCCTTTTTCTGTACATCGTTATTTCCACACCAACATATCTTCCTTCATTATCTGAGAAGATTTGTTTGGGTTCCAATTCTTTAGAGATATATATCACTGTTCCTTTCTTCTTGTTAATTGCTGATGAGTGAAATTCTTCTCCCAATTTTTTATTAATCAGATATTTATTGTCTTGTTTTCTAATATGTGTTTCTTGCAAACAAATTATATTACATTTTTGTTTCTCTAGCCAATGATTCACTAATCTTCTTTTGTTTGGTGAATTTAGTCCATTTACATTCCAAGATAAAAATTTGTAATCCATCAGTGTTTTGAGTTAAATATCTTTAAAATCATCAAAATTGTTTTCTTTGAATCTACACAAATCTCCTTCTGTTTTGATTGTAAATCTCACCGAATTGTACGAGAATGATAGTCCGTGTGGAATCTCCCATCTGAACCTGATGCCCATTTCTTTTAGCTTATCCACAAGTTTTTTGAACTTCTTTCTGTCTTGTAAAATCATTCTCGGAATTTCTCTTAAAATTATTATTTTCTTTCCATTGATTTCCAACGGTTGTGTAAATTGCTTCTTGAAGATATCTTCTTTCATTTTTGTTGTCACAAATTGCACAATCACATCTCTGGGTAATTTCTTTCTCTTGGCATAAGCTGAGTTTACTCTGTAGATTAAGTCAAAGTCTGAATCCAAATCTCCTTGATCTTCTCCTATATAAGTTGTCAAGGTACTTATTACTAACACACGTATGTCCTGGTCTTCCTCCTCTTCTATTCCTCTCAATCTCAAATGATTCTGGGTAGCCCTATATTCCATCATAGACTCCAGTCTTATGTTCTCTTGGAGAGTTCTTTTCACTTTTTGTTCCATTTCTGCTGATTTTGTCACCAGACTTTGAACCTCTTTTTTAACTTCTTCCGTATCTTTTTTTATCCCTGCCACTTCTGTTAGTACCAGTTCTTTCAGCGCTGCCATATTTTTTTCTTGTACTTGTACTTGCACTTGTTCTATTTGCTCCAATTGTATTTGCATCTGCTGTTGCAACTGTGATTCTATTTGCTTTCCTAAATTCTGCACCACTTCTGTCATCCTTTTCTCCATCGCCTCCATGGCAGCCTGCCATTCTTTTTTTTCTTTTGCAGTCATTCTTGGACTTGGTGATGAGGCGGCCCTTGGTCTTGATCTCAAATCCATCTTGGAGGCAAATTGAAAACTAACCAATCTTTATATTGTCAATCATAGTCAAATCGCCACCTTTATAACTTTTTTCGTTGCTTTTTTGGTTTAAAAATAACTTTTTAAAATTTAGTCCTCCTCAAAATGGCGGGCGCAATTTCTCTATGATTTTCTGGCTAGAGTAGGCTCTTTTGAATCTTCCTGTTTAGCTGTCCGTCTCGGTAATCCAACTTCCGGTGTCACACTTTAAAACGTCCGTCCACATCCGGCAAGACAACTTAAAACATCCACTCTAGCCTACTTCCTGTACCATAGAATCACAGTCAGTTTTGTTTCTACTACGCAAAGTTTAGTCTTAGCTGACCACAGGAATGCAAAACAAAGTTACTTTTCTGCCGTTTTCTCCGTAAGAAAGCCTTCTTTTTACTTTTAAATCAAGTGGATTAGTTCTTTAAAGCTTCATATGCCTATCCATACGTTTTAATTTTGCGTTCTTCTTCAAACCGGTAAGCAAACGTTCATTGTTACCTTACTTGTAATCTCGGGGTTTTCGCAGTGCTTCTTCTGCAATCGATGTTAATCTTGATGTTAAAGAGGTTGGTAGATGGCGGATTTATGCTGAATTCTCAGCCCAGCTAGTATCTGTAGTGCTCTCTTGCAACTGCCCTCTTCGCGGAAGGAGATCAAGGTGTAAACAAGCTTCCTCCGAAGCTTATCCACACCGATCTCAACTCCCCCTCAGGCTTGGCTGCTTGCTCGTCACTCCCCCGCCTGGGGAGTGCTGCGTTGGGCCAGGTAAAGCCCAAACTGTCGTCAGATACCGCCGTCCACCTTGCACGAATCGCAGAGTGCGTTAATTCGCCATTTTAACTCCAACCGGAGTTTTTTTACTGGCATGATTATGTATACGAAATTAAATACAAGAAATTTTTCTCTGTCTGTGTTTCTTTTCTGGCCACTGAATACAAAGTCTGGGTCCAGTGGCACCTTTAAGAACCAATTGTGTTCTGCTGCTTCAGACCCACACAGCAACTCACCTGAATCTACTTTCTGGCCGTCGTCATTACTAATTCTATTTCCTGATTGATAATTAAAATAATTTTGTTGTATAAGACCTGTAGAGGAGGGGACCTGACTTGGATAGCCCCAGCCTAGCCTGAACTTGTCAGATGTGGAGGCAGGCAATGGCAAACCACCTCCAATTGCCTCTTGCCTTGAAAACCCTACAGGGTTGCCATAAGTCAGCTGTGACTTGATGGTAAAAAAAACAGATGAAGCTGTTAAACATTTATCTGTCCCAGGCACCAAATAGGCTAGGTATGCCTCTGGTGCAGTTGACTTCTTCTGCAGTGTTTTAAGGGAGGATGGTGGGGCAAAACCAGACCCAGCTGGCTCTGCCTTCTAGGGTTGTCAAGTCCTCCCTGGCACCGGTGGGGGTGGGGGGTTGCCAGATCCAGGTTGGGAAACTCCTGGAGATTTGGGGGTGGAGCCTGGGGTGGACAGGGACCTCAGTGCAGTACAATGCTTATCAAGTCCACCTTCCAAAGCATCCATTTTCTCCAAGGGAACTAATCTCAGTAGTCTGGCGGTATAAAGTACTAAGACTGAGGCACAGCGTAGTGATTTCAGCTCATACTTTATTCATGCATAGGAGAACTTGAGATAACATGGCCCACTTATATTCCTGTTCTTAACCACACCCAACACACACATACACAATAGGTTTATTTACAAACAACTCCCACCATTGGTTCCTTTTAGGATCCGGGCTGGCCGATTGGCTAGTTCTTGGATCTTCTGCTTCTATTGTCTTAGGATGCAAAGCTCAGCCTGTCCGCATGGCCACATCTGAGCTCGACTGTATGCGCTGTCTCCCTTGGTATACAACAGGCAGTGAGCTGTAATTCCAAGGGATCGCCGGGTCCCACCAGGAGTCTGGCCTCCCTAAAGCCTCCCATCAGGCAGTCTGCCCTCTGTCCCACCAACCCTGCTGGGTACCAGCCACCATTCCATGGAATCTCAACAAAGATGATTCCCTAATTATAAACATGACCATTCTAACAAACGGTGCAATGCAGCTGTCTCACTCATTCTCTCTAGGCCTGTTTCCAAAGTGAGATGATAATCCCCTCCTCTTCCCTGTTGATTGATTTCCAAATTCAGGTGGGGAACTGGAGTCAGAAGTGAACTGAAGAGGTTACTTTGTGTTCACCTCTTTCATCCCGTTCACATGGCAGTTACAACAACATGGATATAGTTTCTAGTGGTGGGGACTTTGCAGTAACTGTCACACAGGGAGCAATGAAAGTAAATGATAGTGAGCCAGGATTTTATGGAGCCCTCTGGAATGTCCTATCTTTGGATAACAGCCTCTGCATCTTAATTGTGCAAACAAGCCTTTGCTTCCCACACATCCTCACACCAAGAGCACCATTTTGCAATCCCTGGTGATTAAATCTTCAGCAGCACCTACATCTCAGGTTGTTATGAGATATAAAAGAGCCACAACAAGGACTCATAAAAGGCATTGCTTTTTCACAGTTTACATCTCAGAGGAGGCTTCTGGGCCTTGCAATGGATTTGGCAAGTCCCTTGTTGAAACCTCTTTGCCCCTGCCCTACCATAAGCTGAAATGGTGCTCCGGGCAGAGACACAGAGAACAAGATGATACATATGAACATTTAGAGTTGTTCGCTTTATAACCATCGATTTAACATGCTAGATCTTGCCAGACTCTTGTCTATTGGGGGAAAAAATCCTACCAAGCCCACATTCTTTCAGCTAACTATTTTCAGCTTTCGTTCTGGCCTGCTCCTCAGAGGATCATGTTATATTTTTATTACGGAACACGGTGACCCAGAGAAAGCTTATTTTACCAATTAGATGAAAACACATACCAGGTTGCCACTAGAAATGATTTCTGCCAAACTGTCAACTGGAATATACAACATCGGCTGCCACATACAAAACCCTTCACGACCTTGGGCCCTCATACCTGCAAGACCACCTCTCTACCTATGTTCCACCGTGACAAACCGGGCCTTCTGGCAGGTGCCACCCCGCAGAAGGGCAGAATCAACAATTGCCCATACACGTGCCTTCTCTGTAGTGGCCCTCCTGCTCTGTGGTCCCCCACCCTGTCTGAGGAGTTTGGGAGGACATTTTTTTGTAAAGGAAATAGGGCTACATCACAACAGGTTGACCCAGGAAAATCCACTGTGTTTGTACTGATGAAAAGGTTCTGCACTGTTTACCGTGCCATGTGTAATAATTACACTTTGTTGAGACAACACCTATGATAAAAAATTTCTACAAGTCCTAGTCTTATTACATTGCTTTTTAGATGTCTCATCCTGTTTGTTGCATTGATTTACGTTGTGTAATCCACTCTGAGTCTCTGTGAGAAAGGCCATAAATAACATAAGTGCATGCAAGCTGATTTCATACAGCAGCCTCTGACAGTCAAACCAAACATAAAGACATACTGAATGAAGGAGCAGCGGCCCCCTGTATGTAAGAAACACAAGCTTCAAGCATGCAAACCACATTGCCTTGTTAGAATGACCAACCCAGCATACCTGGACATGGGGGGTGGGTGTGTACAAGTATTCTCTCCTTGAAAGGGATGCCTCTCTTTGTCTTAACCTGGGAACTGCCCTCTGACCCCTCCTCTCTGTCCTTTGTTCTTCCATTCTCTACATGGCTTTTCATGGAGTCACACATCTCTACAGGTCTCTCCTGTAGAAAGAATGCCCTCATACTCCCATACGCAGGATGCCAGAACAGCTGGCCACTTGTGATAGGGAAAGTATCTGCCTTGGCGGGGAGGGTGGGGTAGAAGTTAAATAAATAAATAAATAAAATAAAAATAAAGTACATTTTAGATTAAGCTTCTCTCTCTCTCCTTTCGATTGCAACCTGAACATGAACTGAATCAACTTGAATAAAATGTAAATTTCACTTTTTGCAATATACTTTTTGGGAATTTTGTTTATTGCACTCAGTATCACACTTCTATATCTGGGCATAATCTGCTATATTAACCAGATATCCTGATATAGCTCCCCAGTGGGTGCGGATCAGGGAAATCAGAACCTCACCTCTGACTCTGTGGCCAGTGAGCAAGCCGCCTTGATTCAGTCTCAGCTGGTCTGGTGATCTTGCAAACCACTTTGCACAAAGTGCTGCTGAAAACCGTTACTAAGAAATAAACACAGATGACCAGGCAATGAGCTAACCTCCATGCAGCAGGGGCTGCATGATTCTACAAGTTCAAAGTGATTTTTGCTTCCACTTGCTCGATATTATTCGTGATCAAGGAGGCTGGAGAAGTCTTGCTCTGAAAAGATAGATGCACCTGGCTGGGTGCCAAACGGCGACCACTCCTCTTAGGGAATAGGCGATGCAGTGTTTCTGTGAAGAAGACGGTCAGCACTGACCCAGAGTCGACCTCCATCTCGCACAGTTCCCCATCCAGTAGTACAGTAACGTGGATCTTCTTCCTGATCTGTGACCTGGTGCTCATCACAGTCATAGGACAGGAACAGCAGGTCATCTTGTGACAGTCCACTGGCCTTGCAGTACTAGCGCCCTGTGCCCTGCAGTTCTGTCATGGAGAAGATGGTGGTGATTTCTTCTTACTTGCAGCGCGGCACACTCTGGCCAAGTGCCCCTGCTTCTCACAGGCCCTGCATTTGACATCACAGGCCCAGCAGTGATCTCGGTCATGGTCGCCCCCACACTCTGCACAGGCTCGCCTTGATGTTGCTTTTTCAGTACTGCGCTTGTGGACTTCATCGTCCTCTCCTTTGGACTCACCCTCAGACTCATGGTGCACCGTAAAAGGCATAGACCTGCATAGACTCCGAGTCAGCGCTGACCGTCATCTCCACAGAAACACTGCATCACCTATTCCCTAAGAGGAGCCGTCACCGTTTGGTGCCCAGCCAGGTGCATCTATCAGATTTCCAGGGTTGCTGCATTCCGGTGGCCGGTGCAGCATCATTCGAGGTACAGTTCAAGGGGTTCAAGGAAATGCTGAGCTTCCTTGTCGCTGAGGGGCATAGGGCCAGTTTACTCGGTCTGGACTGGTTTGAAGCCCTTGGCATAGCGGTGACGGGGGTGAATCAGGTTTACCAAAATAAATTGGGTTCAATTTATTCAGAGTTCCCATCAGCTTTTGATGGGTCATTGGGAAAATATACTGGGCCGCCTGTGACTTTTGACTTAAACCCCTCTGTGGCGTCCATCAGACTGAAGGCCTGGTGGGTTCTGATTGCTCTCCAACCCCAGATTGAAGTGGAGTTGGACAAACTTGTCACACAGGGCATACTAGAAGGCGTCTCTCACGCTAGGTGGGAGACACCCATTGTAATGCCAGTTAAGCCTGACAGGTCCCTACGCATTTGTGCTGACTACAAATGCACCATAAATAGAGCATTGCAGCAACACACATACCTGGTGCCCATGATAAGTCACTTTCTAGCGTCTCTTGCGGGAGGGTGGATCTTTGCAAAATTGGATCTTGCCCAGGGCTACCAACAATTGCTGGTGGACCCAAGTGCAGCAGAGGCACAAACAATCATCACACACCAAGTGGCATTTCAGGTCAACTGGCTACAGTTTGGTGTAAATGTGGCCCCAGGAATTTTCCAAGGTTTAATGGAGGATTTATTGCAGGACATTCTGGTTGACATTCTGGTTGCCGGTGCCGACGAAACAGAGCTAGTGGAGCATATCAGGGCAGTACTGGGTCAGTTCCAAGAGACCAGATTCAAGGTCAAACAAAAGAAATGTCAGTTCAGGGTTCCTAGGGTTAAATTCCTCAGTTTCCTCACTGATGAAGAGGGAGTGCACCCGACTGACAGTAAGGTTACGGCAATCCGACAAGCACCACTTGTCCGACAAATAAAAAAGAATTGCAATCATTTTTAGGCAAACTGAATTTCTACCATGCCTTCTTGCCCCACAAGGCATCCATCGCCGAGCCATTACACCGACTGTTGGAAAAGGGGGCTAGTGGGGGTGGGGGCCACGACACAACCAGGCGTTCATGGCTATTAAGGAACTCTTGGTCTCTAACTGTGTCCTAACCCATTTTTATGGGAGCAAACCACTTGTTCTCGTGGCCAACGCATCACCCTTCAGCACAAGCACCGTCCTGGGTCATGTCATGCCGGATGGGGGAGAGGCACCGATGGTGTATTATTCTAGGACTTTGTCACCAGCTGAAAGGAACTACACCCAAATAGATAAGGAGGCCCTCACCTTGGCCGCAGGCATAAAAAAGTTCCTTAGTTTTTTTATGGTCGCCGGTTTCTAATGATTACTGACCACAAACCCCTCTAAGGTCTGTTTACTACACACCGACAGACCCCCAGATTCTGTCCCCACGTATGCTGCACTGGACCATGTTCCTGTCAGCATACGAATACGATTTCTAACACCGCCCAGGTAAGGCTATCAGACATGCTGACGCTCTGAGTTGGTGCCAGATTCCGGGACCAACCATTGACCCCGCGCCAGCCTGTGAGGTGATGGTGATACAAGAGCTTCCACAGCCTCCAATAAATGCCTATGACATTGATCGGGGTCGGCCAGGGACTCCATGCTCGCCCAAGTTCTGAACTGGGTGAGGAGGGGATGGCTGGTGGGCCGTTTTGATGCTGAGTTCCAGCCCTATAGTTCTAGGCAACATGAACTGTTGGCTCACAAGGGCTGTCTTTTGTGGGGAAATAGGGTGGTGGTTCCCCCCAAACTATGCAAGCAGGTTGTGGAGGCTTTGCATGCTGGTCACCCAGGCATAGTTTGTATGAAAGCGTTGGCCTGGAGCTATGTGTGGTGGCCATGCACAGACCAGGAAATAGAAGAGTGGGTAAGGTCTTGCCAACCTTGCCAAGAATCCAAGTCAGACCCTCCTCATGCCCTGGTGCAACACTGGGAGTCCACACATCGACCATGGTCCAGGTTGCACATTGACTTCACGGGGCCGTTCCAGGGGCAATCAGAAAAGAGTGTGGAAATGCCACAGAATTCAGTTCCATTTTGCAGGCTTTGGCTTTTGTTACCTCACCGGAGCCTTCAAGATGGGGCTGGATATAAATATAAGCAAACAGATGGTTCCTACATGCTTGGGGTTGCTCCTCCCCTGTTTTCTGTACTGGGATTTTAGGTTTTCCAAGACTTCCCGTTTGACCCACAACTGTGCAAAGTCTTTTTCCTTGTGCCAACTGGTCTCTAATGTTGTTATTTGTTTTGAGAGGAGCAAATTCAATGCAGCTGAAAAAAGGACTTAAAGAAGGACTCGCTGCCAAACATTTGCATTGTTTCTGTGCCTTTCAGCACTCGTCTGTTCCCCTGGTGGTGGCTATTTTTTGTCCCAGTTCTGTCTTTTGTCCATGTTGCTGTTTAATCTGATTGGCTGTAGCGATCCATGTGACTTTGCTTGCAAGCATTTGGGATGTTGTTAGGTCAGATCTGGCAGAGTGAAGGCTCACCACAGCCAATGGCAGGTCACTAGTACTGTGGGCAAACAGTGGATAGCTGTAAGGGCACAGGAGGACGAAAATGGTCAAAAGAAGAATATTGAAATGATTAAAACTTGTTTGCAGTGAGGTCAGAACATTGCCGAAAATGGGAGGCATTTTTTGACATGAAAGCACATGTGAAACTAGTTTATTCAGCCCAAACACAAAAGCAGTTAAGTCATTTCAGTTCCATCCAACTTTTTTATTCTTTTTCCAACAGTTTTCACCAACCTTGAGCACTAGGGATGGAGAGGAAAAGGAGGTTGACATTTAAATAACTGATCAACTAACTCATGGCTGACCTGGGAATGGAACCAAAGTCTCCCACGCTTCAGCTCAATAGCCTTTCACTCCCCCACGCAGTCTGTTTCCACCTTGGAACTTGGAAGCACGGATGGTAGGCCGAGGGAGGGCATAGGTGCAAGGCATTGTTTACTAGCATTGGTTCAATATTCAATTACACCCGAGGATAAAGTAAAGTTGTCAATGCAGAGTACAGCCAGAATCGAGTTCTAGAAATCCCGTGGCTGGCATCCAGGGATTAATTAGACTCCACAAAGCAACGCTTCTTTCCATTTCCATGGATTTTTTCCCACTACCATATTCAAAAGGGTGCTATTTCTTACTCACAATACAAGTTAAAATCCAGCTCTCAGATACCGTAACTGCTTATGATTGTTCCTTGCTTAGCAGGTGGTACAGTATCCTCTTGTGATGTTTGATTCCCACACAAGATAATCAAACTGTTTTAGGAAGAGAACAACCAACCCTTCTCCAGCTTCTCTGTTGGCTTTTGACTTAGATGTGGTATATTGCACATAAAAAAATATGAACTTTTTAAAATTATTATCTAGGAAGACTGATTCCATACACAATGAGAGAGAGAGAGAGAGAGATTCAAAATATTGTGCTAAATGTTATGCAAAGAGCAGAAACACCTGTTATGCTCACTAAGAAACTGAATTACTGCCTGAAGGCAGGAGGGAAATGAATTGTGCACTACACACAGAGGCATATGCAATGAGAACAAGAACAATATTGATTGCTTGCAAGCCTGTGGTTATTCCACAATCAGATTTGTCCAGCCTGCTGGGGAAACTGCTCATTTTTAGCACCTCCTCCACTGCCTTTAATATAGAATTGGGGGGAGAGATTCCTACTCCCTAAGAGTCAAAGAGGCACCTCGTATGCCGACACATTCTTCCACTACACTTCCAAAAGGGGAGGGGAGTTCAGGAGGGGCACAGCAAGGAGCAGCAAGAGGATTAGACTTCTGCCCAGTTCCTGTAGATTTTCTCCTCCTTTTCTTTTAAAAAGAGAAGAGCAACAGAAAAAGAGGGAGAGAGAAAGCCACACAGACTTCAGTCTCCAAGAGCCACTGCCTGCAGCATATTTCAAAGGGAGCCCGCTGGCTACATGAACTCCTTCTAGCGCAGGACTGGCAAGTGTTATGTGAATGAATGAAAAGTCAAACCCTTGGGGAAGTAACGGAAGAGTTTACAGAAGGGCAGGAGGCATCTAGGTGAGGGAGAGCAGATACGACTGGGTAGGAGGGGAAGGAAAGGAGTCCGGGGTTTGAGGATTCCATACTAAACTCACATTGCCTCTTCTGAATCCTTTGCCACCATATATCTACATAGACTCACAGAGGTGGAAGCAGGAATGTGGTGAGGAGGGTATACTTTACCTGGCCTGGAAATCCTTGGGACCTGGCTGGCTCAGACCTCAACCCCATTATCACAAGGGGGGGGATGAAGCTAAATTGTAGATCATGCTTACAGAGGTTTATGAAAACTTATTTCCTTATGTCGACTGACATGTACCTATATGGGGGTTCGCGATCTCAAGAGATTTACTGGAGGCAATGATAGCCTGTCTTAGAAGAGACCAAGCAATACTCTGAACAGCAAGTTGCTGGCCCAGCCCAAGTCCTTGTCTAGACCTCTGCTTCAGACCTCAGACTCCCTGCTCTGTGATAACTGGCTCCAGTACTGACTGCTCTTACCATCAGCAAGTGGGATCCAGCCAGTATTTTCACTTGGTCTCATCCCCCTTCATGTTGCAGCCCCCATCCCACATGGCTTTTGTACACGTAGGTACCACAGTTCCCAGCATAGTTTTCTTTAATGATTTCCATCCCAGCAAAACCTTCTTTGATCCTCCCTTTTTCAGTAGATGCAACCCAGTGTTCCTATCCCTAATTTCCTTCCACCAGCCCAAATGCTACAAAAATGAAGTCATACAATAAAATCTTTGATAACTGAAATTATCTTCTGTATATATTTCCTTGCTTGTGAAGAATTGCTGGCCTTCATAAACAGATCGGTTTCAGTGCATCTTTGAGGTCTTCCTTTCCTCTTTTTTTCCTGTACTGGTGTCCCTCCCCATTTCGGCACAATACACAACCAATACAAGCCTTCTGGTCCAGTCCACTGATTCAGGAACTTGTTACACCCTTGTAAGACCATTGGCTTCAAAAGACTTAGAAAGATGTAAATCTATTTAGGCTTGCAGTCTCCTGAAATGTGTGTTGACAAGTCAAAGGCAGAGGAATTACTACAATGTACAACGTGCCTTCATCACTGTCGAGTCTAAATGTGTTCCATTACTCTCCTCCTCAATGATTATACTTTCTGCAGCCACTTCCCATCATCAGTCTGTCACAGCTGCCACCTTCAGTTTTTAAAGGGGTCTGAAGTAAAAGGAGGCAAAAATTCAATGTGAGATTTTTGAGCTGAAACATACAATTTAATATCTCCGCATACCTTTGGTGTCTGCCCAGGAATCCAGCCAGTCTTGCAGACAATTATATGAAGAGCTATATGGTTGCTTCTCATTTAGTGGCCCAACTGACTGCACAGGCACAAAAACAGGCAGTGCTCTCTAGTCAATGCCTCAAGCTGTGCAAATCTGTTTATTTATGTATTTAAAACATTTCTATCCCACCTTTTCTCAGGATTCAAGGTGACTTACAACAATAGTTATAAACATTTTCAGTTTAAAAGCAGAAATAAAGTAACAAAACCCAAACCTCTCCCCCCATCCCCCCTTAAAATATGCTTGCCAGTTCAGACTGCTTCACAAGCCCTGGCAAACAGGCAGCCTTGCAACACCTCCTGAAGATCTCCAGGGGGGCGGGGGGGCTCACCTCTTTGGGGAGCCCATGCCACAGAGCTGGAGCCACAGTGGAAAAGGCCCAGGCTCTGGTCGATGCCCGACAGGCCACCCCAAGTGGTGGGAAAGCCAACAGATGGCTTGTCTGACGACTGTTAACTGTTGCACAGGACATATGGAAGGAGACAGACCTTCAAACCACAGGCGATTCCATGCTTTACATGTGTCAGTCAATTTAATAACGGAATGACCACAACCCTGGGGAATACTTCCTCTTCTATAGTAAATGTGATAAATTATTCTTGAACCAGGCCAAAGATACGCATTGCACCGAGCAAGCAGCTGGACTTCACACGGGCAAAGCTGCTCATTCCAGCACTGGGCTCGAGGTGAAATCCTCCAGGAAATACTGAGGCAACTTGATCAGGAGCTCACAGGGAGTTCAAACAAGGTACATTCAACCTAGTGCGTAAGTACATTCTCCTTGTCTCAGCACGCCCGTTCAAAACACTGTTCATTTTGAATTGTCAGCAGATCATTGAGGCAATCATCCGAGGTGCTCGACCTAACAGAAAACTGGGATTATCAACAAGGCCCATACAAATTTTGAACACCTTATTTGCAAACATGAGATCATCTTCAGTTTCAGCTACAGCTGTCCTGGTTCACAACCCATAAGACCCTGGCTCCACAGGAACCAATCGTGAGCTGCCGTTTAAGAAAGTGAAGGATGCAACCTATTCATTGTCTGGACTAATTCTAATGAAAGGATTCAGGTCAGCAGAAGTCTGCAACCAACTGTGTCTGGCTGTGAAATTGCATTGCTGCAAAACCACAACTCCTGTCCTGTGTGACAGAGAAGATGCTTAGGAGGGCAGCTTCATTTGCAAGTACGCGCAATGTTTGTGCACACACAATCCCATATGCACACAGGCACACACATTTAATTTCTTTCTAGGATTTTGCTTACTAGGCAATTCTACTGAGTGCATATAAATGCTCTGTCTACAGGATAATTTACTGCTCAGGTTGCTTGTTTTCTAAAGCTGTTTTCTTATATGAGGGTGCAAAATAAGGACCATCAGCATTTTTAAAAACTTATGAAGGAATCTACCTTGATGGTATAAATTCATATTATGGGGGGGGGGGTATTAAAATAAATTCTACCTGTACATTTCATAGCATTCTTAGTAAAGATGACAATATTCCCATTATTCATTTTAACTAATTGTGTCATGATGACTATATTTTATAAAGGAGATAAGGAAGTAATAGAGCGGGGGGACGGGACAAACCATAAATGTTATGCAATGAAGAAAGTGTACGTACATGTTCCTGAGTTTACTTTCATCAACTGATCTGTATACCGCATCGTGTTGCCAGCGGAGAGGCCTAACCTCTTTGGGCTGTAATCCAGGCTGACGCAAATTTACACAACACTGAGGCTGCGAGAGATCCGTTCCCCCCTCCTTTTCTTTCTTTTGTGTGGGTGTGGGGGGGGGGCGAGGGGAAGTTTCATGAACTGCCTGGGATTCAGCATTTGGAGGCTTTTGTGCTAAAAGAGAGAGGAGAGAGCAAAATGTCTGCTGCACACATGGCAATTAACTTTCTGAACCGCAGCCTTTGAGAATACAATAATTGTTTTTCAGAAAAATCAGGGTAGAACCTCATGTTACCCTGCATTTGTTCTTCTCAGCAGTGGTAATTTGGTGGTAGAACTTGGAGGACTCAGCACAAGAAGAAGAGTCAGGGCTGCCAAGTTAACTGCCATGTCCTGCCCTCAAGAAGGTCCATGCTTCCGCTGTTGCTCTGTGGCACAGTAGGAGCAAAATGGGAGGGGTGGGGACGGCACCGCGCATCACTGTTCTGTCACTTCTGGTTTCAGGCCTAGAAGTGACCTCATGGAGTTGCAAAACACTCTAGGAGTTTCCCAAATCTCTATTGTAAAAATGTTGGGTCCAAAACTGGAAGTGATGTCACCGCATCATGCAACACTGATTTTTGAAGCTTCTGCCCCCTCATTGCTTGGAGGCTGGCAAACCCTGAAGGATAAAAATCCATCACCCCCTAAAAAAAGTATAAATTGCCTTAAAATTGCCCTTGCCATGCAAGGGTCGGGGACACCATGATGATGGGGTGGGGAAGATTCAGCGGTGGGCACAGGTGTTATTCCGCTAATTGGAATGGAAGAAGTCAGCGATATGGGAATGCTCGGACTTCTTCCCACCTACGGCCCTTCCCAAGAGATGTTGGTTGTGGAGCTAGGAAAATTTATCCTTCTCTGACACTGCTGTTAATCAATGCCAGGTCTATCAATAACAAGACTGATATACTCTGTGACTATCTCATGGAGTCACAGGTAGACCTGGCTTGTGTGACTGAGACCTGGACAAGGGAGGGTGAAACTGTCACCTTAAACCAGCTTGCCCCACCTGAGTTCTCAGTCTTTCACCAGTCTCGGACATATGGGTGGGGGAGGGAGGTATGGCTTTGCTTACCTGTGAATTTTGTTCCTTCAGGCTGCTCCCCTCCCCAACAATCTCCAGCATTGAATGTATTGGCCTGGCGTGTGATGTTGAGGAGAGTTTGGCTATCTGGTTGTTGTACCGACTGCCTAACGCACCGGCAGATACCCTGTCCAACCTGTTGGATGCTGTATTGGGCTGGGCACTGGAGTTCCCCAGGCTTTTAGTCCTGGGTGACTTCAATGTCCATGCTGATGATGCAGCGTCCACTCAGGCCAGGGACCTAGTGTCATCCATGGTGGCACTGGGACTCTTTCAGTTTGTATCGACTCCCATGCATCAAGCGAACTACATGCTGGATTTGATTTTTGGGATGGGGATACATATGGATCTGATAACTACAGAGGTAGTTCCATGGTCTGACCACTTCACCCTGAAGGTCTGGCTGAGCATACCACACCTGCCCTGTTTAGGTGGTGAGTGCATTTATGCTCCCCCATGGAGCCAATTGGATCCTGGTCAGCTTCAAGATGCTCTACTTTTCCCCCACTATAGAGAACAATGGAGGGAATGGGGGCAACCTTTTTGGGTCCAATGTTCCCTGTTACAATGTTCTTGAAACTTGGTGGGTTTCTTGGGGAGAGGCTCCAACAGCTACCCTGTGAGTTTGGAGCCTCTCCCTCAAACCCCCTCCCCTCCAGCCCCCAGAATATACCCTATGTTTTCACCATTGACTTCAATGGCCCATATGATATAATGAAGCCTAATTGCCACCAAATTTCTTTCATTCCCTCCTTTCCTTCTCTTCTTTTCCTCTTCCCCTCCTTCTTCTCTTCTCTCTTTCTTTCTTTCTTTCCCATCTTCTTCTCTTCTCTTTTTCCTCCTTTCCCTGTTTCTCTCCTTCTTCCCTCTCTTTCCCTCCCTCCTCCTTTCCTTCTCTTTCTTTCCCTGTTTCATTCCTTCTTTCCTTCTCTCTACTCTCTCTCTTTCCTTCCCTCTTTCCTCCTTCTGTGGCCCAACTCTAGTGAGAAGGAGTTTAAACTTTAAACCCCTTCTCTCTTTGCTCCCCCACCCAGGCCAGCTGGGGAAGGGAAGGGGAGGCTTTTGAAGATGCCTCTCCCCGCTTTTGCTTCCCCTTCTGACATCACTTCTGGTGATGTCAGGGGGCGTGGCATATGCTAATAGCTTAATAGCTCATTAGCATACCATATGCTAATGAGCTCCTGCAGCTATTTTTCTACTAAAAGACCCCTGGCGTTTATTTCCAGCTTCTTCCCTCCCTGCTCCCGGTAAGTGTACCCCCATTCCCCTCCTGCTTGTCCAAGGGAACCTGGCAACCCTATTTTGTGACCTTCTTTAAGATCCCCCTCCCAAGGCAAGGTGTGTCCCTCCCCTTGCCCCTCTTTGGCTACTTGCACAGCCTTGTGCAGGCTTAAGGTATTTCCCGCAAGACCCATGTGGCACACTCCAAACTAGCCACCCCCATCCAGTGGGGCATATTCATCTTTCTGGGCCCTCATTGCTGCCCCCTGCTTCTCATCTGGCCTGGGCTCCTGCTGACTGGCCATGTGGAGCTTCTGATCCAAATCAAGGGGTGCAAGAACATCCCATTACCACTCATGTTACTGTATAATATTCTTTCTGTTCTAATAAAACACTTCCACTTGTTTACCGCAAAAAAAATTTTTTCAAGATTTATTTTTTTCCTATCTCTGAGATGGCAAAGATGCTAAAGGCTGCAGAAGTTCACAGCCTTCTCTGTCTCAGTAGTATGAGGTATATTCACAACACTACTTGTAGAAAATGAAGACTTTTATACTTTTAAAATGTCATAAATATCTAAAAGGACAATTTTATATGCTAAATAAGTTATAAATGACACATTTTATGTTGTTAAAGCAATAAAATGAATTTAGGTTTGCATAATTTCAGTTCCCCCAACATTTCCATTTTTTCTGGAGAGGAGAAAAAAAAACCTGTGGATTTTGTCCTGTGGTTTCAAAATGTCCAGATACGTTACATCTCCCACCACCAACTGCTTCTGCATACACAGAGCAGACATTTTAAGGCACTAAAGAAGGAAGACTTTGTAGCCCAAGTGTCACAATTCTGGGGTGTACCCCCAAAGGTTTATTTGTTCAGGTTCATTTGGTGATGAGAAAACTTAGGTAATATTCAAAAAAATCAGTCTCCTTTGGTAGCATGATTTTTGGCACTGGTTTTAACCACAAACCTGGGTTCTGGGCCAGTAACTCATTCCAGTTACCTTAAAACAGAATCAAAGTTTTATTTACAAAAATATAATACATATATAAAAACATACAAGTAAGGGAAAGGGTGTGTACATTGAAACAAAGACAAACATAACAAACCTAACTCTCTAACCACTAACACTGACCCTGCACAGCAGTCTTCCCAGCAGCGCTGATGCAGAAGCAGAAATTACTGAAGAGAGTGACAGCCTCTTCCTCTAGGCTCACAAGTCCTTTGTGCAGAAGGTTCTCCCACATCATCTCTGACATCCTCCGTGCCATTTTCCTTTGTGGTTCCTGACTCCTAGCTCAGCTGTTAAATTTGTAATTGACTGACCAATTACAGGCCTCAGTCACTTGAGCTAGAGCTTGAACTGTCAAGATGGTAAAATGTCAGCTAGTTGTTTTGACAGCTCACAGCTGGCCACTATCAAGCTGACTGCTAACTGCAGGTGCTTGTTAGTATGACACCTTGTAGCATGGAAATTATCCAGATAGAATTTAGGGCTTAACAGTTCCACAAAAATGCAAAGACTTAGATCCTGAGGCCCCACTTTCGTGACACCATGTTGAGGCTAGGTACCTGCATTGGACTGTGAGGTTGGGATGCTGAAATTATCCAACATCTTTTTATATCAAAATGTATAATCCAGTTATTGGCTGCAGACCAGGGTTAAAAATGGGAAAGTCAAAGTATGCCAGTAAATGACAGTAAATTTTCAAAAATGCTATTTTAAAATCAAGAGGTCATTGCCTTTGTAAACATCCAGATTTATTAAACTGCAGTTATCTTGGTTTATGATCTTCATTACATTCCCATAATAAACCATAGGAATTGTTTTGCTGGATCAGACCAAAGTTGATGTCACTCAACACTTATATATATATATATATAGATTCAGCTTCTATACCACTCAGACCCCCCCCCAGGGGGTCTCAGAGCGGTTTACATAGTAGTAGTATTTCCTAACTAGGGCCACAATCACAGGGGGAGGGGCATCCTACCGGCACCCTGAGCAGGGCGGGCAGGGCTTCCTGTTCTTCTTCTTTTCCCGGCGGGGCTCCAGGCGTGGGGTTTCAAGTCCTGGCGAAGATCTTCCATCTCTGGGCTAGGAGACTTCCGCGGCCGGTTTTTCCTTCAGTGCGGAGGCCTGCGTCAAAGTATGCCAGTAAATGACAGTAAATTGGTTTCTGATATCTCCTGGGAAGCACACGAACAGGCTTAGTGAAAATAACCACTGCTAAATATTGCACTGCCCTGACCTGGATAGCTCAGGCTGGCCTGATCTCGTCAGATCTCAGAAGCTAAGCAGGGTTAGCCCCGGCTAGTATTTGGATGGGAGACCTCTAAGAAATACCAGGGTCATGACAAGAAGGCAGGCAATGGCAATGGCAAACCACTTCTAAACATCTCTTGCCTTGAAAACCCTACAGGGTTGCCAAAAGTCAGCTGTGACTTGACAGCACTTTCTACCACCAAATATTGTACTGCCATGGCTATTACTTGACTGGGAGATCATCAAGGAAGACCAGGGTTGCTATGCAGAGGAAGGCAATGGCAAACTACCTCTGTTCATTGATTGCCTTGAAAGCCCCATGATGGGCTGCCATAGGTTGATTGTGACTTGATAGTGCTTAGTTAGTTTTCAAGGTGGGATCCATTTCAAAATTTACTGTAATTCTAAGACCTTCTTGCATGGTAAAGCTATACAGACTTTCCCCTCTCCAGTAAAAATATGAGAATCTCTCTTCAGCTGACACAGAACAAGTTTTGGACCGTATTTTTGGTGTTTAGTATTTATGAATACATTGCAGTACTGAGCAAAAGGCTGTATTTCATGACTGTTTCACGTATTATGTAGAAGCAAACCCAAATGTACCCTCTAGTCTCCCCTAGCCTCCTCTTCCAGATCACCCCACTCCTCTTAGCCTCCCGACCCACATGCAAGAGAGCTACATCCCATGGTTTGTGAACCACTGCTGTACTCAGAGGCACACACCAGCTCCATTCTTAAGCTAATAACTACCAATAAACTCTCTATCAACAATGTAATTCTCATCTAAGCAACTAATCACCACAGTATCCTGTAGTAATGAATTTCATAATTTTTACTTGTTGTGTGAACAAATGCATCTCTTTTTAAATGTGTGCATTCAGGCAATCAAATTCTCATCCAGTGGCACACGAGGGAGAAACATTCTGTTCTTCTGTATGCTGGGCTAGTTTTCCTCTAGCAGGAAATTATTGAAGTTGGGAAACACTGAACACTGTAATATACTCCTTACAATCAGAAGTGCTACAGTTCATTCCACCTCCTCTGCATTCTGCCCTTTTGTTACTGCTACATTCTCCTGCATCTGAAGAAGAGGCTTATGGCACTAAATTCTGTTCTGAGAGGAGAACCATCATCCCCTCTGTACTTTCCAATCTTTCAAACAGTTACTCGGGGAAAACAGTTCATTAGGCATGCAACAGAATGAGGTGGCAGAGTTATAAGATAGTACAATAGACTGTGCCACTTCAGACTGTGGGTGAAGGGTGATGTTTTTAAAGTTCTCTCACATTCATAATCTCTCCTTATATATAACTGTGAAGTGGGGTGGCACTTTCTGAACATTCCACACGTTCCTCAATCAGTTGGCTCCATGATGTGTCACTCAGAAGCTGTCCCTATCCACTGGCTGAGTTGCCTGAGTCTAAAAAGTTTAACATTCTAAACAGTTTGCTGTTCCTCTCCCCCCCCAAGCCCAGTCGGAACACAGAGGTCATTTGCATATGTGGCCTGATCGGCCTTTGCCTCTAACATTCTAAACAGTTTGCTTTTGCTGTTGGGACTCATTGAATGTGTCCTGAGCTAAAATACATATCCCAATCTTCCCTTAAACAGTCACTGGAGTTGCCAATCTCCCTGTGGGGCCTGGAGATCTCCCAGAAATCACCATGTTCCCCAGCCATAGCACATCATTTCTCCTACAGAAAATTTCCCCGCTATTACAACTGATGTTCAGATGGCCAAGATCAGTTCTCATGAAGACAATGGCTGCTTTGGGCAATGGACTGTATGGTATTATACCCTGCTGAAGTCCCTCTGCACCCCAAACCCTGTCCTCCCCATGCTCTACCCCTCAAATTTACAGGTATTTCCCAACCCAGAGTTGGCAACCCTGTAACTGGCTATGGAACCACTTTCCAGACCCTTGGAACCCAGAAGACATGGCATTGGAGAAGGTGCTTTTCTACCTTAGCTGCCACTGCATAACCCCAAATCAACATAAGTTAGTGATAGAGGGAACCATACCTGTTACCATGAGGCTGTCCTCCCATACTACCCAACTGGGGCAGCAAAATGCCTTGAGACAGCCCTGCTTTATAGCTAAGCAGAAAGAAATAAACATGGCTCGCCTCCCTCTATTTTCCCCTTCCCCCGGCCACCCCACCAGTCACAGCAAGGACACTCATCTGGAGCTTCCTTCTAGAGCTCATTGTATTTCTTCCCACAACGGGTCTTACTGCTAGTTCCCTATAAGTGGGAAACTAGTGCAGCATATCAAGGACTAAGTCAGAATCTATATATCTGTTTTTCAAGTGTGGCCCCCATCTGCAGATGTCTAAATCTGTGGATTGGGGCCACACTGATAGTAAACAAATTATCCTGCAGACTTGACGACACCCCAGGTTTGCAGGAAAAAAATTGAAATCTTTTAAAAAATACATTGGAGGTTTAAATTCTCCCCCAAATTTAAAAAAAAAAAAAATCATTATCTCTGCATGGGCAGACAACATACCTTTCTTCTTCAGAACTGCCCAAGAATGCAGATAGCACAAAACTATTTAGGATGTTGAAAATCAAGGCTGACTGAAGAGCTCCAAGAGGACCTCCTTAAACTGGGTGAGTGGGTGTCAAGGTGGTAAATGAATTTCAGTGTTGGTAAGTGAAAGGTGATGCATACGGGGATAGGCTAATGGGGTCTGAATTTGCTGAGACTGTGAGGGGGAAAGTTCTTAGGGTCACAGTAGATAGCTCAATGAAAGTGTCAACCCAGTGTGTTGCAGCAGTGAAAAAGGCAAACTCTCTTTTAGGGATTATTAGGAAAGGGGATTGAGAATAAAATGGCCAGTACTGCAATGCCCCTGTATAGGTCTATGGTGTGGCCTCATTTGGAATACTGTGTATAGTTCTGGTCACTATATCTCAAAAAGAACATTGCAGAGCTGGAAAAAATACAGAGGAGGGCAACCAAGATGGGAGTTGGAGCACCTTCCCTATGGGGAAAGGCTGAAGAGTCTGGGACTTTTCAGTTTAGAAAAGAGACAACTAAAGGAGGATATGATAGAGGTTTATAAAATTATGCATGGGGTGGAGAGAGCTGACAAAGAAAATTTTTCTCTGTCTCCCAAAACAACTGAACTCGAGGGCATCCAATGAAGCTGATGGGCAGTAGGTTCAACATGGACAAAAGGAAATACTACTTTACACAGAGAGTGATTAAAATGTGGAATTTGCTGCCAGAAGATTTTGTCTTGTGGAAAACTTCATGTCTCAGAAGGTGGAGGTGGGAACCAGAGAATCTGCTATCCTGGATTTAATCCTGACTAACAGGGAAGAACTGGTTGATGAAGTGAATGTTGTGGGATCCTTGGGGAATAGTGACCATGTCAGCTTGGAATTTGACATAGAGAAGGATGTGAAACCAGGACATAGTAGGACTCGTATCCTGGACTTCAGGAAAGCTGATTTCAAAAAACTCAGAGAAATATTAAGTAGGATCCTGTGGCTGGAAATGCTGAGGGGAAAATCTGTACAGGCAGGATGGGTGATGCTGAAAAATGAAGTGCTTAAGGCACAATCCCAAACTGTTCCAGTAAGAAAGAAAGGTGAGAGACAGGTAATGAAGCCAAGGTGGCTGAACAAGGAACTCTCTGAAGAGTTGAGACTAAAAAGGGAAATGTACAGGAAATGGAAGGAAGGTCAAATTACTGAGGGTGAATACAAGAAGCAGGCTCGAATCTGTAGGGATGGTGTCAGAAAGGCTAAAGCGCAGATGGAGATGCGAGGGATGCTAAAAATAACAAGAAAGGTTTCTATGTCTATGTTCGGCGCAAAAAGAACAGGGATGGGGTAAACTCATTGCTAGGGGAAGACGGTCAAGCCTTAACAAGGGATGAAGACAAAGCAGAATTACTCAACTCTCGCATCAGCCTTTTACCATAAGACAAGCTCTATACAAACTGAAGAGTACAGGGCATATGAAGGAAGAAGGAACTGCCAGTCCAGAGTAAGTAAGGAAATGGTTAGAGAGCATTTAACTGCCTTAAATACTTTCAAATCTCCAGGGCCAGATGGCTTGCATTCCAGGGTACTAAAAGAAATTGCTGATGTTATTTCAGAGCCTCTGGCTCTAATCTTTGAGATGTCCTGGAGTACTTGTGTTGTGCCAGAAGACTGAAGAAGAGCGAATGTTGTCCTGATTCAAGAAGCGAAAAAAGACAGACCCAGGAAATTACAGACCTGTCAGTTTGACATCAATACGTGGAAAAATTCTAGAGCAGATTATTATACTCTGTCTGTGAGCAACTTGAACAGAATGAGTTAATTGGTAGTAGCCAGCATGGGTTTATCAAGAATTAGTCATGCCAGACCAACATTATCTTCTTTTTTGACAGAGTTACTAAAATGGATGACTCTGGCAATGCTGTGGATATAGTGTATCTAGATTTCAGTAAAACATTTGACAAAGTTTCTCATGATATCCTTGAGGATAAGCTGGTTAAGTGTGGGCTGGATGGTGCAACCATTGGGTGGATTCATGGTTGGTTGAAAAATCACACCCAATGAGTGCGTCTACACAGAGGGAAGTCTTGAGTGGAGTGCCACAGGGCTTAGTCCTGGGCCCAGTGTTGTTCAATGTTTTTATAAATGACCTGGAGGATGACATAGAGGGGATGCTTATCAGATCTGCAGATGACACAAAGCTGGGTGGGATTGCTAATTCTGAAGAAGACAGAGTCAGGATTCAAAATGATCTAGATAGGCTGGAACAGTGGGCTGAGAAAAATAAAATGAATTTCAATAGAGATAAGTGCAAAGTCCTACACTTAGGTACAAAAAAATCAAAGGCATAGATATAGAATGGGAGGGGCTTGGCTTGACAGCAGCACATGTGAAAGGGATCTGGGTGTTCTAGTTGATCACAAGCTAAACATGAGCCTGCAGTGCGATGTGGCTGTGAAGAAAGCTAATGCAATCATAGGATGCATTAACAGAAGCTTTGTGTCCAGATCACAGGAGATGGTAGTTCCACTCTATTCTGCTATGATTAGGCCTCACCTGGAGTACTGTGTCCAGTTTGGGGCACCACATTTTAGGAAGGATGTTGACAAGCTCGAGCATGTCCAGAAGAGGGCAACCAGGATGGTGAGAGGATTGGAATCCAAGTCTTACAAGAAAAGGCTGAAAGAATTGGGTATGTTTAGCCTGGGAAAGAGAAGGCTTAGAGGGGACATGATTGCAGTCTTCAAATATTTGAAGGGCTGTCATGTAGAAGATGGAACAGATGTATTCTGTCTTGCTCCGGATTGCAAGTCTAGATCTAATGGGTGGAAATTACAAGGGAGTCATTACCAGCTAAATATTAGGAGAGACTTCCTAACTGTAAGAGTTGTTGAGCAGTGGCACAGACTGCTTCGGGAGGTGGTGGATACTCCTTTGCTGGACATTTCTAAACGGAGGCTGGACAACCATCTTTCAGGTATGTTGTAGTGCTATCTTTCGGCTATGCGCCTGCAGAGTGCAGCGGGTTGGACTAGATGACCTGCAAGGTCCCTTCCGACTCTAACATTCTAAGATTCTATGATGGCTACAGAAATAAGCAGCTTTAAAAGGGGATTAGATAGATTCATGGAGAAGTCTATCAATGGCTACTAGCCATGCTGAGTGAGGGGGACCTCCACATTCAGAAGCACCAAACCTCTGAATCCCAAAGCCAGGAGGCAACATCAGGGGAATGCCTCAGCCTCTATGTCCTGTTGTTGGGCCATCCAGAAACTGGATGGCTACTGTGTGAGCCAGGATGCTGGACTAGATGGACCATTGGTCTGATCCAGCAGGGATCTTCTTATGTTCCGATGGCAGCATCGGCATCTGGGAGACACTTCAGGCCCGGCAGCATCTCTGGGCCTGACCATGGTGGCATCCGCATCTGGGAGCTGCTCCAGGCCTGGCTACGATGGTTATGGCATCCAGGAGCCACTCTGGGCTTAGAGACCTGGAGCTGTGCCTGGCTTGGTGACAAGGGAGCTGCTCCTGGACTGGAGCAACTTCTAGACACCACAGCTGCCATTGCCAGTAAGGTAAGGAGAGGAGAGAGAGATGGGGATAATATTGACAAGGAGAAAGGGAAGAAAGAGTAGGGGTTCTCAGGGAAGGGGAGGGGAAGAAATAGAGATGGAGTAGGTTGACAGAGAAGGAGGGGGGAAGAGAGAGGGGCTAGTTGACAGATAAGGGGAGGGGGGAAGAGGGGTGATTGGGGGAGAAAAATAGGGAGTAGGTGGACGGAGAAGGGGAGGGGAGGTTGATGGAGAAAGGGGGCAAAAGAGGGGGATAAGTTGACAAGGGGAGCAGGAGAAAGAGGTGGGGAAGATTGACAGAAGGGGAGGTGGTGAGAAAGAGGGGAAGATTGTTAGAGAAGGGGGGAGAGGGAAGGAATGCATGCACCTTCCCTGCAAGTTTCTTGCAGGTCTTCACTTTTCTTTTTCCTAATATGCTAATTTTTTATTTGCAGGGATGTTTTAGATGTGGGAGCTCTGACAATATGATCCTACATCTCCAGTGTTAAGTGGTACAGCCTGCTCTTCCAATTCAGATGAATGACCACTGCGTTCTGCTGGTTTGTGTAGCTCAGGCTTGAGTTCAGGAGGATTTCTTTCCAGGTGAGTGTGCTCAGGTTGCAGCCCCACATCCCTCTCCCCAAGTAAAAAGGCCTACCTTTTTTTAGCCTAACAGATTCCTTCTCTTGGTGGCCCTCTTTGACGTTGTACAGGGGTGGGGCACAACAATTATGGGTGTTTCTTTAAAACTCAGCATTAAGCATTAATGTTTCTGTAAAGTACTGGGTTTCGGGCCTCATGACTCGGACGACGACATAAGAGAAGACGCGTTTATTCGTACTTCACACAAGACAAGAACAAACAGTAACGGCCGGAGGCCAACTATATACAGTTAGGAGGGGACGGCCCCATATTCCTATTGGCGGGTTTGAATCGCCCGCCAATGCTGCCATTGGTTCTCTACTGGCGAGCTCAGGAACCTAGTCCCTATTGTTCTCAGAGAGCGAAGCTTGGCTGTATTTTGCCAGCTCTGCCTTCTGATCCCAGGACACAACACCCCTCCCCCCATAGTTCGTCTCCTATCAGGTGACGTAGTCTTTTAAGTATGCTGGTGCCCTCCATTCCCTTAGTGATCGTCGGGGGGCCGGTACCGGACTGGCGGGGCCCCCATCGTGTGGTCCTCCCACACAAGGAGCTTGGATCTCCGGTAGTAGCTGTGGTGGTGACGGTGGCGGCTGTAACGGCGGTGGCAGCGGCGGCGGCGGTTCAGCTGTCTCTGGGACCCCCTCCGGACTCCGTGGTCTTTCAGGCGCTGGCTCCGCTGGCGGTGCCTGCAGCCGATCGGATGCTGGGGTGGCCGCGGCGTTTCCCGGTAACGGGGCCTGGATCCCTGTGTCGGGGTCTTGCCGCCTCCGGAGCTGGTCCACGTGTTTACGGAGGACCCTGTCCCCATCTGCTAGGACCTCGTATGACACTGGCCCGGTGGGTTTTAGGATGCGCCCGGCCAACCACTGAGGCCCCGCCCCGTAATTCCGGAAGTAGACAGGTTCCCCCTTCGGGGCGCCTCCCGGGTTTCGACCAGCTTTCTCTCTGGGGCTCGGTCCGGGTGGAGCCTGTCTAACAAAGTCGTGGGGCGGCGGCCCATCAATAGTTCTGCGGGGCAATGCCCGGAGATGGGGTTTGGGGTGGTGCGGTGTGTTAGGAGGAAGCGGGCCAGCCGGAACTCCCAATCCCCCTCTGTTATGCGGCTCAGGGCTTCTTTGGCGGTGCGTACCGTTCTCTCCGCCTGTCCATTTGTTGCCGGGTGGAAGGGCGCTGATCGTATGTGCCTGATTAGGTTCCTTGCGAGGAACGCTTGAAACTCAGCAGATGTGAACGCTGCCCCGTTGTCCGACACGATTGTGTCTGGCAACCCGTGCGTAGCGAATATTTTCCGCAGGGCCCTTATTGCTGCTTTGGCAGAGGTGGTAGACACTGGGCTTATTTCCACCCACTTCGAGTAGGAGTCTACCGTCACCATGAACTGAAGCCCCTGAAACGGCCCGGCAAAATCTACGTGTAGGCGTGACCACGGCTTGTGGGTAGACTCCCAGCTTTGGGTTGGCGCTCTCGGGGGATTGGGGCGGACTTCCTGACACCGTGTGCACCCTCGGACCCAGGTTTCAATTTCTGCGTCCATCCCGGGCCACCACACGTAGCTCCTTGCCAGAGCTTTCATTCGTACAATGCCGGGGTGGGCCTCGTGCAGCGTTTCTAGAACCCCTTGTCTCATGGGCCCCGGGATGACCACCCTGTCCCCCATAGTAAGCACCCTTTCAAGGCGGATAACTCTTCCCTCCTGGCTTTGTATGCCGTGAACTCTGGCCCTGTCTGTTCCGCTGGCCATCCCCTCACCACCCAGTTTAGGACCCGGGAGAGAATGGGATCTCGGGACGTGCGGGCGGCCACGTCTGCAGCCTGAAGGGGGGGGGTTGGCAGCTCCTCCATTAACAATACTGCGGGAGCTGGGGCCGGATCTTCCCCTGTATGCGGCAGCGGCAGGCGGCTCAAGGCGTTGGCATGACCCAGCGCCTTGCCCGGCCGATGCTCCAACCGGTACTGGTAGCCCGCTAAAAACAAGGACCAGTGCAACACCCGGGGCGACAGTACCTGCGGCGTTTGTTTGTCCGCCATGAACAGTCCCAAGAGCGGCTTATGATCGGTTACGAGCGTGAAGGGCCGCCCGTACACAAAGTTGTGAAACTTTTTAACCCCCGCCACCAGTGCCAAGCCCTCCCGGTCGATTTGCGCATAGTTCCGCTCCGCGGGGGACAGCGTGCGGGAGTAGTAAGCCACCGGGACTTCCCTCCCATCTGGTAGCTTGTGGGCCAAGACCGCCCCGACCCCATACGGTGATGCGTCGCACGCAAGGATTACTGGGAGCTTTTCATCAAAGTGGGCGAGTACAGCATTAGAAATCAAGAGTACTTTAACCCCCCGAAACGCCGCCTCCTCCCTCGCTCCCCATGCCCAAGGTGTCGCCTTATCCAGCAGCCTGTGCAGGGGTTCGGCCACGGCGGCTTTGTGTGGGAGAAAGGCGTGGTAAAAGTTCAGGAGGCCTAAGAACGCCTGGAGCTCTGCCTTGGACTTCGGGGCGGGGGCCTCCACGATGGCCTTCACCTTGTCCCTCGCCGGATGCAGGCCTGTTGCGTCTACCCGGTACCCCAAGAACTCCACCTCCAGCACCCCGAGGAGGCACTTTTCCCGCTTCACTTTCAGTCCCGCGGCTTGGAAGCGTCCCAGTACAGTTCGGAGGCGGGCGGCGAAGCTTTCAGGGGTGGTCGCGGTGATGAGGACGTCGTCGAAGAACGGCGTCACTCCAGGGATCCCTTTTAACAAATCGTCCATGAGATTTTGGAAGATTCCTGGGGCCACACTGACCCCGAACTGCAGCCGCTTCACCCTGAAGGCCCCCCGGTGGGTCACTATGGTTTGCGCCTCGGCAGTGGCCTCATCCACTGGGAGTTGCTGGTACGCCTGCGCGAGATCCAGCTTTCCAAATATGCGCGCCCCCCGCCAGTGTGGCTAAGACGTGGCTGACCACAGGTACGGGGTATGCGTGTGCCTGAAGTGCCTGGTTAATGGTGCGGATTTCCCCGTTTGGCTTTACGGGTGTCACAATCGGGGTCTCCCATCGAGCGTTCGGGACGGGCTCTAGGACTCCCTGGGCCACTAACCGGTCCAGTTCGGCCTCTATTTTAGGGCGGAGGGCCAGGGGCACGGTGCGGAAGCGCCGTCGGATGGGCGTCACTGTGGGGTCTAAGTTGAGCGACACCGGGGGCCCTTTATAACACCCCAGTTTCCCGTCAAAGGCCTCCGGGAATTCCTTGCACACCACCCCCCAGTCACGCATCCCACACTTATTCACTCCCCCAATCGTGATGCCTAGGGCCTCGAACCACGCCCGCCCCAGGAGACTCACGAGATTTCCCTCCACCACCACCAAGTCCAAGTTCCCCTCAAAGTCTCGGTACTGCACTCGGAAAGTGCCGACTCCCCGTATGGGGACAGGGTTCTTTTGAAAGTCCACCAAGCTTAGTGGTGATGGACGTAGAGGGGGTCCCCCTAACAGGCAAAGTCTTTTTAAAGTGTCCATGGAAATGATGGACGCCGCCGATCCCGAGTCCACTTCCGTGCAACAGGGGGACCCCTCGATCCGCACGGTTACTTGGATCTTCGGGGTAGAGGAGAGGTTGGGGTTGGGGAGGCGAAGTACCTGCAGTGGTTGGTCGGTGAGATGGTACAACTCGGCGACCTCTTCCGTCGTCTCGTAGGCGGTGGACGATGCGCGGTGCGGTGGGACCGACGATCTCGACTTCCGGGGGCCCTTGGACCGGCAGACCCGTGCGAGGTGTCCCTGCTTCCCGCACCCGTGACAGACAGCATCCCGGAACTTGCAGGATTTCCTTCCGTGGCCTTCCCCACAGCTGGCACAGACGGTCCGGTTGCCGGAAGGCTTGGCTGGCTCCCTGTTGGCCTGCTGGAACGGCGCCGGCCGGTGGTGTTGGGGTCTGAGGGCGAAGACCTCTTCGGTATCTGAGTCCCCGGGGCTGGGACTCCTCCCGACCACATGGGCGGCCGCGGCCGGGCGTTCTCCTTCAACGGCCTCGTGGGCTGTTGCGGCGTCGATGGCCTCGTCCAGGGAGAGCCTCCGGTAGCCAATCAACTTGCGCCGCAGCTTGGAGTCTGCCGAGCCCCACACGAACTGCATCAGCAAGTTGTCTTCCACCTTCGGGAACCCGCAGTCCACCGCGAGCGCCCTCAGCACGGCCAGGAAGGTGGCAACGGATTCCCCTTGGGCCTGGACTCGCCTCTGGAACTCCATCCTCTTGGCCAGGAAGGTCGGCCGGGGGCTGAAGTACACGTTGAGGACGTCCAGGATCTCCCCAAACGAGCTTTCCAAGGCCGTGCGGGGCACCAAGAGGCTCTTGGCGAGGCGGACGGTTTGGGTGCCGCACGCATTCAGCAGGAGCGATCGTTTCTTGTCTGGGTGGCGGATCTCGTTGAGCTCCAAATAACTGATGAGCTGGTCGACCCATGCGTCCCAGGTTTCTGGCTGCGACGGATCGAAGCGCTCGAGTGTTACATGAGAGGCGGCCATGGCTCTGTCTGGGAAGGCGTGCGCCGGGGCGAGCGGTGCGGTGCTGCTCTCGGGGTCAGCGACGCAATGCTCGGCGAGCGGTGTGGTGCTGCTCTCGGGGTCAGCGATGCGATGCTCGGTGGTGTCCTTTTCGTCGCTCATGGAGTCACGGAAGGCGTTGAAATCCCACCTTCGTCGCCACTGTAAAGTACTGGGTTTCGGGCCTCATGACTCGGACGACGACATAAGAGAAGACACGTTTATTCGTACTTCACACAAGACAAGAACAAACAGTAACGGCCGGAGGCCAACTATATACAGTTAGGGGGGGACGGCCCCATATTCCTATTGGCGGGTTTGAATCGCCCGCCAATGCTGCCATTGGTTCTCTACTGGCGAGCTCAGGAACCTAGTCCCTATTGTTCTCAGAGAGTGAAGCTTGGCTGTATTTTGCCAGCTCTGCCTTCTGATCCCAGGACACAACAGTTTCAATTAGCAATCCATGCAAATTAGGATTTAAAATGGAAAGTCTGATAGACCTCCTCTCTTAGTAGAGAGAGAAATGGACATGAACGGCCTGCATAGATTTCAACCTTGGCAACCTTTTAGGTCAGAACTTGTAATTATGAGTAAAAGAATGGTTCTCCACAGGAAAAACTTTTACTGGGAGGTGGGGGCTTGAGTAAAATAATAAGTCAGCTGTCCTCCAGTCTCCCAGAGGCATTAGTCCCAGTGCCCCCACCCTTATCCCACCAAAGTATCACCACAGGAGCACGGCCACCACCAGCCTGAGAGAGCTTTTGCAGCCTCTGCTCCCATCCCTGATAGTGGCTATCTTGCTCATACAGCAAACGAGTACACCGCGTCCTTATGACAGCAACACAGTTACCATGACCCCAAAAGAGGGCTGGAAACAGAAGATTTTTTTTTCAGTGCAAAACGCTGGATATATAAAACGGCTTCTAGTATGCATCTGTTCCGTTTAGATCTGCTAGTCCTGGCTTTGCAGAAACTTAAAAACCACTTTCTGTAATTACATGATTTCACCGTAACATGCAAGCTGTTCCTGTATATGCAGTGGTCCTAGGATGGTCAGTTCGTGCTGGGAAAATTCCTGGAGGTTTGGGGGATGGAGAATGTGGACAGTAGGCTCTGGGAAGGAGAAAGACCTCAGTGGGGTATAATGCCATACAAGCTGCCCTCAAAAGCAGCAGTTTTTCTATAGGGGAACTGATATCTGTAGTCTGAAAATGAGAGCCAGTTTGGTATAGTGGTTAAGTGTGCAGACTATAATCTGGGAGGACCGGGTTTGATGGCAAACCTAAATGGTCCCCTAGTGGCCCTCCATATTATCAGTGTGTGGGGGAATACACATCCTTTAAGAACCTCTCTTTTCTTCTTTAAAATGCTAACAGCATTGGGAGCCCCAGGTCCAACTTGCAAAACAAAGAAGGGTGATATTCCCTATCTCTTCCCTGCATAGTCTTGATCTAAACTGGAACTGCACACGCATGCAGTTTTACCTTTTACAGTCTGTTTTAGCCCTTGGCTTAAACTGGCTTAAAGATTTGTTGTCAGGATGAAGGCAGATGGCATTATGTTCACCGCCTTCTGCTCCATAGAGAAGGGTGGGATACAACTAACAAAAAAATACCAACAGTGAATACATTTGTTGAGGGGATGGGCCATCACCTTTTCCCCAGCTTCAAAATAATGCAGTGTAAGTGCTGCTGATATGAAGGGTTACCAACCTGCAGGTAGTAGCAGGAGATCTCCTGGGATTATAACTGATATCCAGGCGACAGAGATCAGTTCACCTGGAGAAAATGGCCACTTTGGAAGGCATTATACCCCGTTGAAGTGCCTCCCCTCCCCAAACCCCACCCATCTCAGGCTCTACCCCCTAAATCTCCAGGTATTTCCTAGCCTGGCAACCCTAGATATGTGCCACACCCTGCTGAAGAAGCATGAAGATAATTCTTTCTTTCTAGAGAGACAGCATGGTGTAGTGGACTCTTATCTGGAGAACCAGGTTTGATTCCCCACTCCTCTACATGCAGCCAGCTGGGTGATCTTGGTTCAGTCACAGTTCTCTCAGAGCTGTTCTCTCAAGAGTAGTTTTCTCAGAGCTCTCTCATCCCCACTGACCACACAGGGTGTCTGTTTTGGGGAGAGGAAGGGAAGGAGATTGTAAGCCGCTCTGAGACTCTGAGTGAAGGGCGGGGTATAAATCCAGCTCTTCTTCTTCTATACAGTTTTAAGCCATCCTTCCTCCAAAGCAGTAGAAAGAGCATCCATGATTGTTCATGCCTCCACTTTAGCTTACTTGTGAGCTAAGCTACCCTGTGAGGTAAGTTAGGTTGATGCAAAGTGACTGGCACAACATCATGCAGTAACCTTAATGGCTCAGAGGGGATCCTAGTCTGAGGCTATACCCACTAATCCAAAACTGTGGAACGGCCCATCGGCCAGTGCATGTTTACCCAAAAGTGAGTCTCATTGAATTCATTGAGGGTTTTTTCCCCACACACAGCCACAGCTTTATGGCCACATCCAAGCCATGATTACCCAGAAATGAGTCCCACTGATTTACTTTCACATATGAGAATTTAGGATTCGTATGGCTTTTCCACAGAATGTGTTTCTCTAATGGTTTTCATGTAAGAACATATCATTCCCTCTTAACTCACCATGGTATGTGGCAAAGTCCTCTTGTCAGAGGAATGCAGACTCACTGATCAGGACTGCAGATATGTCCGTGGGATTCAGATAGTGAGGGGGTTTTTAGAAACAGATGGCATTTTACTTTTTTTCCTCTCCAAGGAGTCACTTTACAGCACAGCGACTTCCAAAATGTCTGCCTGCTTGCCAAGACATCTATGTTTTTAAGACACATACCAAGTTAAAAAGGCCATCCATATTGTAGCATTATCTAACTCCTAGCTGCCGCTATTAATGGACACAGAAGTCTGATATGTTCAGCCAGTGCCATCTTGTGGATCCCGCTTTCAAGCACTCTGAAAAAGAAAGAAGTTGTTACTATTAGAGTCACAGAAAAACCAGAGAGTCATCTTCTCTCTGATACGTCCACAGATGTTCAAAACAATCTGTTCCCTTTCGAATAATTCATTTTGTGTCAGGTCACACAGTAAATATTGTCTGCCCCTCTGAGCAGGTTTCACTGTCTTTGGGAGGGGTGCACACTTCCATGAAATGGAATGGTCTGTTTCTAAAATCTGTATGCCATCATGTAATTCAGTTGAGTACTTCGAGGCTTATAAAACTAGACATGAAGCACTATTCAAACACAAACAAACATTTTTAAGATGAAAAGTTAAAATCAGTGCAGAATCAACAGTCTTAAATAAGACAATTAAAGAAAATCCAGGTAAGACATAAATATGGGGGTGGTTTTCACACACAGAGGAGCTTGTGTGGTTTCCTTGCTGCTGGTGTGGCTACAGATAGAGGGCAGTGTAAACAGGGCTTTCACATGGCAGGTTTCCCTGCAGTTGCACTGCCCCAGTCCCCCAGCACTGGTCCCGACCCCTTTCCTGGCACAACAGGACTTCTGTATTCTTTTTTAAAAAGACAGTAGAATAGCTTTATTTCAATACTACGAGTAAGGCCCGTTGTGGGAAGAAATACAACGAGCTCTAGAAGGAAGCTCCAGGTGAGTGTCCCAGCTGTGGCTGGTGGGGCAGCAAAGGGAAGGGGAAAATAGAGGGAGGCGAGCCATGTTTATTTCCTTCTGTTTAGCTATAAGGCAGGGCTGTCTCAAGGCATTTTGCCACCCCAAGTGGGTAGTATCAAATCATTTTGCTGCCCCAAGTGGGTAGTATGGGAGGACAGCCTCATGGTAACAGGTATGGTTCCCTCCACCCCTGACTTATACTGATTTGGGGTTAAGCAGTGGCAGCTAAGGTAGAAATCCACCTCCTCCTATGCCATGTCTTTAGGGTTCCGAGGGTCTGGAAAGCGGTTCCATAGCCAGTTACAGGGTTGCCAACTCTGGGTTGGAAAATATCTGTAGATTTGAGGGGTAGAGCCTGGGGAGGGCAGGGTTTGGGGTGTGGAGGGACCTCACCAGGGTATAATGCCATACAGTCCATTGCCCAAAGCAGCCATTTGCTCCATGAGAACTGATCTTGGAGATCTCCAGGTGCTGCCTGGAGACTGGCAATACTAAGGGGAGGGCCAGAGTGTAGATTTGAGGGGTAGAGCCTGGGGAAGGCAGGCTTTGGGGTGCAGAGGGACTTCAGCAGGGTATAATGCCATAGAGTCCACTGCCCAAAGCAGCCATTGTAATAGTTGGGAAATTTTCTGTAGGGGAAATGATGTGCTGTGGCTGGGGAACACGGAGATTTCTGGGAGATCTCCAGGCCCCACAGGGAGATTGGCAACTCCAGTGACTGTTTAAGGGAAATTGTACTTTACCTCAGGACATATTCAGTGACTCACAACAGCAACAGCAAACTGTTTAGAATGTTAGTGGCAAAGGCCAATCAGGCTGCATATGCAAATGACCTCTGTGTTCTGACTGGTTATTGGGGGGAGAGTAACAGCAAACTGTTTAGAATATTGGAAGCGAGACTCAGGCAACACAGCCAGTAGATAGGGACAGCTTCTGAGTGACAGATCATGGAGCCAAAGGCTGTGGGCGCCGTGTGGAATGTTCAGGAGAGTCCATGACCAAAACAGATTTATTATATAGAGAGATGCTGTTGTAACAATAGGTGGAAGAGGTTATGTGAATTACCAACTTTCATTTTAAAAAACAAAATAAGTCTCTAGCCTCTTACTTTGAGAAGATATGCCTTTCCCCTTATATCTCTGCAAGGGAAAGGGCTAGAGTAATGCTTTTTAAAAATAAAACTAAGAATGCAAAGAACTTATTGTTACACCTATTGTTACAACAGTTGAGCAACATAATCCAGATTTTCCCATCCACAAAGAAGCCCTCCAAGCTTTGCTGTGATATTTCCCAAATTTGGAGCAATGCAGATCTGAGAAAGATCAGAGGAAAACTGAGGGGACCTTGGCACAAATGTACCGCAATGTTGTGGGAAAGAGGGGGGACAGTACATCCCAACAGCATTGTACCTTGGCAGGTAACCCAGGTGGAAACTTTCCCTATCATAAACTTAGGATATACCCCCAAAATTTTGCCATAATATGGAAGGTTTTACAATTCTCAAAAGCGTGCAAGATAGCGAGCCAGCAACCTTCTTTGGGAAGGTAGTTCTAAAGTATAGGGCCAATTACATAAAAGGGCCAGTGGCAGACCCTTAAATGCTGGTTCAACCCTGTCCCCAAACTTACATTCTATACTACATTCTACACTACACTCGAGCTTAACCCTGTAATTATCTCGGGGTATTTTTTGTTTCCACATTATATTATATTGAGGTCAACCCAGTTTCACCCAACACTTGTCCCAGGATAAATGGATGCAGTTATAACCAGGTATAAATGCAAGGTATTGTGTTGCAAGTTGAACTTTGATAAAACTAGGGACGAGATTCAAGTATGGAAAGGACCTACCTCTGTGATTGTCTGGTTCACAAGTTATGTTGTTCCACTTGAGAGCTTACCTATAAGCTATTAGAATAAACATTTCTCCTGACAGAGGGAGCTGCAACAGTCAGTAAGAAAATGGAAATGTAGCTTCTGGTCAGAGGTCAGAGAACTCAGGGAAGAGTAGTTATGCTTGTTGCCAGTTTCTTTCAGAATGAGCCAGGCCTCAGTTGTCTTTGAATGATCCATGAAAACATAAATATTCAACGTCGCTCATATTAACAAAATATTGTGAGATAAGTTTGGGCCAGCCAGCAGCAGGTTATATAGATGTTTTGATGAGGGAAAGCTTTGCACAAATTGATTTATTGGAAAGGAAGACTTCCAGGCCTGAGGAGTGTGTGTGTGTGTGTGTGTACACAGAGAGAGAGGGAGAGATGACAGGCATGCAGGAAAGACACTGAAAAAGGGCAGTGTTGTGTACTCAGAGAAGCCCGCACATGTGGCCAGGCAAACACGCGGTCAGGCGAAGAAACCCGAGTTTCGCTGCCAGAGACAATAGCCCGAACGGATCCTAGCATGCACCTATAGGAACACTAGGATCCTAGGAGGGACCTATGGGTCTAAGGGTGCACTGTAAATATCCAATCACGGGTGTGGGTGTGTGTTTCGGTGTGGTGTGCTGTGAGTTGCAAATATAAGCTGGCATGCAAGCCGGCAAATCCATCTCTTCTTCTTCTTAAATAAAGTATGAGCTGAATCACTACGCTTCGCATCAGTCTCAGTACTTTATACTGGCAACAAAGGTGGGAGTTTAATGAGCGAGCCTGACTCCAACCCGGCATCGAGCACCGACCCAGCAATGGACACCACACCCCACACCGCTCCTGAGCAGCACCACACCATGCCCCGATTTATGGGACATCACTCACCATCACGCCGCAGAGTCATGGCCATCGATCCAGGAATCCTCACAGTCTTCGACCCCACTCACCCTGAGTTCTGGGAATCGTGGATAGACCAGCTCAAGAGCTTCATCTCCTACAATGATGTAACCGATGCAGGCAAGAAACGGGACCTACTCCTCAGCACGTGTGGAGTGGCCACCATCCGCCTAGCGAAGAGCCTCCTGGCGCCAAAGAAGATCAAGGAGAACACCTACGAGGAAATCATCACAGTGATGGAAGGGAAACTCACAAGCCTTTTGGGACTGGCATGGTTTGGGCCCCTGGGTTTTGCTGTGACGGGCATCCATGCCCTACAGCCACAGGACTTTGATGCAGTCTGCCAGGACTTTCTGGGAGTTTTTGATAGCACGCTTGGCCGTTACTCTGGACCCTGTGTTTCCCTGGACCTAGACCCTGTGGTGCAGCTGATCAGAATTAAAGCCAGGCGGGCCCCAATCGTGCTTCAGCCAAAGGTAGAAGCCGAACTGGATCATCTGGTCGAGCAGGGGGTGTTGGAACCGGTCCTGTACGCTCACTGGGAAACCCTATTGTCACTCCACTTAAATCGAATGGGGACATACGCATTTGTGCTGACTATAAATGCACCATTAATAGGGCACTTCAAGACCACGCATACCCAGTACCGGTGATCAGCCAAGTCTTGGCTTCCTTGGCAGGGGCACGGGTTTTTGGCAAGTTGTTTCTGGCTCAAGCCTGCCAGCAGCTGCCAGTTGATGATGCCTCAGCTGAGGCACAGACTATTGTAACACACAGGGGGGCTTTCCGGGTCCAGCATCTGCAATTTAGGGTGAGTGTGGTGCTGGGGATTTTCCAGAACCTTATGGATTGTCTGCTTAAAGGGATCCCAGGAGTTCAGCTGTTCTTTGATGACATTCTGATCGGGGTTCCGGACTCCGAGAACTTTGTGGAGCAGCTCTGGACTGTTCTTGAGCGTTGTGGCACTGCAGGGCTAAGGGTGAAGAGGGAGAAGTGCATCCTGGGAGTGCCCCAGGTGGACTTCTCGGGCTCTACAGTCGATGCCCAGGGAATACACCCCACACAGGACAAGATCCGCACCATCAGCGAGGCCCCCACTCCCTCCTCGAAGGCGGGCTCCAGGCTTTCTTGGGGCTCTTGGAATTTCTATCATTCCTTTCTCCCCCACAAAGCCACCATTGCAGAGCCGCTGCACCGGCTTCTGGACAAACAGGCTCCCTGGGTCTGGGGCCCTGCTCACGCCGCTGCTTTCAGGGCAGTCAAGGACTTGTTGGTATCCAACGCTGTGCTCACCCATTTCGACGAGTCCCTGCCCGTGGTGTTGTCCTGTGATGCATCTCCCTATGGAGTGGTGGCAATCATGGGTCACCAGCTGGCTGATGGCCACAAGGTTCCCGTGGCCTACTATTCCCACACTCTGTCAGCTGTGGAGCATAACTACGCTCAGATTGACAAGGAGGCCCTTGTGATCATTGCGTGAAGTCTATGGCGTAAAGAAATTTCACAACTTCCTCTGTGGCCGGCCATTCACGATCGCCACTGACCACAAGCCCCTACTGGGGCTGCTCGCCCTGGACCACCAAACCCCTCAGATCTTGTCCCCCCTGGGTTCTCCGCTGGTCGCCGTTTCTCACAGGGTACCAGTATGAGCTTGTCCACCGTCCCGGTAAGGCAATGGAACATGCCAATGCTTTGACCCAATTCTTCTGCCCTCCTCCGACCCCTGACCCTGCCCCCACCCATCACATCGCCCTGCTGGAAGACCTGCCCAACTTCCCAGTCTAGTGGGGGAGGTTGCCCGCCACTCTGCCAGGGATCACATTCTCTCCCAGGTCCTCGACTGGGTGGGGAGGGGGTGGCCTGTGGGCCAGATGGGTCCTGAATTTGTGGTTTTTGCTGGCTGCAGGGATGAGCTGTCATCCCACAAGGGGTGTTTATTGTGGGGGAGTCGGGTGGTGATTCCACAGCCGCTGCAAAGCCATGTACTAACCGCTTTGCACAAGCACCACCCAGGGATAGTAAGGATGAAGGCCCTGGCCTGGAGTTATGTATGGTGGCCAGGCCTAGATGCACAAATAGAAGACACCGTTAAGCAGTGCCAGAAGTTCCAGGAGGTCACGGCTGGAGCCCCTGACAGCTCCGGTGCGACCCTGGGAGTTGTCCCACAAGCCATGGGCCCGACTTCACCTGGACTTCACCGGGCCATTCCAGGGGCAGATCTTTTTCATCCAGGTGGACACGTACATAAAATGGTTGGAGGTGATACCCATCTCCTCCACCTTGTCCTGGTCCGCCATCAAAGCAATGTGGCAGATTTTCAATTCCCACGGAACTCCAGACTCTTTAGCAATGGACAATGGCACCACCTTTACATCGGCCAAGTTCATGGAGTTCATGGAGTACTACAGGATCCAGCACATCTGCTCTGCACCTTTCCACCCCGCTACCAATGGCCAAATGGAGCGGATAGTCCGCACAATGAAAGAGGCACTATGCCACATGGACCGGGGTGACTGGGACTACCAACTGGCAGCTTTCCTGTTTGGCCAGCACACCACAATGCACTCTGCCACCAGTCGCAGCCCTGCGGAGCTGCTCATGGGTCGCCGTCTGACTGGAGGATAAAAGAATAATGTAGGCTGCTTCAGACCCCACTGTGGAGGAAGGTGGGTTATAAATGCACTAAAAGAATATATATAGCTGAAGATGTGGGGCAGATAAGAGGTAGGTTGGTGAATGGCTGAAGAGAGAATGAGGCGGGGAGAGGCTATGGGGATTGACAAGAGGAGGGAAAGAAGCTAGGAAATGCCTTCCCTTTCCTTTATTATTAAGCTTGTATGATCAAAGGTTTTGAGCATAAAACCAACACATCACAAAAGAGCAAAGAAACAAAACCAATGTTACAAAACACAACAGAACAGACAAATGGCTAAATCAGATCAATAAAATACATTCAGCCATGTTGGTCTGAAGCAACAGAACAAAGTTTTAGTCCAGTGGCACCTTTAAGACCAACAGAGTTTAATTCTGGGTATAAGCTTTCGTGTGCATATATCTGTAGAAGTGTGCATGCACATGAAAGCTTGTACCCAGAATTAATAAAATACATGTATCTCATAAAAGCCTAAAACACACTGGATAAAATATATCAGTGGAGCTATACAATTTATCAAAAGAGCAAGACAGACACTGTGCCTGGGTCTGAAAAGATGATAATGTTGGTGCCACATCAGTATCTCTCAGGAGGGACTTCCATAACTAGGGGGCCATCGTAGGAAAGGCTTCCAGCCTGGTCGTCCCCTGCTTGTACACTAAATGCGGGACACAGTTGGCAAAAGACTTTCCCAATGAATGCCTCATTTAATGGTCAGGTTTCTATGTGAGAAGAACAAAGACAGTCCTTCAGATACACAGACTCCAGGCCTTTTGAATCCCAAATATTAGTCCTTATATTATTTTTTTTTTTTTTTTGGGGGGGGGGGGTCAATGAACTATGCACTTTCCCAGAAGCTATGTAAAATCATTACAAATGTGTGTTTTCCCTACATACAAAGTTTTAAGAATGAGTAATCCAGGAGCCAGAAAGAGACTCTTCATAAAGAACATTTTCAAAAGCAGGTAAATACATACTTTGCAATGAAAAACTTCCAGAAACCTGATACAACTGAGTGGCAAACCTCCTTGAAATGGGTCTTCTGGCCATGCCTGTCCAACGTGCCCTGCTTTTCCAGCATTGCAATACAGCCAGGATCCTTCAGCCCTCAATTAGGGTTCCCAAACTCCAGGTGGGATCTGGAGATCTCCTGGGACTACAACTTGTCTCCAGGCTAGAGAGATCAGTTTTCCTGGAGAAAATGGTTGTTTTTGAGGGAGGACTTTATGGCATTATACCCTCCTGAGGTCCCTCCCCTCCTTCCTTCCCAGGCTCCACCCCTAAATCTCAAGGAAATTCCCAACCCAGAGCTGGCAGCCCTAGCCAGCATTGCTAATGGAGGACTGTTGCAATGCAGCCAGGGTGTAAGATGACACTCAGGTTCAGATCTACAACATGCTGAAGCTTGTGAGATTTCAGAGATGCAGGCCAGGAGCTCAGAGAAACTGGAATTAGCTGTCACTTATAAATGGCCCCAGCAGAGTATCCTTCACTAATGCTGCAGAGACTTATACATAATTAAAAGCAAGAGGAATACAGTCATGACATGTCACAGCCAGAAAGCAAGCAATCCAGCCTTCTTGTCAAACAAGAATGATGAACAATGCTCTTGACAGATGCCGCCACTTGTGTCCAACTCTCAGCTTCCAACAGAAGCCTTGTTGTCATGTGGGCATAAAGCTTGTCAAAGAAGCCACTTCTGCAAAGGGACCCTACCACCCAAATACAAAAGTGAACAAAGTAGTGTATGAAACGATATCAACACTTTATCGTATCAGGAGTCCCAGAGAACAGGAAAGCAAAATCACAAGTGCAGTTGTGGCTTATAACAAATACGCAAGGTATGAAAATTATCGCATAAATGGCTCTAATGGTATAATTATCCCAGTAGCCCTTAGCTATTCAGTTGCCAGATACAGCAAATCATGACTGGCCATTCAAGAGCTAACATACACAAAGGTGAAGTCTCTGTACCCAAAGTCAGTTCTGTCTGTGGAGTACCATTGAAATCCAGACATTCTTCAAAACCTGGACAAAGAAAATCTTTATTGACAAATATTAGGGACATAAATGAATGTATCCCGAGTTTAAAAATCACAAAACTTGTTGGTTCTAGATGTTTAAATGCTGGGAGAGTTGCTCTGGCTCAGTAGCACAGTTCTACTCTCCCAAGCCATGGAAGAGGCTGACTGCAACACAGCCGTGCTAGTCTCAAGTGACCATACGGTAGGAATAACATTTGGTTAGACTATAGCCATTGTGGAAAAGACCATAGGGTGCAAAGAACAGCTGTGTGGGCCAAGCATTTTTCTTAACTCAGCCTTACTAGGCAGTAAGAGCATAGGTCAGTCGTGGATGATTGATGGGTACCAGCTATGGTACCTAAATGGAACCTCCACATTCAGAGGCAGTAAAGGAGAATTTAAAGCACAGTTAGGCATGCTGAAAGATCAACATAGAAATACATTAACTGAACAAGACAAATAAAGAAAAGACAGGAACAATACACTTAAGAACTATACAGGAGGAGACACAGGAAGAGATGAAAGGATGACGGATCCATTCCAAAAAGAATCTTTCTAAGAAGAACCTACATTTTTAGAAAGTGCACTGAAAGCTACACTGAGAGCAGTTGGGAGAAACCAATCACCAGGAGTGGATGGGGTATCAATAGAGCCAAGCCACAGAAACAGAGTCCATCAAAATCTTAACAAGAATATGCCAACAAATATGGGGGGAAAAACAATGGCCTGCAGGCTGGAAACGCTCAATCTACATTCCAGTTCTGAAAAAGATGTCAAAGACTGCAGCAATTATCAGACCATTGCATTAATTTCTCACATGAATAAAGTGATGCTCAAAATCTTACAACAAAGACTATTACCATCTATAGTATGAGAAATGCCAGATGTTCCATCTGGCTTCAGAAAAGGAAGAGGCACTAAGGATCATATTTCAAATTTATGCTGATTACTGGAGCATATGAGAATTTCAGATGAAGAAAATCATCTTGTGTTCCATAGATTACAGCAAAGCTTTGGACTGTGTGGTTCAGAAAAAGCTATGGCTGGTTTTAAAAGAAATGGGTGTGCCGCAACATCTGATTGCTCTGATGTACAACCTGTACTCTGGACAAGAAGCTACTGTTAGGACAGAATATGGAGAAACAGAAGGGCTACTTATTAGCCAAGGTGTCAAGCAGTGATGTATTTTGTCTCCCTATCTCATATCAAAAGAATATATCATAAGGAAAACTGGATTAGATTTAGATGAAGGTGGAGTGAAAACTGGTGAAAGGAACAGAATTTGAGATATGCAGATGACACCACATTGTTGACAGAAAATAGTGAAGACTTGAAACGACTACTGGTGAAATGCCAAAACAGGAATGACCAGTGGGGAATTATATAATGTTAAGGTTAATGATGAAGAAATTGAGATTGCTCAAGTTTTCCTATTCCTTGATTCCATCATCAACCAAAAAGGGGACTGTTAAGTATGAGACTTAATGCAGGAGGTAAGTTCAAAGTGATTCAGCTTTATTTAGCTCCAAGGTTTAGACCAGCTAAGGACTAGACCAGCTAGACAACAAAACAGTCAAAAGCAGCGATTTATGTACAATCCTGGCTGAGGTAGCCACGCCCACAATAATAATGATACCCAATAACAATAGTGCATAATAACCAATCATAGCTTAGAAATAAGGACCAATCATTTCTTACTTCTATCACCAATCAGAGATGTTCCCTCCATAAGCCCTTTGATTGGGCAACACTTTGGATCCGCATAATGAGCACCTGCTCTGCTTATGCTAGCCTCATGTCTATGAAGACATAACAACTCCTCCCCCCTTAGATGGAACACACTCGTAATCAGACAAGTAGGGAGGGGCTCTTCTGCTTCGCACCGACCGTCTTAACTCTGGGGCTTCTGCTGGTTCAGGGTCTGTACTAGGCTCAGCGCCAGGCATTGCTGGGCTGTTAGGCTCTCCAGGGTCCATGAGTCCAGGGTTCTGCCCTGACTCAGGTTCTTGCCGAGAACCAGCAGCACTCACCTCGTCCAGAGGCGAGTGGGACTGCTCCCTGGGCCCATATGGATCTCCGGACACTCTATCCTGTTCTGCAGGAGACCACCGTTGCCGGAGCTGATCTATGTGGCAGCATATCTTTCGGCCGTCAGATAGCCTCACCACATACATCCTAGACCCTAATCAATTTGTGACTTCAGCAGGAAGCCACCGGTGCCCCTCGGAATAGTTTCTGGCAAAGACCCAGTCTCCGGGCTGGAACTCCCTGGATGGTACGGCCAGTTCGGGTCTTACAGTTCTGCTACCATCCAGGTCCGGGTGCAGGCGGTCGAGGAGGGTTGTGAGCTTCCTCCCCATGAGCAGCTCGGCCGGGCTTTTCCCTGTGGCAGAGCTCGGTGTTACATGCTGCCACAGGAGGAAATCGGCCACACGATGGTCCCAATCCTCGCCTTGTAGTCGGGCGAGGGTCTCCTTAGTTGTTCGAACCATCCGCTCCGCCTGGCCGTTCGAAGCAGGATGGAACAGCGCTGTTGTGATGTGCCGGATACCATATCCCTCTAGGAAATTGGCAAACTCCCTAGAGGTCAGTTGAGGGCCGTTGTCACTGACGACCACTTCAGGTAGCCCATGTGTGGCAAAAAGTTGGCACGAAGCCTTTATTAGGTTTGCCACTGTAGTGGACCTCATGGGGACTACCTCAAGCCATTTCGAATACGAGTCCACGACCACCAGGAGCATTTGGCCATTGATTGGCCCCGCAAAGTCAAAATGCAGCCTTGACCAAGGCTTTTCAGCTCTCACCATGGCTGCTAGTGGTGTGTGCGGAGGATCAGGCCGGGATTGCTGGCAACTCATACAGCCTCGAACTCTTTCTTCTATGTTGGCGTCAAGTCCAGGCCACCACAGGTATCCCCTGGCCAGGGCTTTCATATGTACAATCCCTGGGTGCCCGGCATGCAGGGACTCAAGCACCCTTTCTCTTAGTTTGGGGGGAATCACCACCCTATTTCCCCACAGGATGCATCCTTTAGAAATGGACAGTTCAGTCCTTCTCCCCCAATACGCCTTGAACTCAGGCTCTAAACAAACACTTGGCCACCCCCTCCACACCCAGTTTAAAACATGGGACAGTATTGAGTCCTTCTGAGTGTAGGCAGCAATGTCCGCGGACCAAATTGGAGACTGCGACAGTTCATCTAGAGCGCAGATGTCTGCAGTTGGAGCCGGGTGCAAACCAGTCTCAGGCAGGGGGCAGTGGCTCAGGGCATCAGCGTGTGCGATCCACTTTCCCGGTCTGTGTTCCAAGTCGTATTCGTACACCGCCAGGAACAGAGCCCACCTCAGCATTCTGGGCGACAATATGTTGGGCGTGGGGCGGTCAGGGGCAAAGATTCCCAGTAGCGGCTTGTGGTCAGTTACCAGAATGAAACGGCGGCCGCACAAAAAGTCATGGAATTTTTTGACCGCACTCACAAGCGCTAAACCCTCTTTGTCTATTTGTGCATAGTTTTTTTCTGCACCACTCAATGATCTGGAATAATAAGCAATCGGTGCTTCAGATCCGTCAGCCATTACGTGGCTCAAAACTGCCCCAATACCAAATGGTGATGCATCAGCCGCAAGAACCAACATTTTATTTTCATCAAAATGAATTAGAACGCTGTTAGATGTTAGTTTTTTAACATTTTTAAAAGCTTCTTCCTGTAGCCGTCCCCAAACCCATTTCGCACCTTTATTTAATAAGCGATGTAATGGCTCGGCTACCGACGCTTTATGTGGCAAAAATGAATGGTAAAAGTTGATTAGCCCTAAATAGGCTTGTAGCTCTGTTTTGTTCTTAGGTCTGGGCGCGTTGTGTATAGCAGACACCTTTCCTGGGGTTGGGTGTACTCCTTGTTCGTCAATTTTGAACCCTAAGAACTCGACACTGAAGACCCCAATAGTACATTTTTCCCTTTTTATGCACAATCCAGCTTTATTGAAACACTGTAGAACATTCCTGACCCTTTCAAGCAGTTCTTCGTCACTCTTTCCCGCAATAAGCACATCATCAAAATAGGGAATCACTCCCTTCAGACCTCTGAGCAGCCCTTCCATCAATCCCTGGGAGATCCCAGGTGCGACATTTACCCCAAATTGGAGGCCCTTGACTCAAAATGCACCTCTATGAGTAACAATAGTTTGTGCTTCGGCAGCATTGCTATCAACGGGCAACTGTTGATATGCCTGGGCAAGGTCTAACTTTGCAAAAACCTTGCCTCCCCCCAAAGATGCAAGTACATGGCTTATCACGGGTACAGGATATGAGTGTTATTGCAACGCCTTATTAATTGTACATTTATAATCTGCACAAATACGTATGGAACCATCGGGTTTGACAGGAGTAACGATGGGCATTTCCCATTTACTGTACGGAACTGGCTCTAAGACCCCTTGCTCTATGAGCTTGTCAATTTCCGATTCTATTTTTGGTCGCAACGCTAACGGTACCTTTCTGTATTTTAGCCTGACAGGCCTAACATTTGGATCCAACTCAAATGAAACCGGGGGACCTGTATAGGTTCCCAGCTGTTTTGCAAAAACCTGAGGAAACTCGTCATACAAACAATTCCATTTATCATAGCACACTGCATTTATACCAGAAATAGCAATGCCCAACGGCTCAAACCAATCAAGCCCCAACAGGCTTACCCTGTCCCCCTCTGCAACAATCAGGGACAGAGCCGCCTTACGCTCTTTGAAACAGACTTCAAACTCCGCCTCACCTGCCAACGGGATCCGGTGCCCTTGAAAATCTGCAAGGCGGGCATCGGTTGGCAGGAGGAGGCGGCGACTTTGGCTGGGGAAAAGATGATCTAAGGTGCACATGGAAATGATGGTTCTAGTCAACCCGGAATCGACCTCGAACGGGCAGGCAACGCCGTCGAGGAACAAGGTGGCAGGCAACGCCGTCGAGGAACAAGGTGACAAAGATCTTCTTCCTCCGGGGTGCTCCCATGGTGAGGACAGGCAATGAAGGGAAGTTGGACGACAAAGTTGGTTTTCAGAACGACTGGAATGAAGAGCAGGTTGTGTTGACCTTGCTTCGGAATTGAGAGCGCTGTGGAGATGAAGTAGGCGGCAATCTCTTCGACTTGCAGACTCTGGCGATGTGCCCACGTTTTCCGCAAGCTCGACAAACCAACTCTCTGGCCCAACAGGTGTCGCGCTCGTGCTTCCCGCCACAACCCAGGCACTGACGCGCTGGCGCAGTCTTCACTCTGGTTCACGGCTGGCTGCTGGAACAAGGCTCTCGTACATCATCAATGGCAGGCACTGGCTCACGGTCCTCGACCTGTAGGTGGATGCTGGAATCGGCTGTTGCAGGCCGCTGTCGTACCTCTCACGTTGACCTTTCAGCAGTCTCAGTGGCGATGGCTTCCTCAAACGCGACCTTGAATGTCAGCGTCTTGAGGGCAAATAAACGTTGCTGCAGCTTGGCATCACGGTGACCGCAGACCAATCGGTCTCGTAGGGCTGTCTCGAGATCATAGAAATTGCAAGCCCTCGCCAACTTCCTCAGTGCCGCCACAAATTCGGCTACAGATTCGCTGGAGGCCTGCCGCCTCTCGTAAAACGTGTGCCGGGAAGCGATCTCGGAAGGCTGCGGCGCAAAGTGGCCCTTCAATTTCTCCGTCAATGTGGTGTACGGCACGGTTTTGATATCATCAGGTGTGACAAGCGAGCGGGCGATGTCGAACACCTCCTTGCCACACGAGCTAAGTAGCGTGGCTCATTTCTTCGCATCATCCGTCACTCCGCCACTCTCGAGGTGAAACTCGAACCGGGTGAGGTATGCTTCCCAATCTTCAGTCACCAGATCGAATGGCTCGAACCGATGCTTGGAGCCCATCGCAGTGCCTTCTGGAGCGGACGGCTCCCTCAGAGGCTCGCGGTCAATCGGAACTTCCTCCGTGATTCTTTCAGCGGGGCTGCCTACCCGCTATATCCCACCTTCGTCGCCACTTGTTAAGTATGAGACTTAACGCAGGAGGTAAGTTCAAAGTGATTCAGCTTTATTTAGCTCCAAGGTTTAGACCAGCTAAGGACTAGACCAGCTAGACAACAAAACAGTCAAAAGCAGCGATTTATATACAATCCTGGCTGAGGTAGCCACGCCCACAATAATAATGATACCCAATAACAATAGTGCATAATAACCAATCATAGCTTAGAAATAAGGACCAATCATTTCTTACTTCTATCACCAATCAGAGATGTTCCCTCCATAAGCCCTTTGATTGGGCAATACTTTGGATCCTCATAATGAGCACCTGCTCTGCTTATGCTAGCCTCATGTCTATGAAGACATAACAGGGACTGCACCCAAGAAATCAGAAGGAGACTGAGACTGGGAAGGGCAGCCATGAAGGAGCTGGGAAAGATCCTTAAGTGTCAGGATGTGTCACTGGCGACCAAGATCAAGATAATTCATGCCATGGTATTCCCTGTTATTATATATGGGTGTGAAAGTTGGACACTGAAGAAAGCTGACAGGAAGAAAGTTGATTCATTTGAAATGTGGTGTCGGAGGAGATTTTTATGGATAGTGAGGACTTCCAAAAAGACTAGATCAAATCAAGCCTGAACTCTCCCTAGAAGCTAAAGTGACTAAACTGATGCTATTCTGCTTTGGTCACATTATGAGAAAACAAGAATCACTGGAAAAGACCATACTACGGGGGAAAAGTTGAAGGCAGCAGGAAAAGTGGAGACCGAACATGAGATGGATTGACTCAATCAAGGAAGCCACGAGGGCCCTCAGTTTCCAAGACCTGAGCAAGGCTGTTAATCATAGGATGTTTTGGAGGTCATTAATTCATAGAGTGGCCATTACTCAGAAGTGACTTGATAGCACTTCACACACAAACATAAGTGTCTGAATACCCATCCTAGGAAGCAGCATCAGGGGAAGGCCTTGGATTCTGTGCCTCCTCTGTTGGCTGGCCATTGTATAATGCAGTGACTGGCCATTGTATAATACAGAATGGTCTCACAGAGCTCTCATGTACCACAGCAGTGAAAATCATTCCCTTGTCCTTTATTTCTAATGCCTCTAATACAGAATTTTGTTGGAAACATGGTCTAGCTAAAGTTATACTATATCTTTTTTCTATCAAGTCATAGCCGACTTGAGGCAACCCCAGAGGGTCTTCAAGGCAGAGACAAAGAGAGGTGGTTTGCCATTGCCTGCCTCTGTGTAGCGACCCTGGACTTCCTTGCTGGTCTCCCACCCCGGAACGACCCAGGGCTGTCCCTGCTTAGCTTCCATGATCTTAAGAACATAAGAACATAAGAACATAAGAGAAGCCAATGTTGAATCAGGCCAATGGCCCATCTAGTCCAACACTCTGTCACACAGCGGCCAAAATATACCAGGTGCCATCCGGAGGTCCAGCAGTGGGGCCAGGGCACCAGAAGCCCTCCCACTGCTGCCCCCTCCAGCACCAAGAATAGAGTGCATCACCTGCCCCAGACTGAGAGTTCCCATCCATACCCTGTGGCTAATAGCCACTGGTGGACTTCTGCTCCATATGTTTATCTAATTTCCTCTTGAAACTGTCCATGCTTGCAGCTGCCACGACCTCCTGTGGCAGTGAATTCCATATGTTAATCACTCTTTGGGTGAAGAAGTATTTCCTTGTATCTGTTTTAACCCGACTGCTCAGCAATTTCATAGAGTGCCCACGAGTTCTTGTATTGTGAGAAAGGGAGAAAAGTACTTCTTTCTCAACCTGCTCAATCCCATTCATAATCTTATAAACCTCGATCATGTCACCCCTCAGCCGTCGTTTCTCCAAGCTAAAGAGCCCCAAGCATTTTAACCTTTCTTCATAGGGAAGGTGTTCCAACCCTTTTATCATTCTAGTTGCCCTTCTCTGCACTTTTTCCAATGCTATAATATCCTTTTTGAGATGTGGTGACCAGAACTGTACACAGTATTCCAAATGAGGTCGCACCAATGATTTATACAGGGGCATGATGATACTGGCTGATTTGTTATCAATTCCCTTCCTAATAATCCCCAGCATAGCGTTGGCCTTCTTTATTGCAGCTACACATTGTGTAGACATTTTCAGCGAGTTATCCACTACGACTCCAAGATCTCTCTCTTGGTCAGTCTCTGCCAGATCAGACCCCATCAATGTGTATTTATATTTAGGATTTTTGGCTCCAATGTGCATCACTTTGCACTTGGCCACATTGAACCCCATTTGCCACGTTGACGCCCACTCACCCATCCTCAACAGATCCCTTTGGAGTGCCTCACAATCCTCCCTGGTTTTCACCACCCTGAACAACTTCGTGTCATCTGCAAATTTAGCCACATCACTGCTTACTCCCAATTCCAAATCGTTAATAAACAAGTTAAAAAGCATCGGACCGAGTACTGATCCCTGTGGTACCCCACTGCTTACCACCCTCCACTGAGAAAGTTTCCCATTTATACTCACTCTCTGTTTCCTACTTATAAGCCAGTTTTTGATCCACAAGAGGACTTGTCCTTTTATCCCATGACTATTGAGCTTACTTAGGAGCCTTTGATGAGGAACTGTATCAAAAGCTTTCCGGAAGTCAAGGTAAATAATATCTATTGCGTCCCCCTTGTCCACATGTTTGTTCACTCCCTCAAAAAACACTAACAGGTTAGTGAGACAAGATCTTCCTTTACAGAACCCATGCTGAGTCTGCCTCAATAGTTTTTGTTCATCAATGTGCCTACTAATTCTTTCCTTAATAACAGTTTCCACCAATTTACCCGGTATCGATGTCAGACTGACTGGCCTGTAATTTCCTGGATCTCCCCTGGAGCCCTTTTTAAAGATTGGAGTGACATTAGCTACCTTCCAGTCCTCAGGAATGGAGGCAGATTTTAAAGAAAGATTACATATTTTTGTCAGGAGATCCACAAGTTCACATTTGAGTTCTTTCAGAACTCTCGGATGAATGCCATCCGGGCCTGGTGATTTATTAGTTTTTAAATTGTCCATCAGTCGGAGGACTTCCTCTCTTGTCACCGCAATCTGATTCAGGTCTTTCAAACCCCCTCCCGAAATCGGTGCTTCTGGAGTGGGCAAACACTTCTCCTCTTCCACAGTGAAGACAGAGGCAAAAAATGCATTCAGCTTCTCAGCCATTTCCCTATCATCCTTCACTACTCCTTTTACCCCTTGGTCATCCAAGGGCCCCACTGCCTCCCTGGCTGGCTTCCTACTTCTAATGTATTTAAAGAAAGTTTTATTGTTGGTCTTTATGTTTTTTGCGATATGCTCCTCATATTCCCTTTTTGCTTGCCTGATCACAGACTTGCATTTTATTTGCCATAGTCTGTGTTCCCTTTTATCAACCTCACTAAGACTAGCTTTCCACCGCTTAAAGGAATCCTTCTTACCTTTTACAGCTTCCATTACTTTATTTGTTAACCATGCAGGCTTTTTTCTATACCTATTTGTACCTTTCCTAACCTGCGGTATATATTTTTTCTGAGCTTCTAGGATTGTCTTTTTAAATAGTCTCCAAGCTTCCCCAATGGTTTTGACCTTCTCCACTCTTCCTTTCAATTTCTTCCTCACATGTCCCCTCATACCAGAGAAGTTACCCCTTTTAAAGTTAAAAGTGGTTGCGTCAGTCTTTTTGGGCAACTCCCTATCTGTACAAATGTTAAACTCAATGACATTATGGTCACTGTTCCCAAGTGGTGCAATCACTTTTACATCTCTCACCAGGTCTTGGGTGTTACTTAGGACCAAATCCAGGATCACCTCTCCCCTGGTAGGATCTGTGACCATCTGTTCCACAGCACAGTCATTGAGAGTGTCTAAGAACGCAATCTCTTTTTCCCGACTAGAACTCATATTGACCCAATCAATGTGTGGGTAGTTAAAGTCACCTATTACAACACAGTTATTTCGTCTAGCCGCTATCTTTAATTCATTCATCATTTTATAATCCTCCTCTATCTTTTGATCTGGTGGGCGATAACAAACTCCCACTGTTAAGCCTCCTTTTGGACCCACTATTTCAACCCATAGCATTTCCAGAAGCGAATCCAATTCTCTTACCCTCTCAATCTTACTGGACGGTACACCCTCTCTGACATACAGAGCCACCCCACCTCCAACCCTTTCCCCCTATCCCTCCGATATAATTTATAACCAGGAATCACCGTATCCCACTGATTTTCCTCATCCCACCAAGTTTCTGAAATACCCACAATGTCTATTTCCCCCCAACACCAAGCATTCCAACTCCCCGATTTTACCTCGGAGACTTCTAGCATTTGTGTATAAACACTTATAGTTTCCCATGTTTGTTAAGCCCACAGCCTTCCTCTTGCTGCCTCGAGACCTTGCCAGGCAGTTCCTATCATTAGCCACAGTCTCAGTGGACAATTGTAATCCATTTCCTTGTACAAAAGTAATAGCTACCCCTTCATCTCTTTGAGATGAGCCATCCCGAACCAGAGACTTTTCATCTCCTGTCGGCTTTCCCCCATTATTCAGTTTAAAAACTGCTCTGCCACCTTTTTGATTTTGAGCGCCAGCAGCCTGGTTCCTTCTCGGGACAAGTGGAGACCGTCCCTTTTGTACAGCTCTCTCTTGTCCCAAAAAGCATCCCAGTGCCTAACAAACTTGAACCCTTCCCCCTACACCACCGTCTCATCCACGCATTGAGACTCCTGATCTGTGCCTGTCTCTCCGGCCCTGCGCGTGGAACAGGTAGCACTTCCGAGAAGGCTACCTTGGAGGTCCTGGCCTTGAGTTTCCTGCCCAGCAGCCTAAATTTCTCCTCCAGGACCTCACGACTGCATTTCCCCACATCGTTGGTGCCGACGTGCACCACGACCACTGGCTCCTCCCCAGCACTATCTACCAGCCTATCTAAAACACGCGTAATGTCCGCTACCTTCGCACCAGGCAGGCAAGTCACCATACGGTCAGTACGCGGGTTCGCCACCCAGCTGTCTACCTGCCTAAGGATCGAATCACCAACTACCAAGAGCCCCCTCCCACCCTTCCCAGGGACGGTTCCTTGGTACGAAAGGATACCCGTTCACCAGCTGAAGAAGAGGTCCCTTCTGAGGGCACATTCCCCTTATCCTCAGCATGGTGCCCCTTTTCCCCTTGACCCTCATGCTCCCTGGCAGCAGCCGGGCTGCCAGATCCAGAGTGGGACATATCTAACAAGTCCCCGAGAGTCTTCCCCGTGCACCTAACTGACTGAGATCGGGCTCGCCTGGGCCATCCATGTCGGGGCAAAGTTGTACTATTGGGGTTCCCTAAATAGCTAGTTTTTCAGTGGCACAGAAAGAACAGTGCTAACTCACTAGCAAGGCATGTATTTTGAATGAATAAAATCCCAAATTTGATCCCTGAGATCAGCAGGGATCTCAGCTGGTGGTGTTGTGTCCGCAGACCACTACGGGCCATCAGCAAAGGAGCCTGAGCTTGAGTACCTGTGAACAATGGGACTGGGGCTCCTGGCTCCACGTAGGGGAACCAATGGGAACGGCGGCAGGAATTCAAACCCGCCAATGGCACCAGGGGGCGTCCCCTTCGCTTGTATATAGTTGGCCTCCTGGCCGGGTAACTTTGTCTTGTGTTGTGTAATAGCGAACCATGCTGATCACTACATCGTTGTCCGTGGTGTCATTATGCGTCTAACCCACTATACAACAGGTGGAGGTGGCAAAAATAAGTCCAGAGTATCACCAGCTGGAGCAGAGCACGAGGTCCGATAGTCAAACGCTCTGATGACTCAGCAGCTTAATATGATATGCATGTAGAAGAGCTCCTATCTCAGATACAGTAGGAAGGAGGTGGGAGGAGAAGAATCCCATTTATATTGCTAATGCGGCTCAGGCAGAATAAAAAAACTCACCCAGAATTAATAGAAGCAACTGATAAAGCTGGAGGAATAATTTATGAGGCAAGCTGTGAGGATGTTATCGTCAATGGAGGCAATTATTTCTGTCCTTTATTTCTCTCATCCTATCATTTATCACTATAAATGTCTACCTGCAAGAGAGAAAGGACCATCCCCAAAGTGCTATTGTGCCTCTTTTCATTTACTCATGGTAAGCAAATCCACAGCCGCAAAACACTAAACAGCCCAAGCAATGGCTTATTATGAGACGTTGATATTCCTTTCACGTTGGTGTACAGAGCACACAGGTAGTTTCAGAGCAACTGGTTTGTTTATGAAATGCAGTGCTGGTCTCTGGCCACCTCTTGTTTTTCCTTAAGAACCACTTTCCAAGCGAGCGAAACCCCGTGCCAGAAAGCTATTCAAAAAGGGGGCTTTTTACAGATTGACAGGCACCGGTGCCTTTTACACGCTCCTCTCCATTGGCTCGTCTCCAGGTTTTCTGGGAACAAGGATAAGGAACAGCTTATATTTTCTGGTGGGAACAACTTGTGCCTTATAGTGTGTGTTCCCAGCTATTAGCCCAGCAGTGTAACTTCACAGAAGGCAAGTAATGCACCTGTTTGGGGGACAATTAATTTTTTTTTTTTTTACACACTGCCAATAAAGAGCATTTTTTTTAAAAAAACCCACACTGTGGACACATTAAGACCAAGAAGTAATGGCAGTAGCAGGGGAGGAGGAGGGATCAGAATTCTTTTTACCCAGATGTTTTTTTGAAAAGGAATAGCTCTATTATTCTAACCAGTAAAAATGGTGACCGGAGAATGACCTGGAAGACGATGACACAACTCTGTCTGCAGCAGCCAAGCCACTAGATTTGGCCAAACAGGGTAAGGATAGTTGGATGTGAGGCTATCTGAGGAAACACCGGTAGAGACTCTTGGAGCTTCTTAGAAGAACAGCAGAGATGAGATAGATGAATATATAAATACTGAGCTAGAAGTGAAGCATGGGAAAGAAGAACTGAAATGATACCCCGCCATCACTACCAGAAAGGTGATTAGGCAAGCCACGGCACAGCTTGAGGCTTGGGAGACCAGAAGGGAAGAGATTGGCCGGCTGCAGCCAGCCACATGGCTCCGGATGGGGGGTGGCTTGCTCCGCAGCAGCTGGGTGTTGGGTCTATCACTTCTGTGCTTGGTGGGTCATGACGGGAGGGCCAAGCCAGGAGATAGTGTCATGGGATGTGCTCTACCCTCTCCTTCCCTCAGTGCTAAGCCCTCAGTTGGCCATGGCATTTTCCCACTCATCCTCCCTTTGCACAGCAGCTAACATGTTGAACAATTCTTAGACTTTTTGAGGTTTCTTTTCTGACTACTTGTACAAGATTTTCAAAGGGAGGGGAATAACATCTATAAATTCTTGGTGGTTAGTATGACTTAGGTAGGGACAGCTTTTATTTATGAAGGCCCCCTTAATTACCGTTCTTTAGAAAAGGACAAGATTTGGCTTCCCTAGTTTCATGGGGGGGTTAAGTTGCCGTGGCTTGTAGATTTCATTAAGGGCCCTCCTACCCCCCCCCCCGTAATTCAAGCACAGGTGGGAAGGAGTTCTCTTCCCCAGTTTCTCTGGCTATGCAGGCACTATGAGTCCAGGATTCATTAGGTGCAGCAAAGGAACTGTGCTAAGCTGGTAAGTTTTTCACTTACTATTTTCACATATTGTTTTCACATATAGCAGCTCCCCCCTTCCCTGTCAGATGCCAGAGCACTGTCTCCATTCAGTTCAAAAGCCATTTGGATGAGGGGCTGGCTGTTCAAGACCATGTCCAAAGCACAACTAAACACACAGAGACAGGCACAGAGGACTCGTTGTACAGTTTATTACCCCCCCCTTCTATTTTATCAAAGCGATCCCACTGTTATGATAGAAGCTGAAATTTAAAGAAAAAAAATCACTGTTGCTTAATTCCCATATACAATGACTCAAAAATATCTGTGACAGGAGGCAACCTGAAAAAAAGAAAAAAAAATGCTTCAGATGATGAAGTAGTTGATGTTCTCATTAGCATCAGACAACTGTCAACCCATCTATGCTTGAAATAAAATGCTAGGTTCTAAGGGGAAGATGACTTGTTCTTTCATCATCGTGACTGATCAAACCATGTGTAAAGGAGAATTCCATTTTTGATTCAAAGGAGAAATTACTGTGAAAAATGTAATAGAGGCACCATCTCTGTGAAATGTGGGGAAAGGGGGGGGGTGGAGAAGGAAGAGGGGCTCCACACAGGCCTACATATGTGAGGACAGCAGTGCTTGTTGAATAGAGGAATATTAATTTGTGTCTCCCAGAGATTTCAAAGAAAAGAGGGTAGCCAACGGGGAAATGAGAAAGAGACTGAGACAGATATGTTGTTCCCCCAGTACCAGATGATCTCACAAAGCTGTACTGGAATTTTGAGGAAGGATGTAGGGATGCATAAATTAAATGCATAGATACATTTGAGAATTTGGAAAAAGGCTAAATACAGGTCAGTTTTCTTTTTTTTTTCTTTTTTAAATAAACTCTCCTAAAAAGGAGAGAATTTTATTACTTTTTATAAAAAGAAAAGGGGAAGGTATATAGAAGGATTAAGAAAAAGAGTGGAGTGAATTTTTCCTGTTAAAAAAATTAGTTTTAGTTAATATAATTACAAATTTTGGCAACCACCACGGTTGGAAGATCTTCTTTTCATCTTACAAAAGTCCAAAATAACTCTGTTAGTAAAGTTAGTAAAGTCCATTGGGGTTAGTTATTAATCAGCTCCTTTCTGACGTTTCACGAACTACTTCTTTGGATATCTTCCTTTTACATCTCTCAAGTTGTACGATGGGCCCTCTTTAGGTTTCTTGTCTCCCACTCCAGCTTCTCCCTCTTCTGGATCACTGTCTTCCTCGCTGCTTGAATCGGTCCAAATTGCGAGTGCTGCATCTTCCTCTGTACTGGCGTGTCTCTTCAGAAATTCTTGTGCTTTGAAGACGGAGTCTATCTTCTCTCTTTTGTCGTTATATTTAAAAATTAGTCCTTTGGGAATGCACCATCTGTAAATTGTCTGATGTCTTTGTAAGAACGTGGTCAATCCTTTATATGCTTTTCTTTTCATACGGATTTCATAGGGAACATCTTTCAAAGTTCTAATGCTCTGCTCCCCAATTTTCAAGGGCACCGCTGAAACTGAACGCAGAATTTGATCTCTGGTACGCTGCTTTGTGAACTTGACAACCACTTCTGCTGGCAGATTATTTTTCTTTGTAAAGGTTGAATAGGCTCTGTAGGCCATATCCATCTCTTCTTTCAATTCCAACGCTTCTCTGCCAGGTGCCAAGGCATTCGCCAATGTAGTTCTGAGATCCTCTTTTTCCTCTTCGTTATACAGGTCAGTTTTCAAACAGAGTGATATACTTTCTTTGGGTACCCCCCCTTTCCAGAGCTAGATAGGTGGCAACACAAGAGGGACTTTCTTACTTCATGCTTCATAGATTACGGAACTCCCTCCCTGTGGAAATTCCTTTGTCCCCCTCCATTACTGGCTTCCACCTGTGAGTGAATACTTTTTGTTTTTGTCTGTCATCCTCACAGTAATCCCTCCTTCCTACCTTATGTTTTAATTTGCTAATTTTGTGTTTTATATACGTATTTTAGCTCCAGGATTTAATTGGTTTATGATGCCTTTTATTGTGTTTGTTTTAATGGTTAGTTAGGAGGGAAGATGGCATAGTATAGCCCCATCTTGTCGCATCTTCGAAGCTAAGTGGGGTCAGTATTTGAATGGGAGACCACCAAGGCAGGCTCTGCAGAGGAAGGCAATGGCAAACCCACTTAGCTTCTCACTTGCCTTGAGAGTCCCTTGCTGAGGTCACCAAAGGTCAGCTGTGACTGACAGCACTTGCGTAGATAATAGTTATTCATGTTGGTATCCCTGTCTGGGTGGAAAAGAGGGCTATAGCTACTCTAAAGATATCCCCTAGTCTGCCACTGCATCATTTGTATCACAGGTGAGAAACATACTGCATAATCAGGATTAAACTGGAGGAGGGTATGAATGAACTAGTTAATCCCTTGCTGGGACTACATTGTGGGTTTGGAGGTTAGGGTGAAAGTTTCTGGTCCCTGATACCTTCCTGTGATGCCTCTCTGGAATTCCTGTCAGTTCACAGACCTTAGACTATATCTCTTCCATACTGTGGCTTAAAAAAGAGAGAGAGGGAGAGAGAGCACTCCAAGGATCTGTTTGGTCCATAAAACTTCCCTTATTTAGTTACTTGCTGGGTGACTTTGGCCATCCCTATTTCTCTGAGCCTAACATACATCATAGCATTCTTGTGAGGGCAAAATGGTGGGAGGGAGAGCAGAGGATGCCGCTCTGCACTCCTCGGAGGAAGGGCAGGATGAAATTGTACTAGAGAAATAAACACTGTTTCAATGGATGTCCCCCCTCCCCTTTCAGAAAACCTCTCTCTGCAGATTTGGGGATTCATGAAGTCTCTATCCCAAACAGTTTCAACTAAGAGAATCTTGCTGTTGATGAAAATCTCACAGGGTGGCCTTTGTGAGGTCCGTCCAAAGTCAGTGATTCTCTATTCTCTATTGACTCTATTGATTCTCTCTGGAGGGGCTGGCTGAGATTCTCTTGGTGGATCCCAGCAAACATTATGAGAAACCCTTTGTCCCACTCTGAATGTACATGCAATTCACTCCCCCCTCCAATCACATTCCATCCCCCACAGTTGGGCAAAAGCAGATAGAAACACTTAGTAGGGAAACCATCATAGACAGTTCACTACACCTTTGGCCAAGCAACAATGTCACTTGATTGGCCGCTAGGTGGCACTATTGAACGCATGTTGAAATTAACTGAATATTGTTTGCAAGAGGCATGCAAGTAAGACGCTTGGCATTTCAATTACAAAGAATCATAAGCAGCAACCTTTCCGTTTTAATACCCAATTTCAGTTGTATGCATGGGTCACTTGACTATATGACATAGTAAGATTTAAGTTTCTAAGTCATTTCCAAGACCAGGGCTTTGGAACTGTTGGTTTTAATCAAAAGCCCTATAAAATATGTGATCTAGGGTAGTCTTAAATCTGCACCGTTATTTGGTCCATGGGCAGGATAAAGAAATAGTACATTTCCTTCCTCAGCTCTTGCAGAATTAATTGCTGCTGTGCCCTTTTAGTGCAGTCCAGCTTAAGTGACCTTGACTCTCAAAAAACATGTCTAAAGTCATCAGCCTCCATGGCTGTTTTTCACCGGACTCAGATGCCTCAGGTACAGTAGGATTTATTTATGTACTTCGTCTTTATCGCTTCCCCTGGTCCTCCAAAGAGCTCAGTGTGGCTTGCCCCTGTCTTCCCTCCTCCATTTTATAACCCTCTGGGTAGGTCAGGCCGAGAGCATGTAGCTGCGAAAGGGTCATCCAGAAAGCTTCCGTGGGGATTTGAACCTGGGCCTCCCAGATCCTGGTCTGACACAATAATCATTACCTCAAACATTTGAGGTTCCAGGTTTGAGAAAGTCCTTGATGTCTGTGCTATGCTTCAGCAGTGAGGACTGTTAAGCAGCTAACGGGCGTCAGCATCCCGAGAGGGTCTGCTGTTACCCTTCGAGCTGCTGCAACCTGTCAGCAGCCATCACTGCCTGCCTTGTTCGATCTTCGTAAAACAGGTTCAGATTTGCCCAGTTCCTGCATGGGATGAATGCCTGGAACCCCTAAGTGTGCTGCCTAGAGATTCTCAGAGGAGAAAGAGCTGTTACATAAAACCGTAACACTTAAAAAATGTTAGTGGTATACGGGGAGGCATTTGAAATGTAATTCCTCACTTCACTTTAGCTCTTCTTTTAATGGGATTTAATAAAAGCAATTCTTCTCACTAATACACATCCTTCTGGGAAAACCAAGTCATTCTTCCTGTTGCCACAGTTTTAAGAACATAAGAATATATGAGAAGCCATGCCGGATCAGGCCAATCAGGGCTCATTTCCTGCAGGAGCGCACAGGAGCGAAGCTCTGGCAGTAACGAGTGCAGGGGGCGGGCACATGCAGCAAGCCCTGCCCCCTGCTCCCAGCAGCCCCTCCTTGCCTTTCCCGGCCTGCTGGCTGACCTAGCAGAGTGTTGCCATGAGCTATTCTGCCACTGCGTGGGCCGTGGCACCCAGCCCGCCCAGGCTCTGCCCGTCTTCATGCCAGCCCTGGCGTGGTTCTTCTGCAAGATGGGCTCTGGTGACTCCTGTGAGGAGCTCCACCCCAATTTCCTGTGCCTCCTCTGCCTCCTCCTGTGCCTCTGCCCCACCAGCATCCTGGCCCCCTACCTGCTCAGGGCTATGCGCATCCTCCGCACTGCCCTTCTCTACCCACAAGCAGCCACACACTTTCCTGCACTTGTTGGCCATCCAAAAGAGTCCAGTGGCACCTTTAAGACCAAAGTTTATTCAGATATAAGCTCTCCCACCTCTTTGAGGCCAGATCTGCATGCTCCCTCCCCATAGCTAGCAATCCAAAACAGTCCAGTGAAGCCTGAGTGGTGGGTGTTGCCTTCTGACACACTTCCGGTGATGTCAGGGCTGTGTGGCATATGCAAATAAGTTATGCTAATGAGTTATGCTAATGAGCTCCTGCACCTCTTTTTCTACGAAATGACCCCTGAGGCCAACGGCCCATCTAGTCCAACAGCCTGTGTCACACAGTGGCCAAAACCCAGGGGGTGTGTGTTTGGTTTCTTCGTGTTTTGCCAGTTAGAGGTGCAAGAGAGAGAGAGAGAGAAATGCAGGGCCAGTGTGGAGAACCACAAAGCCTGCCTGGGCCAGCTGTTCGAGGAAGTGAGCAGTTGTGGACACTGCTGAATCAGCCAGGCTTGTTGCTGTGGCTCAGAGCTGCAATGCTGCGGCTACAGCCATGTGCCTCTTGTCTCCCGCACTCCTTCAGGAGCTGGTTTGCCTGCCATGGAAGAAGTTGGAACCCGGGCTGTAGCTAACAGTGGATTTTTACAAGCAGGCTTCTTTGCCCCTGGGTTTTTGCTAAAACCACTCCTTTAATTGGCTAAAATAACTTCCTGAATCATAACAGTCATGAAGGTTCTGAACTGATTGTCAGCAAAGCTTCCCCAGCAGTTACATCTGACCCCATATAAATGAGGATTCTGCTGAAGTTATGAATCTGTTCTTTTTGGCTAGTGACTCTATGATGTGTTGCTGCTAATCTTTGACTTCTTGGATCTCCTAGACAACATCACTGTTGGCTGCATACGCCGATCATTAGGCAGAACTGGCGATATCAAAGGCAGCAGATGCATATTTCAGTGGCATGCATTCACTGGGTGCTATGGATGGGCCCAGTGACAGAGGATGGGGAAAGTGCTGATCAAAGAAAAGCAGAGTCCGCAAGGCGCAAGACAGAGAAGTTCAGCCATTCCTTAATTTAAGAACATGCATTATTGCTGCAGCAGACTTTACCCATGCAGCTACTACAGAGCACCTGTAAGTGATTCCTTAGCACAGAAATGTTGCATGGAAACAAAGGAAAAATACAGGTCTGCCCCAAGAACTTGCAGGGGCAGTATTGGTGGGTCAGCAAATGAAAAATCACTAGGGGAGCTGGATAAGCCATATTTTTTATCCAGAGGAACCGAGTCACTCAACCGCCAGTTTTTATTTTTATTTATTTATTTCATTCCATTTATTAATCGCCTATCCCCACAATTGTGGAGTTCTAAAAGCATAAAAACATAAAAACCATGTCCAACAAGATAACAGTCATTAAAAGCAAATGGCGAGATTTTGTAGCTCCCTCCCATATCTGGTATGTGAGCGCTTCACATGTTCAGGGGGGAGTAAGTTCCATAAGGAGGAAGGGTCCAGGTAGGGTGCCAGCTATGGTGTTAACCATTGCTGTCCTCTGTTCTTTTATGCAAGCTGCAGCTACATTGCTGAACCCAATTTATTTGATTCCTATGCTGCAGCAAAGTTCTCAAAGTGGGATAAAGTTCATGAATGGTTTTTGTTTATAAATGGTTTTGTAGGAAGGTTATGACCTGCAACAGATGACGTCACCTGCCCACTGGCTCATCTGCCCCTTTCCTAGGAACCCCACCCCCATTTTGCCCTTCCCTTCCACTCCTCTTTCTTTGTCCTGCATTGTCTCAAAATCTCCTTCACCTATGCTGGTGAATTGCTTACAGTGGAGAGACAGACTGACACACCGGTCTAAAGACGCGTGGGGCAACCTGTGCTCTCGCGGCCCAGTTTTGCAAAACATGAGGACAGCAGAAGAGTCTCATAACTGTTAGTCAGTTTGGTTTGCACTAATGTCTGGACAAGCTGTCTGAGCATTCCTGACTAGCATCAGAGCACTGAAGCAGAATACCAGGACATGTTTACTTTTAACAATAAAGGTTCCAAGCCAAAAATTTATAAATTTTAGCATACTCCTATCAACGTGTGTATCATTCTGCCACTCATCCTCCATCTCTTCCTCCAGCCCTGCCACATGAAATGTGATCCTTCTAGCCTTCTGGAGCAGGGAGAATGCTTGGTGCTTGCTAGGCGAGATTATTTCAGCATAACCAAGAAAACTTGTCAGCGGGAGTCTGGTTCCTGGCTGCAGCCCCACTGTCTGTGGGACTGAGCACACATGTCCTTGGCATCCAGGAAGTCCAGCTGTCTTTATCTTCTTGGGCAATGAGTTAGATTCTGTCCAGATGGTGTCTTGATTGCTCGAAGCTCAATTGATTGAATTAGTGGAGCTGTTATCTGCTCAGCAGTTTTGACACCCAGGACTCCCATCCGTCCTCATCGCATTAGGCTTTGGTTGCCAAATTCCTGGTGGGAGGGCCAATCAATAACTAACAACTCAGTAGCATTTCTAAGTGTGTGTACTTAACAACCCGGCTCTGGCCTGGAGAACGTGTTCATATGGTTCCTGCTGACCTTGATGTGGATGGGCAGAGCTGCATCTGGTGTTCTTTCAACAGAAGGCACTCACTGTCTGATTTACATTTCAGCCTCATTTAGCCACATCCTCTGTGCAAAACACACAAGGCCTTGCTAACACCTGCTGTCAGGCCGCTGCCATCAGGTATCCAACCAATAACCTCCTATTTCTACAGTGATGTTGCAAAGAGGCGATGCTATTAGGATCACAAAGCAGAACCGGACTCCTGGCCCAGGCTCAAGTCATCGCCTACCTCAAGAGGCCCAAGTCATGGCATTCAATATACCAGCAGTCAGGTTGCATTTCTTGTCAGAACAAAAGTGCCGAAAGACTGATGGACACACACAACATGCCTGAAATGGTCTGGTTTCCCTTTTCCTCCTTCAGGAGGGTAGGGTATTTATGGGATTCTTCCTTTGAGCACAATTTTTCCAGCAGGCTGTTGAACAGAACAAAAAGGGAACCTGGCTGGCGGTGAAATGGGGGAAAGAAAGGTTTGTACTAGTCTAAATAAGGGCTGCGGTGGCCCAGAGGTTAAGAAGCTGAGCTGCAGACTGGAAGGTCAGTAACTCAGCAGTTCAAGACCCGAGTGCCGCATGACGGAGTGAGCTCCTGTCTCTGGCCCCAGCTCCTGCCAACCTAGCAGTTTGAAAGCAAGACATTGCAAGTAGATAAATAGGCACTGCTTCAGTAGGAAGGTAACAGCGTTCTGTGCGCCTCCACATTTAGTCATGCCAGCCACATGACCACAGAAGCATCTTCAGACAGAGCTGGATCTTTGGCTTGGAAACGGAGATGAGCACCGCCCCCTAAAGCTGGATTTGACTAACTTTCGAGCAAAGGAAACCTTTGCCTTTACTTTAGATAACACTGTGAATAGACACACACTGGAACAGGTCTTTGGTTACTGCTTTGCAAAATCCGATCTTAATAAAGCATATTGATTTTTAATGAAAGCATTTGATACCATTCCCAGAAGACCCTGGTGGAGCAGTGGAAGAACCAGACAAAATGATCTATGCAGTGAGAAACTGTTATGGGGCAAGAAGGCTGGATACAAGCTTCGGCTAACAGCCTGATCTAGTGACCTGCCGCAAGGCAAGGCGGTGTGTTATTAGAGACGTGATTCCACTGAGTAATTGAACAGGCTATTAAAGTGGGCCAGACAGAGCAGGCGGAGGGGAGGGAGGACAAAATGGGATAGTGGAGAAGAACTAAAGGACCTTGAACATTCTGATTTTTAGAAAACCAGATTGTATTTTAAGTACATGAAACAAACCTGTGTCCTTGTTTACAAGGAGAGGGCAGAAAGCTACAAGATTATGCATTAATACAGTCCAAATCAGACTAACTTGTGGAAAAGGGTGGTCATTTTTGTGGCAGCAGCAGGAGGAAGAGGAGAAGGAGAAGAAGATTGGATTTATCCCCTGCCCTTCACTTGGAGCTCAAAGTCTCCTTCCCCTCCTCTCCCCACAACAGACACCCTGTGAGGTATGTGGGGCTGAGAGAGAACTGTGACTGACCCAAGGTCCCCCAGCTGACTTCATGTGGAGAAGTGGGGAATCAAACCCAGTTCTCCAGATTAGAGTCCACCACTCTTAATCACTACACCAAAGAGACACCAATGTCACCATACCACAGAGCTGGAGTTCTGGTCACAGATCTCTAGCAGTTGTGCTCTTACAAGAATTATTCTGTCTCGAAAGCCGGCCTTCCAAACGTAACATACACTGGAGCAGAATTACTTGGGACCTTTTAAGAGTATGAATGGTCCATTTCTCTTTTCACAGGAAAAGGCAAACGTCAAAGGGTTAACTATGTTTGGCCCAGGACTGAATACCAATGGTGACCCAGTGGGACCAGTTATACCCTTGCCTTGGTGTTAGGATCACTATGCCCAAACCAAGATCAGCAGCACAAGATGAAGGTGAGAAACGATTCAGACATCAGCAAAATATCTAGTCTTCCTCCTGACATGCTGGCTTCCCATGTGCATGGAAAGATATCTCCATGGGAACACAGAGGAAGAGACAAGATGGCAGCTACTATGCACCGACCATTATAGCACCTGTTTTGATCATTTTCCTGCTGCACTCTTCAGCCTCCTAGTTAAGTTCTGCCCCCCAAGACCTGTTCTTTGTGCCCGTGTCTGGACCTACCTGTGAGGAGTCATTACTTTTTAAACAGTCAAACGGAGATTAAAACCTCTTTGGTGGAATTAAAGCAGTGCATTAACTGCTAAATCACATTGCTGTTTGGTGACTAAATGCTCCCTTAAAACATTGCAGCCCTTAAGGGAGAACTTGCAGTTTGTTTATTTGTTCCAGGTTCAAAGTGAATAAACATTCAATATACTGATCAACGTATTAAAGCTTCTATTTAAAAAGTAACAACTCTGTATTTGATTAAAAAGCATAAATGAACACAGAACATTGGTATACCCCATAGAAATTAATCCTGTGTAAGCCCTGTGAGGAAAGGCTGAGGGACTTGGGAATGTGTAGTCTGGAAAAGAGGAGGTTGGGGGGGGACAAGATGGTATCTGAAGGGCTGTCACTTAGAGGAGGGCAGGGAGCTGTTCCTGTTGGCAGCAGAGGAGAGGACTCACAATAATGGGTTTAAATTGAGGGCTGGAAGGGACTGGCTGGATATTAGGAAAAACTTTTTTACAGTAGGAGTTGTGCAACAGTGGAATCAGCTGCCCAGGGAGGTGGTGCAGCGGCTGGACTTCCCTCAGGGATGCTCTGGCCTGATCCTGCATTGAGCAGGGGGTTGGACTAGATGGCCTGTATGGCCCCTTCCAACTCTGTGATTCTGTGGATTCCCACATACTTCAGAAAGGGGGAAGGAAGATGGCTGTACTTGAGGAGAGTCATAATTCATTATGACAGCTTCACAGTTTTGACCTCCTCCCCTCTAGGGGTGGATAGGCCATTAAGGCCACTGAGAAAAGTCCCAATGAGCTGATGGCCTGGGGGGCTACCAGGACCTCCCCAGGCCCAGGCAAGGGACAGGTGCAAACCACTGCCTCCGCAAGCTGGTTATACGAGGCAATGAGAAGCTGGAAGCCGGCCTTTCCACACCTGGTGTGGTGAGGGACAGGCCTCTCACAGGATGCACCCAGCCAAACCACAAGGAATGGGGCTGGCTGGATTATTCTCCCTCCCTGCTTTGGAAGGGGCAAGATCAAGGTGGATTGGTGGGGAGGCCCTTTTTCAGGGTTGGTGGGGGAGGCCCAGTTTTCTCCCCTCTCCCTCCAGTTTGGTTTAGTGATTAAGAGCAGCAGACTCTAATATGGAGAACCTGGTTTGATTTCCCACTCCTCCACATGTAGCCAGCTGGGTAACCTTGGGTCAATCACAGTTCTCTCAGACCTCTCTCAGCCCTACCTACCTCACAGGGTGTGTGTTGTGGGGAGAGGAAGGGAAGGAGACTGTAAACTGCTCTGAGACTCTGAGTGAAGGGTGGGGCATAAATCAAACTATTCTTTTTCATCATCATCATCATCCTTCTTGTGGGACAAATCAGCTTTTCAGCACAGGGAATACATAAAGCTGCTTTATACTGAGTAGGACCACTGGTCTCTCAAGGTCAGTATTATGTACTCTGACTGATGCATCTCTCCAGGGTCTCAGGTGAAGGTATTTCACATCACGTACTACCTGATCGTTTTAACAAAACATACCAGGGACCTTCTGCATACAACACTCTGCCTCTGAGATCACCTCTCCAAAATTGTATTTGTTTTATAGGCCAATACACAGAACCCAGTGTTATATACCAAACATAGTGTAGAATGGCAGCACTCATAGAGATACGGAACTATCAGACTTTGTGGTCTCATTGGTTTCTACCTTCACCGTTCAAAGAGCCCTTACTGGAATATGTTGGTTTTCCATTAGGGTGCGGTTAAGCAAGCTGATTTCTTCCAGAAGCCTTGCAGACAGACATTGCCACCTTAAGCCAATCATTACCAGTATAGATTGTGGGCTCCTTTCTCTCCTAGATGCTTAGTTTATATACTGTATGGTAGTAGAACTGCTCAGTTTATGCTGGTAAGAGAATCAAACTTTCTCCTTGTGAAAAGTACTGAGACTGACGAGTGATTTCAGCTCTCACATACTTTATTAGTTCAAGAACAAGACAAGTGAAACCAGCTTGCAGGCTGGTTTTTATCCCAAAAGGAACCCATACCTCAACAACCCACACCCCAACACACACACACACACACCAAAGCAGGGAGGGAGAATAATCCAGCCACTATTGGTTTATTTACATTGATTATCTCCTATGATTCCTGCTCCCTGATTGGGAGGGAGCTAGGATCCTACTGTCCATTGTTCTCTGGAGTGAAGCTCAAGCACTTCGCCCGGCCACATGTTGGACCTGCTAAAACCAGTCCAAGCACATGGCTGGCTGGAGCACATGTTTTGAGCTGGATACACTACACCTTGGGTGGGTGGGAGGGAAGCCTGGATTTATACAAGGTGTTCCAAGTACGTGGCATGTACGCAGCCACACAGGGACAGTTCTACTTAGAATGCTGTCCTGAGGAATGTGCCGCAGGGCCCTTTGTGAAGATAGCAGGGGACCACAAAGTCAGCTGGCTCCCTGTCTTGCTGCTTCAAATGCAGAGGAAGTGGCAAGTGTGATGCAAGCTTTTGAGGGAGGAACTGAAAGAAAGATTTCTTTGCATGCTGATTGCTACTTGGTTTCAAGAGGAACCTTCTTTTTACAAAGTCAAGACTGTTTGTCTCACTTTCAGATTTAGCACTTTCAAGTTTAGCAAAGCTTTCTGAACCTTATTCTAGAAAATTATTTTTCATCTGACTCCCATTACCGACACTCCTTTGTGTGGAGAATCTAATAAAACTCCCTAATGGCCTGCGGCACATACTGCTGGCTTCTGATGGGGCTTTTAGGCGCTAGCTGCGAAGTAACCAAGGCAGTAGATAAGATGTGCATTGAGGTGAGTGATAACTTATTTGTCTCTTTATCGGGGCAAACGTGTCTTCAAGAGAAGATCAATAATTAATCTGTAGCAGTGTTTTCTTGCATACTAACATCTGGTCGCTTTAAAGGACAGAGAATTGCTGTAGGTGTGACAAAAATGTCAGCTGTAAGGAGTCATTTGTTGACATTCACTGATTCTGGACAGAGCCAGGGAAATCTTTTCTCTCTCCCCCAGGACACCCTTCTTTATTGAAAAGCAAGCAGACTTTGGTCCCAATCCAAATGAAGTGAGCTGCAGTTATGTTTCATTGACAAAAGTGAGATTGAAATTGGTAGCAGCTGATTTGTGCTGTTAATTTCAGTGAGAGCTAAATGATGACTAATCCCCCCCCAGTAAGATTTGGGCTCCTTGCAATCTCAACCTGTCCAGGTAAACAGCAGCTTATCAAGAACTAACACCTGGGAGTGTTAATTTTGTATCGATTTGTGGCCAACTAATTTGGATAGGCACAGCTCTTTTCCTCGTGCTGGGAGTGAGTGACATGTGGCCTCAGAAAGAGCATGGAGATGGCAGAAAGCTCATTCTTTGATTTAGTTCACAAAACATTTTACAGCATGAGGGAAGACAGCATTTTTTGTGAGCAGTTTGCTGGGTCCAGAGGAGTTGTAATGAAACAGTCCACTGGTGCTTTTCATTTGTGCAGAGCAGCAGTGTCAGAACAGGTGCTTTGCCTTATAAGCAGTTTAAATGCACCTGATTTCTCTAGAACTAGGCCTTGGGGTGATGTTTTCCCTTTTGCACACTTCATGCCACAGGCAGGACAATCTTTTATAGCTTTATGTGATGAGACTCTTCGCATTTATGCTAGTAGTTGAGCAAACACTTTCTGCTTTATCGAACTATTGCTGCCTCCCTGACTTGAAGGCAGCTTAGAGAGATTTGTTCAGTGTGTTTGCACGTGTTGTTGGAAATCACTTTTAAAGAAGTGGCAGCTTTTTAAATAGCAACCACAAAAATAAATAATTCCAATTTTAGAATTGATCTTTCCCAGGAAAATGAGTATGCCAGGAGATACAGTATGTGTGTGTGTGTGTGCATTTTGATTCTGTATCTTCTGTTGGTTTCCTGTGATGACAGAGCTACATTCCGAAATCTGTCACTTAATTTCACCTTTTACATTATGTTCCTAATACTGCCAGTTTGGTGTAGTGGTTAGGAGCATGGACTCTAATCTGGGAGAACCGGGTTTGATTCCCCACTCCTCCACATGCAGCTGATGGTGTGAGCTTGGGTCAGTCATAAGTTCTTTCAGAGCTGTTCTCTCATGAGCAGTTCTTGAGAGAGGTCTCTCAGCCCCACCTGCCTCACAGGGTGTCTGTTGTGGAGAGCGTAAGGGAAAGGAATTGTAAGCCGTTCTGAGACTCCCTCAGGTAGTGAAGGGTGGGGTATAAATCCAATATCTTCTTCTCTTCTCTCTACTTTAGCCAGTTCTTCACTTGACATGAATGAGTGTTGCAACAGTGATTATCTACACAGATCTTTCCAGTTTAAAAGGATTTGAGGTAACAAGTCAGGGAGAGACTTTGATGATATCTATTTTTTTTTTTTAAATTAAACTGTTTATTGAAGATTGAAGAGTTTGTGGTGAATCAAAGATTGTCATTACAAGTTATCTGCTAATTTTGAATTTATCATTCAAATAATTAAAAATAAAAATAAATGGAGTTCAAGCCAGTTTAAAAGACCATTCAACTACTTAAGGGTAAAGATACCAGGTGTGTGAACCAATTAAAGGTGCTTCCTGTAAAGTTCCTTCTGGGTCAGCAAAAGCATCTAGCCACAATGACCATTTGGCCATAATACTAGTAGAGGTAACCTGTCCATCTTGCTGCGTAATCCAGTCTGAGGTTTTGTCCAGTAAAAAATATTTCTATACCTTTTGGTACCCCTGATGCATCGAGGGGAGATTCTGTAATTTTCAATTTGAAGCAAGCACATGTTTTGCTGCTGCCAAAAGGGAGGAAATTAGGTCTTTAGTAGTGGACCTGGCAATATCAGCCATCTCAAGTTCATATTACTGCTCATCTTCTAATGTGGTTTATGCCATCACGTGTCAACAATGCCCTTCCACCTTCTACATTGGACAAACAGGCCAGTCCCTTCGACAAAGAATTAATGGACATAAGTCTGGCACTAGGAACCACAACATTAAAAAACACTGGGGGAACATTTTAACCTTCCAGGACATTCAGTTGCTGACCTAAAAGTAGCAGTTCTCTTACAAAGGAATTTCAAAGGGAGATTAGACAAGAGAGACTGCTGAATTGCAATTGATAATGAAGCTCAAGACAATGCATCCACCTGGACTGAATCGAGCCCTAGGTTTCCTGTCTCATTACCAATGCTGATCCACGCCTAATACCCCTCTGTATATCAAATCTAAATACAATCATGCCTGCTGTTGTCATTTACCTGCTGTTGTCATTTGCCTGCTAATGTCATTTGGCATCTGAAATAGGACAGATGGACTCCCATTCTAGCTGTATCTGAAGAAGCAAGCAGTAACTCATGAAAGCTCATACCCTGCCACATATTTTGTTAGTCCTTAAGATGCTACTGGGCTCTTGCTCTTTTCAAAAGAAAACAGAATTCCTGTGGATGCTAGAATGTGACTTCATCATTGTCTAGTTAGTTACCACTTTACTACTTTACTTTCTGAACACTTTACTACAGGTAGCTACCCCGCATCTGCCACTGTGCAAACAGACAAAAATCAGTGTCTCTGCTATATTTTTGTCTTTCTTCACCAGTCCTTTCTCTCCCTTGTTATCCTATGGCCAGGCATACCAGCCAAGCTTTCATTATTGTAGGATTTAAATACCTTCCAGACATTCTGAAGAGATCTCACCCTGTGACTTTTCTCCATCGAGTTTATTTTGACTAATCCCAATTTTTTGGAAGCTTCCTCTTTTGAGATCAAATGTAACCACATTGAACTTTTGTGTCAGCTTTCCCTTTACCAAATGTTGAACTTAATAGTGCTGCAGTCACAGCACTTAACACCACTGTGCTTCAACAACACTTGTATTTCACACTAGTTCCTGAGCACTGCTCAGGATCAAGCCCAACATAATTTACCCTCTTTCTGGTTCTGTAACTAAATGCTCCAAGAGTCTATCATTAATGACATCTAGATAATTTTTCTCTGACACAGTCAGAACGTACATTCACACAACATGAGGGTAACTGAAATTTCCTCTTATTGTAACAATTCTTGCTTCGGTCTCCTCCATTTATTTCTTATCTCAAGATTATCCTTGAGACTGATGTGGATAATTCCAGGCATGGTATCTCCACCTGTAACAATTCTCTGAAGGAGTTTATTTCTCTTATATTTTCCAGCTTATTAGACTCAATGTTCTCTTTCACCTGGTTGCTGAAATGTCCACTATACCCAAGTTCTAGTTTAGTTGTATACTGGCTCCCAGTGTCCCTGTGGAAAACTATTCAGACAACTCAGTGCCTTCTGGCTGTGGGAAACTAAGTATCCACTGGGGCCTTAGGTTCTCTCAGGCTATGGCAAATGGGTTGTGTCCCCTCAATACCACATGTAATGAACTACATGAAATTTGAGCAAGTACTAGTAAATCAAAAGTTCAGTCTGAATTTTTATAATTTAACTGTCCTTTTAAAAGTGTGTCAGCATTGTACCAGCACCAGAAAGCTTTACTGTTGATTTTGAGTTTATATATAACACAAGTTTCTTCAGGACTTTGAATAAGAGGAGGAAGAGACCAAAGTGCAGTCGGCATTGTTACTTTCATCCTCTCTAGACTTCAACATGCTGCATTTTTTACTGCGTCTTGCCATTACTCTAATGAGCTGGGAGGGGTGTTCACTGGAGGGTCGCCTGCCTTGCCACAGACCTGGGCCCAGACCTACTTTGCTTTTAAGACAGACACCTTCAAGACTATTCTGCAGGCTTACATACTGGATTAGTAACTTGCTTTTAATGCAGTGCACGCATTTAAACATGGGACAATGAGAGTCATTTGTGTCACTGATATACTTGCGGTAGCTTTATACACATTAATATTTGTATGTAACCTCATGCATAATTTTTTTTATAGATTACTGCTAATAGAAGCTACAGTTGTGAAGACTTAGGACTGAGGCAGATTCCAGAATACCTGCCTTCCACTACAGAAGTCCTTGATTTCAGCTTTAACTTCCTTTATGCTCTTCAGCCATCAACTTTCAGTATGCTGAAGGAGCTGGTATCATTAGACCTAACGAGGTATAGTACATTTTACCACTGCCTAGATTCCTGCCACTGGCTGGATTTCTATCTTCAAATTTCAGAATCCAGGAAGAAGAGGAGGAGGAGCTTGGATTTATACTCCACCCTTCAGTACCCAAGGGAGTCTCAGAATGGCTTACAAACTCCTTTCCTTTCCCCTCCACACAACAAACACCCTGTGAAGTAGGTGGGGCTGAGAGAGTTCTGACAGAAACTGCTCTTTTCCAAGAACAGCTGTGTCAGAACTATGGCTTGCCCAAGGTCATCCAGCAGGTGCAAGTGGAGGAGTGGGGAATCAAACCGGGTTCTCCCAGATCAGAGTACACACACTTAACCACTACACCAAACTGGCTCTATCACCAGCTATTCTTCCAGCTTGAAGTGTGAAAAGATGTGTGGTAGGAATGTCTTGCTGAAAGCCCTTGGAAGTTGTTGTACCTGTAAATCAATAATCAGGACATTTTTTGTAATTGTGGTTTTTGACAATGGTCTGTAGAACTTCTTCACACTTGCTCCACTCTCTGGGACATTATATTACCGAAGGCTGTCCGTAAGCTCTCCAAGAGAATTTGATCTGAAAATGCCACCTCTGAGAGACCCTTGCCATGAAAACACTACAGTGTAGACTTTGCACCACCATCAAGACACAAGCAGAGTGGTTTGAAGAGATGTTCTAGGCTAACATGATAAAAGAGACTCCTATCTGTCCAGCTCTGATTAAAGCAGCTGCAAAGGGTTTTTTGGGCCCACTTCTAAGCAAATTAACCTGGATGTTTCCCAAACTTAAAAACAAGAGGGGTGGGGGAATTGGAGTAGGAATCAAGAATCTGTACACGTTTTGCATGCATCCATCGGGGGATCTCTAAGAGAATTGTCTTTTAGAGTGTTCCCACCATAATAAGGCTGCAATCGATAGTTACCTGGGTTGATTAATTAATTATTTAATTATAACTCAATCTAAAACATTTGATTCTTTACTTCATTTATACCCCCACTTCTCACCAATCAGAATCCAAAGCAGCTTACATCATTCTCCCTTCCTCCATTTGATCCTCGTAACAACTCTGTGAGTTAAAAGCTAGGCTGTATGTGACTGGCCCAAGGTCACCCAGCAAGCTTCCCATGTCAGAGTGGGCATTTGAACCTGGGTTTTCCAGGTTGCAGTTTGTCATTCTGACCCTACACCATGCTGCATCTCTTTTAGATTTAGTTAACTCTGTAGAGCTTAGCAAGAGGCTAACAGCCATATGTTTACCTCCCAAGCCTGCCAAAGTTGCAGTGTATACACAAAAATATGAGTTAACCTCTCTTGTTGTGGCCTAATTTGTTTTCTTGTATTGTTCCCAGCCAGCTAACAAAAAACCATAAACAAAAATAAATGCTCATATTTTCATTCAGTTTCTTTTTTAATATAATTGTTGCATTACTGAAGCCAGAATTATTGCTTTTTCTTTTAAAGGTGTCAGATTAATTGGATCTATGGAGGTGCCTTTCAAAGCAACTCTCACTTGGAGACTATTGTGTTGACTGGAAATCTTCTTCTGTTTCTGGCAGATGAAGCATTCACTGGACCCAGTTGCTTGAAACATCTTGATCTAACTCAAACAGGAATCACTAGTTTAGTGTTTATCCCAATGCAAGACCTTGGCAACTTGGAGACCCTGATATTGGGAAGCAACCACATCCCATCATTAGAACTCCCATCAGACTTTCCCACTAGGAATCTCAAGTACCTGGATTTTCAGATGAACATCATACAACAAATATCTGCTAAAGATATATCAGTACTAAAGAAAACTAGCAACCTGACTCTCATTCTTAAAGGGAATAATATTGTACATGTTGAAGGCAGAGCTTTCAGTTCTATGTTTTTCTACAGTTTGAACTTCGGTGGTTGCGTTAATGTTTCGGTGATCTTGGAAGGACTGCAAGGAGCCAAAACAGTTTTCCTTTGGCTTGGGACTTTTGATGACTGGGACAACGGAATAGACGTAAGTGATTCTATTCTGCAAGGGATCTGCAATATCTCTGCAGATGACCTCAATCTGCAGTATCACTATTTCAGTCAGATCTCAGCTGGCACATTTCAGTGTTTGACCAAACTCCAAAAGATAGATTTGACCCACACGTCCCTTAACATGTTGCCTCCTGATATTGTTGGGATGAATATGCTGAAGGAATTAAATCTCAATCTGAATGCTTTTACAGACCTCTGTGACATCCATTCTGCTGCTTTCCTCAACTTGACTCACCTCTCCATTAGAGATAATTTTGAGAAACTGCATTTGGGCTCTGGATGCTTAGAAACATTGTCAAAACTTCAGCATCTGGACCTGAGCAATAGTAAAATAGAAAGTTCAGACTGCTGTACTCAGGAACTCCATGGTTTGAGCAGCTTGCAACATCTCAACCTGAGCTATAACCACCACCTTTACTTGCACGACATAGCCTTTGAAGAATGTGCTAATCTGGTGATCCTAGATCTCACGTTCACACGGATCGTCACCAATATGCTCCAAGGACCCTTCCGCAATCTGCATTTGCTGCAGTCCCTGAACCTTTCACACTGTCAGATAGGTCCAAGTATTCAGCACATCTTGCAAGGCTTAGAGAGCCTTATTGTTCTGAACCTGCACGGGAATTACTTTGAATCTGGTACAATGCTGAATGACAATGTCTTTGGGCAGACACCCAATTTAGAGGTATTAATTTTATCTTCCTGTAAGTTGCCAGCTATACAAACCAAAGCATTTCATGCCCTCAGAAAGCTAAAGCATGTGGACTTGAGCTATAATTGTCTCACTGCATTCAATTCAGATGCATTTTCCAGTCTCAAGGGCATTTATCTCAATTTTGCCAATAATAAGATCCGCATTATCCCACGTGATATGTTGACTAGCCTATCTGGCAACAGTGTAATCAATTTAAGTTACAACCCACTGGAATGCACCTGTTCCACTATTGGATTATTAACTTGGTACAAGCAAAACATAGATAAAATTGAAGACTCTGAAAAGACTGTATGCTCTGAGCCCAAATCACTAGTGGGTGTTAAGCTCTCCTCTGTAAATCTGTCCTGTGGACATCACACTGCGCAAATAATATTGATTACCTTAGTTGTGATAGCTATAATTGCAGCACTCTTAATTCTGATCACACGTTTTTTAAAAAGAAAGTACCAACAAATTTGAGATCTTTAAAACAAAGGTACACAGTTAATTTCAGAGAAAAAATTACTACAAAATTATGACAAAGCAATTTATATGGAATGCTTTGTTTCTTTCACTTTGACATTAATATAGCGACCATTTAACTCAATTCTGATGTTAGATAATGTGGTGGCAAAGATTACTGCAATGTGCAGAAGGTAGAAAAGTGAGGCAGATTCAACCTTGCATATGCTAAATGGAATTGCACAAGAATCGATTCTCTTCTCTCGGTGGTATATGAGGAGACTCCAGATGCAGAACAATCCCTCTGCTAGTTGGCCACTTGTGTGGCAGAGAACTAAAGAGACAAATAGTAACTTACTCTAGAAAGTGGGAAAGAGAGGATGATCAGTTTTCCCCATTGGTCATTCTAACCCTCATTATGAACATTCCTTCGCCAGTGTGCCATATTTAGTGAAGTGTTCATGTCTGCCGTGAATTGAGAAGCCAATGGCTATAGCACTGGACTAGGACTAGAGACCTACTCTCCAATCAAGTTTAGTGCGTAAACATGGACCAGTCACACACACTCTCTCTCTCTCTCTCTCTCTCTCTCTCTCTCTCTCTCTCTCTCTCTCTCTGAGCTTAATTTACCACACAAGGCTGTTGTAAGGATAAAATTGATAATTTGTTATCAAGTCATAATCAAGCAGCAGTTTATACACACAAGACTTCCAATCACTTACTTGTTCTCTACCTGGTGACCATCAAGTCTACCTGTTGCTTCCAGAGACCTTACACTGAAAATTTCCCATTTATTATTTAACACAGGCTACCAAACACTTCTGTATACACAAATTTTAGGGTAAACACACACACAAACATACATTCTTTTTCTTCAGTTTATAATGTCTTACTAATTTTATATAGATAAAAGAATATTTCCCAATTCCCCTATTGAAGTCTTCTCAATAAAGACGTTCATTATAAGCAACTCTAATTTGTATATTGTTCAGATTTATTTGCATATGAACTGTGAGTTCATTTATACAAAGTATCTAAATGTCAGGGTTTTCCCCATTTTTATAATTCCAGTGTATTAAGATTCCAGAATAAATGTGTAGATAAAGCATACTGTAGATGCTTCATATATTTTACCTGGATACATCACATGTGATCCGTGTGCACCTTGACAAAAGATGTTGTACTGTTACTAGTGGACCACAACCGTACTTGTTCTCCATAAGAGGTAAGAGCAGAAGGGAAATCATTTTGAGCAGAATGTGTTTAGCAGATCTGAAATCAGCAGGTTAAAATGATTTTATGTATCAATGGTATATATGGTTTTGGTTTAACTGTAAATTACTTTTAGTGCATGTTAGAAAGATGGCTCACACATTGCAAATGAATACAAATGTCCAATAGTGTGGGTTGAATTTCATGTTACATATATGATGCATAAAAGCAATGTTTCATCAGTGAAATAAAAGTATGGTTTTTCACTTCATTTTAGCCTATATGTATTTTATGATAATTCAGCTAAGACATTTCAAGAAACAAACTCCATTTCCCTTTCATGCTCAATTTTATTTCAATATTTTGCAACTGCATCAGTATAAATATTTTTATTCCAATATCCAATGGTTATGATATCCTTGGAGACTTCTTAAAGAAAATAAGAATGCAAACACTTTATTGCACAGATCCTATTTTTTTTAATAATCTGATAATCTACAGTAGGAAGTACTACAAAGGGAACACCTTAATATACAATCACACAAAGACAGACAAAAGAGTTGAGTACATACATAGAAGGATCGCTAACAGTTCACTGTAAGGTAAACATCAACAAACAGGGACTACATGAATATAAGCTCAGGTGCTACTTAATATACTTCCAAAATAGGGAAAAAATATTTGGCAGAAGTGATAAAGCACTATACAAAATATACATACAAAAGATACATTTGTAAACAAGATAGCTAGATGTGCTTTAAAGGAAACAAACGGAAGGATTTTTAAAAGCAAAGAGCTGTAAACTATGAGATACCTCCCAGATAGAAATGTCATGATTTTGGAGTGCATTAGTGTTTGGTTATTTCAGCCCACCCCAAGATTTAGGCTTAATTTAAATGTGATGGGGAGGCAAAAGAATTCACCTGTGGGACTTTGTACTCACACCGTGTCGTATTTAAACTGGGCTTCTATCCATGCGCACGAGCACAGGGACCAGCCCAAGATTCTGGGTGAGTGCAGAGTCCCACAGGAAACAACTTTTACCTCTGCTATCACCAAGCCACAGACAGACTGCCCTCTTCAAGACAGGTTTCCCTTCAGTTGTTTTTCATCATTCAAGAATGAACTGAAGGGAAATTAAAGTACTAAGCACTGCATGGAAAATTACAGGCTTCCTAGTCATTTTATTTTCTTAGCAAAAATTCCTAAAGATGATCAAAATCTCAACCAGATTAGTCCTTTTCCTCAGGAAAATGCATTTAGCACACTTCTAAGTACCCTACATGCCACCAGTTCATAACTGTGCTATGCTTGGATGATGATCCTTAGAGAAATGGGGGGAATGCCCTGCAGGAGGGGCTGTATTAAATGACCTTTTGTGAGGAAATACAGCGGGGGGGGCGGGGTCGTCAATTATTTTCTGGATCCCAGTCACTTAGCCACACTTCTCAATCTGGAATGCTATGTTCCAAAAACCAAACCAAATAACTTTGCTCCAAACGAAATCAGACAAATTTAACATATTCTATAATACACAAAATTCAAATAAGGCTTAGCAAAAAAAAAAAACTGTTTTAAAGATAACTCACATTCTAGCACCAAATAGCTCCAACAGGTCCCTCTGTTACAAAAACACCTTTTTCATTAAAAAAAATTACAACATTTATTTTCTTTTTCATACAAATAAAGTTCACAATATGAAATGTATAGAGCTACTGAATGTACTTCAAAAAGAATGTGAAACCTCAGATGACTTGCTAAAAACAGCAAGCTTATCTAAAACATAAGGCCCCCGGATAGGTATTAAAATGTTGTCAGATGTGGATATTTCATCTAGATATGAGGCTGAAAAACACCCTCCCCCACACTTCACCACTTTTGTCATAAAACAGAAAAGAAAGCTGAGTCACTAAATGCATAAATTTACCTATCATGATAATGAAGCAAATTCAAATTCTTTAATGTTCATGTAAACTGGTTTAGCGGTTTTTGCCATGTGCTTCTGCATGCGCTGGACACCACACAACTGCCTGAGTGTAAATCACTGTGGCCTGAACCAACATAGCAGAAACTAAATTCACAAGGAGTTTGCAATCTCAGCCTAGAATAAGGAGTTGGATATAGCTGTACAGGGAGACTCCATATCTGCAGAAAACTATGGTGTGAACTGGATGGGGCGAGACAGATAATGGAGACACTTCCCTTCACTAGGCAGATCTTAACCAAGAGGCAGATGCTGTGCTTTGAAGAGCTGCACTGTGATCTCCTATTCAAATTTAGGATGCAAGTGGCTCTTGGCAACACTGTCAACCCCCTAGCTCTTAAAATACATGTAACAATTCACAACCACTATTATTTCTTAATTGTAATCTTATCTACAGGACTTTAAATAATTACATATGGTGCTCTCCCACCCCAGGGCAACTCTACGCTGCCCCCTCACTAAACCAGTATATAACATGGGCTTGGCCTAAGTCCAAAGCTTTAGTAAGTCTGCTCCTTCCCAGATTATGGCAAATCAGTGGCAAAGCAATGATCGTTAAAAAGATATAGTAAACAATGCCAATCAGCAGCAAAATGGATACGCTACATTCAAAATGATACACGCTACCTAAGTATTTACAGGGATTCCCACCCCACCCCCACCTCCAAACACATCTCGCAAATTGTAAAAGTATTTTTGTACAAATACAATATGGTAACAGTTTAACCGGTTGTATTTTGGGAAGGCATTGGGGGAGGGGGGAGAGTCTTCTCTTTACACACCCTGCTTAAGTGGCGCTGAAAGTTTTTCTGCAAGAAAATACTACACAGTGCTGATTTCTGAAAATAAGACAAGACATTAAGAAGTCCTATTTGCAACTTTTGCTATTAGGAGGTCTTTTTGTGAGGACTACTCCGCGAGGTATCTTTTCCTCGCCTCTGCCGGGCAGAGTCTTTGTCAGAGGAAAGTGCATTGAGAGAGTCAGCTGGAGTCCCTGACTTTGGCAAATCCTTACCTACATTCTGTTTTCTTGCAGCAGAAGACTGAGGCAGACTGGGATCCCTTCCCTTTATGTCCACAGTAGTGTTAGCAGACGGGGGCCTCTCTTGGCTTCTGGGTTTCCCCCTCAGGTTTGAAGTGGGAACATGTTCTTCCACAGGTGAAGCCACAGAGTATAAGCCCAAAACTGAAACACTCTTAGTCATTTCTGCTCTACCGTCTGCTGAGGAAGAGCTGGCTTGCTTTTTTACTTCCCTGCAGCTCCCTGCAACTGCTTCTGAAGAACCCATCTTACCCTTTGTTGAGGGCAAAATGTGGGCTTCCTGTCTACATTCTGGGAAGTTGGATGGGCAGTCGAGCTGTTTGTTAACTGTCATAGCTGGGCGACATATACTCTGCAAACCAGCCAAGGAGGAATGTTTTGCGGCATGCTGCTTGCTTCCTTCTGACTGTTTCTGACTCGTGTGTCCTTTTCCTTTGATGTCTTGAGAGTTCTTGCTACCTGTGACTGCCTTTTCTGTAGTTTTCCCTCTGGTATCACAGCCAGTAGAGGAAAGACTAGGATCTGAGATCCCAGAGTCATTCTGAAAATAAAGTGCATCAGTGCATTTTTTCCCTTCAGCCAGTTTTTCTGCAGAGGGAGCATGATGGCTTGGGCTCTTGTCCACGTGTTTGCTTGGCAAATGACAATCTTTCACAGCGGCCACCTTTGGAGGCACGGTTTGCTTGCTGCGCACATGGAGTGGCTTTTGATCAAGAGGGTCACTTAAGCTTGCCATTTCTTGCCTTTGAAAATGCTTAGTGTTCTCTGGGGCTGCTGCCGCTGCGTGGCTATTACTGATGGATTTGAGCTGTTTTTCAGGCATGGAGCTATTGATTAGGATTGAGGGCTCTGACCTACATTCTATGACTAAATGCCTTTCTACCTGGATATGCTCATTATTATTTCTTGGAGAACTTGAAAGGTTTGAAAAAGAATCCAGTGCAGTTTTACTGATGCTTTTCCCCTCCTTCCGAGACCCTGCCAAGATCTGAATGCCGGTTTCTTTTTCTTTTAGATTTGTAGTTGTTTGCTTTTGTGTCAGTGCCAATTTGTCAGAATGTTTTGACTTGGAGGAGCAGGAGTCAGGAGCATGTCTGGATTTAATGGAGCTGTTTTCCATACATGATGCAGATCTGAAATTATCTTGGTTGATGTAACACGCAGGGACCACAGATGGCCTGTTGACGGATTCCTTTACAGCAGGAACATCAGAATTGCTACCTTGTTGCCTAGAAGCAACGCTGGGCTCTTTGTCACCAGCTGGTGACATAGCTGGAGGCTGTGTATTTTTGGACTGCTTCTGCTCTTTTGTCCCCAGTTCTCGAGGGATGTCCTTTTGCACAGCAATACCAACCAGCAGTTTTTCTATTTTAGCAGAATTTGTATCTGCTGATGTTTGTAAAGACTTTGGGGGAAGTGAGGCTTCTGACCCAAAATGTGCAGTTGCTTTCTGCATGTCCAACTCATTGCCTGGAGATTGTTTAGTGGTGTTATCATCCTCTTTTGCATGCTGCTTGTGCACATCTTTGGACTTTGCCTTTGAGCTTATAACCTGCACTTTTGTTGTTCCATGTGTCTGCAGAGGAGCAGCTGACTCAAAGGAACATCTCTGGACGTTTCTGTGGCCTTGATTTGGGAGTGCTTCTGTACCAGGCCTGTTTGTCGAACAGTCCTCAGTGACCTCTGGCTTCTCTGAATGCAGGTCTTCACTTCTTTGGGCCTGTATTTGGCTGTCGGCCACTTCTTTTGAGGCTTTCTTCTCTTTCCGTTTGGCTTTCTCGGAAATGCCCTGTGCCATGGAAGATTTGCAGGTTGTCAAAGCAGCATCCTGGCTTTGGAGGCTGCTTGTTTTAGCCTCACTTGCAGTAAATCGGGTTGCCTTTTGGTTAGTCACTATTAGAGGTGGATGACATTTCGTGCTCAGATTGCAGGCCGTTTTTTCAAGTGCCTGCTCTGCAGTCACAGCCACTGCTGATGAGTTTTGAATATTTTTACTTGGCTTTGAACTTTGAAGCTCCAGTAGATCAGTTTTATAAGACCTGGATTGTTGGTACGTTGGTGGTTGCTCTTTCTGATAGTTGGGCTCAACCTTCACACTGCTGCCACTTTGGCACACAGACACGATGGGGCATCCAACTTCATTTTTAGCACTTTGGCCTCCCAGGAATGCACCTGAGGATACCTCTGAAGATACCTTGGAAGCCTGTGGCCCTGAAAGTAAAGCAATATCTAATGTGCCTTCAATTGGCTTCAAGCAAGACACAGACCTCCCTTCTAGCTTATATTCTGAAGGGCTCTTTCGGACTGGGGATTCCGTGGAAATCAGGGGTGATTTTTCTATGCCACTGTCTGCTCGGCTATTCAAGGCTTTGAGGGGTACAAAAGAAACAGAGCTAATCTGAGCAGAATGAGCACTGCTGATATTTGACCAGCTGTCAGATGATGAATTTGAATCCTGCTGTACATTCATGTGTCTGACTGCACTGAGCTGATGGCATTCATGTTTATTTGATGTCAATTTGGACTTCAGCACCGGACAAGGGCTGTCATCTTTTTCTTCAAAGGACATTTTCTTCCTAAGATAATCAATATTTGCAAGCTTACTATCTAATCTTTCACATTTGACAAATTCTTTCGTTGGTGCAGTTTTATCTGCATTTTCTCCCTTTCCATTCAGCATCTTGTCAGATGATGGAGGCAGTACATCTTGTAATGTACATGGAGGGGAAATTCTTTTGAAGTCGTATGACAAATGACTGAATTCATTAAGCGGGGGGCCATGACATGGTGCGTGTACATCTGAAGCAGCACAATCATTTGATCTCATGTTTGCGTTCTTTTGAAGTGTATCTTTTAGCATGCCACCTACTGACTGTGTCTCCAGAGCTGTGATTTTAGTTTCGGAGTGGTTTGATCTTTCCAGGGCTTTCGGAAATGTTTTCTTGCCTTCTTTCTCCTCCAGGCATGAGGTAACGGGGTTTTCTGATTCACCAAAAGGTTCATGCACAGTGCTTGCTTTTTGTAAATATTCTTGTTTCTCTGGCAGATCTTGCTTTTTTACAACTATTTTCACCTTTAATTTTTCCCTGTCTAGCTCATCAATAGATTCTTGCCTGCCCAGCTTCCTAGAAACAGGTCGTTTCAGGCAGCCTTGTTCTGCAGGCCTCACTCGTGTGAAAGATGGGGCATCCAGTACATTTTCCTCCAGACTCTGAAGGGTTACATCTCGTGGAGACACCTCTCTATTAACCTCTTCCTGAGTTACCTCCAGGCTGTGTTTGCGTGCGCATAAGTGTTTCTTGTCAGTCCCATAAGAAGGGGCAAGTTTCTCTTCAGACTGAACCCTCTTGAGCAATGGAGACCTTGGTGGTTCTGCACTTTTCGGCCGAACTATATGTCTGACAATAGTAGGAGGGGAGTGCATTTTACTAGGGAAGGCCTGAGTTATTTTCGCACTTCCAATTGAGTGTCCCAGTAAAGGTGATGGAGACCGCTGAGGAGATGTTGGCTGAGGTGTTGGAGAAGGAGTCCGTGCCAAAGGTGAGAGAGGAATGCTACCAGCTGATTTACGTCTTCCTGATCTGTATCTCTGCCCACCGAGCTTGGGACCCAAACCATGAAGGGTGCTGGGTCTAATATGTCCTGAACCAGCAGGAGAATTGGGCGCACTTGAGCTTGGGGAGCTGCTCTGAGAAGAATTTGTCCCTGCAAAAGAAACAAGTAAGATTTAACTATATTCCATATATATAAATGATTGAATTACAAAAGGCTTTGCTTTGATACAACATATTGACCAGGAAAGCACTTGACATTAATAAATCACATACTGCAGTGTTTGGATCCTTCTTTTCTGTCTCTTCCTTCAAATTTAAATGGTATGGAACTAACTGACTTCTACATTTTTTTCCAGCAAATTCTACCAGCTGACCCACCATAGTCCTCCTCCTCTAGCTGACACTTTTCAGAGCTAACATACGACATTTTACTTGACTGGATAATATGAGCAGCTCTTTCAGAAGGTTTAACAAGTTGACTGGGTAGCCCAGGGTTTTGGTCTACTGTCAAGCTTTTTGTCATCTGAAGTCTCTGTAAACTCTGATGAAGCTCTTTGTGCAATGAAGCAAAAGCAAAACAGCTAGCATAGTATCTTGCACTGAACCAACTTTTGTTAGTGTAAGATTATATCAACAGTAGCTCTGACTCATTAGATTAGGCTTCAGACTTGGCACTGTTTGCCTTTTGGAAGTTCAGCTCTGTATTTCCTGAGGACAGACCAGATCTGCTTGCCTCCACTGAAGTTAAGAGAAGAAACCTTCTCATGTGTCAGCTCTGTGTGAGCATAAGCATGGAAACAGGACTGCAATCAACTGTTTTTGCATTTTCACACAGTAGTCCCCTATTTTTCTTCCAGGTGGTATCTCCATCCTCAAACACTCACCTGAGGGGAAATCAGGGGTGGAGCGGAGGCTTGGTGTGGGTGAGCGGGGAGACAAGCTGTGAGTTGGAGAGCCAGGCAAGCTCTCTCCTGATGAGAGTGATCGGTTCAGGCAGGAGAAACTCCGACTTGTATGAAGAAGGGGTGAGGGCTGCTTGGCCAGCTTTTTAAACAGAGATCTCCTCCTAATGTGAAGACAGAAGATCTTTGTCAAACACACACTCCTGACAATGCATCACTGGCTAAAGCAGGATGTTTTGATATCACAGCAGACATGAAACAACCGACAAAATTCTCTGTAAATAGCTTTTTATATTTAGGGGTTTTGAAATCTCAAACAACAATGCCCTGATTTGTACCATGTAGATTTTACGACATTTTTTGTTTTGTTTTTAACTGGGAAAATGGTTTCCATTCATATAAAAACTAGAGTTCCCTGCCCCCCAAACCCACAAAAAACTAAATTCCTTACACTGTCTATTGAATACATGCATTACACTGTACTCAAATCACTAAACTGAAGGAAGTATTTGTTCACGGTAAAATTTTACAAGAATTTGGTAAACCTTATAGGATTTACAAAGTACTTATCAGTCAAAACAGCACGCTTTGTAAGACATACAGAAAAACATTCATTTGTTTTAGGAAATTTGTTTCTACATATTATCCAGTCTTGAAGATTTAGAATGAAGAAAGTAGAAGATTTACTTCAATCGAGCTGAAAGCACTTTTCAGGTATACAAAATAGTATTTAAAAAACTGAAGTAAATTGAAAGGGAGAGCAAAAAACCCAGGGATTTTCTTATTGGACATTCCCTTTCAGAAGAGGCAGGAGGACATTCTGGAGCCACCCACAATGTCCCTTTGGCCTTTGTCCCCTTTGTCCGTACGGAAGAATATTGAGTAACTTTTTAACGATACAGAAGCATCTTTTCACAAATATTAGAAACTTAATCAGAATGTAGCAACTACTACTCACCTTTCCAAACTCTCCTTCTTTTTGGTTTTCTTACTGCGCCTAACCATTCGGCCCCTGTAGCTATTTCTTCTGGCCGGTCCTGTTTTTATTGAGGTATTCTCAAAGGGGGTTGTTGTAATTGACACTTTATTACCACTCTGCCAAAATAAGAATGTTCCAAGTGTAAGTCATTACTGTTCCTACAACAGACTCCAATGCTGGCTTCTGCTTCTAGTTTGAATGGTCGCAAAAAACATTTCTCTTGTGTCAGTTTCACTAGCAGTCCTTAAGCCCAACCTCACTTAAGCCATCTGTTTTATTCCTATTCCTTGCTTATGGCTGCAGTCATAAAAGCACTTTCCAGGGAGTAAGCTCCATTGAATTAATTCAGTTTGCAGGGAAGCTCTGTACAAATGGGAGTCTGCACAACTTCACAAAGGTAATATGTCACAAAAGTCATATAATAGTAACATGAATTAAGCATCTAAATTCACTAGGAAATGTATAAAAAGTAGTTTTTTTTTTAAAAAAAGGAAACTTGCCTCTGGTCTTATAATCTAAATATCCACCTGGATGTTATAGCAGCACCACCATTAGTATAATAATATTAATGTGCTTTCTGATTAAAAGAATGGAATATCAGAGTAGAAGCACATATTCTGAGAAATGGGATTTAAGACTAATATCTCCTCTTTCTCTCATGGATAAAAATTAAAGTGACAATCCTCTCAAGCTGCATGCTCAAGTGCATATGCAGGCACATTCTTTTTCACCATCTGGTGGATGGATGCAGTATCTACAACAGTCACCTAAGCCTGTTCTGCAAAAGCCTGAAGGAAATTGTAAGCAAAGTTGTACATGGTGCCAAAAGCTGTAATAGACAGTTGCTGCACAATAACCAGCTCAGAAACTTTGAAAGAACATCTTGACTGCTCTGTTATAACATGCCTTCTGGTTGTGCTAATGAAGAAAAACAAAGTCACATCTAGCATGCCATGTCTGTTATGTGAAAAAGACAAGTGCAACTGAAAAGGAACATCCCCTTTAATACAGCAGTGACATTTGTCAGGTGTTATCAAAAACGGTGAATGAGGATGAAATATGGTTACACAGTTCAGAGGAGGGAAAATTGCAAGGAGTGCTTCGTTTTATATCATTACACTTGTGCTATTTTTCTCTTCATTGACTTGGGAATGCCTTTCTACTGCCGCGGCATGCTGCATGCCCCATCTCTGCGAGAGGAGCATTCAGGCCTTAGTTTTATTATGTTTAAGTGGTTTTATTAATCCTTAGGCTTCTAGCTATTTTCCACTTGACTAGCCAAATGTACATGGCTCAGAACCACCAACAGATGCCCAGAGCAACCAAAGGAGAGTTGCAATAACAGAATTATTTATAGGTTATGAGAGCCCTTCTGGTTTCAAAAGAGAGAAAAATATGAAAGACATATTTACAGTTTGAACCAAATACACATACCTTTATGTTTTATCAGAAATTGGGGTCACTTGAAGCTGATATTTATACATAACTTTTACACTAGGCAAGTACAACTTTATTTTTATAATTGTTCCTGCCAACCAAGCACCTTGAGATGAAAAGCAGGAGTTAGGCATTAGAACCCCAGAATAGGTCAAATGAACTTGAGGACATATGGAGTTTGGTCTACGCACTACCACTGCAATCAAATTGATTATATACCCTGAGCGAAACAGATACAAGTCCAGATAGGCCCAAAGAACCATCTCAATGACTCTCAAAAGAAAGAGGAAATTGGTGCTGGGAGCAGAAGCTTTTTTTAAAAAAATGTACCTTTAACAACAGTTCTACGACTTCAGTGTGAACAAGGCCATGTATAGGCTCTCCATTGATATGAGTGATCAGATCGTCAGCCTTCAGTCCAGCATGGTAAGCCGGACTTCCTTCTTCAACATTCTAGAGACCAAAGGAGAGGAAAATATCTTTGCATCACTCCTATCTTTTTTTAATTATACTCACAGAAAACACTATAATATCGTCACATATTTCACAAGAATGACAAAGTACAGAAGGCTGGATTTCACACACACACACCCCGCTTTTGAACCATTTAAGTACAAGGATATGATTAGCTTCAGTTACTTTCATATGCTTCTTAATTTCACTGAATGAGGAGCGCTTGAAAAGTGACTTTCTTGATTGAACGAAGGTCATCATTTTAAATGGGGAGCGAAACATTTTAAGATATGACACACTTTAATTTTGAGACAACTGCTGTGGTTTTTAAAACAGTGTGTTTATTTGCCGCCTTTGTATTATTACATTTTTGTCAAGACACTCAAACCAGTTTTTAATTTAAAATCATGAAAGAGAAAAACAAGATGAGAAATTGACTAGGAAAAATAGTTCTGTTTTTAATCTCTATATTTCAAACCACTTTAAATGAGAGGAGTGTTTTTTGGAGGGGTGCATCTGTCTGGCAGTCTGCCAGACTATATCATGGGGCCTTACTGCATCGATCTGAAGTTAACGGAGTACAAAAGGGCAGTCCATGTTAGAAATTATTTAATGTGACTATAGTTAAAGTCCAGGATACTAGTAAGTTTTTCAAGTAACAGACAAAAAATAAAGTTCAAGTTATATCGCGAAAAAAGAAGAAACAACATAAAACGAAATAGTGTGAGGCGTTTTTTTTTCCTTTCTGCTTTACATTTTCATAAAAATGAGTATGTCCAAATTCATGTAAGCAAATTTAAGAACCCTTGACAACATTTAGTCAACAAAACTTCTTTCATCTGTTAAGGATTTGTTGTGTCCCCCCTTTTTCTGCAATGAATAATTCATTTTATGAACATAATCCTGACTACATTCAGTTTCTTAACAAATTGCTAGCAAAGCATCATGACTACAGTTAACTACTAGTTTACCCAACAATGTTCCTGAAATCCCTGCTTCTGAATTTCATTTTTGTTGCACAGCTGAACAGAAACTTAATTCACTGACTCCAAAAGTACTGTAGTTTTCTCCTGTCAATGCCCCGGTTGACCTTTGGAATGAGAAGATGACCTGTGCAATTGATACAATTGCTCCTAGGAGCCCTCTCTGAGGTCTAGGAGCCCAGGCAGCCCCTTGGCTTACTGAGGGGCTGTGGCAATGATAAGACTAGAGAGATGGTCAGAGCACCAGTGGAGAATGACTCATGATGACAAGGAATGGGCTAGAGCTTGTTTTTAAAGCCCTTCCTGTGGCAGTGATGGTGGCAAAGAAGCACAATGAATTTTATGATAATTTTTCTTTTCAACCCAAGGTAACTTATCAAACACCAGAGGCCAGAAGATGCAAACAAACAAACAACCCCCCCCCAACAAAATTGGTGGAGATGTAATAGAACCAAAGAATACTGGGAAATGATTTCTAGAACTGTTTCTTAAGGAATAAGAGTTATCTTTCTCCCCTAAATGTTTCCTGTTGAATTATGTAGACTTTCTTTCTAAAGATACTCAAGAATTTGTTTAACTGCTATAACCTCTGCAAGATTAGTCTTTGTTAGATACTGGAAAAGGAATGCAACTCCAAATAACTCCAGCAGGAACTTAATAGGCCACACCCAACAGCAGAAATGCATTAGGATTGGCTACATTAGGGGTGTGTGGCCTAACAGGCAAAGGAGTTCCTGCTACAAAAAAAGTCCTGGGTTTTGACAACAAACAAGGTAAACAGAATAAGAAGCAAAAGGTGGGTGTGGCTGGATGACCTAATATGTGTGTGGCCTAATATGCTAATGAACTGTGCTGTCAGGGGTATGGCCTAATATGCTAATGAGTTTCTGCTGCTGGGTGTGACCTATTATGCTAATGAGTTCCTGCTGGGCTTTTTTTGTAGAAATAAAGTTTGGAAGCTTCAACTGCTTCAGAATATGGCAGCCAGGGTGCTTACAATGACACTAGCTCCCACTATGCTTCCAGGCACAAATCAAACTACTGGTGCTAACCTTTAAGGTCCTAACTTGCTTGGTATGAGGTACCTGGTGGATCACCTCCACATGTACAAACTACTTGAGCTCTGAAGCTGGCTGAGCAAGTCTTATGTCAGAAGTCTTGGAAGCTACTGCCGCTCTTTGGAACTTACTCCACCTGCACTGTGGGGTGTTTCCTTCTTCAGAGGCCTTCCAGCATCAGATGAAAACCTTTTTTTATTCCTGAAGGTCTTCTTCTGTTAAATCACTCCTCCGCTGCTTGTAAATTTTTAATGACTACCATCTATTTTTACCTAGATGGTATGGATCCTAATTAGATTAATTAAATCAGTATGCTGTTGTGAATATTATACATTTCAATGAATTTATGTAAGGAAAGATTTCAAGAATTATGCCTCTATCACTATTTAGAAGAAGAAGAGGAGGAGGAGGAGATTGGATTTATACCCTGCCCTTCACTTGAAGTCTCAGAGTTGCTTACTAATTCTTTTCCCTTTCCCTCCCCACAACAGACACCCTGTGAGGTAGGTGGGGCTGAGAGAACTCTGACAGAAACTGCTCTTTTTCAAGAACAGCTGTGCCAGGGTCACATCAGTAGGTACAAGTGGAGGAGTGGGGAATCAAACCCAGTTCTCCCAGATTAGAGTCCGCACACTTCCCCCTTTTAAACCATAATTCTCAAGTTTTATTTTAAAACTACATTGACTTAGAAAGCTGATTCTAAATAAATTTAGCTGTAACACCTAATTTAGCTTACCAGAGTTACGTGGTAGGTTATTTGCCTTACTGAAACATAAAATAAAATAGTATGATATAGCAAATAACTGAACACTGTAATCCTCTGACCCATGTTCCTACCCAGAACCAAGGGCACATGTATATGACTGAAACACGGCCACTTAAGTAATATCTCATTGGCAAGACGATTGACTGGTAGATTCACACGTATGGAACTGGGATTAAGAGCCCTATAGTCACACTGAGTTTAACAATTATGCACCAACAGCAGTGCTCAGGTCTGCAGAAAACAGAGAAACCCTGACATAGTCTGTCTTGTCCTAAATTGCCTGTTTTAGATGGTACAAAATAAACATTCTGTCCACCTGCGCTGAGACACAGGTAACTAGCCAGAATACCATAATGTTAGATTCAGACGAGCATTTGTCTATTCAGAGTCATACCTGACATAGTAAATGGAAAACATAACAATTTCAAACATTATTAACAAGAAAAGCTGAGGGGGGGCACCCCTTTTCCTCTTACCCAAACAATATGATGAACTGTGTAGATGTCACTGTCACCTACATACACCCTGATTGCTCGGATAGTGAACCCATACTTCTTGCCAGATGTGTGAATTATGACTGGCTGGTGAGGACTTGCAGAAGCAGTTGAGGAATCACGGCTAGGAGAGGAATCCCTGGAGGATGATGGATCTGAAGACATGGAATGGGGGGACATGGGACTTCCCAAAGGAGACACACCAAATATATCTGGAACAAATATTCCAATATTTAACAACACGTTCTGATTTTGTGTACAAATGTTTAACACTGGCGCCTATATACTGGTATGTCAGAATATAACTGAACATCAAGAAATGCTCCCCTCCCATCCTGCATATTTTCCCAGTTTATGAATGCTGTACGTACAGTTACATATTTTAATTACTGCATTCTGCATTTCCAACTTTATGACATCTAAAAATGGATACTTGATGAGTTCTAAGTTTTGGACTTTTAAACAAATGTTTTAACTGAAGAGTATTCATGCAACAAAGATGTGTTTACACTGCTGTCTTTGTCTTTTTAATACCTTGTGTAGTGCTCAGATTGAGTAAGATAAGAATAGCTACACAAGGACCTTTTCCAATCGCCACACAAAGAAAAAGATTTAATAAGTCATTCAGATTTAAGAGGGGAAAAGGGCAGCAGACTCTTACGATGTGGATACTCTCAAAATGCAAAATCAGGCATCTGTGTGTAAAATTCTGCCATCAGGAATAGCTCCACTCTAGGACTTCAGAACAGAAACATGTGACATCTGTGCACTGAACATTCCTGTGCTCTAAGCATCTGAGGAAGCTCAAGTTTTCCTTTGTACTTCAAGGCTGAAGGAATTATCCAAAGGTCTGACCTGTGAGAGCTTCCTATTATTCTCTACAGATACTGTGCATGAGCAAAGGAAGTACTCTCCTGCTGCACGTACAGATCATTTTCTTGCTTACAGAAAAACAGTTTTAAAGAGGCAAAACGCCAAGCCCCTCCTGTGTGTGCCGAGCTCCATGCATGTACTGGAGACACCAGGTCACGTTCAAAGTCTGAATGACTTACAAAAGCTAAGTAAGTCCCCCCACCCCGTTCTGCAGTAGTGTGACAAGAATGTTAAACAGGTCCCCCAGATTATGGCTTGTTTTATTACAAAAGACTTAGGGTAAATGACAACGAAAACAATGAAATCTGTATCTGAGACAATTGTTGGTGCAAGAAAACGTGTACTGAGGACACACTGCAAAAAGAAAAGGATAACACAAGTATCAATTTCATAGTTATAATCATAATCTCTACCTCCTGGGATCATGAGGGACAGAGCACTGGCAGAGAGGGACTTTGTGACTTTTCCGGAGATTTTCTTTTTCTCTGTAGTTTCTAATCGCTGACGAGCCATACGAGACGCTGATTCACTGGATGGCTTTGAGGAATTATCTGTGCTGTCCACACTCTCACTTCTTCCATTTATCTGATCCAAGTGCTCTGAAAAGCTGCCAACTACACAAAACAAAAGAGACGAACAAAATTAAGGAACAAGAAAACCAAGAGTTGGGGGGACCCCTTTTCTAATAACAAAGTCATACACAAATTCAGTAAAATGTTAGGGCTGCTGCTGATATAATTATTAACCATGTTTAGGGATCATGAGTGAGCTGCAAGATTGCACGCTCTCTGCTACTGTACACTGGTGGTCCTAGATAGTTCTTGATTTGATATCCTAGTTCCATCTTGGTCGGTAACTGACTGTTACCAACAATGGCTAAGACTGCACATTCTTAACCAAGATTAGCAGCTTAAACAAGACGCAGCAGTGAACCAGGATCTTATTTATTAATAGTCTGCTTTTATCACTGGGACTCAAGGTGGATTAAAAGTACAATAGAACTATTCAGTCACTAAGTAAGACAATTACAAAATATGATAACATTTAAAGGTAATGATATTTGAATCTAACAGCAAAGATTCCTTGTAAGACAAAGCTATTCAGTCAATCAGCAAGGGGTTTACATAATATGATAAATTTGAATGAAACGGCAAAGATTTTGAGTAAAATAACAAATTAGAGACCAGGCAATACTTGGCCCCCATCATTCTTCTCTAGCAAGGGTTTTTAAAGTTATGGATGGATGATTGCCTGTTTTAGGGTACAAGGAAAGATGCCCTGGGTCAATAATTAATTTATAATGGACATCAAAGATTAATTGTTGTGATCTGTACATGGTTTAAGTATCCAGGACGGGCAAGAATGGGCAATCATATATAGATTCCTCAATGTTACAAACTCCTTACTTTTTGTAAGGAGTTGGATGAGCTCACAGAAGCACATCTCATTTAAGGTTATACTGCATCACAGGTCTGTAGTCTCTAAACCTGCACAGCTACTCTCCCATTTGTTACAGTGTTCCCTCTAAGTTGAATTAGTGTGAGCTAGCTCAGTTTTTTAGCCTCCAGCTCATACATTTTTGTCTTAGCTCCGGAAGGATGGCTCCAAAGCAAAGTAATTTATGCAGTAGCCAAATCATTTGCTCACAACTTTAATGCCAGTTGATCACAAAGTAGAATTTTTGCTCACAAGACTCCAGAGCTTAGAGGGAGCATTGCTTGTGAATACAAACATGGTTTTGTACAACAGTGATAAACCATCATGACAATGTACATGTGTAAAGAATTTGTTAATGTAAGCCATGGTTGCCACCTCCAGGTTGGGAAATACCTGGAGATTTGGGGGGGTGGAGCCTGGGGAGGGTGGGGTTTTGGGGGAAGGGACCTCAGCATGGTGTAATGCCATACAGTCCACCCTCCAAAGCAGCCATTTTCTCTAGGGAAACTGAGCTCTGTCATCTGGAGACCAGCTGTAATTCTGAGAGATCTCCAGCTACTACCTGGAGGCTGGCAATCCTAATGTAAGTACAGAACCAAGTCCCACCTGTGATATGGAGCTATTTCATTTTAATATGATCTGAATACAGGGAAGTACAAGAAAGGGTAATGCAATAAGCTCCCCAAGATCATATACAATTCCTACACAAGTGGGAATCACTGAGTGGTTCTAAATGCTTAAACTCTGGTTAAGTGATATACCTTCATGGGCCTTTCTTTATACAACTTTACAGAATAGTAAAGAGTAAGTTGGTAAGGGAAGATGCTAACAATTAAGACATACCTTATGTCAATAAGACTTAAAACTGTTTAAAAAACAACAACCAGCAATGATATATCACTATTTCACATGAAGTCTCTGGTTTTTTTCCTGAGCTTGCTGATGGAAATAGTTATTTACACTCTACTTTGGGCGGGGAGGTAGCTTCAAAAGAGCCAGACAGAGATTTTGTCAGCACAAATTTGGTCAACTATCTTGAGGAATAATTTGTAGTGAATGCTTTACACAAAATTTGGCAAGGGTTTATACGTTGCTTGTTTTATATCTATGATGATGTTGACTAATATCAATTTTTTATCTGCATAAACTATACTTATTTGGGATTTGTTTATGGTAAACTTGACTTGTTACAATAAATAAATGAAAATGCAATAGAAATATTTGTAGCAAGTGTTTCATATAGTATGACTGTTTTAGGAAAAAATGAAATAAGGAGAAAGGACAAGTATGGCTAACAGTGGGAGGGCTTCTAATGTCCTGGTCCCACTGGTGGACCTCCTGATGGCACCTGGTATTTTTTTGGCCACTGTGTGACAGAGAGCTGGACTAGATGGGCCATTGGCCTGATCCGACATTGGCTTCTCTTATGTTCTTATGACAAGTTGTGCATTCTCTGCAATGGAAATCAACTCTAGGGAGCACTGGCAAATCTACAGAGGAACTGAACCTACTATCATGAATCCTGAAATCCCTGCCCAGAGCACACTGGTTTTAAATACAGTACCCTCACAGAAGAGTAGCTTGGTTTACTGAAACTCAAAAATTTTGATCTCAGAATTTGGAGAGGAAAAAAAATTATCTTCTCTAGAGCTGACATTTTATTCGAGCAAATCTAGATGAATCTGTCATTTTGAGTGTAGAATGTACTTCGTTGTTTGCATCCTACCCGACAACGTGGAGCTACTGATAGTGCTTGCTGGAGTTGTTACTTCCACTTCATCCTGAACTGACTCCTCATTAACAAATGGAGGCTTTTCTTGTTCTTTACGGTATCTGACAGAACGCGAGGATTCATCTTGATCTCCTTCAGCAGATACAGCCAATTTTGGAAGCAATCCAGAGCTGTGACGTTGCCTGGAACTTTCAGTATCAGAGGAGACAGATGTAGATAGCTGTTGCCTGCATTTCAAATGACATTTGCATAACATAATTAATCAGGTGTACACAAACTGAAACCAGCAGCACATAAAGGTTCACAGATACCATAGTAAACAGATGAATTTGTCAAATACAGCAGGACAGCCAGTGCTTTTGCAATAATTTCTGTGCTATGAAAGATCCAGAATGGTACAGTGAACATAGTGTGGGATTGGGACAGGTACAAATTTCAGCTCATGAAACTCAGTGAGCAGCCCTTGACTTGTCATTTCTCTCTTAGCCTCATCTGTTGCACAGGCTTGTTGAGAAGATAATATGTCATAACCCGACATATGCCTTGGGTAGGACACAACTATGAAATTAATACTTACATTTCAGAATATTCTGAACTCCAGCTTAAAGATTCTGCAGACGTTAGAGTCACATTTTTGGCTCTGTCCGTTGCATCTTCCTTGTCTTCAGTTTGATTTCGAGTTATTCGATCTATATTGCTAAAAACCTGTGCAAGGAGGCAAAAGCATGGAAGAAAAATTGATGGCTAACTGTTGTTTGAATCTAAAAGACTTCAGAAAAATACTTGTCACGCAGAGCTCTGTATGCCCTAAATACTTATAGGCAAGTATCCCGGAGTTTTAAAGGCCTTCAGCAGATGATGAATGAATTTCCAGCTCTCCTCTTAAAATGATTTTCAATTCTGCTCTCCTTGGTCTCTCAGCTAAGCAACAGGACAGCAAATGGCATTTTTCTGTCATAAATTCATCTCATTTTGTCCTGCCCTTTTGACTATAGGATCTATGGGTCCTGCAAACTCCATCTACTGATGCTTCAGGGTATATCACAGAATCTCTGCACATCTCACATTGCTTCTTAACCATAAAGTCATTGAAAACGAAAAGCAAATCCCAGTGAGTCATTTAATAGCTATCAGTCAGGGGTGCAAAGAAAGACAGAAAAAAAAAGTGAACTGAAATTGACCGTGAAGATGAGAATAAATTACTTGGCTAAAAAGATTTAGGAGGGGGAAAAAACAAACAAAGTGCTCATAAAAATCCAATTGTTTATCTAACAACCTGCATATTGAAGAAAAAGTCTAGCAGGCTACTCTTTCAGTGTTAATATCTATCTCACAAATACACAGAAGTCGCCTGCAAAGAGAAGATTTTAATGTTCCTCACTGATGGGGAATGGAATTCCTGCTGCCAAGTCATGATAAAGGTTTCAGCTCACTACATGGAGAGCAAGACCTTGCATTGCCTTCCCCACCTCTTCACTCTTATGTCTTTACAGAAGGGGGATTAAGGATTATTATAGACAAGAAAACATATAAACATGGAGAAGGGGAAAATAAATGTCCAGTTTGAAAATACTTTCATCTGAATCACATTCTACAAAGAATATTTACATACACACATACATATAATGATGCTATATGGTCACGCTCCTTGAGTTTATTTACGCTTAGAGCTGTTAGTCCACAAAAGTTCAGACAAAATAATGCACCTATATGAAAAAAATATATTTTGCTAGCATTTTTTAAAGACTCTCCATAATGCATTTAAGCACTCCTTTTTAAGTTAATCTACTTTGGAAAAAAATTACTTTAAACAATATACATTAAGTTAAATACATGTTTTGCACCTTTATGCACTAAATACCGTAGTAAACTTACTTGTGCTTAGCCCTATTGTATGCTACGCTAGCTAACTTATTTTTCTCATTACATCTAGGCTCTTTACTTCATGACGACATTCTCACTTTCAAAATATAAAATAAAGGTTTGATTCCTCCCAAATTTGCACTGCAGCTTTTGTTTCTTCCAAAATGAATGGGAGAGAAGGCACCCTTGATCACAGTATACAAACATTTTAGTATTTGTTCTAAGGAATCAAACTACATAAATGCTGTTTGGGAGTGTGTGTCCCCCGCCCCCTCAAGGAAATATACTCTAGATATTTTCCCAAGCAATCCTCAGAAAACTGAATGAATATTGCAACATGTTGACAAGAAATTACCCTTAAAGAAAGATACAAAAATACAAAAGAACTTTACATTTCTGTTGCTATTCAGATTCTACATGTATATGTGAAAAGCTTCCCTCAATAATTAGCCCCTATAATTTTTTTCTTCTTGCTCCATCTCATTTATTGCAAAGTATAGTAGAGATGAACCATATACTATATGCAAAAGTAAACATTCCTTACTTTTGAAAATCTATGTGAACATGAGGAAAACTGCCTAATCTCCAAATTAAAGTCTTCATCATTTGTGTCATCTTCTTCTTCTGTTTCCATATGGTGGTACTTCTCAGACCGAGCTATAAAACACATAAAATATTTGTCTAAATTTATGATAGCTTGAAAACCTGATGTATAACCCCCCTCCCCCCAATACTGACAAAGAAATGCAACCATCTTGCCTGGAACCAAAGACCTTAAAAAAAAAAAAAACCTTCCTAGGGCAGTAAAAAAATAAAGGTATCTTAAAAGTACTATATAAGACTACACATACTGTCAAAGTAACTTGTGTCATCCTCAGACTCCAGCTGTGGAATGAACTCTGCTTTCTGTCTCAGCAAACTGTTCCAGTCTAAGTTTTGGAAGAACTGATGTTGTTTCACTTCATATGCACCACCTGAAGAAGCAAGAGGAAACCATCTGGATTATTTCAGCAAAAAAGTCTTTAATTGCATGTATTTTAAAATGTTTATATTGCCTTTCCGAAATAAATTGCCCCAACTGGTATAACAGAAAGGTACAGTCTGTGAATGACAGCACTAAGCTGTGTGTAGAGATTTCAGGTTTACATTATGCCATTGTTTCAATTATAGAGAGATCCACTATTTTGATATACTTTGTGAGAAAGTGTGTGATGTTGCTATACTTGTACTTTGGCTTCTTTATTATTAATGACTGTCATGACTCCCACGGAGCTGGCTCTGGAGTCCAACTAGGAAGCCTCTGAGGAGCAAGAGACATGGCCTGGAGGAGAGCAGAAAACTTCGTAAGACTCTTGCAGGAAAGATGCCCCTGGCTCATCTGCTTCAGAACTGGTCCCTGGGGAACCTGCAGTAGTTGCCCCTGAAGAGCCTGCAGAAGGAGCTCCTCCACCAGAACTTTCCTCTGTCCCCCAGGTCCTGGGGCAACTAAGCACCAGTGCAGGACTTGGTCCCCAAGCCCACCAGCCCCTGCCTCCCATGAGCAGTAGTGGAGGCAGAGGACTCATGCTGAGATAGCCCAGTGAAGACACAGTTCCAGGCAGCAGAGGCAGTGTGGTTATGGTAGAGTGGTTTGGGAGTTGGACTAGGATCTGGGAGATCCAGATTCAAATCCCCACCACACCACAAAACTCAGTGGTGGCCTTAAGCCAGTCACTCTCTCTGAGGTTAACCTACCTCACAGGATTACTCTGACTATAAAATGGAGGAGGGCAGAATGATGTACATTGCGCTGAATTCCTCAGAGAAAAGGCAGGATTAAAATGTATTCAATATATAAATAAAATTTTTAAAAGATCTTTAGAATGCAAAAAGACCTCTGTGGATCTAACCCACAACATAGTCTGTACTACACAGTGAATGGGAACATTACAGTTAACAAACAGGCAAACAGTATTAGAAATTTATTTCTATTATTAATAACAGTATTAGAAATTTATTAGACCCAGGAAAAAGTCTAGAGGCTATGATTCACGTAGCTTATACCGGCAAACACTATTCTGGTCTGGTCAAGTTCCTATTACTGATTTCCATTTTTAAGGTAGAAACCACCATTCTGGAGCATTACAAAACTTAATCAGTCCTCATGATTAAAGTATTCTTTGCCTCTTAGCTGGGCAGTAAACTCTAGTGTTTCCCCATACCAATTTTTTCAGCACAAAGTTAATTGCTACCCATGTTTATGTAACCTGAAGTGCTCTAGGTCTATGTATTATTTCTTCAACTATTAATTTAAATTAATACTTTCGATTTGAACATGAAAGACTGAAACCTTGTGCTAGAATATGCTTTATTGTTTACTTTTTTCCCAGAAGTTCTACTGCTTTGTAGTAGTCCCAATGACTGGTAATGTATCGACTGACACACATAACAAGTGGTGAGAACACAGTCTTCCCCTACTCTGGAAGTCTGTAGATTTAAAAAGACAAACTGCAAAGAATCCCCTTTCTCTCCCCTTTACATTTTATTTGATACCTGCATAAGAGACACAGGGCCTGGGCCAACTAGAGCTGCTGAAGGGCATGGAAGGCATAGAAGCCATGTGACTGAGAGCCATTTTTGGACTTCTGATACTAAAACTGTACTTCTGAAACAGAAAGTTCGACAGGCACATTGGAGTATTTATATACTTAATGCCTTTTTATTCCATCCTTCCTCTAAGGAGCTCAATACATGATTCTCCCCTCCTTCCTTTTATCTCACATTTTATCTTGTGAGGTAGGCAGAGAGAGAATGACTGGTGGCAGGTCACCTAGTGAGTTTCACAGTGAACAGAAATCTGGACCTGGGACTCTCCATACTTTATTTCATCACAGTGGTCTTTCCATTTTAATCAAGCAGTACAGAACTTGTCCTTTGTTTTATGCAACTTTTGTTCTTTTCTATAATAGAAGGTGTTAAGCATGTGCCTGCATTTTACCCTGCTCCATATCCATCTTTATCACCAGAATAAGAGGGCTGCACTTACCTGCAACCGTTGTTCACTGAGTATCTTTTGTCCAGGCACACATGGGGATCATGCATGAGCAGGCCTGCCTACTAGTAGGTTTTTATAGCTAAGAGCCTCCAGGGGGTGCTGTGCACCAGAGCAAAACAGAGCAAAACACCCACACAACAGCACCCCTGCCCTCAGTACCTCATATGCCGCTGAAGGAAGCATGCAGCAGGGCAGGAGGGAGGGTATGTGTGCCTGCACAGAAGATACTTGATAAACAATTGTTACAGGTAAATGCAACCCTGTTTTCATCATTGACCTTCTGTGCAGTCCCACATGGGGATTCTAGCAAGCTAAACACCAGGTGGCAGGGCATGCTCACCTATGAACAAGAACTGAAGGACTGCCTTTCCAGCTGAGCTTCTCATCTCGCTTGCATGTCTAGTGTGTAGTGATGAATAAAGGTGGCTGCAGATGACCAAGGAGCCGCATGGCATATCTCTGTCAGTGGCACTCCATGCCCGAATGTGGCAGAAGCAGCCATGACCCCTGTTGAATGTCCATGTACCTCTAAGGGGCATGACATCTTGGCTAACACATAACACTGCCTGACAGTGGAAACAATCCATCTATATAGCGTTTGAGAGGAAGCTCTCTTCTCTCTGCTAGATCCCAAAAAACATATAAATAATGCATTATTGTTTCGGAATGCCTTTGTCCGATTAAGGTAGAATAACAGTGCCCTCCTAACATCTAGAGCAGAGGTGTTGAAGTCATTTGTTACAAGGGCTGAATCTGACATAAATGTCACTTTGTAGGGCCGGACCATGTGTTCCATAAAATGTAACACAAGGTACTGCAGATATAAACTTTATAAAAGATGATTTCAGATGCCAAATGGCAATAGCAGGCATGACTGAATTAGTTGTGATATGCAGATGGGTAGAGATATCAACATTGGTAATGAGACAGGAAACCTAGGTCTCAGTTTGGTACAAGAGGATTCAGTTCAGGAGGATGCAAAGAATAAATGGAAATAAATCTGAAGAAGTGAGCAGTGACTCACAAAAGCACATACCCTTGCCACAATTTTGTTAGTCTTTAAAGGTCCTACTGGACTCTCTACTACTATTAGAAACCACAACATTAAAAAAAACAGTGGTGGGACATTTTAACCTTCCAGGGCATTCAGTCGCTGACCTAAGAGTAGCAGTTCTCTTACAAAGGAATTTCAAAGGGAGATTAGAAAGAAAGACTGCTGAATTGCAACTGATCATGAAGCTCGAGACAATGCAAACTCCTGGACTGAACTGAGAACTAGGTTTCTTCTCTCATTACCAATGCCTGCTATTGTCATTTGGTGTCTGAAATCACTTCACTCTCCAAGATATAAGGGCAGACAGATTCACATTCCAGCTGTGTCTGAAGAAGTGAGCAGTGATTCATGAAAGCTCATGCCCTGCCTCAAACTTTGTTAGTCATTAAGATGTTGCCATACTCTTGCTACCTTTCACTAATAAGGAATGCAAGCTGTGCTAGGTTAGGTTTCTCCATCCAATCTGTTAGAAATGGAAAGGGGGATCTCTCCAAGTGCCATGGGACTCACCGACTCCGGTGTGCTGTCTCTGGGTCTTTCCCTCCCCTCCCTGCCCACAAAAGTTTATACCTAGAATAAAATGTTTTTGGTCTTAGACACAGCTCTCTCTCTCGAGAAAAAGTTTGCTTGCCTACAAAAGCTTATACCTGGAATAAAACGTTGCTAGTCTTCTTAAAAGTCCCACAAGACACCATTTCCCCCCCTCTCTGGCTTTTTTCCTCCATGGGGGGGGGGCCTTAGCCAATTGAGGGAAGGCTTTCTTTCTCACCTTGATTTCTAAAGGCTGTGCCATGCATGTCATCCGTCCATTATACATTCTCAAGTCCTCTGTCGGGGAAGCTGAGGATGGCTCTCCTACCTACTCATTGGGGCTCAGATCCAAAGCAGATCCATCAGACTCCACCACCACTTCACTCTCTCTCCCGTCAAGTTGTGTCTGATGGTGGGTACAGATATGATCAGTGTGGATAGACATAACCACTCAAATCCATAGTTAGATTGAAGGTGTCATCCCACTCCTCCAAATATCTTGGAGACATTCTGTATGAGTTAGCTGGCCATCTCATCGGGAGTTGATGCTGAAGCCATGGAACCATCTGTTAGGATTCGACATCCAGTGGAATCTGATCCGCTGGCAAATCAGTTTCTGTTTCCCCTTCCAAAATGGAGATCAGGGATTACCTCAGATTCGGAGGTATTCTAGGTCTTTCTTGCAACACTGGGATTGGTTCCACAGTCCGAACTGGTGTCCGATGCTGGGAGGTGGATTTCTGCTTATTGTTCCCCTTAGTCTTAGCCTTTTCAGCAGGCAGCTCAGACAGTGTGTGCTGTTTATGTGGAGAATGTGAACCCAAATGGATCCATTGAGACCTGGACCTAGGGGGTAGAGCCAGCTGTATTGAATCTGATGATGCAGTCGCAGACGGCTTTTCTGAGACCACTGTAGATGGGGGTGGTTTTCTGAAGCTCTAAGAGCCTTTCCCCACAATGCTGCCTAACTTAGATACTCTATCCCCTCTGGTTTGGGGGGTAAATCTCTGGTAGGACTTACATGTGGACATATTATGTTCTTCCCCCAGGCAAAATAGACACAGATCATTCTCATCTGTTTGCGTCATTTTTACACTACAGCGATGGCCCTTCTTAAATAAAGCTTTCTGAACCATGCCAGTACTCAGAAGCAGTCCAAACACGCAACACAATTCCTCACCACTTTGAAGTTAGGAGACTCTCAATGACCAACCTACTTCTTCAGCAGCAAAAAAGAAACTGAAGCTAGGGGCATTGCTCCGTGGGAGCACATGGTCCCCTGGGTGAGAACAAGTTTCTGGCTCTGGTGCACATTGCCCCCTGGAGGCTCTTAGCTATAAAAATCTACTGATAGGCAGGCTTACTCATGCGCAGTCCCCATGTGTGCCTGCACAGAAGACTGATGGTGAACATGTTTGTCAATGTATGATTAATCTACACATACATAGGAAGGCTGTTATACTGTGTTGCAGAGGAGGAAGCTGCTAAATTGGAGTCACTGACATACAGCAGTTACAAGACAGTGTCTTTTCATGGAAGCTGCATGTATACTTTCTAAAACTCAATTCAGTAAATGTGATATGAATGTCAGGACAACTCCATTCTAAATAATGGAGGAAGCGTCAGATGTGTTCTCAAAGGTGGGAAATTTTAAAACATTGCTAAGCTGTTTTTCAATTGTATTTAACATCTGATTTAAGGTGAGGGAATACATATGTGCTTTACTTAGTTTGTGAATATGAGGGACCAAGTGCATGATGCAGCAAGAAACACTGCCCCCGGATCAGAGAAATATTGACAGAAAAAGGGCCCCTAGCTTCAAAAACCCTTCCCAAATTAGCATACTTGTAAATGAAGCACTGTTGCCTAAACTGACCCACAAGGTGCCATTGGCAAGCTCTAGCATCTTCCCATACAACAGATATTCCTGAAGAATAACTCTGCTGTTTATTAAAAGCTGGTAAGAGTATATGAAAGCATGTTAACTGGAGTTGGATTAAATGGCAGCTTTGTGACAATGCTCCCTGTTGTGAGCAGAACACAACAGACTAGACGATGTTCCTGTTGTAATGAATCTTCAAACTTCACTGAAGGCATTTCACACACAGAAACAAAAATGGGCAAACAAAAGGCCCAGATCAAGCCAAATAAATAACTGTTTCCAGCTTTTCAGACAAAATTTAATGTACAAGCCATGCATTCTAACCTGTTCCCAGCCTCTCCAAGGGGTTTTGTCTTAGAAGCAATGCAATCAGATCCTGGGCATCTGGAGGTGGAGCCTCATCTTTTTCTGGCCAGTTGATCTCATCTAGTAAAAAGGCACCCAGTTTTTGAACATGTTAAATATATTTTACTAATATTAATTAATTACATTTATATTACACTTGTCTTCCATCATGGAATCTATGAAGACATTCAGGATTCTCAGATTTTTCCATCCAGGCACTGACCAGTCATACTTCACTTCGGCCAAGTTAGCATGTGCCTTCTAACAAACTGCTACTGCTGCTGCTGCACATTTCCAAGCACTTCACACACATAATGACAAATTGCAGTCATTATAACAATATGAAAAAGGCTATTATTATCATCCCCTTATTAGTTATGAGGGACTGTCTCACATCAGGCCGCCTAACAAATTGTGGCAGAGTTGAGATATGAACTGGGACCTCCCAAATCACAGTTCCATTTTCATTCTCTTAGCTACTATACTACATCAGCTTTTGAACATGCAACATCAACTTTTTCAGTGTATTTTGGTTTCCTTGTCCACCATTTCTTTCACAATGCATAATGAAACACTTCAAATGGACTGTTACAAAACAGACACTTATTTTCAGAGTGAAGACAGAGGCTTGTGACCTGGCTCAATTGTGAAGCATGGTGTTGGATAAGTTTATTTTTCTGTTTAACTTATCACCCAGGGATGCTGAGAGTATAATTGATGTGAATCAATAATCTTATCCTCTACCCTTTCTACCTGGCAAGAAATAAATAATATAGATACCATGACAAATTAAAGGGGTATTTTATTTACTATAAAAGCTTGCAGTGAATATTGGTGCTACCATAATAAGGGGGTATTTGTACCCCTTTCACTCCAAACTTCCCATGTGATGCTCCCGGATCACTCAAATAATCTCTCTGTGTGACTGTCTTTAGATTTAGACTGGGGAACAATGCAAGGTATGTTCTGTTCAGTGGTTGCATCAGATTTGTGGAATCCATTCTACGGAAGATTCTCATGATAACCTCACTGATCGAGGAAAAGAAGTAAAACTTGGATTCTATTCAGGCAGGCTTTTGAGTTAAGTCACTATATATAAACTGATGCACACCTGATGATAACAATTTCTATTTTTTACTGCTCTTTTTATATAGGTGCAAGCTGCCCTGAGGACCTGTGGGGTTGATAAGGTGGTTCAGAGATACTATAATAAATAAGTGGACTACTCAGTAGATCTGAGCAGTCAATAGTTTTAATCTTAATTTGCAGATATGCACATAAAAATCTAGGCACTGTGGAACATGCCCTGGTTACATCCAGATTAGACTACTGCAATGTGTGGCTGTCCTTGAAAAATTGTTCAGAAGCTTCAACTGGCACAGAAAAATGCAGCCAGGATGTTGACTGGAGTGCGTTGTAGGGACCATATCACTCAAATTTTGGCTCATCTACACTGGCTCCCAATCTGTTTCTAGGCACAATCCAAGATGCTGGCGCTGACCACCTACTCGCATTCAAATCTACCTGACTGCTACAGTCATCCTCTGAGGCCCTGTTTCGGGTGCCCCCACTTTCTGAGATTAGGCAGTGGCAACCTGAGAGACAGTCTTCTTGGCTGAGGCACTCAAATGCTGGAACTCTCCTCAGAGAGCCTCATCTGTTGTCATCTTCCACCAGCGGGACAAGATTTTTTTGTTACATTTGTTGTTCTCTCAGGGCCAATGTAGATGTGACGACCACCAGAGGTTTAACCCATGGCCACTACCATCATTTTAAGGGAAAATTTGACCATTTAAAAATGGAGGCCCTGTTCAGCACAGGGGGCAGAGATCTTGTCCCTCTGTGCCTTTTCAAAGCACCAAAACAGCCATGTGGGGGCTGTTTCAGATCTCCAAATATCAGAGAATCTTTACCCTGGCATGCTTTGATGTCCTACCTTCAGCTCTCCTGGAAGGCAGATACCTTCATGTCCTTCTCCATCAATGGCTCTGTCCATGCCATACAGGGAAAGTACAGTCTACTGAACATGTTCTGCTGTATTGCTTGTTCCACAATGACATCTGATCTCAGTATATCGCTCCAATTCTGTCAACTTTACCAGGAAGATTTGAACAACTTTATGTCTCTCTCCTTCTTGCAGATTCTTCCCAGGAGATAACTAATAAAGTTGTCAAATTTTGCTTTCAGGGATGTGGAATACACAAGCAGCTGACTGAGTCTCAATAACTTTACCTCTCTGTTAGAGAAAGGCATCATTTTCTCTGTCCCCTCCACAATCCACGTTCATGGTTTTGTGCTTGTTGCACTGCATGAGTCCTCCTTATGTTTTATCTTTTTATTCTCTACTATTATGGCTGACTCTTCAGAGCTGATCTTGTATCAAATAAAATTTTGAACTTGAACTTTTAAACAGTCAACCTAACATGGTGGAGGTAGCAGCAGCCATGGGTTGACCCTGGGGCTGTTGCAACATCTAGTTTGACCCGCAGTGATGCTTCCTTCCTACCCAGTGTTTTAGTTTTTGTGTTTATATTTTTGAATGTATCATAGCTTTGGTTTTAATTGTTTTTAATTATGTATTTTTGTTGGTTTTAGTAGTTTTTAAGATATGATTTTATTGTGTATGTTTTGTTAGCTGCTTCTTTGGCCCTTATGAGGGCAGAAAGGTGGGATATAAATTTCATCATCAATTTTTTCAGCTTATTTGACCAGAGGTCTTAAGCAAAGTTAAATCAGAAATACGAATATACATTCAACAATTAGTAATATATGAAAACACAAAACTGTAAAACTAAAAGGGAGATAGAAGTTAATAAAACTTTACAAAATTGATAATAAAACCATACTAGTTAAAATATACCATTAAGAACAAAGGAATGAGAATCAAAAGTCTTAGATAACAACATGGGGTTTCTCCTTAGTAAATAGTTTAGATCTGATTATTAACGTTTCAGTGAGATCATTATTGCCAAATATTTTGCTACCGAGACAGTTATTCCAGGTTCAGCATCCGCCAGCAAATAAGAAATTGCCCACAGCTCCAGCAGCAGATGGTATTTAAATAGGACAGGATAAATTTTGTAAAATGAAATAGATTAATAAAATAAATAATGGAATATCTAGTCATGCAAGTTACACACCACATTCAGGAAGCAAGAGCAAAGCTTGTGGTTAATTCCAGTACTTTTTATCAGAGACAAACCAATCACCAGAACCATGTTGAGGTTCAGAAACAAAGAGTAACAGATTTTCTATAGAAATCTTTTTTCAACCAATGTAGAAGGCTCTATACACATATCCAAGTTATGTGGGGCAACCTATATTCTGAAGATTCAATATATATTAAAGCATGAGTTATTTCTATAATTGCTCACCTACAGCTTCTGTGACACTTTAAATTAAGTTGAAAAATAAAATATGAATATGCACTGCTGTTGTAAGGGATGAAAAACAGACAGCATTTGCTATTTGTGTTAATTAAACATTCGATTTCCACTTGCCAATCAGGCGTTGGTGCAGCACACTAGAAAACAGCATATTATAAATCTATAAACACTTAATATATTGTATAAAAGGTCATTTACATTGCAGGCAATCCACAAAGCTATTTCATTACCATCTGCAAACATGATCTAACACCACACATGCTCACACACAGAACCGCAACCTTTTTTCCCTTCACTAGAGGACCTACCCACCATATTTTGTAAAATGAACTGGGAAACAACCAGCAACAGAGATGTCATTCTGGCACAGTGGCCATCTATATCTATACATCTGGAAAATTTATGGAAACAGGAGGTAGTATAGTGATAGATGCTGTTTAATTATCATTTAGTTTTGCCACAAGCTGCATAAAAATACTTAGGGTTGGCCTGCAGGTTAAGATCTAAAAGGTTATTGAATTTTAAATGAAAGAAGAACAGCTGTTACAGAAATAACATTATACTGTAACAACCACTAGTGAAATCATTAACAATCTGTGAACTGCATTTGAATCCATCTTTTTTCATTATTTATTATTCGGGACACATTTGTTTTAGGGTTTTATTACATTTCTGTTAATTTACTACATTGCGCCATTAGGCATTTATCCATTTATGCAAATTTAGTACAAATGAATTTTCCTGCCGATTTTTAAAACTAAGGGCCACAATGACAGTAATACCACCTCAAATCCCAGTTTCTAAAAATTATATCACCTTTTGTCTACTTTCTGTACCACTCTTCTTTATAAAGGTTTTTAATCTTTTCTTTTTTCAGTACACTTTCCCTTGTACAGTTATTGAGAGTTTCTTTTTTCATTTTTTTTTTCAATTTGTCTTTTTCCAGCACTGACATAACTTCTTTATAGTCTCTTCCTTATATTTCACGTCTTATATTATAAACTCCAGGAAGGAAATTGTTAACATCTCATTTTTATAAAGCACTTAGCACATGTAAAGCTGATTCCTGAGTTCAGTCCTATTCTAGTCCACAAGTTCAGATTCCAGCTATATAAATTTTGCTCGTTAGCTGTCATGAGCAATTACATTTAAAAAAAAAAAATCTTCCAAATGACCTGCAAAGAAATATGGAGCTCAGGGATCCTTACATGGAAGAGAAAGAATTGCCATTTCCCCCCAAGAGTTTCATTCTTAGCAACAAAGGCCTGACTGAGCCATGTTAAAGCTGACCAGATGGCTTGTTCTTGGATCTGAGGATAACCAAAGCCTAGTGATATTTACCACTGATTACTTGTCCAAATAGTTCCTCTGGTGTATCCCCAAAAAATGGCACACATCCAACAAGAAATTCATATAGGATAATTCCCATGGACCACCAGTCCACTGGCTTCCCATAACCTTGTCTTAAAATCACTTCAGGAGCTATATATTCTGGCGTGCCACAGACCTAATAATGAAATAAGGAGGGGAAAAGAAAAAAATAGTTCACTGCATAACACTGCCAGTTGATTCCTATCTATGTTTCTAAAGATTCATAAAGAAGAATGTCAAAGTTTCTTTGCTTTTATATATTGTGCAGAGTGTACTATTTCTAAAGGAAGCTCTGTATTGAATTTAAGCAAATTTTTAAAATTAACATGGGTTTCATTGCTGTTGCTTACTAATATGAAGTTACAGTAAATTACATATATTGATACCGAACAAAATTGACTTATTTCTATTTTTACAAGAAAATGCAATGGTTTTTACTTTAAGTAACTCTTACAGTGAACAGATTGTGGGCAACTGGTAATGAGGCATGCTTGAAGGGAAATGGGCCATAGCTAGGATTTTTAGCACCCTTGATTGTACAATGCATCATGAGTTCCACAAGTACTCTGCTGAGACTCCTGAATTCTTTATAAAAACAACTTTCCATTTGTCTCTCTCACTATCTTACTTGTACACAATTAGATCGTTCATCTTACTAATAGACCATAATGGGGGAGGGAGTGTCTGGAACAATCTGCAGTGCACTAGTATAGGTAATTCCTTCATATATAAATTTGTGAGGACATATATAAATAAAAAAGCAACTGCTCTGTTTTTATACAGTGTAACTTGCACCTAAACTGTCACTTATTACTAAATTGTTAATAAGAATTAAGAAACGCAAATACACATGGCATAGAAAATGGGAAGCAATCTCTTACCTGTTTATCCAGAAATTCTCTAGCATCCTTCTCAATGTGACCTTCATAAAGATTGGTGGTCATACTCATGAGGCCAACTTTAGATAGGCCAAAATCTGTTAACTTTATATGTCCCATGGATGTAACCAATAAACTGTAAATGAGAATGACAGCAGAATATTATGACTGAACTCACAATAGTCACAGGATAATGTTTTCAGAGCTGTGAAATATTTTAAACCTACATTTCAAAAACAACTTGCTTACATCACAGACCAAACTCAACAAATGGGTTATAATAATACCATGTTGTGTGCAGTTTCTGGTGCCTTTTCGGCAATACTTGGACTACTGCTACAGAGTTCTGCAATAACATACTACCACCCCAATTAGGTACAGTTTGCAAAGTGATTCCAAAGATACCAGAGAAAGTGAACTGTGATTGTATCCGTACAAGAGGTCAATTTTGGAAGCCATTAGTTAAGATTTAACCAATATCTATCGTTGTCCAACAAGACAAATAATTTTTTAAAAAATATATAGGATTCATTACTAGCAGGGGTCATTTCGTAGAAAAAGAGCTGCAGGAACTCATTAGCATATGGTATCCTAATGAGCTATTAGGCTATTAGCATATTACCTCATTAGCATATGCTATACCCCCTGACATCACCGGAAGTGATGTCAGAAGAGGAAGCAAAAGGGGAGGAAGCATCTTCAAAAGCCTCCCCTTCCCTTCCCAGCCAGCCTGCCAAGGTGGGGGGGAGCGAAGAGGCGGGGGGCCTCTTCGGGCGTCCCCTGGTCTGCAGCATTTCTGCACGGGCCCAGGGATGCCAGCCAGGGCCTCTTTGAGCGTCCCCCAGACTGCAACACTTCTGTGCGGGCCCAGGGACGCTTGCGGGGGGCCTCTTTGGGCATCCCCCATTCCACAGTGTTTCTGCATGGACCCAGGGACACTGGCGGGGGGCCTCTTCAGGCATTCCCCGGTCCGCAGCGGTTTGGCGCAGGTGCAGGGACGCCGGCGGGGGCCTCTTCAGGCATCCCCCAAGTCGCAGTGCTTCTGTGCAGGCCCAGGGACTCCGGCAGGGTGCCTTTCTGGGCGTTCCCTGGGCCGCAATGCTTCTGCGCAGGCCTGGGGATGCTGGCTGGGAGTAGGGCTTGCTGCCACCGCCATTTGGGGTTGCTCCTGAGCTGCCGGAGCAGTGCTCTGGTGCGCTCTGGCCCCAAAAGACCCCTGGTTACTAGTACAAAAATAATAAAAATGTTTCACTCAGTAAGTAAACACTTAAGATGCATAAAAATAGATTGGTGACATTATTTCAAGATCTACAAAAAAGTGTAATAAGAAGAAATGGGATGTGTGGATTTCATCCATGTAGGAACAGAAAGAAAAAAAGATATCAACTGCACTTAGGACACGATAAGGATGCATTCATACAGATGACAATAATTACACAAGGATAATACAAGACAAATTTGGGCTCTTAGGCATCTTTGAAAATAAGAACTGCAATAAACAGAACAAACACACTACCATTTCTCTCAACTACCAAATTGCACCTTCTGCATTTTGTTTGCCTTTCAAGGTATTCTTGAAGTATAGTATTGTTTAAGGAAATAAAATATAACCAATAATGAACCATCCAATATGTTCATTATAGCTGCATTATTTTAAAAAGAAATAAAATTCTTAATGGCTTACTAGCATGTTAGCATGTGAATTGACTTGCTTTAGCCTGGAGGATTTCATTATATTTAGCCTGGAGGATGTCATTATATCGTATCATCTATATACTAACAGTGAGGTCGGCCAGATCTGAGGATACTTAAATCCAGTGATTGGAGCTGTGAACAGGCAGCCAGACCTTTCTACAAACCTGAACAATGCCCCCCAGTTTGCAGAAAAATGTGAAATCTGGCCTTTGCTAGGCAAAAATAGTAATTCCAAGCTTGGTTCTGGCAGTAAAAGGCAGAGGGAGGGGCAAGGTCCTTTCCACACCCATCCTAGCCTTTGAGGGAGGAGTCACTGGGGCCAGGCCTGGCTACAGGTTGGGAAATTCCTGCAGATCTTGTGGCAGAATCTGTGGAAGACAGGGTTTGGAGAGGGTAGAGGCCTTAGTCATATATAATGCCATAAAGGGAATCCACCAGCCAGGGAATCCATTTTCTCCAGGGGGACAGATCTGTTATCTTGGGTTCAGTTGTAATTCTGCAAGATCTCCAGGTACCACCTATAGTTTGGCAAATCTAGGCATGGAAGCAAGTTCTGGGTGGCTTGATACCACTTACATGACTCAATTAGGCATGACCACTAGCTACTGTTCAACAGCAGGCACCCTATGCAAGCCAGTGTGGTATAACAGTTAGAGCTCAGAGTAGGGTCTGGGAGACCCAGGTTCAAATTGCCATCTTGCTGGGTGATTTTGGACCAGTCACATACTTTCAACCTAACCTACCTCACAGGGTTGTTGTGTGGAGAGGAGAATAATGAAGCTGCTTTGGTCCCCACTGTGGAGAAAGGTGGGGTAAAATGATGTAAACAAATAATAAATATAGCTGAAAATGGTAAGTAGATAAAAGGTTAGGTTGGTGAATGACTGAGAAGGAGAGAATGAGGCAGAGGAAGGGGAGAGGATATGGGGGTAGCCAGGGAAAAAGGAAAGAGAAAATAAGGGGGGGGTAGAGGGGAGAGTGAGGTGCCATTTCTCTACCATGCAAGTAGGCCTGGCCCAGTGGCTGTCACCACAAAACCGGGCCACAGTTTTCCTAGGAAGAGGCTTCTGAGGGGGCGAGCTGAAGACAGAGGCAGATAAAAATAGGTGGACTGTTAGGTGAGAGGATAGGGTTACCAAATCTCACCAGGTTAGGAAATATCTGGAGATTTTGGGAGTGGAGTCTGGGGATGATGGTGTTTGAGGAGCGGAGGGACCTCAGAAGAGCATAATGTCATATATTCCACTCTCCAGGGCTGTCATGGATCAGTCAGGCACAGCCAACCCTGAAGAGGCAGAGGACTCTGTGGAAGAGAAATGGGCAGACAAAGCAGTTCCCAAGTCACAGTCACTTGCAGTTGACCTGCTGCAGAAAGCTACTGCAACCTTGCCAAGCAGTGATTCACAGTCTGACAGTAGTTTCCCAGCTGTTCAGGCCTGTGGCTCCGAACCAGATAGTGTCCCACCATCCATCTTGCCTCCCTCATCTCCAGAACCGCTGGAGTGTAGATAGAGGCGGGTCTGCCATGAGATGCTGAAAAGAAGGTGGAGTGTGCGAGTAACAGCTCACAGACATCTGGGTCTAGTTAGTAAAGAGGAGAGCACATGCACCTGCATGATGCGATCCAGCTGTGAGATGAGCATCTCTGCCATAGAGGGAGAAGAGAGGGAGAGACTGGCCGTGGAAGCAATGTGTCATATTACTCCTGACCTTGCCATCACGGACCCTGTCTCTGACTTGTGACTTTGACGCTTTGGACTGCATCTGGACCTTGACTTTTGGATCTGCCCCAAACCTGCTCCTGTTGCTGACTCTGTGTATGACCTAGGAACCAAACTCTGACAACACTGCACTGGATTGTGCCTTTGCTTTGCCTTGCTCACACCTGAGCTTTGCTACCCAGCCAGATGCCTAGTGGGTACTAGGACAGTAGCAGCCAGTTCTATGGGAACTAGAGTCACCAACCTCCAGGGGGGGCTGGAGATCACTCAGAATTACAACTACTCTCCGGATGACAGAGATCAGTTCCTCTGGAAACTGGCAACCCTAGTTCCCATGGAGGAACAGGCTGCTTTGGAGTGGACTCCATGGCATTATACCCTGCTAAGGTCACTTCCCTCCCTAAACCCTGCCTTTCAAGGCTCCACCCCCAAATCTCCAGGAATTTCCCAACCTTAAGCTGGCAACCTGAGGCAGGAAAAGGGGAGAGTCTATGGGGTCTTTCAGTAAAGAGAAAGAGGAAATAGTGTGTACAATTGCCAACCTCCAGGTGGTAGCTAGAGATCTCCTGGGATTACAACAGATCTCCAGTTCACATGGAGAAAATGGCCACTTTGGAAAGCAGACTATGGTATTACACCCCAGTGAAGTCCCTCCCCAAACCCCACCCTCCTCAGGCTCCACCCCCAAAATCTCCAGATATTTCCCAACTTGGAGCTGGCGACCCTTATAGTGGGGTAGGGGGAAATGAAATGCCTCCTGCAAATCCTTGCAGATTCCCACTTGTATATTCTAATAATGAAGTTAGCTGAATCTGAGGTTACTTAAATTCCGAGACTAGAGCCATGAAGGGCCAAGATGGATCTTCCAACAAAGCTGAAAAGTGCCCCAAGTTTGCAGAAAAATCTCAAATGTAAATACATTTGGGGGGGGGGGGTAAAAACCTGAACATGATAAAAGGACATTTACCTTTACGAAACAGAAGTCTTCAGTAGCTTTTGCTATGCAACCACCACATTCTAGGTTTGGTTTATATCAGTAAAAGGCAGGGTGAGGGGGCAGGGCCCTTTCCAAGGACGTTTTGGCCTTTGAGGGAGGCCTCATCAGAGCTAGGTCTGGCAGCAACATGTGGATAACTTGATACCACCCAATCTGCATGACTCACCTAGGCCTGGCTGCTGTTCAATAGCAGCTACCTTATGAAAGCCAGTGCGGTGTAGCAGTTAAGAGTTTCAGAGCAGGGTCTGGGAGACCCAGGTTCAAATCACCAATCTGCCATGGAAGCTCATTAGGTGATGTTGGGCCAGTCACACACTTTCAGCCTAACTTACCTAACAGAGTTATTCTGAGCATAAAAAGGAGAATCGGAGAATGATGTAGGCTGCCTTGGTCCCCAGTGTACAGAAAGGCAGGGAATAAATGAAGTAAATGAATTATATAGCTGAAGGTAGGAGGCAGATAAAAGGTAGGTAGATGAATTGCTGACAAAGACAGAATGAGGCAGGGAAAGGGGAGAGGACATAGGGGTTGTCAGGAGGAGGTAAAGGGGAAATAATGTGGGAAGGAGGATACAAAAGAAAGTGACATGCTCCTCCACAAGTTCTGAGGGTTCCCTATCACACAAGTGGGCCTGGCCTAGCAGCCAGCACCACACAACTGAGCCACAGTTTTCCTAGGTAGAGGCTTCTGGGGTACTCTCTAATGTGCCTAGTTCTCTTGCAGTTACATGCTATATACATACTTGTCTGGTTTCAAATCCCTGTGTACTATTCCATAATTGTGAAGGTACTCCAAAGCCAGAACCGTCTCTGCAAAATACATCCTGGCCATGTCTACCGGCAGAGGACCCATATTTTTCATTAAAGTAGCACAATCTCCACCTACAAAATAAAGAGGATTGATGCAGGTTATTTCTCACTGAGATAGCAAAAATACATGTTTCAGTTTTGCACCTATAATTATGGACAGCATGCCCACAGGGGTATAAATAACCAAATGTGAACTAGAAAGTAACTAAAAATACCCTTTCACATAAACAGAATAAAAACATGATTTTAAAAACTGTTAATATGTACTATTAATTCTCTAATAGTACATATTAAACAAATTACTGCCACACAATTTAGGTGCATGCAGCTTTAAAAAATCCATAAAGCATTTACTATACACAAATCTCTTTATATAAAGGTGGCCAAAAAGTAAAGTTACCTTATTCCATCATAAATGTCTAGCAATAAAGAATGGCTGTACTGTAAGAATGAAGCTATCTGGAGAAGAAAGGAACCCTTCCTGTGCAGTCCCAGCATATGCTGGAGGAAGGTACAATCTCTAGTGTAGATACATAGGGTTTATTCATATTTTTCCAGTGTTACATTATTATGTGACAAATTCCAGAGTGAAGCCATGTTATTCTATTGCACCAAAAACAAAAAAGGCACTTTAAAGTCAAACAAATTTATTGTATTATCAGTGTTAACAGACTAGAGTTCACTTCACCAGATACATGAAGCATGTCTTCAGTTGCCAGATATGCATACATTGATTATAGGGGGGGAAATGTAAATACTGGAGACAGAGTCGAAGAACAATGAAATACAAGAGATTGTCTGTGACATTTTTATGCAAGGTTCAGATGTATACAAGAAGCACAGTGACAGTTTACACTAGCAGTAATAGATTGTCATGATGGACATCTAGTAAAGAACTGAGCTTCGCACAGAACTCAAACTGTACATCTTGTATTTCATTGTCTTTTGACCTCCACTTTTTATAGTTTTTCTATGTCAATCCACCAACATTGCGGCTATTTTAAGAAGTGGGCTGTAGCCCACAAAAGCTTATACCACAATAAATCCGTTAGTCCAAGGTGCCACAAGACTCCTTTTTGTTTTTAGATTGTCAAGTGTTTGCCCTCAGATGCAAAACAAATACTGTACCTTCCACATACTCCATGACCATGCATAAATGACGTCTAGTTTCAAAGGAACAATACATGCTGACTACAAATGGATTTTCTGCAAATGTCAGGATATCACGCTCAACAAAAGCCTGCTGAATCTGGTTTCGAAGAATGAGATTCTGTTTGTTAATCTTCTTCATGGCAAATCTCTGTCTCGTTTCTTTATGTCGCACCAAATAAACAGCTCTGAAAAAGTCCAAGAAAAAGTGAAAAGGTATCAACACGGAATTGTATTATTACTTGTAATTTTTTTTAAAAAAAAAGTTCTATAGGACATATAACATTTGAATAGCAATTTCCAGAATTTGGTTTCAGACCACCTCGGTTAATCAACAACTGATAAATCCTATTACACTGCATATAATATGTATTTGGCATTACTCAGGGAAGATTTTTATGACATGGCACAATGCTGTAGTTAATCCTGATATCATCTGTTCTGCAATTGTGCATTTTATTTATGACTAAGTTCCATTCCTGATTTCTCAAGATGATATCACATATGAAATACAAAGGAGAAAGATTGGGAATTTCATGTGTAGACAGCTCCTTTTTACCAACTGTGAAAACATTGCACTCACTGTCACTGACATGACTCATGAACAGTATTTATTGGCTCTGAGGGAGATGAGCAGTGACTGAGTCAATCTTGAGTTAATAGCTACCTACATTATTAGCTTCTGATTAATTTATGCAGGAAAGCAATTAATAGTTTTATTATAATCTAGCCTGAGAAACATAAGGGATAATAAAAATATAATTGTTTAGAGCTGCTATTATTTCATTGAGGATTTAGTAAAAAGGAGCACACAAGATAAGATTCCTCTGAAACAATACGAGTTGTTACTACTTTAAATACATCCTGGAGAAATGCATACTGTTAGAAACCTTGCTGCTGTTTAGAGTCAGACAAGAAAAGGTATATGGGAACCAATAAACATGTTGTTCATTTGATTTGTGCCCCCTTTTCCTGCAAAAAGGACAAGCTTTTAAAAATGCTGAAAGGTTGCCTTGCTCATTAATATAATTTATCATCTTGGTCTTTCTAGCTCTTCTCATATCACATGTTAAAGTTCTCCTGTTACTATTGTAGGATAATTTCTTGAAATATTTTACTTGCATCTCTGTCATCAGAGTTTCCATTTTAAAATATGGCAGCCAAAACTGATTGTACAATATTGAAACTGGGATAGCATTGCCTCGGGTAGAATATCATACCCTTTTTGTACCTTTTGCACATTTACATTTTAGAACAAACCATGTCTCTCCCAACATTGAGCCATTTTTATGTTTGGCACTCTATCTCTCCCCCCCATTTTTTAAACACTGTGTGCTGTCTTTGAATTCCTTCAGTTTGCCCCATTCTCACCCAGAGTTCAGACTGTCTTTCCTTTGATTTCAGTCCTTTCGTTCTTTATCCACAGTGTAAAATGGTATTACACTGGACTTTGAGTGTCATATATTTATAAAAATAATAAGATGACAGGGAGGATGGGAAAGAGAAAAAGAACCACTGATCAAGTTTCAATTACTGTATTTTTGTGTCTAGGATACGACATTCAGACTCACTGTGTGAAATAGCAAGCATGTTATACACTGGGCAGAGAAGATCTGCTCAAGCAACCTAATGGAAATTCAACATAAATGCCATATACAATATATCACACACTTTATCAGGATTCTGGATGATGACCTATTTCTCCCCCACTAACAAAGTGAAAGAGAAACAACACAGAAGATGGCACTATAGAACAAACACTATGGTACTCTATAAGGCAGAAAGCCTACTGGAACAAACAAAACAATCTCTACCAAGATCCTACTGGGTCTTCTAGTCCCCTAGCAACCAACACCAACAATGGAAAGCCAGAGCAAACAATGCTTCTTTGGGGAAATAACACTACAGGAAGAAATCAGAGATTCCCCCAACCCTGCATTCATACAATAAATAGTTCTGTCCCAACTGGCATGTAGTGGAGAGGAAAGAAAGTCAGGATGCTGGACAACAAAGTCCTATTTGAAATCCTTTTATTAGCCTACAGTCTGTATGAAAACTTAAAGTCAGTGTGATTGCCTATTAGCAACTCTGCACTTTTATTGCCACATATCAGGTACATTAAAAATTAATACTGATTCTCAGTGACAGTTTCATATCATTGACTAATGCTGATTCTTTCCTAGTCAGACTTGGGGTTTTTTCTTCTTCACTCTTTCACTTTCATTGTTATATTTCCACATTTCTTTACTTCTCCTGTTTCTGATATGGTATTATTTTCTAAAGAATGTGTTGAGAAACACTTGCTTAAAAGGCCAGGATTCAAAGACATGTACATGCAGGAAAGAACCACATGCTCTGCAAGAGATTCAGTTCTGCTTTTCTCTTTAAGTCATTCACATTGCTAAACAACCAGCAGATATGCAGTTGAAAAAAGTCAAAGTAACCCTTTAGGTGTAGATGTAGCACCATTCCGTATACGCATAGCTATTTTTTGGATCCTAGTTAAAATGTTTTCAAAACTACTACTGTCTAAACATGAGATAGATGTTTTAATTTTCTTTCCAGATAGGGTCTACAGTACAGACAGAAATGCTGTCAAAGGGACGGTCAAACATATTTCCAGGAACTCTTAATGAACATGAACAAAGAGCATAATATTTTTGTCACTTGAATACATTCATCATTAGAAAAGCATCTTCCTACATATAAAAACAACTATGCTCAGTCAGTGCTCTCAGTCTCTAATTCAGTTCATACTGACTCAAGTTCACTGTTCTCTTGCTGAAAAAGTTTGATACAGATGTAGGCCATTTTTATAATACGAGTTTTGTGCACTAATTTTCAAGCCTGTATGACTTGCCTGAAGAACATACTTCTACTGAAAAGCGGCTGCATTTTCTTACCAACCGTACTCAAATATTTTGAACCTGAGAAAACCATGGGTCAGAGGATGCATCCTTCCAGATCAGGATCCAGCCCTCACTGCATTTTTAAATTCATTTAAAATGGCAGTGGCGCCCATGGGTTGGACTTGTGGATGCTGTCACATCAGTGGAAGAGAATCAACAGCTCTGATGCATTGTTCTTTCCTTGGTAGCACATGAACTGGCATTGGAACTGCTGTGTGAAATAGTGCTGGATATTTTTGTGATATAATTAATGACAAGTGAGTGGTGCTTTCTTTCTTCAGGGACATGGTCAGGGGTCATTTTGTAGAAAAAGAGGTGCAGGAGCTCATTAGCATAACTCATTAGCACAACTTATTTGCATATGCCACACCCCCAGACATCACCGGAAGTGTGTCAGAAGGCAACACCCACTGCTCAGGCTCCAACCCAAAAACCTCCAGCTATTTCCCAACTCAGAGTTGGTGAGCCTACCTAGAGAAAAACTGCTTCAAAAGCACAAAGCATAAATGTTTGAGAAACCCATCCCCAAATCTCCCCAATCAAGATATAAATTCTTAGGTGCTTGAGCAGAGCAACCTCCCTTCTCAGCTTCACCCCACATGTCAGGGCAATGACCATGTTCCCTCATCAGTATGTGAAGAGGGGGTCTTTTAATTTGCAAACTTTATATTTTCCTATATATTTCTCAAGAAACAATTTAACCCATTATTTCAGAATATCTAAGCACCTAGTTTGTGAATAGTCAGCCCGCCGTTATCCATTCTCTCAAGGAGGAAATGGTTCTTCTCTTTTCCTCCATCCTAGTGTGCGATTAAGCAGAACAGACACAGGTAGATCAGATTTCCTAATTATAAGCATGTTTGCTCAGAGTTAAGCTCCACTTGACGCAGTGGTACTTCTTGATGAGAAGACCAAAGCACTCCCGCTGGGACAGAGCAAAGTCCATCGACCATTCCCATTATCCTTCTCTGAAATACAGAGACTGGGCTAGCCTGATCTCATCAGATCTCAGAAGCCAAGTAGGGTCAGACGCTTTGGTTAGTACTTGGATGGGAGACCACCGCAGAAGTCCAGGGTCACTACACAAAGGCAGGCCATGGCACTTCAAATAGGATATTATAGAACTGGAAGAAATACAAAATGGGCGACCAAAATAATTAAGGGTTGAAACATCTTCCCATTGAGGATTAAATAAAACAACCAAGTACAGACATTATACAGATTCATACAATTATGCCTGGGTACGGGGACAGTGGATAAGGTGAGCCTTTCCTCCCTTTCCTGTAATACTGTACCTAGAGATCACCCAGTTAAACTAATGTGGTGTTAAACGGGATGTTAAACAGGATGTGGTTTTAGATGGTTTTAAAGGGGAATGGAACACACTCTTGGCTATTAGGCATTGTAGCTGGATGAGACTTCCATGTTCAGAGGCAGCATGCCAGCTTCTGAGGGGCATCACACAGTAGCTGGCACAAGCCAGTATGTTGAAAGAGCTTCAAATTCCCCACTCTGCTATGATGCCAATGAGTGCTATTGGGCTAGCCACACTTCCTCAGGCTAAACTACATCATAGCATTGCTGTGAAGACAAAACAAGAGATGGGGAGGCCATGTGCACCACCTGGACTAAGGGCAGGATAAAAACTGACAGATGGACTCCCTTGAACTTTTGTGAAATATGAGGCTGAACTAGACGGGCTACTAATCTGATCCTGCAGGCTTCTTGAATTCCATACCCACCTTGTCTTCTTTCTCTCTCTCCTGTTTTGTATCCACATCACTGTACAATCTAACCAGCCACCACTCCTCACCACAATAAACACTGAATCCCCTTTCCCTAACATGCCCCTCGAGCAGTGCTATAAAGTTCCCCTCATTACCAGATCAGGCACATCACACGTCCCTTCAACCTTCTATTCACTGCATTAGGACACTGCCAAACACAACACCGGCCCGCCAGCTGGCTGCACAGACTCACATCCCAAAGGCACGCTTGTCGGCCAGGGTGTAGGTTGCCCCCCGTCGCCCATATGCCTTCTCCACTCACCAATCCACCAGTTCTGAGGGCTGAGTTCCCCAGTGAGTGTCCGAGTTGACACCTTGATGTTAACCAAGTAGGGCTGCATTGATGTTAATCATGTAAGGCTGCATCGCGCACCTCGTAGAATGGGGGAGAGGCCAAGGAAGCAACCGGAAACTACAAAAAGAAGCAACCTCTGCAGACTGAGTGTTGCTGATTCTTACCCCTAAACCATCCAGGTTTCCCTAGCAGCTGGAGACGATCAGTTCCGGCACCCAGAATACATTTTTGCGTGGGAAAGAGAAATTAGTCATGGCTGGGCTTCATTCTTTTCTTAATCATACACCCACACACAACCCGATTCCCTTTCTCGTCTCCTCTAGAACCTGCTTACTACTGCTGAGCAAGTTTCATATGGGCATGCTCAGCAGGAGAATTTGCAAACTTAAGCCACAAGGCATTCGCTTGTCCATACTTCAAATCAGAAAATAACTTGAGTGTGCTGAAAAGAGTACCAGATGAAGCCTTTACACATTAGCTAGTATTTCTGTAATCATTTTACATGTACAGTAAAAAAATAAAACAAAAAAACACTTATGTCTGGGATGCTGCCTAGGCAAAAGGGTCTGTTGCAGAGAGGGACTGCTTGGAGTTGTAAGGAGATCTAAAATATAGAGGAAAACATAATAATTTTCATTGTGAAAATGTCAATAAATAAATAAAAATCATGGATGCCAGTGCTGTAGTAGCTACAAGGAACAGAGCCATATGGAGCATATTTTTAATGCCCCCTGGAGAATGGGAGGGGCGGGCAGGGAGGCAAACATGCCTGCATTCCCTGCCCGATGTTCTCCAGGTGCAGGGAACCCAGGGAACATCGGGCAGGGAACCCAGGAATTTAAATCCCCCCCGAGTCTCTCTGCAAAAGCAGAGAAGCTCAGGGGGAAGGGGGGACATGTCTGCCTTCCTTGCCCGATGTTCTCCAGGTGCTCCGTGGCTGTGGGGTGCCTAGAGAACATTGGGCAGGGAACCCAGGAATTTAAATCCCCCACACCCTTCCCGAGTCTCTCCACAAAAGCAGAGAGTATCAGGAGGAAGGGGGGGGCATGTCTGCCTCCCTGCCTGCCCCTTCCATTCTCCAGCTTTGGGGGGGCCAGGGGCCAGACATGCTTGCTTTCCCTGCCCGATTTTCTCCAGGCACTCTTTTAATCTCATGAAGTGGTTTGGCCATGCGGTACAGAGAAAGACAGTGGCGGCGGGAGGGGGGGTGCCCGGCCTCGGCAGGCCTTTCTCAGGCCCTGAGCTCAGGTGCCGGCATGAGAGAGACAGCAGCGGTGGGAAGGGGAGGCGCCTGGCCTCAGCAGGCCTTTCTCAGGCCCTGTGCTCCGGCACCGACCAAAGAGAGACAGCGGCAGAGGGAAAGGGGGATGCCTAGCCTTGGCAGGCCTTTCTCAGGCCCTCTGCTCTAGCACCGGCCTAAGTTGGCAGCGGCGGGAGGGCGGTAGGCCTTTCTGCAGATCGCAACTTATCTTCCTTCTGCCTCCTCATGGCCTGACTAACGGCTGCTGGGAGTGGGGGTGGGGCTTGGTCATGTGCCTGCCCCCCAGTGCCTCACTCCCAGAGTGCTGCTCTGGTGCGCTCCAGGGCCAACCGACCTCTCTTTCCAGCCTTGACTGCCATCTCATAAGATCTCATAAACGTCTTATAAGATGCTCTTGTTGCCTCGTCGCGAGCACGGCGCCACCGTCTCTCTAGCCGTCTAAGCTCTTGCTTCATAAGCCACAACCCCTGGGAGTACGAAGGGGCTAGCCCAGAGCGAGTGCGCAGAGGGCACCTGGGAGCGATCTAGTCGATGGCCATGGAAAGTCGGCTATGCCAGTCTTCCACAAGTTCATCCGAGCCGCCAGGGGGCATCGGATCCCGCAGAGCCATTTGAAGCCACACAGGGTCCATTTGGCTCCACGGGTGAGCCAAAATCTGCTTGCTGCCTATACAGGGTCAGGGTGGGACATTCACACGGGCTTTCAGGGTGTAGTGGTCTGACCATGGTACTGCTACTGCAGTAATCCAGTCCACTGTGATCCCCGTCGCAAAGATCAAATCGAGCGTGTGCTCGGCCTGATGCGTGGGGGTCAACACATATTGGGAGAGTCCTAGTGACGCCATGGACGTCACTAAGTTCGTTGCCTGACTAGAGGCCGCATCATCGGCATGGATGTTGAAGTCACCCAAGACCAAAAGCCTAGGGTGCTCCAGCGCCCAGCCTAATATGGCCTCCAGCAGGGACAGCAGGCTACTGGCCGGTGCGTTAGGTGGTCGGTACACTAGCCAGATTGCCAAACTCTCCTCGGCCTCCAGCACCAGACTGACACACTCCATGTCCGTGATCTCCAGTGAGAGGAGTGCCCTGAAGGAGTAAACCTCCCGCACAAATATCACCACTTCTCCCCCCCGCCCCCTAGTCCGTGATTGGTGAAGGACCAAGAATCCAGGCAAGGGCAAGTTGGAAGAGAGCTACAGTCTCCCCATCCCACACCCATGTCTCAGTCACGCATGCCAGGTCTACCTGTTGTTCAATGACAAAGTCTCGAAGGACTATAGTCTTGTTATTAATAGACCTGGCATTACACAACACCAATGATGGAGCGGGGGTTACAAATCCTAGCCCCACTGCTGACAACCTTTGGGATGAGTCGCAGGCTGGAAGGGCACTGAGCCCTTTTGTTTCTCAGCGCCCTTCCTTTAATATACTGCCTGGACCCACCACTGTACCTTCCCCTCCCAAAGAGCACCAGAATCTGCTGCACTGGCATTGCTGCACTGGCCAGTCCACGCTGTGGCACCAGACTGCCAGTGGGCTAACTAAATGGGCAATCCTCCTTACTGGAGCTGCCGCCCTATCCACTCCTAGTGCTACAAACCCAATCTCATCCACTCCACTGCTATGCAACTATCACTCTGACTCATCTGCTGTGCAAAATTACAAATTTACAAAATACAGTTAATTGGTCATACAAAAATGCAAATTTACAAAAAACAATTAATTGATTGTACCAGAAAATTCTACAACAACCTATCTCCAAACAATTCAATAAGTGGTTACAACAGTCTACCTGGCAGTCACACAATTCAATCCTTCAGCATTCGTCAGCCTAATAGCAGGATAATCCTCACTCACTCCATACACACAACTAAGGGCTGCTGCCAATCCAGTTCAGTCCTAGTGTCTGGGTCCACAGCTGCCAGAGAGAGCTGGATGCAACAGCCCCCCTTCCTGCCAGCTGATCTTCTGCGGGCCCACCACTAGGGGCGCTCCGCTCTTTCCATTCTCCATGCCCTCCGCACTCTCCTCGGCTGCTCGCTGACCTCCTCGAGCACTCAGAGATCCAATGCCCGTCGTCGCCTTGCAGGCTCGGGGGTGAGGGTCTACAATTCGATGGTGGTCCGCACGCCACTTTAAAATTCTAACATTACAACTCTGTCCATCACATTACCTCTACTATCTTGCACTTATAAGTTACTTCCATATTGCACTTGTGGTGGTGAAGCACAGCCCTGAACACCAGGAAAAAGAGAGATAAAGATAACTTATGTCAGTGCAACTGAGACAACATGGGCCTAGAGTCTCCCATGGACTGTTGTATGTGTCAAGAAACTGGTCTCATATAGCCATTTCTTAGCCATTCAAATTTTGGTTCAGTCTTTTGGATCTATTCAAGTTACTGAAAGTTCCTCTCTGGGAAATTAATGTCATGATGACTTGCAATTTCAAGAGAGATAAGGGATGAGCCAGGCAGGTACAAGTGAGATAACTCCCTCTGGGAGCTTCAAAGCCAGAGACCCAGAGGGAGTTTTGCACTCACATTCCATCTCCTTAGCACAAGGAACCCTGAGCACTGGAGAATTTCTGGATTATGAATACATGGCAGCTGCACAGATACATGGTCATATGTCTTAGCTACACACCTGATTGGCCGAATAGAATCAGGCCAGCTGCAGCCAGTCTGGTCTACAGCAAAACGATTCATTCTAGTTGGGACACTTTGGGCCTTCCTTCCTTCCAGCCATCTTTTTGATTGTAGGTTGGGCCTTGGGGGCCTCTACCCCCGCCGCGAAGATCAAATCGAGCATGTGACCAGCCCGATGCGTGGAGGCCGATACATACTGTGAGAGTCCCAGCACCGCCGTGGACGACACTAGGTCCGTAGCCCGGCTAGAGGCTGCGTCCTCAGCATGGACGTTGAAGTCACCCAGGACAATCACTCTAGGGTGGTCCAATGCCCAGCCTGATACGGCCTCCAGCAGGGACGGCAAGCTACTGGCTGGTGCATTAGGCGGCCAGTACACCAGCCAGATCGCCAAACTCTCCAGTCTCCACCATCACTCCGACACATTCTACACCCGCGATCTCCACGGATGGGAACGCCCTGAAAAAGTAAGCCTCCCGAATGAAGATAGCCACTCCCCCCCGCCCCCTAGTCCATGATTGGTGAAGGACCGAGTAACCCAGTGGGGCCAACTGGGTAAGAGCCAATGTCTCCCCTCCCTCACCCAGGTCTCGGTCACACACGCCAGGTCCACTTGTTGGTCCAGGACAAAGTCCCAGAGAGTTGAAGTTTTGTTATTGATGGACCTGGCGTTACACAACACCAATGACGAAGGGGGGTCACTCCCAGCCCCAGTGCCGGCCACCTTTGGGATGGACCAAAGGCTGGAAGGCTGCCGATACTCATTCCGAGAAGACTGGAGAGTAGCAAATGTGACATCATTTTTTTTTAAAGGGATCCAGAGGGGAATCAGGAAATCACAGGCCAGTCAGCCTAACATCTATCCCAGGCAAATTAGTAGAAACTGTAATCAAAGATAGAATCGTTAGGCACATAGAGGGACAAAGCTTGCTGAGGGGAAATCAGTATGGCTTCTGCAAACAGAAGTCCTGCCTCAACAACCTGTTGGAGTTCTTTGAGAAAGTGAACAAGCATGTAGACAACAGTGACCCAGTAGACATTACATACCTGGACTTTCAAAAGGCTTTTGACAATGTACCTCACCAAAGATTCCTGAGTAAACTTAGCAGTCATAGGATAAGACAGGTTCTCTTAATAGATTAAAAACTGATTAAATGACAGGAAGCAAAGAGTAGGAATCAATGGACAGTTCTCAAAACGGAAAGAAGTAAGCAATGGGGTCCCACAAGGATCGGTATTGGGGCCAGTGCTATTTAATTTATTCATAAATGGTCTGGAACTGGGGGTGAGGCCAAGTTTGCAGATGAGACCAAATTTTTCAGGATAGTGAAAACCAAGGCTGACTGTGAAGAGCTCCAAGAGGACCTCCACAAACTAGGTGAGCAGGTGACAATGTGACAAATGAATTTCAACGTTGGTAAGTATAAAGTGATGCACATTGGGACAAAAAAATCCAAGTTCAAGTATAGGCTAATGCAGTCTGAACTTGCTGGGACTGAGAGGGAAAAAAGATCTTGGGGTTACAGTGGATAACTGAATGAAAGTGTCAACCCAGCGTGCTGTAGCAATGAAAAGGGCAAACTATGTTAAGAGAACATAAGAACATAAGTTAAGCCAATGTTGGATCAGGCCAATGGCCCATCCAACCCAACATTCTGTCACACAGTGGCCAAAAATACCAGGTGCCATCAAGAGGTCCATCAGTGGGGCCAGGACATTAGAAGCTCTCCCACTGTTGTCCCCCCCCAAGCACCAAGAATACAGAGCATCACTTGCCCCAGAATTAGGGCAAGATGGGTAGCTGTGTTAGTCTGTCTGTAGCAGTAGGAAAGAGCAAGAGTGATTAACACATGGAATCCACTGCCACAGGAGGTGGTGGCAGCTACAAGCATGGATGGCTTCAAGAGAGAATTAAATAAACATATGGAGCAGAGGTCCATCAGTGGCTATGAGCCACAAGGTATAGATAGGAACTCTCAGTCTGGGGCAAGTGATGCTCTGTATTCTAGGAACATTCCAACAAGGTGAGGTCAATGGTAGAGAGAATTCCTCCATGGCTCTGCCTTTGGACTCGTTCTTTACTGCAGTACAACCCCAGTTTATGTTTCTTGCCTCCAGCTCTTTTGGTCTGCTGCCTATAGACCTAGTCTAGATAGTAAGAACTCTGGCTCTCTTCTTGTCACATAACTCTGATGACACAAGACTTCCTGTCATGAGCTTGTTCATTAGGTCCCAGGACTGAAAGGGGTGTAGACAAATGAGCTATAGTATTTATCTCTACAAAGCATATGATACTTTTGTACATGCCTCGTAAAATACTAGATTATGATGAGACTTAGGAACTCATAACTTAAGAACATATCCAAGAATATCAAACTGCTCACCGTTTTCAAAAACTTTGTAGGAACATTCCAAAAGAGACTGAACTATCATTAGTCCTCCCAAGCCTCAACAAACTTTCAGCAAGCAATAGAAATGAAGTCATTATTTTATGCAAGTATCAGCACCAAACTATTATTTCACAGCCAGGCACTAACATTCGCAGAATTGTGAGAAGTGATTCTAAATTCCAGCATACAATTGTTGCAATTACATAACTCAAGAAGAAATGAGAAAGGAGTGGCTATTGAGCTAGTTCACAAAATCAGGCTGATGGGTGATTAGGCTACTCCAACAATTGTGAATGGAGCTTCTGTTCCAATTTTGGAACAATTTTGAGAGAAAAAACGTGTTACATTTGCAATGAGAAACAATTATACACGCAAAAATGGAAGATTTGGCTTGAAGAAAAAGTCTAAGACAGCTTCTGAAGCCATTAATGACTTGGCCCAGTATCTGACATGTTTACTGATTCACAGCTTGTTTAACTTCTTGTATATTCCCAACCATCCATTCCTTGGTGTACCTCATCTTCTTTCAAGCCATTTAATTACATCACAAATGAATTTACTTGTCCAATTATAAGGCAGAATTCTAAAAAAAGTTGTGTATTGAAACTTTTAAAAGGTTCAGGTTTAAGCTCATCAAGATTAACACATCTGACAAATTCCTGCCAAAGTATGCCAAGACAAACAATTATAGTTTGAAAGAAAGCATTTTAGCTCACTAATGAAGACACCAAAATCCAAATAAGCAAATTGACCAGTTTACAAAAACGCTATCAATACACTTGCTCAATAATAATACTTTTTTCATTATACCTTTTGAAGGAATAGAATGTTACACAACTGTAATACAAACATTAATGAGCTACATCGTAAAAATCTACCCAATGACATTCAGGAATATAAATCAATGAACCATAAGCATGAGCTCACTCAGTTATGTTACTTCAGAAAATTAATGACCTGGAAAACACTGAAAGAAAAAATATTGTTGCACAACAACATTAACTTTATTTTCAGTTTATACCAGTAATAAAAAAATTAAGTGCCTATGAAGCACTTTACTGCTTCACAAAAGAAGCAGGCATTATTGTTTAATTATACTAAAATTCTTAGGCACTCAGGTATTAATGTGCTACTTTTTCAATTCAGATCAAGCGAGGTAATTTCTTTGACTGAACAATGCTGCTGACCAAAATGCTGACCTTTTAAACTCATTGCTAATAACTATTACCATAATAAATGGTGAAAATGGTGGTTCTAAACTGAGGTTCTAAACTGGGCTTAGGGTTCCTTTCCTGAATAGGCATAGATTCTGTAAGGGAACATCTTGCCTTACTAACCTGCTAGAGTTCTTTGAGGGGGTGAACAAACATGTGGACAAGGGGGACCCAATAGATGTTGTTTACCTTGACTTCCAGAAAGCTTTTGATAACGTTCCTCATTAAAGGTTCCTAAGTAAGCTCAGCAGTCATGGGATAAAAGAACAAGTCCTCTTGTGGATCAAAAACTGGCTAATTAATAGGAAACAGAGAGTGAGCCTGTCATGATTTGTGCAGGATGGAGACAGGGCCTAGAGACCTAAACTATAGGAGGGGCCTGTCTGGCAGTGGAAAGCAGACAGCCTACAATCCGCACAATGCTTAGGGATGGTTTTTAGCCAATGGGAGTGCAGGGATTCTGTGAGGAGACTGTTGCATTCTTGTGGGGGGGTGTCTTAAGCTGGTAGCTGTGGAAAATGGTGTTATTTCCTCACACAGGAGTGAACTAAAAGGGACCGTGATAAACTCAGTGTGTTACGCGGAAACGGATCTTGCTGTCTCTCTGCAGTTTTTCCTCTCACGGAGTCACTGAGGGAGAAAGGCTGGTCTGAGAGAAGAAGGTCCCTCACTAGTCAGAGCGAGCATACAGGTAAGGCCTGGTAAGAAGGCTATAGGCCTTAACTAGTAACAGTTAAGGAGTAATAGGTAGCTGTGTTAGATTCTGTTTATTTTGCCTTTAAACACTGTTATACCTTTATGAAGCACCTTGTCTTGTTTTCAGTGCCCCATTACTTTCAATAATTTTGAATTTCAAAATAAACCATTTGTTTAATTGTTCTCTGCCTGGTCATCACGCCTAAGGTTCTTGGCTTGAAAAGGGGTATTTTGGATGGGCTTGAGAGGGTACCCTGGGCCTTCTCAAGGGACCATAAGTCCAGGGTGGTGGCAGAGAAAGGCAGCGACCCACTGGGTTCATGACAGAGCCTAAATGGGCAATTTTCACAGTGGAGGGTGGTAAGCAGTGGGGTAGTGTGGGGCTCAATACTGGGTCCAATGCTTTTTAACCTGCTCATTAATGATTTGGAGTTGGGAGTAAGCAGTGAAGTGGCTAAATTTGTGGATGACACCAAATTGTTCAGGGTGGTGAGAACCAGGGAGGATTGTGAGGCACTCGAAAGGGATCTGTCGAGGATGGACGAGTGGGCATCAGTGTGGTAAATGGGGTTCAGTGTGGCCAAGTGCAAAGTAATGCACACTGGGGCCAAAAATCCTAACTATAAATACATGTTGATAGGTTCCAAACTTGCAGAGACTGACCAGGAGAGAGATCTTGTAGTAGATAACTCACTGAAAATGTCGAGACAGTGTAAGACTGCAATAAAAAAGGCCAACGCTATGCTGGGAATTATTAGGAAGGGAATGGAAAACAAATCAGCCAGTATCATAATGCCTCTGTATAAATCAATGGTGCAACCTCATTTGGAATATTGTGTGCAATTCTGGTCACCACACCTCAGAAAGGATATTATAGCATTGAAAGAAGTGCAGAAAATGGCAACTAGAATGATAAAAGGGTTGGAACACTTTCCCTACGAAGAAAGGTTATTTGCTTGTTATTTGTAATATGTATGAATTTTAAAGCGTTTTGTATATATTGAATTGTTGTTTTACTGTAATTTAACTTTTAATGTAAGCTGCCCTGAGCCCGCTTCAGCAGGATACAAATGAAATTAAATAAATAAGTAATAAATAAATAAATAAATAAAGGTTAAAGTGGCCCTTTAGCTTGGAGAAACGATGACTGAGGGGTGACATGACAGTGGTTTACAAGATTATGCATGGGATAGAGCAGGTAGAGAAAGAAGTACTTTTCTTCCTTTCTCACAATACAAGAACTCGTGGGCACTCAATGAAATTGCTGAGCAGTCAGGTTAGAACTGATAAAAGGAAGTACTTCTTCACCCAAAGAGTGATTAACACATGGAATTCACTGCCACAGGAGGCGGTGGCGGCTACAAGCATGGATGCCTTCAAGAGGGAATTGGATAAACATATGGTCCATCAGTGGCTATTAGCCACAAGGTATAGACAGGAATTCTTGATCTGGAGCACATGATGCTCTGTATTCTTGGTGCTTGGGGGGGGAGCAACAGTGGGAGGACTTCTAGTGTCCTGGACCCACTGGTGGACCTCCTGATGGCACCTGGTATTTTTTATGTAAGCCTCCCTGAGCCTGCTTCAGCGGGGAGGGTGGGGTATAAATTGAACTAATAAATAAATATAAATGATTTTTTGGCCACTCTGTGACAGAGTGTTGGACTGGATCGGCCATTGGCCTGATCCAACATTGGTGAAAAGTACTGAGATTTACGAGTGATTTCAGCTCTCACATACTTTATTTGATCAGGAACAAGACAATTTAAGCCGGCTCGCAGGCTGGCTTTTATTCCCAAAGAAAACCACACCCCAACACACACAACCTCCATGATTGGACTATTTACATTGAATTATATCCCCCAGGATCCCTGCTCCCCAATTGGCAGGGAGCTAGGATCCTACTGTCCATTGTCCTTTGGAGCGAAGCTCAGGCACTTCGCCCAGCCGCATGTTGGACCGGCTGGAACCAGTCCGAGCACATGGCTGGCCTGAGCACATGTTCTGTGCTGGGTATATTACAATTGGCTTCTCTTATGTTCTTATGGAAGCCATACAACCATCCAACTCCACACATGCAGCACACATGACACAAGCCAAACATTCTGCATTTTTTCTTAGCCACACCTTGCCATAACTTATAGTCACTTTCTTAAATAGGAAGCCTCATTAGAAGTCTTTTAGAATCCCTGTTTTAAACAATGTGCCAATCTTAAAGATCAATCCACAAGTAATCTGCCATATACTAGACTTCAAATTCAAACCTTGCCCTTTTATGCCCTCAACAAATTAACACATTTAATTAACACATTTAATTAAAACAGCTGAGATGCCTTTTTAAGAACACATTAAGATTTTCAACCTCAAATTTCTTAAGCATGGGATTTTAGAATGCACTTATCTAATGCCAGCTTTTAAAACAATAGTAGTCCTACTACTGCACCTTTTATAACCCTCATTACGGAAAGCGGCAGGTTAGGCTGAAAAATACTATTTTTACGTTTTTTGTTTATATCTAATTATATTTGGTAATTTCTTACATTGCTGTCCAAGTAGTAACAGCTTCACAATTTTAAACAGCAATACTGTTGAGAATCTAGTCTTCTGAATCTACTCTTAATTCTATTTTTCATAGGAATATCTTTAGCTCTCTTTCAAAGAGAAATTATTTTTGGCATATTAAAAATGCCAATACTGATTTAAAGGCACATATTGTCTTATAGTAAAATACATTAATACCATCTAAAAACTATGAGAGCCTTATATACTCACCCATATGCTCCATTACTGATCAGTTTAATGGTTTCAAAATCACTTTCACGAGGCTTCCGCTGAAGTTTAAAAGATGTATTGGAACTCTTCAAAATGAAAATGACAAAGAGATCTAGTTACATGAGTTTCAGAATATTTAATATGCAATATACAGATTGGAACCATAGTTTTAGCCAATCAGTCACAGGTACTAAACTCAATCCCTTTAATAGACTTTGTCACATGCTGTCATTAAACAAAGTATCATCAGCACCAATATTAAGAGTGCAGCTGACCTACCGCATCACAGGGATAAATGAAAGTCTTTTGAATTCTTTTCTTAGAATATTTCTAACCTCCTCTAAACCAACAGAAATCTGCTAATTTGTCTAAAAATATTTACTTTAAAAATATTATTTAAACACTGTAGAGTGGTTCACAATATCTGTTAGCCTAGAACTGGAATTTTGGAATGGCTTAATGTATATTGGCATTTTTTGCTACCATATAATTACTTGCTGTTTCACAAATGCCATTCTTTTTAAAAAAGAGATAATGGAGGAAAACTGCAAAAAAATTCTGGATTCATTTACAGAACTGTAGTAAAAGTATCCATCCTCATATATTTCACCCACTCTCGTTCAATACTGTATGTTTGTGGGTGTGTATACACAATACTATATATATATACACACACACACACACACACACGGAAGGGAAGCCCGTTGTGGACCCGAGACAACGGGCGCTAGACAGGTCCCCCCCTGTGAAGAAGATGGAGGAGGCAGGCGTATGGCCGACCATTGGGGAAGGAGCTCATCTGCCGCCCCGGCCTCCGCCGTCCCCCTCTCTGAGACTCCGTCTCTCTGGGGCTGTGATTTCCCCCTGGGGCTGGCGCTGGCCTTGCTCCCTGGCCAGCACCGTCGGCTGGCATTGCAGTCTGGCTTCCCTGGCTCCTGGCGGTAGCGGAGTTTGCTTGCAGCTTTCACCTCCCGCCTCCCAGCCAATGGCACACCAGCAGCCTTGAGTGGCAGCTGGCGGGCCAATGGCTGACGGCGCGCATTTTTCTCTGCTCCCCATAGGCCAGCAGGGAAGGGAAAACTCAATTATATATAAGTGTGTGTGTGTGTGTGTATATATATATATATAATTTTATATTATTGTTATATAGTCAAATTATATAATGTGCCATGAAAAAAGAAGTCTTTGTAACTAAATAACACCATAGTCAATCATTTATTTTAAGTTCAGTGCAATAAAACATAAACCAATGTAACGTAAGACTTACACTAATTGATTCATCTGTTTCTGGAGTTGCTGCTGTCCCACTGTCATAGTTAGCTAGCTGAGCTATTTCTACAAATAAAACAAAAACCTATTTTCAACATACAGTTTGTACACTCATTAAAATGCTGAAGAGGGAGATAGCTAGTTCTCAAGGCTGTTCCAGAGAATTATTGTAGATTAGTATTCAGTTTTTTAAGTATGTCCTACTATGTTCAAAAGTAATGGAATTTTGTGTTCTAGCTTTGACAATGCTCGAGGGCCTAGCATAATTTCAAATAATTTAACGTATGAAGACTGCTATTTTTCACTACTATTTTTTAATTAATAAACACTTTCTCCAAAGCATGCTTAAAATAGAAGGCCTCTGTGAACTTGAAAGGCACATTTCTGCGGGTTTTCCTGCTCCAGGAGACTTTTAAAAACATTAAGAGGAAATCAGGTATTTTATATACTATGTATATCTTAGTAGCTACTTGGGAACAGTTTTGCCTAAAAGCAGTAATGATCCTGTCTGGGTGCATAAAATGTGGATATAAGAATAGTTAACTGTCTTACAGGCTTCCTTGTTTCACACTGTGCATTAAACAAACTATTCAGGTTAAAAGGATCTCCCTTAATACTTAAGAGGTTTCCTAGGACTTTCAACTGCTCAGAATGTCTACTGGCTTCCAAAAATTCAAAAGAATACAAGTTGCATGTCACTTCTCAGCTTTCAAATGGCCTTCACAACTTTTAACTTTAAAGAATTCTCTGTGTATTTATTTCTGAAATGTTTATGCTGCCTCTCCAGAGCCCTGTTTGTTTAGACATAGGATTTTCTTTTGATATTAAGTAGCTGAATACAACACAGAGTGGCATGCATCAGTATGGCTATCTGCTGCAGCATATTGTGTCAGATAAGCAGAGCTTGTTAGGCCTAACCGCTACAATGTGTTAATGTGATGGACTGCACTTTTTAAATACATAGAAGTGCTGTACAAACAGCTACAGGATTGTGAAGGGTTAATTCTTCACAGAAGCAGAGAGCCTTGAATGACAGGCTGCTCCAAGCAATCAGATTGGTTAGCATCAGCTGAACAGAGAAAGACATCTGAACTGGATGTTGAAGAGAATTCAATCTGATTTCAGCCTTAGCTGAGAGCAGTTTAACACAGACAGAGAACTGGGGGAAAGTTGGAAAGGAAGTTTGGGAAGTAGGCAAATACTCCCATTGGGCCAAAGAAAGGGGATAAGTCTTCTAGTGAGAGGAGAATTTCCCTACCCAGTCAAACAGGGAATTAGCTTTGAAGAGTGAAGAGATCCCTGGTCTGGTGTGGTTAGAAACTTCCTTTAGAGACCTCAAGACCTTAAGACAGTATGCTGAAGTGTTTTGAGAACACTGGAACAAAAACCTCTCAACATAAGAATTTTAAGTAACTCTGAATAGCTTAAGAAACATTCATTAGCTTGAAAAATAAGAACTAAGGTCTGTGCATGTACTGATTTTACCTCAGAGTTATCAATATTGAGCTACCACAGAAATTTTAGCCCTGATTTCACCTGACCTTTCCGCTCTATATTCAATAAAATATTTCAATAATTTTGAATTTCAAAATGTCTCAATTGCCATTTTCAGTGGTTTAAGTTAAAAGGTTATCCCAACGCTTCCCTCAAGTTCCTGGGCTGAACCAGCAGTAAAATATCATACTGAGACCAATGTTCCCTCTAAGCTGTGAAGTCTTGTGAGCAAAAATTCTGCTTTGTGAGCTATTGGCATTAAAGTAATGAGTGATCAATTTGGCTACTATATCAGTTAGTTAGCTCTGGAACCATCCTTCCTGAGCTAAGACAAAAATGTGTGAGCTGGAGGCTAAAAAACTGTGAGCTAGCTCATACTAACTCAGCTTAGAGGGAACAATGAGACAGGGTGGGGCAGCCAGAGTTCTTCAGGAAAGAAGAAAACAGACCACTAGGGCTGCTCAGTCAGAAAGACAACAAGAAACAGAGGGATAATCTTGCCTCTGAGGGAGAGAAAGGGAAGGGGGTCACTTTATCCCCATTCCAAGAATGTATTCTCAAATCTTGGGTGGGCAGAATTGTTTCAAAGCACTTACTTTTTAGTGACAAAATGGGTTTAGGATGTTATGCCGGTGATTTGACTCTTAAAAGCCTAGAGAGCTTTTGACACTGATCTCTGTACTATATGGTATCTTCATACAAAATCACTGTAATGCATCTGTTCCCAACACCAACGGACCCACCAAATCTGCTGTGCTACAAGCATCCTGACATCACTTGCAATGCAGACACAATGATACAGTCAAAGAGATGCATGAACAAAGTGTCTGTTGCACCCATTTTATGGTGATTCAGCAGTCCACATGATCAAAGTTTGTGCAAATTATCTATTTAAATACTTCAATTATAACTGTGTTGCTCATACGCAATGTTTATGAAAGGAATGTTTTATTCTCCGGGGGAAGAACCAAACACAATAGGGATGGGCATGAACTGGCTCATGAGCCAAACTTCGGGCTGAACTAGGGCCAATTCAGAGCCCAGGAACCAATGTTCAGGAAAGGCGCCTTCCCCAAATATTCAAGAAGGGGAAGAAAAACCAAATGGCTCAAAGCCATTTAAACCTAACAGCTGAGTAACGGACCCATGTGATCCATGCCCCTTCTCCCAGCCACAGCAAGCCATGGCCAGGAGAAAGGGGGAAAGGAAGTCCTTTCCTGGGTGACCCTCCCCTTTCTCCTAGCCATGGCAAGCTGCAGCTGGGAGAAAGGTGGAAGGGAAGTTCCTTCCAGGGCGGTCTCCAGCCCCTTTCTCTTGGCTGTGGCTCACCATGGCTGGGAGAAAGGGGGAACTGAATTTGTCAGACCAGTTTGGTTTGGGTGGGGCCCATTTATGTTGGTTAAGGGTTTGATTCATAGGCTGCCCCAAACCCCAAATTGCCCTTTTTAGGTACGTGCCCATCCCTAAAATACACAGTACTTCAGAGAAAATAAATGGGTTAAAAGCCACTTTATATGTACACGTAGATTACTATTTCACTTTAAAAATCAAACAGAAAGGGAACCATTCCATATAAGCAAATATGTAGATGAAATAATTAACATACGGTTAGGGTTTGTGTGTGTGTGTGCAAATTTCAAAACCAATGCTTCTTAAAACCACCTCTATCAGCAAGGTAAAACTCTGGATAAGCTTTACTATCAAATTATAAATATGGGCTTGTGTAATCAAAATGCTGAAAGAGATTTTTGTCTTTGCAGGAACTGAGCCATTATAATGTACTTTGACAGCCTTCTCAGTCCACAAATTATATTTATAAATAGAAAATTAAAATGGTTCAGTTTTAAACATTATTTTTGCAAAATAACCATTATCTGAGAAATACACATTATTTGTAAACAGTAGGTAGTAATGGAATGAAACCAAGAGTCAGCTTTTGAAGCAAGGAGTTAAGGAACCATTTTGCAATGCCTGAAGGCATTTTTTAAAACTCATCTAAATACCATTAAACATCTGCTTTTTATTTCATTGATTTAAACCATTTCTAAAGACTCATGATTCAAAAAGGTAAAGATGGTAATTTAAAAGCCACAGGAAAACATTTCTCCCCAGGGAATGTTTCTGAAATACAGCGACCAGACTCCAGTAAATGATGAATCTGCTGTGCTATTGCTTCAAGTACAGTATAGGTTTATCTGGTATTATCTCTAAGAATTGCATGCAACATTTCACTTGTGGAAAAGATACTGTAGCAAAAAAAGAAATAAAAAGTAAAGGGTTTCAATCCTAAAAACAATTGCTGGAAAATAAGTTTCATTGAGATGTAAAGCAGCAAACTTTCTTTCAACTGAAAACAAGTCTTTTGCATTTAAGCCACCTATTCAATTGTTTTATTTACAGTCTGATTTTATAAAACTGACCAAACTGTCCCCTATAATGTACCCATAATTAAATATTATACTTCCTAATAGGGTTGCCAGGTCCCCCCTGGCCACCAGTGGGGGATGGGGGGTAAGATGACCAGCTCCAGTTTGGGAAATCCCTGCAAATTTGGGGGTGGAACCTGAGGAGGACAGGGACCTCACTGGGTGTACAATGCAATGGATTCCACCCTCCAAAGTATCCATTTTCTCAAGGGGAACTGATCTCTGTATTCTGGAGATGAGGTATAATTCTGGGGGATCCCCAGATACCACCTGGAGGCTGGCATCTCTGTTCCTAATGGAGAAAGCAGCATGAATTCTAAAAGTTACCATGTTTTATATAACGTCTTGAGTTATTAAATAAAATGCACTGTCTTGATAAAAAGATCTAGTCAAGGTATGGAAAGTTATTTTTTCCTATAAGATTGTATGACATTTGTATGGATCTGAACTGATCCTAAGAACAGGAAGAGGTGGTGATAGTGTGAATATTACAATCACAAAACCTTTATTGGCATAAGAGCACAAATCCATATAGATAAGATTACAATAGGATCTGTGGTCAAAAAGAACATCTCCTCCTAGAGGCATAATAGTAGTGTGAATATCTGTAGATACTGTCTTTGGAAATGTTCTCAATGGTTTTTATTTATTAAATATATCTGCATATAACTACTACTAGTAGTAGAGGTATTAACTTGCATGATACATAATTTGCAGTTTGAGGTTCTCATGCTGCAATACTTCCCAGAAACCCTCAGAATGGAATGAATTCACACATTCTGAGAGAAATATTTGAACTGAGTGATTATATCTGCTTTGGGAAATTTGACAGACTTTTGTTTGGCTATTTATGCATTAGTATTAAGCTGTAACCACATCCCATGCATGCTTATTTGGAAAATAAGCCTCACTGAGGAAGTCAGTGGACTGTTGGGTCTACTGAATAATATGAGCATAGGACTGGACTATAAGGGTTCAGAACTTCTGAAAAACAAAATTACTAGGCAAATTAGTGTTTTGCCATGTGATGGATATTAAACATCTATGCTCTTTATTTTGAACAAAACACCTTGTGGAGTTCCAATGGGGAATATAAAATATAAATTCAAGATCACCCATCTGGGCTCCAAATACGATCCATGTGACATTCAGGATGGAACCTCCTAGATATCTGATTATAAGTCCCTGGGTACTGTAGGAAGCCTGCAATACGTAACATGACACTGTCCCCTTTTCATTGCTTCACCTCAGAAGTCAACTGTTTTTCCTTTAGTTGAAAAGCACCTGTTGGATAAATGGTCATTTTCAGTCTTATGTGTAGGCTAATAACATGCTTGTAATAAACTATATTCCTCTTTAAACTAGTGCATTTTTAAATATGGGTAATAACTATAATTTTATATTAACTATAGAAACTTTAAAGTAATTAAAGTAATCTGATTTTTTAAACATTGTTAGTTTCTTTTAATCTATGTTGCCATTCCTTTAATTAATACTAAGCTCTGGCCAACCTTTTCAGGATCTTTAAATTAATGACATCAAAATTATCCAGATCATTCAAGTATGTTTTGACATGCTCCTGCATTATCTTGGATTTCTCATCTTTTATCAGAGTCTTCCTTTCTGAAATGAACAATGAACTGGCTGTATGCTTTACCTTTCTCTTGCCCCACATATTTCTAAAATCCTTTTGTGGTTTCTAATAGTGCTTGCTTTTTGCTAAATAGCTCATAAAAATGGAATAGTTTACTTTGTGCTTGTTTTGTTGTTATTTATTACTTTCTGACTGAATTTTAGCACAGTATTATGATGGGTAGCTACTTTGAGGAACCCTTGTGGATGGAAGAAAAGGGTAACCAAAAGGATAAACAACATTTTAACAAATAAACTGTATAGGATGGCACAAAACAAAACAGTCTTGAAATGAACATGACAACCAACATAAGAACATTTCCCCATCTTGATTTAAGAATGGATTATTACACCATGAAAGTTTCATACCTTCCAAAGGATCTTTATTCAACCCCAGCTGACTAATAATGTATCTAGGGATGTCAGTTTTAATGCCTTGCCCCTCTTTAGCATGCCCTTCTGCAGCTTCCAAAAGATAGTAAAATTCTTCAGGATCAAACTCCTGAAAGGAGAAAAAAAATTGTTAATTACAAAGTGTTAGCTTTATTACTGTAGGAAGAAATAATTTGCTTAATTTGGTTGTGAGTCCTATGAAAGCAATTCTGAAACTGTCTGTCAGCAAACACAGAAAAAAAGCTACCATTTTATGGAATAAAGCAGAGCTTGGTTTTTCCCTGGGGAAATATGCTGGAACAGAGTTCTGGAACCTCTTTAACAAAATTCTTTTTAAAATGTTTAAAAGTTCATGAGTTTTCAGTATACAGAAAACTTCATTTCCCTCTTGAGAGTTCCAGCACCTCTTTTTTAAAAAAAGAAAGCCCTGGAATAAAGTCTTCCAAACATTTAGCAATTGTAACATGCCTATACTGCATGTTAGAGACATGGTCTTCAGCCTTTCCAGGACACATTGAACATAGGACCAACATGATTTCAGACTGACATGACAGGCAAAGGGTGATTTCACTGGTTTCAAGACAAGGGCCAGAGGCAATCGAACAAGAGAGTCCGGGACAGAAAACATAGCCAGAAAACGTGCCAAAAAGTGAGGAATGAGGCAAGGATCAAAAGCCATTGAGGAACTGTTTGCATCACTAAATAACCTATCCATCTAATCAACAGGCATGCAATGAGAGGCAGGAAGCCTAGTGCCCTTTGGTATCTACAGATTTGAACTAGCAGTAAAAAATGAAGGTTGCAGAGCAGCTCACAACTTAGTATGTTGGGCTTTGCAGTCCCTCTGGGGTGCCCAACCCATAGATGGAAGGCCATTGCATAAAGGATATACAGGTTCATACTTGCTGCCTCACAGCCATTAAAACAGTGATGTGGCTGGTAATGCATTCCAGCTGCTAGATCATTTTAGGTATGCCACATCCCTAAGGGCAGCTTGACTCAAACTCATTCCTGTCCACCTAGCAGCTGGTCAAACTTTATTTGGACATACCAGTCAAAAGACCACAGGTGGAGTATAGAAACTAATGAAATACTAAAGCTGTCTAATGGGACTTCCCTCTTGAAATGCCCAGCATGAACTGAAGAAATCAGTTGCTTCTCCAACCCTCTCAGCCACATACTACCCCCAGAATAATCATGTCTCATGCTCACTTTCAGGGGCAGGACATTTTGATAAGGCATTGCAGCTGGCCACTGTGTCTGCTTATATGAGAAAAGGGATGGGCATGAACGATTCCACAAAGCACAATTCATCATGAATTTTGCTCAGTTCATGGTTTGCAAAACAAACTTTGTGGAGGTGTGTGGATACATCAGAAAGGGACCCAAGTCCCTTCAAACCCCAGCTTTCTGTTCCCTATGAAAGCTGCAAAAATAGCTGACCTTGCTCCTCACTGCTCAGCTGTTTGGGATGCTATTGTGCAGTTATTATACAGTAAAATAAATGGACTGCACAAGTAAGCCTAAAATAGCTGAGTGGTAGGAAGCAGGCACTCCCTGCCGCCCAGTTGTTTTTCGGGCTTTCTGCAAACCCCATTGAAAGGGATTGTGGTCCTTTTCAACAGGGTTTGTGGGGCCATGAACCGGTTCTGTTTGTGAACCTCTTGGTTCAATTTGGTTCACGGTTCGGCTATGAACCACAGACATGAACTGCATTTTTCTGGTCCACGCTCATCCCTATGAGAGACCACAACCTGCTGTACCAGCCTTCCCTTTCCAGACTCCCCCTCGTTCTTCTCTCAGGACTAGGCAATACAAGATTTCTAAAGATGAAACTTAGACCCTATATTATAATAGGCATGCAGAAAAAACATTTATTTACACTCTACACAATCAAGTGCAACTTGCATATTTGTAACTTTTAAAGATAATTAAGCACTTCACTTGATTCATAGATTGTGTCAATCAGATTAATGTTCTTATTGTAGTAAATTTAATAATGGATACTAGAGGTGGGCAGAAACCAGAAAAAATTGAGCTTCATGGTTTTCATGAATCCCGAACCACAAACTTCTACAAACTTCTCCATTGCATGAACTGGAAGTGAAATCCAAAGGCATTTAAATACCTTCAGAGTACACTAGAGTTGTGGATCACTTAATCAACAAAGCAATTACCCAAAATGGCTGATCATGACGCAGAAAACAACATGAGTTGTGATTACTTTTGTTTTGTGCGCTGCTTCATGCCCATCCCTAATGTATAACAACATTTAGACCTAGAACAAACAGCCATTAAATAATATTTAGGTAGCTCTCCTGAGGATCTGTGGCTCAACGCTAGAGCATCAGCTTTGCATGGAGAAGACCTCAGGTTCAATCCCAAGTATCTCCAGTTAAAAGGACCAGTGTGCAGGTGATGTGAAGAGACTATCTGAGAGCTGCTGCCTGTCAGATTAGACAATGTTGACCTCAAGATAAGGCAGCCTCATTTGTTAATGATCCACAAAGTCTGTTGATTATAGCAAGCTGTAGTAGTAATCTAATTTCACTGTGTAAAGTGAAGGTGCACAACACCTTCACCACATAAAGTGAAGATGCCCTAACAACCTTATGTGTTTGGAGAAAAAATAAAACTAGTTCTGAAGTTTTCTAAAGGTGAAATAAATTTTATACCTATTACACACGCAAACAACCAAACAATGAATGTAATCAAGCCTATGGTCACAAATCTCTAATGTTTACATTCTATTTGCATAGCTTTTACAAAGTTAATCCTAGATAATGAGAGGGATTTAATGATGTAATGCTTACATAGTACTAGTACATAACAGAATTTAAAAAATTCTATATATATAAAAGCAAAATGTGGCCCTATCTGTAGATATCTAAATCCATGGATTGGGGACATATTGACACTAAACAGATTTTCCTACAAACCTGGGGGAACCCCAAAGGGCCAGTGATGCAACGGGCAAGTAGGCATGGTACTGAGGATGGCAAAGTGGGCAGAGAAGCGCTAAGTCAAGGACTGGGAGAAGCAGGGGAGGAACCTGCTGAGGACAGGGAGGAGTGGGAGGGCACTGCACCAACAATGGGGCAGGCAAGCAGAGGACCAACAATGCAGGGGAAAGCCAGCAGAGAGTCAATGATGAGTGGGAGAGAAGCAGAGCCAATAAGGGGGGAAGGCCAGCAAAGAGCTGAAAGTCGGTGATGGGCATGGCAGACAGAGAGCCAGTGATGGTGGGGGAGGTGAGCAGACAGAGAGCTGAAATAAAAGATAGGACAGAAAGAAGATAAAACTTTAGAGTGGAAGAGCAGAAATGTGAAAAACAAAAATAGAAAGGTGCCAGAAGATGAGGAAACAAAAAATGGTGAGTGGGAACAGAGGCTGCCTATGGCAAACAGAAAATGACAGGAAAGGCAATAGGTTGAAAACAAGTATGGAGAGGAAAGGGGAAAAAAAACAAAAGGGAAAGAAATGTGATAATCAGACTCTTCCTGCACCCTCCCATGAGTCCTCACAGGTTCTCCACTAGTACCTCATTCTAAAAACAGCAGTTCATTGCTTAACATGCCGCTCCTCAGAACCTTTCAGTTGATCTTCCATAGCAATCCAAATTTCCAAACTGATTAAAGTAACGATAATCTTACCAAGCATTCAAGTAAGCGAGCAGGACGAGCAATGACAATAAGAATCTTTCTGACAAGCTGCTTAATAAATGCCAGCTCTCCACTTTCTGATCTTTCTTGAGCCTGTCAAAGAAGAGGCATAAAAAGAGCCTTAATACTAAAAACAGACACAGAAAAAGCACTAGTGTGGCAAACCAAATACAATAAGTTAACTGTTTATTCTCCCAACATAGCCACCTTAGCTCAGTTCAACTGGCTAAACCAGGTCAGCACAAAACAGTATTCACAGTTTCATGTAAGACAGGAAAACTTACAGAGATAATCAATACAGACAATACATCAATTAGCAAACACATCAGTTAGGGAAACTTCTGAATAGCTTAATTGTTATAATAAACTAAACGATTACCTCTGCAGGAAATAGCAATAGATTGTACATGTTCAGTGCAATTTTCCCATTCAACATTTATTCAAATTGGCATACCGATTTTGGTTGAAAATAGGTAAACACAGTATTAGGGATCACTCAGAGGGACAATTTACCTTTGTTCCATAAAGACTGATAAATTGCCATCATCTCATTCTTTGCTACCACAGGTGGAAATTTTTATTTGTTTACCACTTTTCTGAACAATTTCAAAATGGCTTTCAAACATAAACATTCTATATAAATAATTTAATCATCATCAGATACTAACAGAAAAGTATAAAACTACAGTCAGCCAAATTCTTTGCCTTGCAGTTTCTCTTAAATTGCAGAAGAAGAAAGCTAGCACCAAATCCCTCCCCCATAGGCCTCTCAGGCACTGAAGAATATATCTGTTAGCACTCATTGTGAGATGAGGCTCCCTTCTGCTGTGCTGATCCATAACTAATTCATTAAGTTAGTTAATTATTTGAGGCTCTTAATGAACTAATACGTTCATTACTTCGATATTATTAATGGGGGGTGAATATATGCACTCTCTGAGTAGTCAAGTAAAAATAAACCTTTTTTAAAGCTAAATGACCTGAAAAGGCAAAAACAAAAAAATCAAGGAAACAAGGAAGAAAAAAAATTACTCATCAAACAGCATCAACGGAAGTGTTAAAAGATCTATAGTGGGAAACAGTTCAAGAACACTGAGAACAGATTAACCTAGAAACTGACGGACAGAGAAAAGCTGTTTGAAACTGAATGAATGTGATAAAATATAAGAAGCTTTTGGGGAACTACAGATTTAAATATATATATTAAGTGTTACAATATATTAGGAGAGAAACTCAGTAATTGGGGGGGGATGGGATTATGAGCAACAAATCTCTGAGTCAGGGCTCCCCAACCTTGTTCAGCTTGTGGTTACCTTTGACATTCTGACACAAGGTGGTATGTACAACCACAAAACAGCCACCAAGGAGGCTAAGCCACACACAAACTTATAAAGAAAGCCCAGCTACAGGGGGACATGAATCAAATAGATTATTTTTCTCTGATCCCTTAAAGATCTTGGGTAATAATTTTACCCCACTTCAGTCCAGGCAGTGCAGTCCTGCGGGCTGCAGAAAAGACCATCTGCCTGTAATTTGTAGAGGAGCTGGTCAGCATCAGCTGTTGTTTTTGCAAGTAATAGTGCAGGCTAAAAAGTGCTGGGGTCATGAAAGAAGGGCTCATGTAAAGGGACAGCTAGGCGAAAAAGCAGCTCCCCCCCTTTTGTATAAGTGCATTAGATGCCTGCAAAATGAAGACAGGCGTTTTTTGAAGCTAGCCCGATATGTATATTTATTTTGTGTATGCTAGAAAATATCTGTAAACAAGACATCCCATTAAACAAAGCTTCTGCCCCAAACACTGAAGACCTACTAACAGAGTTAAGTATAATTTAATTACTGTGGCAGACATTTTGTGGTTGACTCTGCCCCCATGGCAGCCATTTTTGTAGTAAAAGCAAAGCAAGAGGAGATCAGAGTATGTTTAAGGGATGTAATATGGTATCAGGATAGGAGGTAGAAGAACTTTAAAAACTTAAAAGGACTTTTTAAAAGTCTGCCAGTAATATATGCTACTTTTGCAGTTTGGGAGAAATTTAAGAAAATACTGCACCCACTCTAGCATCTACTGTTTACAACCAGGAATTCTGTAATCCAAGTTTTGTTGGAGTCACAGCTTATTGTTTACAATGTAACACAACATTAAGAATTTGTTATTGGCTAAAAGAAGAGTTAATCTTGTCCTATGAAGTAATTGTGGACAGACTGGGTGGTTATAACCCAACATTTTCAACTGAGTCATGCAATAAAATAAAAATAAAAGAGAATTTGAAGTACTAGCAGGAAGGTCAAGGAGTAAACACTGCTGCAATGCATCAGATTTTAATTAATGTACAAGATAAAGAGAAAAATATAAGAATGGGGGAAAGATACAGGCACTGAAATTACAAAGCAAGAATGGAATAGAATATGGAGTGTTATCTTGGAATATGATAAACATTTGTAGAAACTCTCCCTTACATGGACTATTTTGAATTGGTATTTGATATAATTGAGTCCTAAGCATATTTATAAGCTAGATAATACAAACTGGTAATGGTGTAAGGTTTTGAATGCAGGCACATGGTTTGGAGTTATCCATTAATAATACATTTTTTGAAATAAAACCAATTTTTAGTTAAATATATTACTGGATATGATGTATCATTTGATCCTAATGTATTGTTAAACTTTATATAAGACAAATGGGGACTTGCAACAAAATGTTGTATGTTATTAATTTTTATTATTAAACCAGCTATAGTATATTGTTTAAATGGATTTTTTGCAGTGACCAATGTGTTAGCTTTTTGAATTTTGGAAGGGCATTCTCTTTTGTGATGTACTTTTGGCATTGTATTCTGTATGGTACTGATGAGGCATTGTATTCTGTATGGTACTGATGAGGCATTGTATTCTGTATGGTACTGATGAGGGATTGGCATTGTATTCTGTATGGTACTGATGAAGGACTGATGAGGCAGAGATTCTTTTAATTGTTCTGAGCGGCACTCTCTTAAGGGAGAAGGCAGCTCTGTGACAGCCTTCTGTGAAGGGAAGGGACTGACTGTTGTAGCCCACATTTCCCTTTCTCCCTTTGTTTCCCCCTTTTTCTTTATTGAACACTGGCTAGAGAGCCATCTAGCCTTGCTCAGTCCCCTTGTGCATAGTCAGCCAGCTGAATGAAGTTGGCTTCAAAGAGGAGTTTGCCTGGGAATTACAATCACTCTGTTTATGTGAGGTGTGATTTCAAAGATTGCCTTACTGGGCACTGCAGGTCTTGAGGTGCTACAGGCATCCTGTACCACTCTCCTTCCTTGCCAAAAGCAGCTGTTTAAATGGTCACTAGTTTATCAGTGGATCAGCCTGAGGCACCTTTGCTTGTTCAGTCTCTCGCCTTGCCATGGAGTATTATGTTGTTGCAGGGCTCCAGTCTTCTTCACCCTGAGATGAGTCCACATTCACTCACAGCACCACAGCTGTCTTTGGCAGTTTGTCTGTCAGGGTTGCGAAAAAATGTTTTAAAGGGTGGTGTGTACAAACCAACACTGGTTGGAGGAAATCCCACCTCCTCTCCACCTATCCCCTACCACTCAGTCACTGTGCCCATCCATCCACTAATGACGCCTCAGCTCTCCTTTTATAACTTCCCTCTGGCTTTTAGTGAGTCAGAAGAAAGAAGAGTGGGAAGAAGCAGTGCCCAAGCTGGTGGGGGGAGAAGCAATCAGAAGCCGGAATGAATGGTTTTAAAAGACAGTGGAGCCCGCAGCTACAGAGATTGGGGTAAGAACGATCCTTCTCTCCCACTTGCAAGGCTTTGCAGTTGCAGGCTCAGATGTCCTTTTAAAAATTCCCCCTGCTATTTAGCCATTCATACTGCAGGAAAACAGTGCTGGAGATGGGCAAGAGGCAGTGAGGAATCCTCCCCCCAGTCCCAGCTCTGCTGTTGCTTCCTTCCCTCTTCCCCACCCATCTTCTCTCTGTGTCTCTCACTCACTCTCAGCCAGTCAGTCTTTCTCAAGCTAGTGGAGGGGGAGAAGCAGTTAGAAGCCCCCTCAAAAAAATTTTAAGAGGACAGTGGAGCCTGCAGCAGAAGAAGTAGGGGTGAAAAGTTCAGATTTTAAAACATCTCCCAGCTATTTAGCCATTCATAGTGCAGGAGGAATCTTCCCCAATCCCAGTCCCAGTTCTGCTTTTGCTTCCTCCCCTCTTCCCCTACTCATCTCTCTCCATCTCTCTTTCTCTCTCTAGCTATCAGCCAGTCTATCTCTCACTGCTGATGTGGCATGGCCTGGAGTAGATCCCTGCGGTGGCCACTTCAAAAAGTATTGGGGGAGATTCAACCATCCCTGAGGGTTTTTTTCTCCCTTTTTGGATTTTTTTCTGCAGACCCACAGAGTCCCCTGAGTCTGTAGAAAAACCTGTTGGGGGAGAATCTGCCCTCTGTTTGTGGAAATAAGTATCCACATGCAGAGGTGACTGTTGAGAATTAGATACATAGATACAATTAGCCTGAATGGTATAGAACTAGTTACAGCTTCGATAACTATGGTAAAGATGAGCATTGCAGCTATGGTAAAGATAAGTTGTCAAATAAGAGTCTGGTGTAAGAGAATTTAGTACATAGCTTTTATGACTAAATTGGCTCATTAGAAGTAAGGAACAGAGAGAGCCCCGATTAAGCAGAGTTGTGAAAAATTGGATTTTGTTTATACTGCACTGGAATACAGAGCTCTGTGAACCTTATGTGTTGTTTAGTTAATATAAAAATAATAGTAAAAATATAACTAATTAAACATAAGAATGAGCCAAAGGCATAAAAGCAGCTTAAAACAGTCTAAAATGATATTCAAAGAACAGACTTCAGGCTAGAAGCAGACCATAAAAAAAAAAAAGAGTTAAACAGCAGTCCTGAAACAATTAACAAATAACAAAATTTAAGGTGCCACCAGGCTCCTACTTAATTTTATTGCAGCAAACTAGCCCACTACCGCTCTGGAGCTAAAAAGGGGGCCTCGATCAGCCTCCTACCAACAGCGCAATTAGCACTGTGAATGCTGATGGCACAAATCAGTTATTGCTTGTTATATTTCTATCCTTTATTTCAGGAAGTTTAGGATGAACCATCTATCCCTGGAAGTAAATTCACAGGTTTGACCCACAAATGTCACATAAATAGCAAGGTATTTAAAATACCACTCCACACTCAGAGACCACATCTGGCAATGTGATCATATACGAAAGCTTGCTTTGACATACTGCTTGCCACTGCTGGACCAGAGCAAATATCTTTTATATTTTCAGCTATACGCTTAACAAGTAAACATTTCACCTCCTTATCTGTGGAATAAAAAACAACTATATGTACATGCGGGGGGCAGTAGGAGACTTAAGCTACAAGTAGTAAATGCAATGGTACGTTCTGTAGATAATCAGAAAAGAAAAGGAAATAATAATGTGAAAGAACAGGAACAAAAGAACTTTTTTCTTTAAAAAGGTTGGAAAAGAATTTGCAAGAGTTTCTGAATTGCATTCTGAATTCTTTCAAACTTTTTTTTATCTAATAACAAAGAAGAGACTCTCAGAGACCTAATGAATGCAAAGAAGCCATATGTTGCTTCTTTTGGCAGAAAGATATTGACGTTCCTTTGTTCCTATCTCAAATAGGCACTTCTTTGTTAGAATAACAGAAGCTGCAGGATAAAGTTCAAATTGCATTCATTACTTATTCTCAACTGTACTGGATGGATATTCATGAGAGCAAAGCTGAATCAAACAAACAGGTTACAATGGTTACAAATTCCTTGCATGGCTAGAAATTTACTTTCCATAAGATTTCTTTTAACTCATGAGTTGCAGCTAACCAAATAAAATGTTAATACATAATTAAATATTAAGCCTGAGATATATATCTAGTTGTTTAAAGGCAATACTGATCCCCCATTGCAGTACAGTATTGCATGGCTTATGGAAGAAGGAATAGTTGCATTGTGCGTGTCGTAGCTATGTCTGACAAACATTGGTATGCTGAATATACCTCAATTTCTATCTAAGGTTTATACTTGCACCTAATGAACATGAACAAAAGATTCCATGAAAGTGAAATAAGGTGCCGCAAAAGAACATTAAACTCAAATTGACCTTGACCTTAGAACTACAAAAATGTCAGCTAAATCAAGCTGCTCAGTCACCTCATAACTTTTCCTAGCCATGCAGAGCAATCACAATGTGCCAAGCAGCAGGAGATGGCTATCTACTGAATGTCACAGCTGGGAACTGACAACGAATGTATCATCAGAAACCCAAAGTGGGTTCCCACAATTTAGTTCCAACAAACAGCAGGCATCCCTGCAAGGATTTAAGCTTAAAATGAACATTGTAAGAGGTGACACAAAAGATAGTTTTCATACTTTGGAATAAAAGGTACATAAATAAAAATAATAAAAACTCTGTGTGAGCCCAAGGATATTGTAGACAGGTGTGCTTTGGAACCAATCGCCTTCCATAATTTATCACCATCAAAATTATTCTTGAAAATGCTCTTTAAAACTGCAGCACTCTTTTAATATCTTAATTCTGCTTGCTATCAACCAAACAGAGATATGTATTCCTTCATATTATTCTGGAACTAGACAGGTATATTTAAATTGTATGCAGCATTTTCCTTGTACTTCATCTTTACCAGAACTTTCCAGGCAGTAAAAAAAAAAAAAAATTACATGTGAATTCTGTTTTGGTATTTGCCCTAAAGGAAGACTAGGTTTTCTCCTAGGTGTGAGGTAAAAAAAGAAGTATTTACCTTACATTTGCATACAAGCTACAAGTATGTTCAGTAATTAAAAAAACTCCTAGGTATATAACATATTTTAGGAGGTGTCTTCTTATATTCAATACAGTCATTCTTTCAGGTAGATATGGCACATCTTATAAGAGCACATCTTATAAATTTCAAAACAATTTTTAAAAAACCTGAGTAGTGCTTAGTGCTTATAGTGTAATGGGCAATAATTTAAGTGTAATGAAAACCACAGAAAGCATCTTGATGGAAAACATTAAATTAAGAGAAATGCCCATTATAAGGATTTAAGGAGATGCCTTATCGAGTCTGATGACTAACAGCTACTTAATACAGAATTCTAATCACAGCTGTAAGAGGTCTGCTCCAATACTATTCCAAATTCATCAAGGTGTCAAATATAGGGATGAGCACGAACTGGTTCATCACAAATTTTGGCTGGTTCATAGTTTGTAAAGCAATGTCTGCAAACTAAGGAGCTGCCACAAACTTCCACAAATTTTAAGGCAATTTGTGGTGGTTCAGGAAAAGCAGAAAGCAGGAGTTTAAATGGCTCAGAGCCATTTAACCTCCTGCTTTCTGCTGCCCACCAAAAGCAGCAGTGAGCAGAAAGCAGAGGTCATGAACTGATACAAACTGGTTCAGTTTGTGAACCAATATATAGGTTCATGGTTCAGTTCAGCCACAAACTGAACCGCAAAAATACAGTTCGTGCCCATCCCTAGTCACGTATTCAAACCTTGTACGTATAGACTGTATGTTCAGTGGATGAAGATATATACTAAGTTTTAGATCGCCAAATAAATCCTTTTGTTGTACATTTAGCAACACAGATAATTCTCAACTTGAGTACTATTTGTAGAACTACTCCTAAGTAACTTATCAGTGGCTGTGCGCTCATTGATTTGGAGCGACGGGTATACTTCACTTTCTCAGGCTCATTACTCAGGTTCCAATTCTGCACCCATAGCAAGTTAAGTGTTCAGCATTATGAAGATGAGGTAGGAACCCCCCACCCAAAGTTGCTACAAATTAGAAGGTGGCAATGCCAAGGTCAAGTGGGCTTTTAGAAGAAAAGGGACATAATGCAAGTACTCAAGTGCATTAGTGGTAAGTGAACAAACTTTTTAAAACAATTGGTATCTTGTTGAAGGGAATTTTTTCCCTTCAAAATACATTTCTAAGCCCTCATACAATACATTAGGAAGCATTTGGCAAGGACTAAAAATGACTACAACAAAACAAATTTAAGTCCTACATCAACTGACAAGTTTGGAAAAGATGACTGTATCCTGTATGTTCTGATGTCACAGACACTATCAAATCAGGTGCCCATGTGCAACTACTATCTGCAGTTTTGACACAATGAAATGACTGTTGAAGGGTGGTATGTCTATTCTTCAAAATTTAGCTCTCTATTATAAAGAGGTCCCACAGATTTCTGAAGGGAGAATATTAAATATTTTACTGTATTTCTGAAAAAGTGCACAAGTTTTATGATAAAGGATACCCATGTCCTTTCTCTTGTCTGCTTTAGCCTTCTAGCTGATCTGTAAGCTGTGCTGTTCACAACAGTCGCACAATCTCCTTTGGTATAGTTTTTTTTTTCTGGCCCATCCAAATATTTAGCAAAGTCGACAAAATTAAATTAGAACATAACATTCCATTTGTTCACAACCAAGGGAAGTAGAAGACTGTTCCATCTGGTACACGATGGGAACATACAAGTTGTATTGTATACGTTTAACTGCTTTACAAAGCAATTATTTAAGAATTACCACTATAAGTTTTCTTCAGCAGCCATTGAGCTGAGCATGTGTTTTATGTACTTTTTAAATACAGTAGCATATCATCTTTAGACCCATACTTATTTAAATTAACATATCTCAGTGATTTCTAGATAACTTTTGTGTGATTCATACCTCTTGTAGGAGTTTATCTAATTTGTGCTGCAATTCAAAGAAATATCGTGATGTGATGAGACCCTGATGAGATTTGTCCAAGCAGTCACGAGCCAGCTCAATGATCTGATAGTGGGTGAAACTAAGCACTCCATCTGCCAAGGGGAGGACATTGTCAGGAGAATGGTTGGTAATAATCTCCTGGAGTCGTTCTTCCATCTGAGCTGTAGCCTAGACAAATTGTTTTAAAAGTTTAATATGTATTTATTTATTATTTATTTACTTCATAGCCTGCCTTTTTCATGGAGACTCAAAGCAGAATACAAAATATGAAAAACAATTCAGACAGCATAATACACAATACACCCAGTAACTACTCTAATAGGACTATGATTAGAAACTTAGAAAATAATGTCCAAAAAAACCCTTTACAAAGAATGACATATAACAACACAGAAAACTGATTACAATGGTAGAATATAATGTAGTAAAAAGATATCTCCTTCCATTTCATTGAGTCTGAAGAAGTGTGTGTGTGTTTGTGTACAGGAATAAAACTTTGTTAGTCTTAAAAAACTCAAACGTTGTTCTACCATGCTCTACCCCACTGTGAACAACCTATTGGTGATCCCTAGGCCCAAAGATGTCTAGCTGTCCTGAACCAGAGCCAGTGCCTTTTTAGCCGTGGGACTCCCACCTGATGGAACTCTCTGTCAAATAACATTCGCACCCTGTGGGACCTGGCGCATTTCCACAGGGCTTGCAAGGCAGAGATTTGGAACACTAGATTTTTGTTTGAGGATGGCAACGGTACCATTCTATCTTGTACTCCCTTCCCCTCCCCCATCCTGCTTTTTCTCCACCTATTTATGAGACAGTAATACAATTTGTAAATTGATTTCAATGCCATTTGAAAAATTTTTAAGCTATTTTAATTCTTTGGATTTTAAATTGTATAGCTTTTCTGTTGTTAACGGCCCTGAGCTCTGTGAACTCAGAGAAGGGCAGTTTATAAATTGAAATGATAAATAAATAAGTAAGAAGTAAAACTACCATGAATCTTTAAAAAGAGGCAAAACTTTATCATTCTTTTAAGCTAACAGTTGCATTCAAAATCAATTCAAATGAAATACTTGTAAAACAGTATTTTAAACACTAGTGTGTGAAAATAGGAGAAGTATCTCTTTTATAAAAGACCCAATAATGCAACATCTCGGGTATGTTGCAAGAATTGTGCATAAGCCTGCTATGTCTTCAACAGGCTTCCATGTAGGATTTTTCTTAGGGCCTTCTTTCCAGACAATGCCCCCTGAAAGTCTAGTACCTTGTAGAATTGCCTCACCATTGCACAAATATTGCTGCAGAAAAAGGTGGAAATCATGAAATCTGGTGCATGTGCACAGGGCATTTTGGACCCCGGTAATGGAACAGTAGCAAATTCTCAGAATAATTCTGTTTCAACAGAGATTAGCCACACTATTGAATAAGTATCTAGCTGACAATATGTATTTTAAAATGAATATTTAAGAATATTGATGCCTTGATGAAGCTCCTTTCCCTTAAGAGAAATTAATTCTGATTTACTCAAAATAACATATGAACATTCTATGCCTTAGAACCTGGACTTTTTATTAAGTTAGATACTGGATACAATTAATATCATTCATTACCTTTGGGAACCTCTCTTTGTATACATGGTTCATCATAATTATTTCATGGTCACAGCAGGCAGGAGAACGTCCAGGGCTGCAAGGAAAGTAAATTATCCCTTGAAACTTGTCTTGAATGAACTGAAAATGAGTTTTTAAATTTATGTTTTTTACCATGCCAGCATCATTAGAACAGTGTACTTTCTAACTGTAAAATAAAACATTGACATACTGACAAAATGTGAAGGTGTGTGAAGCAATTGTTCACCATTGCTTTTAAGTAACTTTTGGTCACTATTTACAGGTTGTTTTATATAATGTATCAATTAGAGATGCCAGGCCATTCTCTGGCACCCCAGAACAATTGCAGGGGCAGGCACCAGAGCCACACTTGTAGGCAATGCTGCCCCCGGCAAAAGACTATTAGGGATATCATAATACCATGGGTGATGCCATAAGATTTATCTAAACTTTATGGTGAGTTTAGGTAAAACTACTAAAAATCCTAGAGCCACAGCTGAAGTTTTGAAGTTAGTTAAGATTTTTGGCCAGAAGTGACATTGCATTGCTGGGACCCCTATTTTCCCTCATTCCCCCCCCCCAGCCTTTGAAGAACCAGCAGGCAATGCTGAGCATTGCTGAGAGGTCTCCTGCCATAGTGGGAGACGTGACTAACTCAGGAGCTAGCTATGTATTCAAAAACATAAATGATACAGCAAAGACTGACACAGTCCTTCCATGTAAGAGCTGCACACTTGTGATAATTCATATTTCTCTCAAACTTAAATAATCAAGATAGTAGAAGCACTAAATTAATCAAAGCTGAGTTTAAAGGCCACTTTATACATTCCTCCTTTCCTACAAATAAGAAAAACAGTTTACATATTATCTAACATGTGGCACAAATATTCTTTTCTGCCAAAAGTTCACCAAATTAGGTACATAATATCAGCACTGTATTAAAATGTCTTATTTGGAATCTAAAACATGTATAAGTAGGCTTGCATGAACCCAAAACAAGTTCTGTTGCATCTCTCACTAAATCCTCATCTACCATAAATCGTTTCTAATGTCTACTTCAATTTATTTACCATCAATCTTTTTCTAATGTCTACTGCAATCAGAGACTGTAGAAGCCTATGTAATGACACAGCTGGGGAAAATTGTGCAAGTTAACATCGAATTTCATCACAAATATAAATGTTTAATTAATTAAACACTACAAAAATTACTAGTTTTATTTGCTGAAAACTCAATGCTTTGATCAAACCACTCAAGTGTATTTTAATGTAAGAGTGCCTGCATTCCCAGAAACTAAGAAAATGGCTCCATCCCACTTTCTGCCAAAAGACCCTACTCAACATTGAGGAAAAAAAGTAACCTATTACCCATGCAACTGAACTTCACAACTCCACAATACCCTTTTGTTTTCCCACAGGTTTCAACATGGCTAAGGGAGATTAAGGGCAAAGAAAAGATCCTATCAGGAGCCAGGTGCATGCTCACTGTACATGACTGACTTGGTCTGGCCATGCACAAATTGCAAGTCACTGCTCTAGCACTGCTGTTCCATGGAATACAGGAGATTTTCCACAGTTCCCATAATGCCCTGTAATTAGAACATATTCAGAATATATTATATTTTTTTTCCAGTAATGGAGAGGGAAAGAAGGCCATGTTGCTTTTCTTTAAGTAAATGCTGTCCCTACTGTATGCTTTATCCAAAAAAAGCTAAAAAAAAATCTGTGAGAAAGATAAAAAATACCTCCATAATTTTCTCTTTCAGCAAGTATCCTAGACAATATCTCAGTACTCTAGACACAAGTAACATTTTTACTCATCATGATGACGTACTTCAAACTTTATAGGAAGGAAAATTATAAGAACTTCTAGCTACTGTAAAATTAAGAATTCTGAATAATTTCTATTGGCTTAAGTAAAACTAATCTAGTTTGCAGTCAGGGTCGCACACACTCCTCACACCTCATTCCTTCCACATCTTTGGGTACTGAGATTTGTGATTAGTCTCAGTCAGGTTACACATGAACAACAAATTCAGGGTTTAAACCAGGTTTAGAATCCTAACTTTGGGGACAGAGCTCAGTTCCAGTTAACCCAGGCATTCATATTTTCTGGGTAACTGATTGTTAACCATGATGCGTGAACCTTACAACAAACTGCACAAGCCCTGCAACAAGTGTAACTGCACTTGAGTAAGAGCACTGAATGCAGCCATTGTCACAAATTTCTACTGATACAATATTTTAAATTTTTAAATCAAAATACTAAAGAACAAGGCATTTACTAATAAATACTGTGAGTTCATACAACTGGACTGGATTCAAACAGAGTTTTGCAAGTCAAAAAGGAAGCAGGGGTCCCTCTGACCACCCAAATAAGAGTATTGCTGGAGATCGTGGGACCCTGCATGTACAAAAGCCATGTGGGTTGTGGTCTACAGTAAGGAGAAAAACTGGGTGAGATGGAGTGAAAAAGCTGCTTGAATCCTACCCACTGTAAGCTACATTAGTGAAGGAATACTGAGAAACTCAGTTATATTACAGGCATAAAATTTCACTGATATATTTGTAAAAGCCATATTTACATAGATTTCTACAATCAGTTATAATTTCTGATTCTAGACAAGTTAACCCACCTGAGGCTTCTTGAACGTGGACGCATTTGCGTGGTCCTACATCTATTGTCACTGGCAATGCTTTCAGTGGCACAGAAATGTTTGGACAAAAAGTGTAGTTCATCTGGTGTTGGTTGGTATGGTAACTGGTGTAACTTCTCTTGGGAGGAACAGGATGACTGCAATAAACATGTAGAAGGTTAATTCATGGCATAGCCCTAAAGCTATTTTAAAGATTGTATGGATTGCTTTCAGAAAATCAAAGTTTTCAGAACACAGCAAAGAAAAATGATCATTGGAATTATTTAAAGCAATACAATTACAACCATATTTATTTTATTTGCAACTGTACAGACACAGGCTTGCTCTTGCAAACAGTCTTCCATTGGTCAGTTTTCTGCTCGCACTTAAAATAGATAAAGTTAGTGAAACTAGGACCATAAGAGGTTTACCTGATCTTCTTTAATTCAGTGAGGAGTCTGGGAGTTATATTGGATCAATCCTTACTGGAGATTCAGACTAACTTAGCTACTAAGAATTCCTTCTTCCACATATCTAGAACAGATATTGTTCCCTGCCTCAAGTTAGCTGACCCAACCATGCTGATCTAAGTCACAGACACATCAAGGCTAGGCACTGGTAATGCACTCGACATGGGATTGTCTTTGAGATAATTTGGAAATTTCAGCTGGTGCAAACTGAGGGAACTTCCTTACTATTTATTTAGGTATTCGTACCATGATTTTCTCTGTGAAGGGAATCAAAGCAGCTACAGTTCGGGGGGAAATCACTACATATACAGACCAATAAACAAAAAAATGGTAACAGCAATATACAGATTCTATGTGTTTTGAAACTGCCTATTATATTTTAGGTACAATTTAAGTTATTGGCTATTACTTCTAAAGCTTCTCAGGGCTTGGGAACCCTGTACCTACAAAGTTGCCTCTCTCAAGGTGTTCTGCTGTGATAGCTTTGTAGTCTTAAAGGTGCCATTGGACTCAAACTTTGTTCTATTGCTTCAGACTAACATGGCTACCCACCTGAATCTATCTGCAAATAAAGGTTTGTTACAGGTTCCACCTTGCAAACTTGTAGTTATACATTCTTGTAAAACAACATCCTCTTTTTTTGTTTTTAATCTTGAATAAAAAATTAATACACAAAGCTTTTCCATTAATTTTATTTTCCCTATGCTTGCTCTTTATTTTTAATTAATTGCACTGACAGTTTCAGATTGATTGGTTATTAGGAAAATAATGGACCACATGACACACAATATGGAATATAATCACTAATGTCAAACCACAGTAATTTGCAGTCAGCCATTTTCAGAAGGGTTAACACCATAGCAGAACATGACAGCATGTTGCAGTTCATTAACAATCCAACAATGGTCAGAATGCAATCCACATTTCTTTAATTTTCTACACTCCAGCTGATGCTGAAAATAAATATGAATGAAGTTGGGTGGTATATTAGGATATTAATTTACAGCTGTTCAACCATACAAATGCATCTTATTGTGAAGGAACACAAGGCTATCCAGAGATTGACACATGGGGGATCCACTGGTTAAGTCACTGTTGCTGTAAACATTGGGTGGGATCTGGACAAAAAAACTCAGCCTCCTCAAGCACTTAAGGAATCCTGAAGGAGTCAATTTGGAGGAGTGAGGTAGAGATTCCACCCCTCCCATTCTTCACAGGTGCCACCTACCTAATATCTAATGGTGAAGTGGCTGATCTTTATTACAAAAAAAGCAGCAAAGCCAAGCCACTGCCAGACAAGTTAGCAGCTTTGACATACCCAGGAAATTTCTTGCAGGCATCAAGTATGCAGAAAAGTATAGCTTTGTATATTAACCCAAAGAAAAAAATTGCTAGCTTGATGAAGACCAAATAGGCTCCCAGGCCATGGAATAAGTAAATGGTTAAAGGAAATACTCAATTAAAATGTGGACAGGAGTTGGGAAATCAGCCTTCTCAAGTCTATGAGAGTTCAGACAATCTGGATAGGGTAGCTTGGGGTATGGGAAGACATTTCTAAATTTCCCCCTCCTCCATGGGGTCCCAGCTTGTAAATTTTACTGACAGCAAAAAATTATGACATCTTCATTGAACATATGCATATGAACACACATCCCATTCAAAAATGCTAAGCGCAAGCAAAAACTAAATCAAACAGAAATACACAGATCCAGTAGTATGGTGCTCACGTTGGATTATAAGGTTTTGGGGATACGGACATGTCCCAAGAGTGTCATATATGTTAATGGTGCTATAAAAACAATAAGCTTTTTTAAAAAGATTTTTTTTAGAAATCTTATAAAAACAATAAGCTAAAAATCTACACATCTAGGTGAATCTTATAAAAACAATAAGCTAAAAATCTACACATCTAGGTGAATCTTATAAAAACAATAAGCTAAAAATCTACACATTTAGGTGAACTGGAGATCATCACACCACATAAATTGTTCACTCAATAATATGTGCATGTGTATCATTAACTTGTTTTTGAATGTGTGAATGAAAATAAAGATGTGCTACCATTTTGTGTTAAACATCTTTGCCAGTGGTGGTTGTGCTGTAATTTAAAAATAATAAAAACAATTATGCAGTCAAAACACACCTGTACAAACACACATACACTCAATGGTTATTGAAGGACAGATTATTCAAAGAAGAATAAGAAACTGCTAATCAGTTGTAAAATACATCTCAGTTTAATTTCAGGTGGTTTCACTGCAAATTTTCCATGATGCAGGCGAGGTTGCCATAACAATTACTTCTTAGCTAACTGTGTCTGTTCCTACTTTCAAGTACAGTTTAAGAAGCACTGCATTCATTTTTCATCCAGTTTCAGCATAGAACACCCAAACGTGAATTATAGGAAGTGCTAAAGGAATTCTTTCTGGACTCGACAATTTACTTTTGCCCTCCCCCAGGTAAATCTTCTTACAAGCAAAGTAGGGATGGAGGAAGGAGAAATCGTTGGTACTAATGCATCATTCAAATGAAGTCATTTGAATGTTAACATTGACAATATGGTAGCACAAGGACTGGAACACTGCTGTAAATCTGTTTTCAACTTTCCCCCTCAAAATATTAATTTTTTGCAATAAAGGAAGGAAAATAAAGGGAAATATCAATATTGTATTTGAAATACAGATCATTTCCCCAGTTGACTCCAAATTGCTGTCCTTTTCATGCAACATAAGTAATATGTGCACTGCCTACTTTAAGACAGAGCAATGAAGCTGTCACACCACTGAAATAACCATCACATAAGAAAACATAACCATGATCCAAGAGAAATCACAGTAATAATGGTCCTGTTTAGATATGTAACAAAAGACGGAGAAAAACAGGTTGCTTGCCTGTAACTGGTGATCTTCGAGTGGTCATCTGTGCAGTCACTCCTATGGGATCTAGTGCGCCTGCGCTGATCTGATTGGTATTGTACAAAGCTCACAAAGGGATTTTTGCGCCTCCACCCTGAGCCTGTGTGGGAACCTCTACTGAGAATGCCAAGGGGGTGGGGCACGGACATCCTGCCAGTTCCTTCTGACTGCTATCAACCAAAGATATGTGAGACAAACAACTGAGGATGACAGCAGTGGGGAAGGACGGGTGGGCGATGTTGACTGCACAGATGACCACTCAAAGATCATCAGTTACAGGCAAGCAACCTGTTTATCTTCTTCGCGGTCTCTGTGCATCACACCGATGGGAGATTGAAAAGCAGTGGCTCACCTGGAGGTGGGCGCTGTCAGATTTAGTGAGCCACAGAGGAGAGAAATAATGACCCAGACTGCCCTTATGCTGTGCCCGAACATCTAGAGCGTGGTGCCTGATGAACGTGGTAGGCATGGACTACGTGGCAGCTCTGCAGATGGAAGACAGCAATGTGCCCTTCAGGAAAGCAGTGGAGGTTGCCACGGACCTGGTGGAGTGTGCCCTCAAGTGAGAAGGGAAGGGGTGCTTTGCTAAGGAGTAGCATAACCTAATTGTCCCAACAATCCACTTGGCCAGGTGTTGGCTTGAGATCCGCAACCCTAAGGAAGCGGTAGAGTAAGAAAGGAACAGGTTGTTGTCCCTTCTGGTGGGCTGAGTCCTATTCAGGTAGAAAAGAAGTGCCCTCTTAAAATCCAGAAAATGCAACAAACGTTGTTCTTCCCCGTCAGGATGTGGGAAGAAGTCAGGTAAAAATATGTCGGAGTTCAAGTGAAACTCTGAGACGACTTTTGGCAAAAATGAGACGTCCAGCACTAGATGAACTCCATTTGACAAGAACACTAGGTAAGGTGGGTCATGGCATAGTGCCATCAGTTCACTGACCCTCCTGACCGATGTAATCAAGACTAGGAAAGCCGTTTTCCAAGCTGCATATTTTAAGTCACAGGTTGCCATTGGTTCGAAGGGCTTCCTGGTGAGGTGACGGAGCACCAATGGCAAATTCCACAGCTCAGTTGGAGCACTTACAGGGGGATGCAGCTGAATAAGGCCTTGGAGGAACTTTTTTGAAGTCGGATGGGAAAAGATGGAGAAGCCCTCCAGGCCATTGTGGTATGCAGAAATGGCCGCCAAGTAGACCTTGATAGATGAGTGGGAAAGGCCCTGATTCATGAGTGACAGAAGAAATTCAAGGATTCTGTCCAGACCTACAGATGTTGGAGAAACAGTCAACATCTGAAGGAAGGAGAGGAACCTGAGCCACTTCCTGTGGTAAGAAAGGTGGGTGGATGCCTTCCTGGAATTGAGGAGAATCTCTGAGACACGGTCAGAAAAGGTTATCGCCCTATCCGCCAGGCCGTCAATTTCAGGGTGTCCACCTCGGCATGGAGAAACGTTCCTTCCTCTGCTAGAAGGAGATTTGGCACCCTGGGAAAGTGATAGTACCTGCGTCTCGTGAGTCGAAGCAGAGTGGTGAACCATGGTTGTCTGGGCCACCATGGAGCCACTAGGAGACAGTCTGGCATGACTCTGGCAAGTTTCTGAATGACCCCGTAACATGAGAGGTAGAGGAGGGAACATGTACAGGAACGTCTGTCCCCATGAAAGGAGGAGGCTGTCTCCTAGGGAGAGAGGATCCATTCCCCCTCGACTGCAGAAGAAAGGGCATCGCGGAGAGACATCTATCTCCGGAGTGCCCCATTCTAAAAAGAGGGGATGAAGGTAAGAGCAATTCAGCTCCCACTCATGATGTTGTGTGAGACCCCTGCTGAGGAGGCGACCTTCATGTTGCAAGTTCCTGGAATGTGAGTGGCCACAGGAAAGATGTCGTTCGCTACACATCAGTCCCACAGGTTGATTGCCATACGGCAGAGGCTCCAGGACACCATCCCTCCTTGACGGTTGACATAGCTGAGTGCCATAGTATTGTCCATCAGAACTGCTACACAATGTCCCCGGAGAATGGGCTGGAAGGAGCTCAACGCCAACTTTATTGAAGCGGTTCCAGATAGTTGATATGCTCTGTTGCATTGAGAGTGTCCCACTGGTACCCTACACTTATGCTGTTGAGATAGGCTCCCCATCCCCATAGGGAGGCATTGGTAGTCAGTGTGAAACCTGGGCTTGGTGGATGAAAGGGAGCACCCTGGGTAAGGTTGAGCATCATTGTCCACCACAGTAGAGAGTCACTTACAGGTATAGGAGGTTGAGGCGCTTGCATTGTACCATCTTGAGCAGTTTGAAACTATGGAGGAACCACATCTGCAGTGGTCTCGTGTAGCTTTGCTAACGGCAGCAAAGCCATGGAGGTCGACATGTGACCTAGCAGTCATTGGATTTGGAAGGCCATAGATGAAACTCGTGTCCGTACCTCCATGGCTAGAGAAGACAGGGTTGTCGCTCTGTCTGCAGGAAGGTATGCCCTGCAAGCCACAGAGTCCAGCACCGCACCAATAAATTGTACTTTCTGTGAAGGCTGCAGATGGGATTTCCGATGGTTGACCTGAAGGCCCAGGGAGGACAGAAGACTGAGCGCCTGAGAAATATGGTTCTCCAGGAGCCTCGAAGAATCTGCCATTAAAAGCCAGTCGTCTATAGAGGGTTAGGGTTAGGGCGAAGATAGGCCACCACAATCACCATTGTCTTGGTGAAGACCCTTAGTGCCGTGCATAGACCAAATGGGAGACACTTGTACTGGAAGTGGCGGTCCCCTATGGTGAAACGGAGGTACCTCTGGTGGGATGGATGGATGTTGAGATGAAAGTAGGCATCCTGGAGGTTGATGGTTGCCATCCAGGACCCCTGAGACGGAAGAGGAAGAATTACTTTCAATGACGTCATCTTGAATCTGCGATACTGCATGAAGATGTTGAGGTCCCGCAGATCTAAAATTGGACGTAAACCCCCATCCCACTTGGGAACAGCAAAATAATGGGAGTAAAAGCCGGCCCCTTCGTATGCCTTTGGCATGTGCTCTATTGCATCCTTTTCCAAGAGGGAACTGACCTCTTGGAGCAGAATGGAAAAGGAAGGGGTGATTCGAACGACAGGCAGTGTCGGCAAGTCCACAAATTCTATTGAATATTCATGGGTTAGAATATCCATTCTACCCAGTTGTCCATGGTAATGAACCCAGCTGTCCGTGGTAATGAACCGCCACACAGGAAGGGAAGAGGAAAGGTGGGTGGATTCCCCTGTAAAAATACGGGGAAAGTCAAAGGCCCTGTTTGGTAGTCTTTTGGAACTTGGCCCTAGGATGTTGTTGCTGGGAGCCATATCTTGACTTTGCCAGGTACTGGTACTGCTGGTGCTGCCCCATAGGTGACTGGCGAGGTCTCCAGGTACTCTCTGGGGATGGTTTAGTAGGATAAGGGCGTTTGGAGCCCTAGCGGGACCAGGAATACTGACAGTATGGCTTAGATGGAGCAAAGAACCCAAAGATCTAGAGGCTTTTATGCTCTTGTTCATCTCTTGTAAGGCCAAGTCATTAGAAGAGTGGAAGAGGCCCTCCCCGTCAAATGAAAGAACCTCTATATAAGCCCTGGTATCAGGGGGCAACAAGGTTGTTCACAGCCAGGAGTCCCGGCGAAGTGCCACCGCAGAGGACACTGTGGTGGAAAAGGTGTCAAGTGTGTGCTTGGCAGTATTAAGAAGCTGCTTTGCCATGATCATTCCCTCCTTTTGCAAAGCCCGTGCTTCCTGGGTTTTATTCCTCGGGGAGGAAGGGTAGAAGATCCGCCAATTGTTGCCACAGTGCATATTGGTATTGACCCATGCACACTACATAGTTTGATGCCTTTATCTCGAGGGCACCAGCAGAATAAAAATGCTTCCCAAAAGAATCAAGTTTCTTGCCTTCCTTGTCCGATGGAGCGATGTTGGTGCGCCTATTTTTGGAGGAAGATGAGACCACCATAGAATTTGGCTTTGGATGCACATAGAGGAAGCTTGCCCCTTCCTCTTGCACTCGGTAGATGTGATCCAGCCTTCTGGTCGAGACCGGTGCAGACAATGGCTTCTCCCAAGGGGTTTTCACAGCTTGGAGGAGGACCTTCGACATCGGCAAGGCGGTCGGTATCAATAAGTCCATCTGGACCACATCATAGACCTCATCCAATACTGACAGCTGCGGTTGAATGATAGAGAGGCCCAAGGAATGAACCATCCTCTTAACTAATTCACCACAGGACAACATGTCCTCTGAAAGAGAGATTGGGAGGTCCTGGGACACCTTTTGCTTAAGGGAGACATCCCCCAGGGAGGTCTCATCCTCAGACTGGTCGCCTTCAGACATGCCCTGAGAAGACTCCAGATGTGACCCAGGGCCCTGGGTCAGTACCGGTACAGAGGGCTTCTTTGGTGATAGTGTCGGTAGAGGGGCTTCTCTCAGTGGCGAAGAAGGTGGCTGTTTTGAAAGTGTCGCAGATGGTGGTGGACAACGTGGAGAAAGGGATTGGGAAAAACGATTGTCCTAGTCATCCTGTCCCCTAGATGGCAGCCATGGCATTGAGGAGAACCAGCAAGGCATATGCTGTCGATGATCGTATGGCGGGTACACCAGAGGCCCATATCGATACTGGGAGGGTGAATCCCGACCAGTGGTCGATCTGGAGACATGCCCTCTCTTAGGCGAGAGGGATGGATAGTATCGGTCACAACGAAACTGGTAGTCGTCCCATTGACCTTGGTCATCAGGGAAGGGAGAGTGAGATCTATCCCGCGGTCGGTATCATCTGCTGCATTCGGAATGACCACTCGCCCAGGAGGCAGTTGATGGAGAGCGAGGACCTACAGCCTGAGTCTCTGATATCAAATCATCCTTGGCTTCAGAAGCCAATATGGATTGAGGATGGTGAGCCAGCTTCATCTCCGACACCGGAGGATTCAGCTGCCTGGTTGGAGAATCCAGTATTTCTATAGGGGGTTCCGACTGAACTCTAGGCAGCTCCAGAGTGGACTAACATATCAACAGGGAATGCGACTGCGTATCGACTGGCAGTGCAGAGCCCTTGGGGAGTATCACACTGCTCAACTCTTGAGACTTCTGCGGGTCCCCAGCAGTCAACTCATGAGCGATATGCCTCTGCAACTTGTCCTTCTTAGGTTTCTTCATCGGTGTCGAAACAGAGGAAACTGTTTTCGAAGGACGCTTCTTAGAAGGGGCTGGCTCTGTACCCAAAGCTGATTTGCCCGATCAAGGTGGCTTCAGCATCGGTGGCACTACCTCCTGCCTCGGTATCGACATAGATGGTTGAGATGAAGTCGATTCAGAAGATTTAGGAGGAGGCTCCGCTGCCATCATGGATGAAGAAGGGGCAGGAGCCGATTCCCAGAGTGCCACCTTTAGTCTCACAGCTCTATTTTTTCTCGTTTGGTTCAAGAATTTTGCACACCTTCACCCAAGCAAATAATACAGAGAGTGTGCTCATCTTGTGGGGCAAGTTTATTTCCACACGAAGCACACCTCTTGAAGTATCCCCACTTTTTATCCATAAAAAGGATCTTCCGCACGAGGGAAGGGAGATGGGGGGGGGTGAAGGTCTGAAGACCACGGAAAGTTCTCACCCCGCAGACTTCCTGTTGCGTGAGGCAAAGTCCAAGAAAAATCCAAGAAAAAACGAAGAACAAAATTTCCAAAGAATTCAGAGAGTCCCGATGTAAGGGAAAAATTTACAAACACCAACCATCAAAAGAGCTGTTAACAGTGCAGTGGTCAGAAGAGAACTGGTGGGATGTCCACGCCCCGCCCCCTTGGGCATGCGCAGTAGGGGTTCCCATGCAGGCTCAGGATGGAGGTGCAAAAATCCCTTTGTGAGCTTCATACAACACCGATCAGATCAGCGCAGGCGCACTAGATCCCATAGGTGTGATGCACAGAGACCACGAAGAAGATCTGGCTGTCATATAAGGAATAGGATTACTTCTAGATTTGCAGAAAAAAGAAAAAAGCATGCAGTGTTATTTAGACTATTTAAGATTTTCTAAAAATCGAATTCAGAGAAGCAATTTGATTCAAAGACCCATGGGAGGGGGGGTATGTATTACACTGAACGTCTACATATTTAAGGTGATCCACCATTCACTTTAAAACTACAGAAGCTCTCCATAATTCAGTGACTTCCTTATCTCCACATACCACTCCTCCCCCAATCTTTATTGTGTTGAGGGTCCACAAGTAATAAAACCTTAAGATTTCGTCCATAGTGATGGACCTTGTTTGACAACAAACTTAGGCTTTTCCAGTGCTTGTAGTCCTTTTACTGTGAAAGTAATACAGCCATCCCAGATACTGGGCTTTATTTTCCTCCAGGGAAGCTAGTATATTCTGGAAATTTTAGCAGCATACACTGTAGGAACAAACCAGAAGTTGGAATTCTTCACTTGAAGAGGTTATAGTATATACAACAGATGAAGCCATACAACTCAGTTTACATATATTTCCTATCAAAGACAGTACTGCTTGTACAACTGTATTCCGCACACATGATTAATAATTTCTACAGATGTTTGCAGTCTAAACGTCACTATCATTCACACTCTCAGACTGACAGAAATTGATGTATGGCCTGCAACTGACTTCATTCTTAGTATATAAAATCTAGAAGAAATGAACTTTTGAAAAATGCATACAAGGCTGAATGTGAATACATTTTAATTAGCTTATATGTATACTTATATGAATGTACAGATAGTTATAATTAACTTACTGAAACTGTTGAGCTTGGAGTATTTGTACCATAGCCAGAAGAGGGAAGAGATGCCAGGGACCAACGTCGTCCATCAGTCCTGTTGGGAATTGAAGTTTAGACCATGTAAGACAACTGTAGCATCACTATTTATGAGTTATTTGGAAAATTTATTATGCAAAAATAATACATGAATCTGACAAAGTTTACAAAATGACACATTAGGATGAACTTGAGACAAATCATAACCATGTAAGACATTTTAAAATAACTTGCATGAAATAATCAGAGTGTGAATGAGGTGTTCAGTGCAAATACAAAATACTGAGCAGAAAAGGGTAGAGGGGAGCAAAGGCTGATGTATTTATTCTATGGTCTATTAAATGTGTATCCAATCACTGAGGAAGCAGAGATTTTCACCAGTTCCCTACTTCCACTTCAAATCTCCACTTTGATTCTGCTCCCTGTGGTCCCCAAGAACAAAATTTCATATTCAGAGAATTCAGTGGAAGGAGAGGAAAGCCCCATTCTGCAAAGTCAGCAGATGATCACAAAAATCACACAACAATTCCTCGTACAACTGTGCTACAAATAGAAAAGGAACATTTGTTCACTAGGTATGAATTTGCATTCTTAGTGCTTCTGGGGTGGAGTAATCTCTGACTGTTGGAAAAGCACCTCTGACTGTTGGAAAAGACTGCAGGCAAGTCTTTAAGCTTCTGAGAATAATAATGGGAGGGGCCTCACTTAAGAATCCTCACTCTCATCTGGGAAAGACATTTTAGGGGTGTTTGATGAGTTCTTAAACTGCCAAGAAAACTTCCTGCTATGATCCATGCAGGGTGCCCCTGAAAAGTCACCTCACAGTCCTCACATCACATAAGTGAACAAATTTCCTTTCTCCAGGGTTCAGAGGTGGGACAGCCCATGACCGTCAGGATGCAGAAAAGCTATCCATCCCCAAGGATGGGCCAAAATGGTCATTTCATCTGCAATCACTCAGTGGAGAACTCATTTGGCAAGTGTCTGTTGAAGCAAAAGTATTTGCGGGAGAGAGCGTGCAGACAGAAAACACAACCAGACATTTATTTAGAAGAACCCACAGCCACAGCTTTATTAGAAACAGACCAAGGAGCACTGACACAACATAGGGACAGATCCAGTATCAGACAACCTGCCTGTTGCCTGATAACCCCCTCCCCCAGCTCGTCTGCCGGGGAGAACCCAGGGAGTGGCAATTCCAGTGGGGGCCATCTGGGCGCTGGCCACTGAGTGGTACCCCTTGCCACCTGGTATGAAAGCCAGATGACAGCCCCCAACCTGGGCATGTCATGTGACAGCTCCACCTCAAGACCCTTCAAGGGAGTCACAACCAGAGGAGGTGAGCACACAGGCCCAGCCTCTGCAAAATGGAACCACTCCAATGCCCAAACACCTAAGCTGTGACAAATACAGACATAACCAACTGTACCTTAAAACTAGGGAGGGAAGGAGGGAGAGAGTACAAAAAAAGCAGGAGGAAACACCCATCTGCGGCCGTTTAAATAACTGAGTGGAGAGCTGACACTTCACAAACGTCACAGCTCCTCCCCGGGCTGAATTCCACAAGTAGGAAGCTGTTGTTGATTGACTGGCTGGTCATTCAAACACAGCTGGGCACAAAGCCTGAGCTTTGTTAGCGAACAGCCATGTGGCAACACAAACTCTAAATGCCTTCTTCTTTTCATCTCCTAGCCCAGTCCACAAATTCAGCCCCCGGTAAGTCAGGTTCCTTAATTATGCAACATCTGGTGAAAGTATCTACAGACTTCCAAGTGACTGCTTTACAAACAGAGTTCACTAAATAAAGAATCCTGGCTACCAATTTGTTCCCAAGCCCATTTCAAGGTGTTCATTTTGTCCTTTAAAGTCCTATATGTCTTGGAACAAGAGTGTCTGAAGGATTGTTTTCTGCCTGGGAGTTAAGATCCATGGGAGAGGCATGTGTGACTGTCCCAACAATCAAAGAAGTTTGTCTGGTGGGCACATGTGAAGGGCCTTTTTAGTGGCAGTCCCACAATTATGGAATAACCTCCACAGGGAGGTGCACCTGGCCCCCTCACTTTCAATCCTCAGGAGGCAGTTGAAAACAGTTTTATTCAGGATTTGCACTTGGCTAATTTAGTTTTTAGGGTCAAGAAGCAACAGTTAGAACCGGATATGGAACAACTAGATATGGAACAATTAAATAAACAATTAGATATGGAACAAGTAGATAAACATATGGAGCAAAGGTCCATCAGTGGCTATTAGCAGGTATAGATAGGAACTCTCAATCTAGGGCAAGTGATGCTCTGTATTCTTGGTGCTTGGGGGAGGCAACAGTGGTAGGGCTTCTAGTGTCCTGGCCCCACTGGTGGACCTCCTGATGGCACCTGGTATTTTTGGCCACTGTGTGACAGAGTGTTGGACTGGATGAGCCACTGGCCTGATCAAACATTGGCTTCTCTTATTTTCTTATGTTCTAACTGATTGGTTTAGCATAGGAAAAGGAGTATGACAAGGATGTATATTGTCACCCTGCTTATTTAATCTATATGCAGAGTATGTCATGCGAAATGCCGACCTGGATGAAACAAGTCGGAATTAAAACTGCTGGGAAACATCAACAACCTCAAATATGCAGATGCTATCACTCTAATGGCAGAAAGTGAAGAGGACCTAAAGAGCCTCTTGTTCATAGTGAAAGAGGAGAGCACAAAAGTTGGCTTGAAACTCAACATCAAAAAACTAAGATCATGGCATCTGGCCCCATCACTCCTTGGCGAATAGAAAGGGAAGTCGTGGAAGCAGTGACAGACTTCACGTTCCTGGGATCTAAGATCACCGCAGACCATGACTGCAGCCATGAAATTAAAAGACACCTGCTCCTTGGGAGGAAAGCTATGACAAACCTAAACAGCATAATAAAAAGTAGAGACATCACCCTGCCAACAAAAGTCCGTATAGTCAAAGCAATGGTATTCCCAGTAGTAATGTATGGCTGTGAGAGTTGGACTATAAGGAAGGCCAAGCCCCGGAGAATAGATGCTTTAGAATTATGGTGCTAGAGAAGACTCTTGAGAGTCCCTTGGACTTCAAGGAGATCAAATCAGTCAATCCTAAAAGAAATCAACCCTGACTGTTCCCTGGAAGGCCAGATACTGAAGCTGAACCTAAAATACTTCGGCAAACAAATGAGAAGGAAGCACTCACTGGAGAAGACCCTGATGCTGAAGATAAAAAAAGAAGGGGACGACAAAGGATGAGATGGTTAGACAGTGTTATTGATGCAATGAACATGAAGTTAAGCAAACTCCGGAGGATGACAAAGGACAGGAGGGCCTGACGTGATGTGGTCCATGGGGTTGCGAAGAGTTGGACTCAACTGTGCGACTGAGCAACAATTAGTTTTTATTTACTGGCAGTCCCAATTGGAGATTTTAAATTGCAATCTTTTATGTGTTTTTATAATTGTTTTTTTATTTATATTGTAAGCTGCCTTCAGTTCCACAAGGCAGAAAGGCAGCTAATTTTTTTTTTAAAGTTCTTCAGCCCTGTGAAGAACAGAGTTAATTTCAAGAATGATAGAAGGTTTGGTAGAACCACCTTACCATTATGAAAAATACAAAGGCCCTTATTTATTGAGAGGGCATGTAGCTTGGAAACTCTGGAATTAGGACCCTGGATCTACTTCCAATGCATCACAGCCAAGTGTTCCTGTGGGCTGCCATGGTGGAGGCCAAAGCTCTTGCTGACAACTAGATACTGACTAGAAAGAAATCACTGCAAAAACTGCTGCCAGGGCTATTTCAGTTCATTCTGCAGAGATGTCATTATCTGCCAAAGAAAGATTACTAGCACAGAGGAAACTAATTCTAGAGAACAATGAATTAGCCATGGAGGCCCTGAGGGATGCAGAAGAGGTCTCAAAAGACTTATCATACAAATCCCTAGGGAGTCCCTCTGACTCCACAAGGATGACTGAGGTGGAGCTGATGGCTGCCCCTGGAACATCTACTAAAAGTCACATGAAACAGTTACTAGACTCTAGAATTGACCATCTCATCAAAAACCATTTAATAAGGCAGAGAGGTTTGGATCCTCCTTGAGGAAAAACCCTCCTTGACCCCTGCAAGGTGACTGACAGGCAGCCTGTGCCTCCTTCCCTTTTTGCTTACTTGACAATTCCAGAATCCAAGGACTTTTGGCAATTTTTTGTGAACTCCCTTTGGTTTCAATCTTTCTTCTGCAATAGAGTACACAGAGAGTACAGGGAAGATGTGGAACTGGCCTCTAGGAACTGGCATGTGAAGGAACCCAGAGTTCTGTCCTTTCTCTTCCCTGTTTCATACCTATGTGTGGAAACTTTGCAGCATTATCCAGAGTTGTGAGATTAGGTGTCATCACTATTCAGATGACACCAAGCTGTACAGATGTTTCTGACTAAGGCTCCAGATGAGATCATTCTGGAGTGTTGCCCAGAGGCTGTGACCAAGTCGCTAATGGAGAACAAGCTAAAGCTAAATCCAGGCAGGATGGAGGTGATGCTGTCTAGAATAGCTGGTATAGCTATGACTTTGGTGACTGGAGGTATTCTGGAAGCATTCTTGGACACAAGCCTTGCAGATAAGCAGGTGGTTGTTATACTTTCCTTAAGTTACATTTAGTTCTAAAACTGTGTCCACGCCTGGATATGGCCAATGTAGTTATGCTGATCCATGCTACTGTAACCTCAAGTCTAGATTATTGTAATGTACTCACTTTGAGCTGCCTCTGAAGACCACTTGAACACTTCAATTAGTACAGGCCACAGCCGCGCACTTGCTGAGAGAACTTAGTAAATTTGGTGGTATTGCTGATATCCTGAAACATCTAAACTACTACCTGGTTTGTTTCGAAGTTCAATTCAAGGTGCTAGTTTTAACCTTTAAAGCTCTTAACAATCTGGGACCTACATACTTTCTAGATCGCTACACCTGGCACTACAGTCCTCAAATCAGGGGTCATTTACAGCCCCAACACTCAGGGAGAACAGGACAGTTTCATCCTGGGTTTTTTCAGTGGCAACCCGTCCTCTGGAACAGGCTGCCTAGAGAAATATATAAAGCATCTTTAGGTAAGAGCTTTAGGATGAACTATTTGAACTGTCTTTGGAAATTGTAGCATTGTACTGATGGTTTACATTATTTTAATGTTTTGATATTTATACTATTACCTGTATATCTGGAAACTGCTTTCAGTGTATGACAGAAAAAGAACTATATAATTATTTTAAATAAATAAATGGGAAAAGAACTCCAGCATTCCCCTTTCCTTCTGGGAAAAGTGACTTGGAAGGGGGAAAACTTACTGAGGTGGGGGGGGCCTTAGGTTGCTAGTCCTGATGACATATGAAATTTATGATCAAATACATAAATCACAGAAGCTGAGTTATGAATTTTATGACATTTACCTTTCATTTCGGTGCCCATGACTGCAGTGTAATTGTACCAAGCAAGTTAAAAAAAAGTGGAAGAACTGTATAAATACATAATTTACTTATAAAAGTCAAACAAAATTGACTTAATTCATGACATATCACATTATTCCTGATTTTTTTTTAAAGTCATCAAGTGCAAAGGAATCCACACAGCTAAATGAAGCAACATTCCCATTTTGTGGTTCTTTTTCAAACTCTGTTTCTTTCTCCTATTTACTTCAGGTTGCACTGCAAGAGCTTGCTGCTAAGTCACACTTATTTTGTTAGCGAAGGTTTTGGAAATTCTATGGGAAGCAGTGGCAAGACTGGAAGAACAATGTGAGCTACAGCAAGCAGATAAGAGTGTACTGTGCAGGTGCTAGCATTACACACCGGAATCTTTACTCATTAAGACTTTGCTAACCATTAAGGACACTAAAAAGATGCACTGAAAAAATGGACCTCTGCCTCCACACTACTAAGCTGTGTCTTTTTCCCTGACTACTATCCCACCAGTAGAGACACAGATCAAGCTTACTCCATAATTCAAACACCTGAATCTTATATTTTGATTATCTTGGGCTCTTGTTCTTCTCAGTCCACATCCAACAACCATAATTTCCAGTAACGGTGATTTGAAACGCACTGAAGAAGGCCATGTAGAGGATGTGTTTGGCACTTTGCTGGGAGAGGAGTGCTTTGTCACCTCTGAGAAACCCATTAAACAACAAGAACCAAGTGGTAAAGAGGATGTGTTATACAAGTCCTGTTGCAGCATTAAGAAAAAGAGGAGCGTGTGTTTTTTAACTAAAGTACAGGGCTTTTCCTCATTGAAAAAATATTTTCAAAATGTAGCAATTATCAATTTTGAAGTAAGACATTTAAGCCACAACACTATGGAATAAGAAGGTAGAGTGCTGTTTTTTGTTTTTCATTTTTTTAGAAACAGATTTTTGGAGCAACAAAGTTCTAACACTTCCCATGAACCATAGCAGATGCAAACCTGAAGCCATTCTCCATCACAGTGTACATACTGGGGTGGGGGGAGAAAAGAAGTAACATCTAAGCATGACCTATAAGCTACTCTGGAGATCGGTGCATGCTTTAGAAAATATTTTTTAAACATTTGTGAGTTCCATTTTTTTAGTTTAACTCCCCTCCCCCATTGTTTCAGCATGCCATTGGACAGTTTCTAGAAAAAAATTAAAAATGACATTATTTTCTTTATCCTAAATTGTTGGGGACTCTCAAGTGAAAAACATTCAGTGCAGTTCTTAGTCATTTTTTACTACAATTAAATGCCTGCTACCTCACCCACATGGTATCTACAAGTAAACTCAGTGCCACAGTTTCTGATTATCCAAAGAGGTCAGTTATGTAAATGAGATATCACTGTGCCATTTCAAATATATCTTCCAAGAACAGTACCAACATTATTTCTCATACATATGCTTCAGGGTAAAATACTTTCATCCTTCTCTTTGGAACTTTTGTTTCTGTATGTTCTCACACAAGAAGGACCTAGCACTCTTCCGGCACTCATATGTGATTCCCCATTCCTCTTGGCCCCTCCCCCCAGGTAGACTGAGGAGTTATGATTGTCCGCCACCTTAAGTAGTCTGAATACTATTTTTACTGATGGTTATTTATTGAACTGTTTTAATGTACTTGGATGTGAATGTTTAATATTGTTGTAAGCCGCCTTGAGGCCTGCTTGCAGGGAAGGGTGGCCAATTAAATCCAACTTAATAAGTAAATAATAAATAACTAGCATGGACTTCCTTTTCCTCAATCTTTTAGTCTGTGTTCAGCGGAACGCACCTTCACCAGTTGACTGCATCTGACAAAAAGCAGGTTCCCCTTTGAATGTCTCAATCTAGACTTGCAGCTTAATTAACAATACAGCAAAATGACATGGCAGCTACAGTCTCTTTTGATATGTCCCTGCAGTCACTGCATTCCATCCCAGCTGGCTCCTTTTAATATGTGGGGTGACTGGTTTGAGAATCATTGAAGTAGGTACACTCCCACAATACAGTATATAATGAATCTGCTGAAAGCTACACAACACAGTTTAGGTAGAGCTAGTTCGCTGTCAAACAACTCACTCTTGAAATGTCATTATTACATTCCATGAGCCAATTTACAACTGAAAAGTTTTAAAATAGCATTAAATATGTCCACAATTACAAATCAGAAAGGTTAGTTTCTGATCCAGTGCAAGTTTATACATTCTGTTTCCTGTATTGATTAAAGAAAAGTAGATTTCCACTGTTATGAAAACGTATTTCTTATAGTCTGACAGCTGCAGCATATGTCTGATTTTTAAATAAAGATGACCTTATGTATTGCAACAACTGAGCAATATAAACCAAAACAAATTCAGAAGACTAGCTGCGTTTCATCTTAAGAAAAAATACAGTTCTATTTATCACTTTCTTAATCATATTATCAACAAATATGCACACAGCATGGCTCCCCTTGGTAGCTAGGACATGTTAAGAAACACACACATATTTCCTACCTTCGTGCAAATGAAAAGTGGGCTGAGGCACTAGGAGAGAAGTTTCTTGGGCTGTCTTGAGGACTGTTCCCTATTAGGAAAATTAAATAAGAGGAACAAAATTAGTTAATGGAGTTTTTAAAAGCAAGCCATCGAAAATGTACTGTTTGTTTATATATTACTTTTATTACTTATATATATTATATATTACTTCATAACCCAGTTTGTCACAGTAGCCATGACTGCAGCTGTTTTTTGAACCCATGCCTCTTAAGCACATGCATCCTGCTCTGTGTCCTGACTTCACAAGTATGCAACAAAAATTAGCCCCACTTCCCTTATACAAATCTCTCTCTCTCTCTCTTTTTTAAAAAAATACCGATCGGAACATTCTTTTTCTGAAGTAACATAAGGCTCCTCTGTGTTCTTGCACATTAGCATTTACAGACATAACCATGATAAAACACTAGGAAAAGATAAATTCTTTTTTTAATCTATGTATTTCCTTTGTCTATTGCTCTGTGGCTTTTGTGCTGTTTTATATGCCTTGAAGCACACATTGAAAATTAAATGGAAAAGTTATTCCCTTAGGATTGTTAAGACCAAGAGGTGATCTCCTTAAATGATATGACGATGTGACTGTTCATTGTGAAGAGGACATTTCCTTTGGGGGCTTGTTACTTTCTTACATTAGACCACTCAGCCTGCTGCTGAACACTGAGGAAGCTTGGCAGACAGCTGTTGAGGGAAAGTTCACCAACACTCTAGCATGCCTGTGCCTCTCAGCATGCGTAATTAGAGCAGGAGGACTGTCTACGGAGGAAATGTAAAGGCGACACCAGCAAAAAATGTTCTTTTTATGAGCAGTGGAACCTGTCAGGAAATATATAAAAGTCCTTCCAGAGACAATCAGAACTCACTTTAATATATACAATGAAGACATGATATTGTTTTAGTGGATAAAGTTATCAGACCTGCAACTTGTATTTTTCCCTCTGATCACTTGATTCAGTTTAAAAAATGTAAGTAATTACCAGCAGTCTAACTACTCAGGAATATGGAGCTACAGGAAATTATAAAAGTATCAAATAATGTTACAGTACATGACAGATTTACATTTGATTTTACTATTTTATATCTAGTTCTATTCCACATGGTAAGTCAGGAATGTATTACACTCACAGAACTATTAAATTATACACTGCTTATTGAACATGGATGACCAAACTAGAATTTAAATTAATCAGATTTTAAAACAAAACTTAAAGCTTTTCATTTTCAGGATCTTGTCAAGGACCCATGGAATGCAGCTCAGTCACAGAATTTAAGAACATAAGAAGAGTCCTGCTGGATCAGACCAGAGTACATATAGACAAGCATCTTGATTCACACAGCAGCTAACCAGTTGCCTTGAAGGGCTAACATACAGGGTATAGAAGCCTTCTTAGCACTGGGTTTTGCAGGTTTACTGTTTCAGTTCTGAATATTGAGCTTCCATTTAGTCACCATGACTAGCTGCCACTGATGGATCTATCCTCCAAGTCCAATTCCCAATTAAAACCATCTATGCTAGTGGCCATAGCATAGTTAATTCCACAGGTAGTTAATTCCACAATTTAATCATTCAATATGTAATGGCATATTTTAGTTCGTCTATAATCTATTGCACATCAACTTTATTGGGTAATCCAGAACTCTCCTGAGGGAGAAGTTCTCTCTATCCATTCTCTCTACACCATCATGTCCTTCCTTAGTCATCTTCTTTGCTAAATTGAAAAGTCTCAGAATCTTTAACTGTTCTTTATTGGAAAGGCACAACACCTTAATCATGTTGGTTTCCCTGCTCTGTAATTTTTCCAGCTCTATGATATCATTTTTGAGGTACAGCAATCCCAACTGCATACAATATTTCAAATAAGGCTCCAACATAGAGCTATGTGTTACAATACTGTCTGTTTTATTTTTAATTCAATTTCTAATATCACCTGGCATGGAGTTGCCTTTTGCTGTTGTCTACACCTACACTGAACTTCATTTGCACCAATGTTGCCTGCTCACTCAACTTAGAGAGATCTCCCTAGAGCTCTTCATAATCACAATTCACTAATCTGAATAATTTTGTATTTTCATTTTTTATCATTCTAGATCAAGGCAGCAAATATTTCATTCTGTACAGGCAAACATTTCTGACACACTGTGACATTTCTTTTGGTGGGGACTAGCACAAATGGATCTCATCCTAAATTAACTGTAAGCGCTAGGCAACTTGAAAAACAATTCAGCTAATGTTGCCTAACAGGATTTTCCCACCTTCAAAAATAATTTTTAAAATTATTGGTAGATTTCAACGGATGGAGAAAACTAGGAAATCTTGAACTGAAACGTAAGGGACATTAGGTATAGCAATAAGCAGGAAAGAACATGCTCTTCCTGAACCAAGATGGAGTGATGTGATCAGCACACTAACGCTCCCTTTTCCAGAACCAAGTCTGAGTACAGTGGCGCCTTTAAGACCAACAAAGTTAAATTCTAGGTGTAAGTCTTCGTGTGCAAGCACACTTCAAGCACACTTTTCCTCTGAGTTCCACTTCTTGGGATGGGCAATTAGATAAATCCCTCTCCGTTAGCAATGCATCAGCCACAATGGAAAGTGGTAAGCAAAAAGTAATTAGTCAGAGACATAGTTATTCACTGTAAATGTGCTCAAAAGTTCCTTGTTGCTGGAATTTACAGCAGTTAGAACAGTGCCTACCTCTCACCTGAGACTGGGAGTGCTACTATGATTGGCAGTTGGCAAATCATGCTGAACTGGGCAAGTGTAGATTAGACGATACAAGGGGAGACCCACAAGAAACTTGTGGGGAGGGGGCATTTCCCCCACCTTTGCTTCCCTCTCCCCCTTCTCTGTCAAAGTTCCCTCCTGTCTTTCTGAACCCACCCCTTATCTATCAATCTTCCCTCAGTTTCCCTTCTCCTCTCACCCCTTCTATGTTAGCTTTCCTCCCTACCCCCTTCTCTAGGAATCCTTTCTCACCCCCTTTCTCCACTCACCTCTAGTATGTCTCACCTCCCTCTTACCCCAGCCCTTTTCAGACAATATCCTCTTTCCCCCACGCCTTCTCAATCTGCCCCTCTCTTTCTCTCCCCTATTTCTCCCCCTCCCCGACAATCTCCCCTCTTCTGCCTCCCTTTCTGCAGCTTCTTCGTTTTTCTGGCAGTGGGGAGGCCACTCACCTGGGAGGGATCCAGCAGCGGCATCCCCTACCCGATGGCTCCAGGGCTGCCCTGCTGGCTGTGAGGAGGCCCGCTACCTGGGAAGGACCCAGTGACATTGGCATCCCCTCCAGGTGCCCTTGTTCTGTGGAAATAAGTATCCCCACACAGAGGGATCCTTGGTTATTAGGTATGTAGACAGACCTCTGTGTTGTTTTCTGATGACGGAAGAGTGGAAGCTCTTTCCTTTTCCCATCAGAAACATCTTCTCTCCATTATGAGGAGATGCTGTTTTTTTGAGTCAGAGGTTATCAAGTCAATAAACGCATGTGAGAAGCTGGCAGTGAATAAGAAGATATACAAGACGGGGAAATCAGCAAAAAAAATGGAAGAAATTACTTGGAATACAAAGCAGTCACAATTGTAGAGGGTCTCCAAGCAGAAAATGATAAGCAAAGATACAAAGAAAAAAGCACTTTTTTTTACAGCAAAAATATCTACTTTGACCAAATATTGATTTTCTTTCTTTAAAAAAATACTGTTCTTACCAGTAACTAAATGCAGTCTAAATCTTTAGATTCACCTAACATTCTGCTCCTAGTTTTTACACAAAACGGGGGGGGGGGGGATGTTTTAGTCTTATTTTTTTCCATTCTTGCTCTGAAGATGGATACCTTAAATGCCTCTGGTGTTACCCCCCAAAAGTAGAAAGAGAATTACGAGCTTTTGAGACCCTTCTCCCAAATTCTTGTCCAAATGAGTTAAGCCTAAACCACTGTTAAAACTCAGGCACATCTTAAAAAATGAAATTCACACTTAAATTCTGTGCAATCTGAAAGCCTGTAGGTCACTGAATTTTTTCCCTACTTTTCTGAACATTCTGAACATTCAAATAAGCCAGCTAACATGCAAGAAAACCCAGAGAAAACAGGGAAAGGAATTCTATTGCTGTGGATTTTAGGTGTGGCATTCCATAAAAGCAAGAAAGATTATAACTGAAGTCCTGTCTATGACCTTCATCACTTACAGCATTCCTCACAGCACTCATTCACCCATCTGCAAGTCAATGCCTGAGAGGCTTCCAAAGAATAACTAGCACCAGTTAATTCTCTGCCCATATGTGCAGGGCCTGCTTATTACTCAAACCCTGCTGTTCCTTGGGATCTGCTGGCTGTTGCATGTTTTAGTTTTAGGATACTTCATATGCTGTTGAGACTACTACTGACATTTCTGGCCTGATAAAGAAAGTCTGATTGGTGGGGTCAGGCATTAAAAACATAATTAATACTGTGATCTCCAGGGACAAGTTAACACTGAAAAAAAGATAATCAGCATTTCAAAACAATACTGTATTTAATGACAATAAATAGAGAGCCTCATTACATATACAGTTAGTGTTGAGAATAATTAGCTTTAGAAATCCTGAGTCTCTGCCACAAAGACAAGAACTGTAAATCTTGTGAGAAGTGGAATGTTGTACTGATTAAATATATATTTTTAAAAAATGTATTGAGATTAAAGTCAAGATTAAAAATATTATAATTATTACTGTATTTTAAAACCTGACTTTTTATAGAAACAAGAGTTTATGATGCACTGAATACTAAAGGACTTAGAGAGATTAATTATAATTGCTCCTTTAAATTCCAGATAGATACACATTGATAGGACAAAAACCTTGTGGCCATTATTTGAAACCTTTCTTAAAAACGCCCCTCAGCATTTTCATATCATAGCTACAGATCATACAACCACTATAATGATCTCTTTTATTGGTTTGTAGAACGTGTTGTGATGAAATTAGGAATGTTATAATGCAGGTGACATCCTAGAAGGAATACTTTCTAAAATCTGAAATAGGCATGCTTGCTCTACAAAACAATTTTTCAAGAAACCACCAGGTGATTTCTGTATAATAATGTATGTGTAGCTGAAGATTTATAAAACCATGATTCATTCCATATCACCTAGACGAAAGTTACAGGTTCACCAGAAGATGCCCTTTTCAGTGCAAGTAAATAAAATACTAAGAAAATATTAACTATTCTCACAGCCCAGGGCTCCCTACCTCTGGGGGAGAAGGGGTAGAGCAGGGGCATGGCCCTAAAGAGGGCAGCAACTGGGAGAATAGCCAGGTGGGGTGGCAATGGTAAGGGAGGAGCAGTCAAAAGGAAGGCTTGCCATTACTAGCTCTCAGACTCCTTTGGTGTAAAGGCCTCCTTGTGAGAAAGGACTTACTCAGGAGTAGGAGCAGGGCAACAGGACTCCTCTCAGGTAAAAGCCTCCTTGAGAGGAAGGGCTTGCTTGAGAGCAGGAGCAGAGAAACAGGAACTAGGAGTGGCCAGATAGATGAAAGGCCCCAGGTGAAGGTATTAAGGGGAAATGGCTGTGGATAGGCAGTCTTGGGGCCTTTGCATAACAGGAAGGTACCATGCCTCCTGAAGTCTCAGAAGTTGGCAGACCTGGCCCCAAGGACAACCAGGATGAACTCTGCATGCCTGTCCAAGGCAGGTGGGCCAACCCTGGCTTAGCTCTTCTGGAAGATGCAACAGTCAGGGCAGGAGCTTAAGGCCCTGGGAGAAGGACTCAGACAGGGAAGGCAGGCCTGGCAGCAAGGTGTGAGCAGATGGTGATGACGAGGTGTGAGCTGGCTGAGCCACATGGTGATGGCTGACTTCTGGAGTAGGCCATGTAAAGGAACCAAGGCATTAAAATCCAAGCTTCAAAATTCTGCCTCACGTGGAAGGAAATGTGGAGAAAGATGGCCCCTCCCCAAGGGGATGTGGCCCCTGGCTCTGGAGGTTTCATAAAGATTTATTAAGTGAGCTCATAATGACAGCCACTGGCTTGCTTTAAAGAAATCTTTAATTTACTATCAGCAGTTCAGTATTTCTGAAGAACAATCCTGGTGGAGGAGGGGTTTGGGAAATCTGAACCTAAAAATGTAAATACCTAGCATCACAACCCTAACATTTATTTTATTATATATTTCAATTTGGTTTTTGATGCAAAGACGCACATAAATCAGGACAAGAAAAAGACTCCAGATAGAACACAGGAACAGGAATATTCCAGATCACACAGATGCACAGGAGTTCACCTGAATAATCATTGCTGGCTCCTAAATTTTTACAATGTTTTTCCACATCAAATAATGTTCATGCCACTCAATATCAAGACATAATAGGAGGAGCATAATGAAGTATATTTAAGGAAAGAATGCAATCTTTAATTTACTCATAGAGAGGATGGAAACAGAGGAAGAGACAAGAAAAAACTTCAAGGCTGCAGTTTCAATATGATTGCATTATACTTTCTCTGAAAACAGAATGCAGCACTGATAAATCACACAGTGATTTACCACATATTCTCTAAATATGACAAATATCACCAACTTAAGAAATGAAAAGTGACATGCAAAGTTCACCCAGAAAATTATCTGAATGCCAGTCACTAAGTGCACAGTCACTAAGCTGACACAATCACCCCTAAGCACCCTCTCCCCCGACAGAGCCAAGCAATGTCTCTGGGACCCTGGAGAGCTGGTGGCAAGGAAATGGGATTGACAATGGCTAAAGCACCATTGGTGGAAAATTCAGAACAAGATTGACCAAACATAATGTAGCGCCTATTCTGTGGCAGTGATGATGGCAAATATTCCTCCACCACCATTGTGTCTGCATGTAATCATCCAGCTGAGCTGTTTTGTGTGGTTTGGGGACTTTTACATCTTAGCCCAAGGATTTGGGCTCTGACCACAAGACAGCCCACTGTGATCGATTTGCCACTTCTTTTGCAGACAAAATCATTCAGATCCGCTCTGGGTTGGATGGTGTCTTAGATGCATATCCAGATGATGTAACTTTGGCATCTGTTTGTCCAATCTATATAATTACTTTTCAGCTCGTGGATCCCGAGGATGTGGATAAGATCCTTGGATATGTGAGACCTATTCTCATGTGTTCTCAAACCTAACCCTAATGTTCCACTTGCCTTTGTCTCAGTATACACAGAGCTAATTCCTAAATATGTTCTCTGAAGGTTGTGCCAAGCCATTTGGGCCAGTAAAAGCAATTCTGGATAAATGAGCAAGCCTTCTGTGGCTATGCTATACTGCCAGTCTACTATGAGACAAATCTGTCCTTTCCCCCCTGAAACTACTGATGAAATGATAGAAATCATGTAAAAAAAACTAGCAGCTTCATGGCAGAGATGAGATCTAAGCCCGGGACTTCTTGGTTCACTTTTTAGCCTTTTTAGCCATTACACTAGCTTTCTTTAATATCTATTTTAGCACAATTCTAAATAAAGCTGCCTTTAACCACTTTGTAGCTTTATTGTGCTGCTAAGCTGCTGGTAAAGCCCTTGAACAGGTAGCAAGAATAGAAATTGTAACACCAGAAAGCTAGGGCATAATGAACACTACAGAGGTCTTTGATCTGTGGTAACTGATCTCAAATGCTCATTGCAAAGCCTTGCTACCTTGAAATGGAACAATCAGCAGGGCAGTTCATAGTGTTTTATAATGCCTTTAACCAGAATATCCAACCAAGATTCTAGCCAGCGTTAGCTGACCTGGTGCCAGGTAAAAGTCCTCCAAAGGAACTCCAGCTCAGTCAAGCTTAGTACAATTATAAATCAGTACCGTATCTTTGCAACATATATATTGCTATAGTGAAATATTACCATTTCGGAAATATTACTAATTTAGTTTAAAAGTTTATTAACAGAATGTAATTACCTGCATGAGCTGAAAGTGGCGAATGGGGTCGAGGCATAGCTGGAGACTGTCCATTGCATATCAAACTTTTCCGGTTACTTGTACGGCAACTACAGGAAGGGAAGAAAAACTATTTTAAACTAGATAATTCTAGCACGCTATGCAACTGCATCACTTGTTGTTATTCACAGTACTCAGATATATGTTTCTTAATTATTCTAATACTCTATTAAACTTGGAGTCACTGGCTAGTAATAGGCATTTTCATCCAGAAAACAACAGGATGAGAATGGCAAGATGAGTTATATTGTTCCATCAGCACAATAAAATTAATTGAGGTTAACTATAGTCGCATACTATCCAGCCAGATACTATCAAGCAAACTAACCCGCCTGCTATTCTACATTACTTTACTGAACACTGGTATTTCTTCTGATATAACACCGAAACTTTGTAAGATATAACTGTTAGAAAACAGATCACCAATTTGCAATCATCATTCAATACAGGTGTTTGACTTTGCATGAATTTCCCAACTAAACAAGTACAATAATTTATCAATCTTATGATATACTAATTAAAAATCTAATTATTGAGGCAAATTTCACATCTGTGCCTTTGTAAATAGACCAACAAATATCCTACAAAGATAAATGTGTTCCTTCACTCATACATTTTTCATCTCAAGTACCACAAATCACTATTTTTCTCCATTACAGATAATTATGACATGAATGGTAAACTCGTACATCTACTAAAGGGAGGATTTTGCAATTTTCTTTACATATATTCACAGCCTTGTAATTATAATCAATTACACCTACAAATACAGTCCCCATCTTGAAATAACATGCACAAATTAGGTCACTAAAGCTAACGGAGTTATGACCATATCTGTAAATCAAATATTTAAATAATGCGTATTCCTGATTTTAATTAAGACATTTGTAAAGAGAACATTATATTAACTAAGGGTAAATACATGGGTTTAATATGAATCCATCCCAGTAGTGCCTCATACATCTATAAAATCATGTATATGGATTGAAAAACAATAGCTTTAAACACTACTGACAGGACTGAACAGAAAGAGCTGCAGAGAGAGATATTAAGAACGTAGCTTACATGGCAACTGACCTGCCTCAAGCAAATTGGTGTTAAATTGGTATTTTCTGCAGAAAACACATCAAGTATAGCTCAGAGATTAGGTCCCTTAAGGACTGAATCAGGTCTCCTAAGCATGTGTCATATAGGTGCTTAAGGATGCAAATGTATCTTAACACATTTCCCAGAAGAACACAAGCACTGCTAATTACATTTTTATCCCAATACCCAATTTTAAGTGTTGGGAGTCAGACTGCTCAGGACCACTCATAGTTCAGCAACTCTAGCAACTGTTGTTATTTAGAATATCTATAATTATTTTCATTTATAGGCTACCTTTCTCCTGGGACTCAATGCAGATTACAAATACAATAAGAAAGCTTTTTAGTCAATTAATAAGTGGATCACAAAATATGATAACAGGCAATCAGTGAGTTGATTACAAGTTATGATAGCATTTGAATCTAGCAGCAAAGAGCTCTAGTAAGACAAATAAGGTAGCTGGGTTGTGATTGCAGAACAAGGGAAAAACAAAGACAAAATAACACATGCAAACATCTGTTTAAGGCAACAACGGAATAAAAGTCACTTCCTAGTCTAAACCACTACATCACTGTTCTACTCCTTCTACAAGAATGTCCTCCTGAACAATTCTGTTTTGCACATTTTCCAAAATGATGCAACTGTAGGGGCCTTCCTAATAGCCTCAGATAGGCTGTTCCACCACATGAACTGGCAATATTGTAATGTCACCAGTTGTCCCAGTGAGTTCTACTAAAAAATCAATTATTGTCATTCAGAAATGGGTTGGAAATAGGCAATAATCTCCCAAACTTATGTTTGGACAGCAGGACAGGCCCGGAGCTATTGTGAGGCCCATGGCGTCCGCACCCCCCCCCCGTGGTTTTTGCAGGCCTCTCCCCCAATCCTCAGCTTACCCTCCCTCATCCCCCGATCAATCGCCTCATGAATATGAGCCGGCATCTCCCTTTTTGAGCTCTTCTACAATGAGCTGAGTCTCTTTTAAGACCCAGCAGCAACTGGTAGTTGACCAAGTCACACACAGATTGGTTGGATTGCAGCCACTGCAGCAGTTCACTCCTCCTGTTGGATTTTCTGCACCAGGCTTCAGAAAAGATTGTCGGCTCATGGAAGGAGTGAGGGAAGAAGCTTGATCCCCGCTCTCCTTTTTTAAAAAAATGTGGCAGCATTCATAGACCTCTGAGGAGCCGTAGTGTGCAGCCCTGTTCAGTCTATTGACATTGGGATTCTGGCTTGCCTCAGAAAAAGGCTCTAGTGGGGGCTGTGTGGGTGTGCACCAAGCAGACCCCCCTTGCCCTGGATCCTTTGATTTAATTAGCTGGTGGCCCCCGCAAGGCCCCCTTCCCCAAAAATCCCTAGCTATGGGGCTGCAGCAGGACAATATGCTCAGCCTGATATTATTTCCATCAAATATTTACAAAGAATGTCCCAAATGTTACAGAGGTAATGGAAGTCATTTGCCCCTAAATACAGCTACTGATTTATATATTTATCCTACTAGTCTGGCCTACCTATAAATACTTGAAATCATTTTAGAATGAACTACGAATAACTGAATGGTGAATCATAATTAATAATACCGCTTTTCTTCCCTTAGATGCAGCAGCAGTTATTAGCCTGGAAGTTTTTAAAAAACTGAGTACACTGATAACACCATAAGAATAGCTAAGTTGCTGTTAAATATTAATTGGAAGAAAAATTTGCTTTATGTCATTTTTGTTACAGCTTTGCGGGTAGCCAAGTTCCCCCAGCAACCAGAAGACTTACTTTACCGGGGGGGACGGGACGGACAACTCAAAGGCAACATAATGACATTGCTGATGTGCTGACATCATTCCCTGTATACCAGGAAATTACATCAGTACACTTCAGGGAGCACAATGGCATTTGGGCAAAACTCTATACTTTAACCATAGGTAAAAGGTAAAGGTTTCCCTTGCTTGAAAGCCAGTCGAATCTGACTCTAGAGGGCAGTGCTCATCTCCATTTCCAAGCCAAAGAGCCAGTGCTGTCTGAAGACTTTTTCCATGGTCATATGACCGCCATGACTAAATGCTGATACGCATGGAATGCTGTTACTTTCCCACCGAAGCGCAACCTACTTATCTACTTGCAATTTCTTGCTTTCGAACTGCTAGGTTGGCAGGAGCTGGGGCCAGAGATGGGAGCTCACTCCATCATACGGCACATGGGTCTAAAACTACTGAGCTACCAACCTTCTGGTTTGTAGCTCAATGTCTGAGCCACTGCAGCCCCACAGAGTTATGCCCAAATGCCAGAGCTTCCCTGGTGGTGTGCTGATGTCATTTCTAGGAACATGTGTAGTGGTATCAGTGTGCCAGGATGCTGCCCACATTCCCCCCTTCCAGTCTACCACCATCCCCCACCCCCGGCCACCTGAGCAGCTACCAGCAGGGACTTGGTTTCTTACTACCTGGTTTTTTACCACCTGCACTTATTTTTAAATATAAATATCTGTTCGAGTAAAATAGGCATCTAATTATTGTCCTTATAGCTATAAATGAACACTTTAGGCATTTAATTGCCCATTATCTGTTAAAATGAACTTACTGCCAGTGAAAAACATCAAAATTGAAAGTGAAATCTATTCCTAGCACACCAAATGGCTTTTGCCTACTTCAAATGTAGTCTTTCAAGTACTGGATACAATCAATTTGGTAATCATTTAGTTTTTACAGAGAAAGTAAAAGAGATGAATCTGCTTTCTTCAGTATGTCAAATAAAAAGTTATCACAACTCAGACCCCCCAAAAGATGGGCAAGATCCATTTGGCACACCTTTCATGTTACATGAATATTCACTGGGAATACATCAAATATACAGCAGATATATAAATCAACATTAACATATAATCATTTTTCAGCATGGTGCTGAAAAGCACAAGCTTTCATGATAAGGCAATGAACAGCTGAGATAACGACATTGTTACCATTAAAGTCCCTTCTTCAGAGAAAGCTTTTTACTATGGATACAGGGGTAAATTACAGGCAATAAAGGTTAATTGCTAAAAAGAACAGGGTGAGAAGGATGTACTGACAGCAATTACTCCTTGATGTGCTTTTCACATGAAATCTGGCATCTGTTTTAATCATTTATAATGATTTCATTTTAACATCCTTAATTATTAATATTTATACTTGTAACGAAGATAGATATGGGCTATAAACTATTATGGCAGCACCTTTAACAGCATGTGCTGACTACTGCACTCTTCTACAGTGTAGACTTTAATTTTGGTGTAATCTTAACACGCTGCTTGAAGAAAAGCTGATGCTTAAAAAGTAGATGGATCTTTGTCTCTGAAAAGCTACTACAAATAATAGTCCTATAATACTGAGCTAGAGCAAATGTAGAAAATAATTTCCTCTAAGCCAATTTTAAATTCTGAATACCATCTAGAAGCACATAGTGACTCTGGAGGGAAAGAAGCTGTTACAATTTGATATGAAAAATACATAGCCAAACAGCACCCTCAGGAGAAACAAACTTTCTTTTTAGGACATGGGACGCATCCTCTTTGTTTACACTGGATAAGTTTAATTTAAGATATATTTGTGAAAAGTGCTAGCCTGGGACTCTAGATTTATTTGCTGACCTTGCAAGAGCACAGATGTTAGACAGCCAACTACAAATGCTTCACAGAAGAGTAAACTTTACCTAGCAGTTCATATATTCAACAAGGAAATGAAAAGGAGCAAGGATGTTTTTAACAGCTTATCTAAGAACACTGGAATTTGTAACAAAGAAGCCAGTATGTCAACATTCTACTCCTTTAAAGATCTACTATTTTTCCTGCAACAGCCCTGTTCACATCAGATCAGAAGCTTCCATTTACCTCCTTAAAATATTCTTCAGAGCAACCACAGTTAAAGGCCCTACTTACTACTTAAAGTTACTATTAACCTATACTTTATTCCCCTTCTTCCCCCAGCACTTCTCTAAGGCTAAAGAAAAAATAATTATGAAATACAGAGCACCTGTGCTGACAGATATAAAGGTGTAATTAAATATGATGGTGTCAACATATGTGAGCAGGAGAGGGGACCTGACACCTCCCTCCCTCTCTCTCTCTCCCCCTCAATTTTTTATTGCTTTTTATCTCTACATACTACAGGGTATAGGGAAAAGGAATATTCTAAACTAAAATACAGAGTAAGCAAGGATCAAATAATGTTCTAAAGTTTGGGTTCATAGTGTTTCCTCATTATTTAGCTTTTACATAATTGGAGATTAGAAGTTAATATTTCTACCTTAAGCAATACAAACAAAATTAACTGTAGTGTTAGTAAATGATAAAAACAGAAAGAACAAAATTTCAGAATCAGATTATTTAGCTGCTTTCTTCCTTCTGTTTGTTCTTATCAAAAGGCAGCTTAACCTTAAATGTTTTATGCACCACAGCTCCTAATTCTGATTCAGAGTCAAAAGCTTCTTCTAAGGAGCTACTTGAAGAACTGTCACTGCTTCTGGAACCATGTTCACTAACATCTTCTATAACGATATTGTCCTCTAATTTCCCTTTTCCTTTTTCTTTTGCTGGACTTTGATGCTGTTCCAAAAATGCTTTTGCTTTAAGGACAGAGTCAATCTTTTCTTTTTTCTCTTTGAAGTTGAAGATAAGTCCTTCTGGGATTATCCATCTATTAGGAGTAGAATTTTTCTGTAGAAATGAAGTCAGATTTTTATATTGCTTCCACCTCTTTCTCACCTCAAATGGAACGTCTTTTAAAACTTTCGTTTCTTCTTCTTGGATTTTTAAGGCTATTCTATTAGTCACTTTCAATATCATATCCCTTGTTGAGAATTTCACAAATACTTCACCGGGCAGGTTGTTTTTCCTGATAAATTTTGGATAGGTTTGATATACCATATCCAAGTTGCTTTGTAAAAGTTCCGCTTTACAGCCTGCCACGGGAACTAGGGCTTGGCTTAAAATCTCTTTCAGGTTCTCTCCTTTTTATTCTAGAATATCTTGAAATCTCAGGACATATGCTGAGCATTCCAACTGAAGTTCTAACAGCTGTTGTTTCTCAAAGGTCCTCCCTTTTTCCACTATCTCTCTATTCTTTGGTTCAATACGTTTGTCTTCTCATCAACCTTCTTCAGCTTTTTAGTTGTCTTCTCTGTTTTTGCATTAGTTTCTTTCAGTTCTTTTTGTAAGGCTTAAAAGTTGTTGTTCAGGTTAGTCATCTGGTCCAGTAGAGAGCACAATACTGCAGTAATCACCTTGGAGATATCTGTGGTTACTTCCAGTCTGGGGGCCGGAGACGATGAGCTGGCAGTTCCTGAAGAAGCTTTCACTCTGGGTGCCATTTTTTCACCCTGATACAACATTGTTTACATTAAAGGTAAAAGTTTTTTAAAGCTTCTGAAAGTCTTTTTAAAGTACACAATTTTTACTAGTCTGCACATCAGACAGCTAAGTTAACGTTCTCCCATCAAGTCCCATTTTGCTCCTCACTTTCCTTCTTTTTCAGCTGCTCTTTCCAGGGTAGGGTAGCCTCCCCCCTTTTGCTATATATGGGACTCTGCTGCAGTTTTGTGGGTTTGCACCTAAGCACTTATGCAGTTTGCCAGGTAGTCACTCACACTTTACTCCTCGGCTTGCATTCAAAAACGGGGAAAGTCTCTCAATGCCAAATCTCTTGCTCACTTGTTCCAATGTGCTTCTTTAAACCCTTGGCTGGTCACTCACCAGGGGGACTTATCAGGGCAAAAAGGAAGCATCAATCCTTCAGCTGTCATCTCGGGAGAGATTTCCCTCGTGCCCCAGGTTATAAGCCCCCTCCGAGGGCTTGGGGGGGGCGGAATAATCCAGGACCCCTCTTTTTCCTGGTGCTATTTCTGCTCAGAGAGAGGCACAAGAAGAAAAACATCTAAAGTAAAGGGAGAAGGGTTATGTAGGAAGTAGAACCATGGGTGCACTATTTTCCTCCACTGTCCTTTGATATTATGCTTTGCAGCCCCCCCCCCGGTAGGGATTTAGTAACAACACAGTCCTGACATCTAAATCTGACCATAGCTTGGGGTTGCCAACAACCTGGAGAAAAAATTATTAAAATGGGCATTTGAAACTTTTCATGGCATGGAGGTAAATAACATCACTTGGTAAACAGCATCCCATTAAGTGTCTATTGAAAGGACAAGACATTTTTTTTCCTCCAGGGGGTTGGCAGGGGGTTAGACCTTGCTGTGGTCTAAACAGATTTTTTTTTCTAAACCAAGGAGCTAATTTCTTCTGGACAGCCATACTGGTTTATTTATTTATTTATTTATTTATTTATTTATTTATACTTTCAATTTATATACTGCTCTAACCCCAAGGGGTCTCTGAGCGGTTTACACAATTCAGTTCAATTTCTACCTAGGGCCACACAATTTATAGGGGAGTGATGTCCTACCAGCACCCAGGCTGAGGCTTGAAACAAAACTTAGATTCACCTAACCTGAGTTTGGATAGAGGCCTATTAATAAGAGACATTATCTGCTATTTATTTTGCCCATTTATATCCAAACTTTTCAGAAAAGCTTAAAGCGGCTTACTATAATTAAAACCATTAAATCACTTCATAGTGCATTATAGAACTCAACCAGCTGCTAAGGCCTGATTTATACATGTAAGCAAGTAAAATGCTGAAGTGGTGAAATGGACTGACCATGTTAGACTGCGGGTGGGGGATTATATTTTGGAATGTTCCCCCAAGCTCTAAACTTATTTACAGGAAGTGGGGGGGAGTAGAAATTTTCACTCTGCCAGGCCAGCTTTCTATATGGATGTGGTGTGGGTCATTCAACATCCTTAACCTTCTACCATCTCATTCCCTTGCTTGTGTAAACCAGGTCGATCTCGATCAGCAAGAACAGATATGATACAAATAAAACATTTCAGCATGGCATGACTAAGGTACTATGTCTTTTACTCTGCACTACTATGGCTCAGAACATGGTGTTTCTTTAATAATTATTTCATGAGCCAAGTGGACAGACAGAACTTCCTCTCCCATAATATGAGAACTCTGAGCCACCTAATTAAACTTGTAGGCAGACGACTGTGACAAGACAAAAAAAGAAAAGGACTGCAGCATTAACTTCTGGAATTCATTGCTACAAGACGTCGAGACAGTCATTAGCTTAGATGGCAACAGACAATAGCCATTGTCTCAAGGGAAGGGAATCTGAGCATTCAGAGGTACTGCACCTCTCAATACCAGCTGATGGGGGCATTACCAACAGCACAACTCAGTTGTGAGTTTCCCGGAGGCTTCTAGTTGGCCACTGTTGGAAACAGGATGATAAACTATATAGACTTTCAGGCTTTTCTCATGTTCTTATGTACTCAAAGATTACACAGGATTTACTACACATTCAGTGGGATTTCTGAGGCCACTCCTACTAACTCTACTCATACAGACTGAAAAGTAGCCCTATATTGTTCTTTGAAAATGTAAGACAATACCTTATAACAGCAAGGATTCAAAAGTTTATGCACTTCCACATGCTCAACAAAGTGTTACCGGTTTTTTTCTATGCAGCTCCTTGTACTGAATCAACATTGCAGGAGCTTTTCAGAAATTATACTTTCATTCATTTAACTAGTCATATTGACATGTATTAATTGTCATTTCCATTTTGCACATTACAAATTTAGCCTAAATGACACCTAAATGGCTCCGAACTACATTAAAGAACTTGGCTCTACTTGTTCTATTTTATCACGCAATTTGTTGATTCAGAAATTGTACAGTGATAGTAAGATTTTATTGAATTGTCCAACTCTATAATAAAGATTTGTTCATAAAATGGATGCCTATGAGATATGGATTTGCAATAAAAATATATATGTTCAAAGCAGGGGCACATTAAATAGTACCCAAGCTCTGCCCTAGTAAACATCGTATTTTCAGTTTATCATCCATGTAATGCATACATTCACAAGCAAAGTATCCCACATAGAAATGTTAAAATTTAACTCCAATGGGGCATGCATGTTTAGTATTTTATTCATATTATGCAAAGAATTCATAGAGCATGGCCACTGCTGTAACTGCACTGTTACTTTCAGCTAACTTAATTTCACAGTACACAAGCACCTTTTCTTGCCTTTGAGGGCAAATACTTACATCAATAGGTGAGAAAAATCTATAATATGAAAAAAGCTTATAGAAAGCCTGGAATTTGGACAAGTCTTTCATTCAGAACCATTTTTAACTATCTGCAATCCATACAAGCTCCACAAGCATATGCTGCTTTATGTAGCTGAGTGATGACACGGATGAAGGTAAGTCTTCCTTTTAAGGTAATATTGGCTTACATAAAGGGAAAATATCCAGAATGGTCAATAAAGTTACTAGTTCTTTTCACAGAGTCAGGTAGCAAAACTTATCTACAATACTGCAAACAGAAGCCATGTAATTGCTATATTTCTGTCAAACCTTGGTATCCCCCACCCCCCTGGATTGTTTCTGAGCTTCTATTCACTTTTACTGAAAATCTCTTGGGACCAGATCTAGGCATATGGCTTGACAGAGCAAAATGGGCTGAAGGAGGGTCAAACATCTTCTGCTTCTCATCTCCAGTTTTCCCTTCATTTGTCTCATCTCTCTTGCTTTTCTCATTTTTGACCCTGTTTCTTCCACTGCACCTTCATTCACCTCTGTCGCTAACCCTATTCCTAGCACATAAAATGAGAATAAATAGAAGGATGCCTGAGTACATAAAAAGGAAGATCCTCAGTTTTCATTAGCCTTTCCCCATCACTTTAACACAACCATGCTTAACCCCAGCAGTATGAGAATAATAATGGTCCCATGGCAAAGTCCTCATCACTTTCACTCCATCCTGCTCCTCATTCATCTGCCTTTTTGCAACTGGGTTGGCTCAAGGCATTTTGGTGACTGTGGAAAAAAACCAAAGAGCAATGCACCTTTCACTTACACAATGTACACACATTAGATAAATGCCCCATTAACATGCCTGGCTTTAGCAACCTAATTATATTCATTCATCATGGTTGAAATCTGTGAACTGTGCATATACTTTCTCCTCAATGCACACTTGATGACATAATATTGTATTCTGCCAGTGTGATAATGGAATAGTCAAAACAGTAGCATTGCTGTCATTCAAGTTCAGATCCAGTCAGCTGAGATGTTGGAGCAGAACAAGAAAAGCAGTGGACATTTTGAAGCCTTTTACCCCAAACATTCAACTAACTAAACTTATCACAGAAAAATCGGTTTTAAGGTGTTTTGCTTTAGTTTTTTGGCAGAGGAAAGAATATAATACTTCACTAATTAATAATCTATGAAAAGTGTAATCATATATTGCTGCATAATAATAAGTAGCATCATCACCTTTGCAATTAGATTGCTACATAGGTATCTTGTTTTACTGATACTCTGTCTTACTAATTTGTGGTATTCAATTATTTAAATCACATGAGAAAAAATAAATTGTTCATTTGCACATCATATCTATCCCAAATAACAACACTTGATAAATTATGCTGCTTTAGATGATTTATCGATCTTGCTTGGTTTTCACACAACAGTTTTCTTCACTAAATTTTTCATATTTACTGCAACTTCATCCTGTGAATGCAAAAACTAAAGAAAATCTTTCACTGAAGAGGATTATGAAGCCTTGCATACATAGGCCTGGGATGACATTCTGATACATCTAATAGACTCATTATTAACTACAATACTTATTAATACTATTTATTAATATTACTTAGCACTGTAAGCTCTAGTCTTTTCTCTTTTGGATAAGATGATCCAGAAGTACTCCTCCCTTAGATATGCTTTATTCATACTAGCAAGTAAAGGAAGGCTCAGTCACAGAGGTAGACTGGTTGCTTCCCTAGATCATTCACCCCACATCAAGCTTTATACTCCACTCTTTTTTTGATAGATATCCAACAAGGGGAGCTGACTTGTATAGGGAAGTGGAAATGCCGCTACAGAATATACATCAGAGTGTCAAGGAAGGGGGTCAGAACAGCAGCTTAAGGCTTTTATGCTAACCTCCTTGCACCAGATACTTCTGCTTATGGGGGGGGTGATTTTTGCCAACTTCTCCCTCTCACTACAACACCCCACTTTGACCTCCATAGTGTTCCACTAACACATGGGAGCACAAGTTTGGTGCCATACAAGATTGTAGGAGGCGAAGGGAGAAACTGCTGTTTATACAGTGAAGCTCCACTCAGACTTTATAGAGTTCAGCCCCCAGTTTCTGTAAAGGAAGCCAGGGCCCTCAGTTTGAAAGACCTGAAAATGGCTGTTAACGTCAGGATGTTTTGGAGGACATTAATTTATAGGGTCAATAGAAGTCAGAAGTGATTTGACGGCCCCTATACTATTTGAACATTCAAAGCACTATTTAAAACATGGTGGTAGAAGAAAGGGTGCTTTTTTGAAGACATAGCATTAATGCAGCACTGCAGGAGGAACAAATATCAGTGGAAAAAGTAGATATTTTGGCAATACAGCCTGTCTGATTCTAGTTGGCCCCTTACCTGTCTCTCCCCAACCTAGCCACAGTAATCCATGCAATGGTCACCTCTATACTTGATTACTGTGATTCACTTTACGCTGAGGCTGATCCAATTTTGAATTTGACCTTATTTTTTTCAGTTGTACTAGAACAACAAAAACATCTCCTTCTCCTGTACAATTTGCTTGTGATACTGTTTGATGTTGCATTCTAATAGAGCAGTCTGTCATTTTTGTCAGAAAATCTGACTAATTATATGCTTCCCTGGAATTGTAAATATTGTTCGGACAACCCAAGACAGAGTTTGATATATGCTTCAATGAATCTGTTACCGGTAAAATATGAGATGCTGCATTTCTGACAAGCAACACTTGAGAAAAGGGAAGTGTCCAGGAAAATGTGCCTTTACATCTTTTTTTGAACATTTTCCCCCTCATTTTTGGTAAAAAAGAACTTTTACTACTGATGTGCACCTGGAAAAGACTGGCATTTTTGGGATTCAGATTTCAGGGAAGCCATAATATTCTGGTTGATTCAGGGCTCGAATAGCAATTTTGTATTTAGATTCAGATTTATTTATTTTGGAATTCCAAAATTATTTAGACTCTGCTGCAATGCTGGTGTCATTTGCTTTGAAAGTAGCAGAAGATTCCCTATAGGGAATCTTTCCAGGGGGCTGGAGTGGCTGTTTTGAAAGCAAGTGACACCAACATTGCCACAGAGTTAGTGCTGCCTGCCCACTAAAGACCCCCCAAGTTTCAAGTGAGCTGGATCAAGGGGTCCAGTTCTATGGGCCCCTAAACAAGATGCCCCCCAGCCTTCTCCATGCCTTCTCCAGAGCAAAGAAGCCAATAAACCAAATACCCAAAAGGTAGCAATCACTGACCAAAGGCCTCCCAATGAAAACAGAACCAACAAGCCTAGCAGATCCAATGTCACATCAGAGAACTCCAGCAGAACATGGGGCAATGTGACAAGCCCAACAGAACCAATGACAAACCAGATAATCCATTTGCCATTGGGAGGCTATGAGAGACTCATTATCATTGTGATTAGGCAGACAGAACTCCATCTAACGTGTGATCCCATTTGCCTTTGAAAGCTGTTTCCCTCCTCATCCTTGGAAAGCTGCCAAAAGCAAGAAGAAGAGAAAGAAGATGAAGACGATGTAACCCTGGATATTACTGAATATTTCCAGAAATATTCAGGAACTGGATTCTAGTATTGTAGAGAATCCCAAATATCAGTCCAGATCCTGCATACATCAGACCAGATATATCTGAATGCACATCCTTAAGCATTACCCAAGGCAAACAGAATTCATAGTTATCTATATTTATAAAGTTATTACCAGACTACATTTATAAAAAGCTTTCACAGGTTTACATAAATTTTGATTTTTTAAAAAAGGAGATAATGTTTAAATTATCTGTGCTGGTAGCAAACAACTGGTGAAAACTGCTATTCATATTTACAAACAGGACATGGCCTCCTTCTCTGATCTTTTCCCTTATGCTACTATTCATGTTTCTCAAAAAAAAAGCTATTTAATTCTTAGGAGAACATCATCATACCCTTTAACAATTCCAGGAGGGTTCACAGTTCAATGTTTCTCTGCCCATTCAACTGCTGGTATCTACAATTAAAGCCAAATCTAATAGTTTGGTGATAATTGAGACAATTTGCTTTGCTTTTAAAACAGCAGGAATGTCCACAGACTCTATCCATAAGAAGCAATAATCTCATTTAAGTGTCAAAGATACAGATAAGATAAATTCCAGTTCATTAGTCATCCAAAAGCTATGTGAGTCAAACTTGTTAATAACAGTATTATAGGATACATACACTCTTTACAGACAGATTCAGGTGGGTAGCATGTTGGTCTGAAGCAGCAGAACACAGTTTGAGTCCAGTGGCACCTTTAAGGCTAATAAAGCTTTATTCAAGGTATAAGCTTTTGTGTGCAAGCACACTTTTTCAGATTCACTCTGTATCTGAAGGAGGTGCTCGTGCACGAAAACTTAAATAAAACTTTGTTGGTATTGAGGTGCCACTGGACTCAAACTTTGTTTATACTCTCTTTATGATGGTGAAAAACAAAGAACAAGAATGCCACTGAAAAATAAGCTATTTTCTCCAGTACCCATGTGTAGAGAAACATGGTAACAGAAGTTAAAGTTGTGATATATTATGAACATATATAGTTTAAGTACAAATGTTATGCTGGCATGTCTATGCTACACATTTAAATCAGCTTTGAAGCCAGTTGACTCAATCCAAGGCATGCTGGGAACTGTATTTCTGTAACAAGGCTAACAGCCTTTACTAAAAACAAGCAGAAACATTAACACACAAAGAGGAAAGAAGTCCAGTCACTTCAATCTGGTAAAATACTGCCAGTGACAAGGAGCAGTAAAGTATAGCAGACTCATACTGGGAGAAGCAAAGTGATACCTGTGAAGTAATATTTTTCTGCAATTATGATTCTCAAATGTCAGCAAGATTTCTGCATATATATATATAGCCTAGAATTAAAAGGTAATATTTTCAGGGTAGGATTCCCTTGAAAAATAAATTGAAGGTATTATCAGTCTCATGATAATAAAAAGTTACAGAAAGCAGAAACCTCAGAACCTTTGGAATCAGCCTCTATAGGAAACCTTGATGAACAACTTATTGTACAGGTTAGTTTTCATCAAAGAGCTCAGGGCATCACAATTGAACAAAGACCTTTCATAATTTCTGTCCATCTCAACCTTGTTACCTCTAAGTTTTCTCAATTTTCATTACTTTTTCTTCATCTGTTTAATATCCCTTTTACTGGAATTTGCCAAGTCACACCCTCTTCCTTCTACCTGCCCCACAGAGGCAGATGTCACATCATTCCTAAACCCTCCTCCCATTGTTGAATGGTCAGAAAATCATTACATATTTATTAACCTGTTCTCAATGATGATTTTCTATGAATATTCTGCTTTCCTTATCTCTTTTATTTAATACAGTGCTCTTTGTCCTGGATGGGGAAAGGAGTGCAGCCTCTATTAAGCTTCTGTACTGAAGTGTCCCAGGAAGCGTCTCCAGATTTGACTTCCACATCAAGGCTCCCAGGTGAGCTGCAGCAAGTTTCTCTATTGGACCTGCAGTTCCTACTGAGACCTCATTTATCAGCCATGCAGGTTTTTTGTAACAGACTTCTGACATGGACAGGAGATTATCAGAAAATAATGGAACACTGCCACTGCAGGTGTCAAACCTTGCTATGCTATGCTTGCTTTGGTTGTCATAATAGTTGGGGGGAAGGCATTCCTGAGGGTGGGGGTGAGCGTGTGAGGGAGTGAAACCTTTGCTTTTAGAAGATGTAACTTTTCCACCAGACATCCCCTTCTCCTCCCCTTTCTGCTTTCCCTAGAGAAGTGACCTTGAGCACATTCTTGTATCATCTCAGACTCTAGATACCAGGGCATAAATCTCCCCTAGTTCGCATGGCAATTAGGCTAAATGTGGATGTGACATATGCCTAGGGCTGGATGGGACCTGTTTGATTTTCTATAATATGTTTATACTCACCAAAAGACAGTTCTGACACGGTGATTCTTGGATATTGCATATACTCCAATAAACTAATCACTGCCAAAGTGAGAGTTGTTGAGTATAACTGGACTGGGATCTGACAGCAGGAGGAACAGACACCTCCCAGTCACATCAGGAGTCTGTAAGAGACCAGTGCATCAGAGGAACAAGGCATTCATAGGATCAGCAGAACTGAAGAAGTAGGGTTTCCAGGCAATGCCTGGCAACTGGTGATAGCATTGGGGCGGGGACATGGAGATGGTGTCATCACCCTGAGGTAACTTTAGCATTTCCCTGGAAATGACACTGTAGTACAGACATCTCTAACTTTCATTTATTTTTCTTCTGCTGCTGTTAAGAGCAGTGGCAGGCAATAAGAGCTGACACTGGGAGGCAGCCCGCCACAGCAGGAGGCCGGGCAGCACTATGGAGAAAGCTGCTGCAGGATTCCCAGGAGAAAGCCTCAGTGCATCACATCTTTTCAGCCAGCCCCACTGCTCCTGCTTCTCAGTTGAACAGGTCTTTCAGAGACCTCTGATGTGGGTGTCTAAGAAATGGTATGGGCAGGCTGGCCACCTCTCACCCACATCTTCAGAAGACCTGCTCAGCTGAGGAACAGGATCCCTGGGACCAATGGAGAAGGTTGCTCTCTGGAAGACATAATGTGGAAGGCGACCAAGAAATGCTTCCCTGTTTGCTGTGACACAGGAGCTTAAAAGAGGGAATCAGTTAATGGTTGCTGCCTCCTCCAGTCATCCCTTATATGTCACTCATAAATGAGATGCTGTGAACACTGTTTTTCTAGATCTGTTTCTGGAAGGAAACAAATAAACCATTAATTAAAAATTGGTACTCTAGAATTTGGGACCATTTGATTTTGGATAAAATTTCGGACTCTCTAGCAGATAAAGATCCTTCACTGGGACCTTCTTATTATTTGGAAAGATGGTATCCAATTCTAATCAAATTGGAAGAGATTCTTGAAGGGAACACACAGTCTACAAATTATCGCTATCTTAATCTCCTGAAAGTAAGTTGGTTAATTGAATAACCCCTGATGTAGTATTTGTTGTATTATTTGTAGATATATTTTGTTGTTAATTCAATGTTTATGTGTTTGTTGTGTTTTGGATGTGCTGTACATTGGAGGACTGTGATTTGAACAATGGTGCAATGTGTTTTTGCACCTTAACGTTTCTATTGAACGTATTTTGGATGTTGTGAATTGTTGTATAGAAAATCAATAAAAAATGAATTAAAAAAACAAAACAAAAAAACACTGTTCTTCTACAGATCTGTTTCACACAGGTCTCTGTTTTCAAGAATATATCCACAAGGTTCTAGGAGGTATTACCGCATAGACAGCAGAATGAAAGCAGTGAAGTGCTAACCCACAAGAAAACAGACTCAAAACAACAAGTCCAAAAGACTGAAAAGTGGAATAAGTGAATGGAAAAACAGAGAAATTACGTTTGATTTGTCTAGTAAATAAAACCACTATTTTACATTATCTGCTTCTCTCAAAAAAAATCTTTTCCATCATAATTCATTAGCAAAAATTTTATCTTGAGCTTTCTTTGTTCATTTTATTCCCTGTGGTTCCAGGAAGAACCAAACACCAATTCAACATGATAAAAAAAGAGGAAGAGAAGAATATGTTCAAACTCAGGAGTAAGACAGGAAAACCAGCATATGTGGGCTTTAAATGATATTTTCTTGACGTCTATAACCACCTAAGGCTTTAAGCCGCCCTGAGCCTGCTTTGCGGGGAGGGTGGGGTATAAATCTCATAATAAATAAATAAATAAATAAATAAATAAATAAGTTCAATTCTTAGGAAAACACTAGAGAATGGTCCAGGATATCTGAAACCATGCCAGAAGACCTCTGGATCAGTTTAGCCAGCATAAATAATAGCCAACTGACTTGAAACATAGTCAGATTATATCAGCCAAGTAATTTTCCTTTCAGGCATGATCTGGAAACCCCACCAACCTTCAAAGCAGCCTTTTCCTCTTACAAATATAGTCCCCCTGTATGTAAATTACTGGGTAGGAACAAGAGAGCTACAAACTGTAGCTAGCGACATAAATTAAACACAGCCTGATAACCTAAGCAGTTACACACTAAAAATACTAATCCTTAATTCATTTTTGTGTAAAAAATATATGCAGAATATGTAGGTGGTAACTAGAACAAACCGCTTTCTCAATATTATACTTTAAGCATATTTGACCACTGATAACATAAAACTACAACAAATGCAGTTCCCAAATGCATGTTGCATAATACTCAAAGTCTTTGCTAAGAAAGATCTAAAAGCTACTTATTACAAAATGCCATCCCAGATTCAGAGGCCTAAAAATAAGCAAAAGAGCTTGAAGATAACACAGGCTAGAAGCAGATCTGAAAACTAACAGATGCACTGATCAAGCAAAATGAGGAAAAAAGAGAACAAGCAAGAGTTAGTAGCTTTGTGTTCCTCAGTCTAATTAGTGCTTAATTGAAAACAGTCCCTTTAAAGAGCCTTAAAAACAACTTATAAATGAGAAATTCATATAAATGAATTCAAGTCCTTTTCAGTTATTATGTTAGACCACATGTATGGGACAAATTTCTTCTGAAAGGGGCAACTCACATATTTTCCAGTTTTGGAAAACATGCTCTGGTACATGTTTTCTGAAGCTGGAAGATATGTGTGTTGCCTCTTTTGGAAGAAATCTGTCCTGTACATGCATTTTATCTGCGACCTAATACAGATAAAATCCATGTACCACCTCCAATCAGAAGGAATGGTGCACACATATTGCCAGCATCATGTGTAGCTTGTTCATTCCATTCACAGTCACACAGTCAGGAACTGAATGAAATTACTGGGAAAGGGCTGTTGAATTATATAGATTAACACTCAATCCAGCTGCTCATCTTTTCCTCAGTTATTTTTTCCCCATTTCCCATTTTACTAAACATTATACCATCACTAATCCCTGGAAAGAAAATATTTAACCTTAGTGAGCATTATGGCGAATCCTGCTAACTGGAGTCACATACATCATGTTAATCAAATAATGGCATATATAAACGCAATACAAAATTTTAAGTACTAATTATGCATTGTCTAGATGTGTATGTCTTATCATCATCATGTCATCATGTATTCTAATTCTCAAACCAACCAAATCTGATATTTAAATCTGCAGAACTGAGCAATGATGCAATGAATGGCCAAGACAGAGAAAGGTGAAATCCCTCCCAAGCAGTGGGGGAGGCAGTAGTATGCCCACTCCATGCAAAACCCACATGAGCAATGTTCCCTCTAAGCTCTGGAGTCTTGTGAACAAAAATTCTACTTTGTGAGCTACTGGCATTAAAGTTGTGAGTGAGCCATTTGGCTACTGCATAAATTAGTTTGCTCTGACGCCATCCTTCCTGAGCTAAGACAAAAATCTGTGCGCCAGGGGCTAAAAAACAGTGAGCTGGCTCACACTAACTCAGCTTAGAGGGAACACTGCACATGAAGTGAGACAGCTGATGGCAACTGGCTTGAGCCAACTAAGCCCTGAGCAGAGATGTAAAATTTCCTGGAATTTGGAAGCTACGGGGGGAAAAAACTAGGTTTTTTTGTATTTTTCATGTCCGTAAAACCCGCCAAGAAATTTAGTGAAAAATTGAAATATATGCAATACTTACTGTCCTATCAAGCCTAAACTATTTTACTGCTTTAAAAACATAAAAGGCATCACTTATAACTTACTTAGCATATAAAATTGCAATATTTGACATATTTACAGAGTTTAAAAGTTACGAATACTCTAGTTTTGAACAAGCAAAATTGCAAAAACCTGATGCACACTATAGTATCTTAGCACATATACCTTAATTTTTCCACCAAAGCCTTGGAGTAGTTTCTACCCTGCCTCCTTCTGATCTTTTTTCTTCCTCCTGCAAGGTAGGGCAATACACTACTTTTTACTCAGTCTGTCCATAAATGTGTCACAGTGGATGAGGAGGAGGTGAAAAGGTCAACAACACTAGGTCAAAAGCACAACAGAAGGCGTGCAACTGTTGAGAAGCAATGAAAGCCCAGCATGCTCCCCTCATGAAGATTAGGTATCCTTCTAGGTGCAGAAATGCATCTTGGATTTAAGGTTTTTTATCTCTGTTGGAAAAATGGGGGTAGGACTTGAGGTGGGGAAAATGGGAAAAAAACAGATTTTTCCAAATTTTTCCTAGGCCTTTGCATCTCCAGCACCAGGGGAGGCAGGGATCCCAGACCAGCTGAGCCCTGCTCAAGGTGGGGAAGATGGGGACACAGCATCCAAATCCAGCAAAAGAAGAAGAGATTGGATTTATACCCTGACCTTCACTACCTGAAGGAGTCTCAGAGCAGCTTACAATCTCCTTTCCCTTCCCCTCTCCACAACAGACACCCTGTGAGGTAGATGGGGCTGAGAGAGCTCTTTCGAGAACTGCCCTTGAGAGAACTGCTCTGAAAGAACTTATGACTGACCCAAGGTCACACCAGCAGCTGCATGTGGAGGATTGGAGAACCAAACCGGTTCTCACAGATTAGAGCCCATGCTCCTAACCACTACACCAAACTGGCTCTCAAGAGATGGTGTGAGGTGGCAGTAGTGCATGTGAGGGAGGCAGCACCTGCTCTACTCCACCCCAGCACAAGGTGAGGGAGACACCAGCGTGATGATGTCATCCAGTAGTTATGTCATTGCGTTTCCAACCTCAGGGGCGATGCTCTAGGTTTTGGGCAAAACTCTGCAGTTTTAAGGCCAAAAAATATATAGAATTTTACCCGAATCCTAGAGCGTCAACCCCAACATCAGAAGCACAATTATGTCACTTCTGGGTGATGTCATTAAGGTGCACACACGAGGATCAGGAGTCCCCCACACACACACAGCCAGGTAGGACCTGGCAACCCTACCAGGAGGGCAGGGTGGAACAGGGCCTGCAGACCAGAGCAGGACTGTTCTGCCACAGTGGCTTTAAGGGAAGGGAAATAGGAGATATTGGGAGAAATAGTAGAGAAGAGAAAAATTGAGTACTCTCCACAAATCCTGGAGGTCCCTGCTTGTATAACATATTATGGATATAATCTTTGCAGCCCACAAGCACATGTAAGGAGAAGAGGTAAAGGTATGGGGGGGGGTCCTCCCCTACATTTAAAAAGCTTTAAAGCACAAATAAAATAGTTCTTTACATGCTCTCTGAGAAAAGTATATTATGGATGGAAGAGTAGGGAAGTGTGAAAGGGTATGTTATTGCTATCTTCTGCTCTGGGGTATTTCATCACAAATTTGCCCAGGACATAGTTTGTGGGAATGTTATGCCACTTACAGAAAATCTCAATAGTCAGTACTCTGCTTCCAAGCTGACCCATGAAAAGCTCACTCCCCCAGTATGTTCAGAGTCACTTACTTTAGTAAGACATTCTACATACCTGACATTTTGGGAGGGAGAGCAGCATGCCATAGCCAGACCTCATCAGATCTCAGAAGCTAAGCTAAGCAGGGTCAGTACTTGGATGGGAGGCCACCAGCGACTGCTCTGCAAAGGAAAGCAATGGCAAGCTTCCTCTGTTTCTCACTTGCCTTGAAAGCCCCTTGCTGGGGTTGGCATAAGTCTGTTACAACTGGATAGCACTTACATATGTAAGTAGATAACATGAGAGCAGCAGGTCTTGTCTGCTGCTGACAGAGACCTCTATTAGCAGACTATTTAAATTTGCCACTCCTATGTGCGTCAGTAACAATCAAAAATCCAAGCTAGAAGCTATAGAATGCTAGGTATGAAGCACTAGTTTTTATAACTCTCCACAGAAATGGGCTCCAAGCTAAGTGTACATTGCATCACCACAATGAAACAACAGAAACAGCTATCGTTCTATAAAATAACTTCTACTACTTCTAATAAAATTGTGGAATTTGTATAAACCACGAAGTATTTTATGGATATCAACAATCTCTGACACGTAACACAGTCTGGGTCTAACACTTGCTAAACTTAACAAAATGGGACAGTCAAGATAAGATATTCTAGAATTTATCAAACACCAAAGAGTCAGTGCAAAGAAAGGAGTTGAAACTCAAAGCTTTTCTTGAAATGAAACTCTAAAGTAAATACCTCTTATTCCAAAAATGTCAAAAGAAAACTGAGGCTTTTCTTTGTTCACCGATTTCTAAAACTACTATAAAATGGAAAAATGGGGGGGGGGGGGGGAATAGATGAATCTTTGGTAAAGCTATTGCTACTCAATGGCTCAGCAAGGGGTTCCAGTCTTATTTCACACATAAATCAGATCAATTGAAACTCAAAATGCATTATACATAAGACAAACAGTTCCAAGGCATGGCTGCTCCTTATATACTATGAGAATTATCACTGATGTGCATTTGTATTCTGTATTAAAATACAAAACAGCATGACTAGGAATAATGCACAGCCATTCCTCTCCAGATCTTGAAGAACATTACAGTAAATTCAAAAGTTAATGAATTTGAAAGCAACTCTTTGCAATGAAGTTCCTCCCACCACAACGCATAAATAAGTATCATATTTAGTTTTATAGAAACTTGTAAAATATTCATATATTCTGCTTTTGCTCCAAGTAATCTGAACTTATGACAGATGCTGTTAACATACTATTTAAATGATGGCTGGGCTTTAAAAAATAGGCCAAGCTTATGTTATCTTAGAAACTACTTTACGATTATAATTTCAAAATTCTTTTAAACAAAATCGAACAAGGTCTCTGTTGGTACAACTATGGGAGAAAAGAAGCTCTGAAAGAAATTGAAGCTGTCCCCAGTGCCTTGCGCTCTTCCACCACTGCTGAGATCTTGATTGCAGTGAACATGCTCTGTTAAACACTGATTTTGGCATATGCCTCCAGCAGAATCCTCATTTATTTTATTAATAAATATACACAATGTGAAAACAGTGCAGATCTTGCTCTGGAAACTGAGAGGTAGAGGTAGGCCTTCAAGATGAAACAGTTTGGGATTCCTCTATTCTGCAAAACTTTGCTATTCCTCAACACCTGCTCTGACTTCAATATATCTAATTTTCGACATCTGTGAATTCGTAAACCCAGAGACTGGGGCCTTGGACAGAGAAGGCAGATCTTTCTACAAACCTGAAAACAGACCAGGTTTGCAGGGAAATCTGAAATCTAAAAGGGAAAAAGTGGGAGGGTTAATCTTCCCAAATGACAGCAGCAGTGCCTGTAGCTTTAAGAAATGAACGTCTTCAGTGGCCATCGCCAGGCAACCACAACAGCATTGCCAATTTTCTTTTGTATGTTAATAAAGGCAGTGGGGAGGGCTCTTTCCAGCATTGTTTTGGTTTCCGAAGGAGGACTCATTAGGGCCATGTATGGCAGCAACAACCGGGCATCTTGCTAGCACACAACTTCCATGACTCACTCTGGCCTGGCTGCTGCCTTCTATTCAACAGCAGCCACCCCATGAAAGCCAGTGTGGTGTAGGGGTTAGAGTTTTGGGTTGGGATCTGGAGACCCAGGTTCCAATTACCACTCTGTCATTGAATCTCCATGGGTGAACTTGAGCCAGTCAAACATTCTTAGCCTAATCTACTTCACATGATAAAATGAAAGCGAGGAGGAGGATGTAAGCCTCTTTGGGTTCCCACTGTGAAGAAAGGTGGGTTATAAATGAAATAAATAAATAATAAATATAGTTGAAGACAGGGCAGCAGATGAGAAGTAGGCAGGTTAATGGGAGGGAAGGACAGAAAGAAGACAGGATTATAATGGAGGATACCAGGAGAAGGAGAAAAGGATATAGTGCGTGGAGGCGGAAACAGGGAAAAACAGGTTGCTTACCTGTAACTGGTGTTCTTCGAGTGGTTATCTGTGCAGTCACACCCATGGGATTATGCTCCTGTGCTGATCCGAATTGGTGGTATGCAAAGCTCATAAAGGGATTTTTGCGCCTCCCTCCCAGGCATGCGTAGGAACCCTGCTACACATGCCCAAGGAGGTGGGGCACGGACATCCCACCAGTTCCTTCTGACCGCTGTCATGCCAATAACAAGAGAAAAGTAGTGAAGCGACAGCAGTGGGGAAGGACAGGTGGGTGGTGTGACTGCACAGATGACCACTCGAAGATCACCAGTTACAGGTAAGCAACCTGTTTATCTTCTTTGTGGTCTCTGTGCATCACACTGAAAAGCAGTGATTGAAAACCTGGAGATGGGAGCTTTCATAAATGAAAGGACTAGACGACCAAGATCCACTCTGTGGTGTTCATGAACATCAACAGCATAGTGCTTGATGAAAGTGTTCGGAGTAAACCATGTCGCAGCCCCACAGATCATCGACAGCGAAGCACCCTTCAAGAAGGCTGTAGACGTAGCCATGGATCTTGTGGAGTGCGCTCGCACGGGCAAGGGAAATGGGCATTTAGCCAACAGGTAGCACAGTTTAATAGTCTCGATAATCCATTTGGAGAGATGTTGTGCTGAGATCCCTGTGGAGTGGATGGTGTAGGAGACAAATAAATTATTGTCCCTCCTACTTGAACATGTCCTGTGAAGGTAGAAAAGCAGTGCTCTCTTAATATCTAGTGCATGGAGGAGACATTGCTGTTCATCTTTCAGGTTAGGAAAGAAGTTTGGTAAGAAGATCTCAGAGCTAAGGTGGAACTCGGAGACCACTTTCAGGATAAAGGAGAAGTCTGATACCAATATCACACCACCCCGTAGGAAAACAAGGAAAGGTGGGTCATTACGCAGGACCGTGAGTTCACCCACCCTCCTGGCTGAGATGATGGCAATAAGAAAAGGCAGTTTTCCATGCTGCATGCTTTAGCTCACAAGCTGCCATAGGCTCAAAGGGTCATCCCATCAGATGGCGCAGCAACAGCAGCAAGTCCCACAAAGGTATTGGTGAACAGGTCGGCAGATACAAGTGGAGGAGACCCTTCAGGAATCTCTTGGAGATGGGATGAGAGAAGACAGAGAAACCCTCGAAACCGGAATGGTAGGCAGAAATGGCCGACAAGTAGACTTTGATTGAGGAGTGCGAGAGGCCCTTCTCGGCCAACGAAAGCAAAAATTCTAGAATCCGGTCATGCGTGACAGAAGCTGGAGACACGTCTGAGGGCTGTATAAAGGCCAAGAAACAAGACCATTTCCCACTGTAGGAACGTCTCGTAGAGTCCTTCCTGGCACTGAGCAACAGTGACTCTATCTGAAAAGGTTAGCTGTCCACAAGATAGGCTGTTAGCTTGAGCTTGTGGACCTCGTGGAACAGAAGAGCTTCTTCCTCCACCAGGAGCAGATCCGGCATTTGTGGGAGAGGATGGTGAGCCTTGGTCAGAAAAAGGAGGTTGGCGAACCAAGGTTGCCTTGGCCACCAGGGGGCAATCAGAATGCATCTCATGTGGACCCTCATAAGTCTTTGGACCATCCTCAGCAGCAGTGGCAAAGGGGGGAACATGTACAGAAAGCCGTTGTCCCATGGGTAAAGGAGCCCGTCGCCCAAAGCCTTGGGACCTTGTGCTCCCCTGCAGCAAAACAGATCGCACTTTGCATTGTACCTGGTGGCAAAGATGTCGATGTGAGGCATACCCCACTGTTGGAACATGGGATGAAGGTAGGTCCAGTTCAGCTCCCAGTCGTGGCACTGAGAGAGACCCCTGCTGAGCAGGTCTGCATGCACAATGGCACTGCCAATGATGTATGAGGCAATGGGGAAAATGTGCAGAGGTATGCACCAGGCCCAAAGGTCCAGAGCCAGGAGGCAGAGACTGCGGGAGACCGTTCCACCCTGTCTGTTGACGTAACTGAGGGCCGTCATACTGTCGGTCAATACAGTCATGCATTTCCCCATGAGAAGAGGCTGGAAACACTGGATGGCCAGTTTGAATGTCAAAAGTTCCAGGAAATGTATGTGTTATCTTGAGGTCGAGGCATCCCACTTGTGACCTACAGAGAGGCCATTGAGGTTAGCTCCCCAGCCCCAGAGCAAGGCGTCAGTCATGAGGGTGAGACCAGGAGTGAGAGGATGGAAAGGGACACCCTGCATCAGGTTGTCTGTCCATGTCCACCAGAGAAGGGAGTCGCGTGCCTCCTGTGGCAAAGAGAGACGAACTGGGACATCCATAGGGGCTTGAAGCGCCATATGAACCAGAGCTGGAGTGGACGCATTCGCAGTCTCGCAAAGTGGAGGACAGCCATTGTAGCTGCTATCAGACCCAGAAGGCGTTGAATCTAGAAAGCAGATTATATGTCTTGGAGCTGAACTTGTTCTGCAAGGGCGGTCAGGGTTACAGCCCTGTCCTGGGGCAGGAAAGCTCTGCCTTCCCTGGAGTTGAGTATCGCCCCTATGAACTGCACTCTCTGGGAGGGAACCAGCTGTGACTTTTTGTGGTATTTTCAATGGGAGGGGTGGCTGGTTATATGGAAATCAGCATCTTTGAGGTCGAGAGTGGCCATCCAGCAACCCTTGGACAGGAGAGGCAGAATGACTGGTAGGGATGTCATCTTGAATTTCTGGTATCGTATATAGGTGTTGAGGCCTCAAAGGTCTAGGATCGGCCTCTGCCCGCCGTCCCTTTTGGGCACTACGAAGTAACGAGAATAAAAACTGAGTCCCTGGTGATCTAGAGGCATGGGTTCTATAGCACCCTTCAACAGTAGTGTGGCGACTTCTTCAAGGAGGAATGACAACGGGGGAGTGGTGACGACAACAGGATGAGGTGGGAGTTCCATGAATTCGATGGAATAGTCATTGGCCAAGATGGAAAGGTCCCATTGGTCCAACGTAATTGTGGTCCAGGCATGGAGATAGGGATGGAGACGGGTAGGATTGAAAGAGGTAGACAGGCAGAAGTCAAAGGCCCTGATTGCCGGGTTTGGGTTGCTTAGGTCTGACAGGTTGCTGCCCAGAACCATATCTTTGCCTGGTCGTGTACTGCTTCCTGTTCAAAGATGGAGACCGACGTGGTCTGTAGCCTTCCTCTGGCGACGGTTTAGTGTATAGACACCTGGAGCCGTAACGAGACCAAGGTTGAGGACGAAAGGGTTTAGAAGGGGCAGACACCCCCAGCGACTTCGAGGCCTTAATGCTCTTATCCATGTCCTGGAGTGTCAGTGGACGCATGGAAGAGACCTTGGCCATAGAACAGTAAGTCCTCTATGTATGCCCTGGTGTCAGTAGGAAGAGAGGTAGTCCTAAGTGAGGAATGCCTATGGAGAGCAACTGCAGACGACATTGTTTTAGAAAACATGCCCAAAGCATGTTTTGAAGAATTGATTATTTGTTTAGAAAGCAGTAACCCTTCCTTTTGCAGTTTCCTTGTCTCCTGACGTTTGTCCGCAGGCACTCAGGTCAGAAGGTCGGTACTGGTAATGGCCTGTACAAGCAATATAATTAGATGTCTTGATACCGAGAGCTTCTGCTGAGTAGAAATGATGACCAATGGAATCTAACTTCTTGCTTTCCTTATCAGAAGGAGTAGCAAGGGTACATTTACTTTTTGAGGCAGATGACACTACTATGGAGTTGGGTTTAGAGTGGATATGGAGGAATTCAGCCTCCATTTCTTGGATCCAATACATATGATCCAGACGTCTGGAAGATACCAGAGCAGAAGACAGTTTATCCCACTGAGCCTTCACTGCCTGTAGTAGGATAGTCAACACTGGAAGGGCGATCGACATGAAGGTATCTAGCTGTATGACATCAAAGACAACGTCTGACATTGAATGTTGGGGTTGGATTATCGACAGGCCCAGGGAATGTGCCATCCTCTTGACCAAATCTCCATATGAAGAAAGATCCTCTGAAGGAGAGATCGGCAGATTGTCTGACACCGTAGGCTTTGGTGAAGGATCCTCAGGCCACCCAGGCCGTTCGGAATCATCGGTGCCGGAATCAGAGCCAGAAGATCTGGAAGGTGATACCAGTACCGTAGGGGCAGGGGCAGAATGGAGACGAGAGGGTGGACGACGAGGTTCTTCCAGAGGTTTGGAGAGAGATGCAGAAGGTTTGGCTTTGCAGTGGGGAGAGCGTGAACGGCGCGACCCACGGTCCCATTCTGAATGAGGTCTAGGCATGAGCCACAGCATAGACATTGACATCGGATATGAGGTAAACCAATAAGGCATGTACTGCCGATGGTCCCATGGAGGAGGCAGGTGTGGGTCAAAGTAGGTTGGGGAGTGCGATCTCAACTCCCGTCTAGGAGAGTTAGAGATGCTGGGTCTGGAACGATGATACTCAGTGCACACCTCAGATCGATATCAATGTTCCTCACATCTGGGGGATCGGGATAGACGGTATCGAGAGTCTGCTCCAGACCGATTGCTTGCCCAATAAACAGCCGACGGGGAATGATCTCTATGAGATTGACATGGGACAACCTCCTTGACTTCCAACAGCAAGGCCGAAATTGGTCCGGTGTCGACTGAGACCTCTGATACCGGGGGGTTAAGTTGTCAGATGGGTGAGTCCAATAACTCAATCGTAGGCAGCTCCGGTACAGGAGTGTCAACAACATTGGGATGTGCTCACTGAAGAGGGGACAATGCAGAGCCCTTTTGCACTCTCTCACCACTCAGACTCTGAAACTTACACACAGTGCCAGTAAGAGAAGACTTCTCTTTCTCGTGCTTCTCTTTTTTCTTCTTCTTGGCAGGCACAGAGGCGGAAGAAGCCTCATTTGATGCCGAACGCTTAGAAGACGATCCCTCGTCTGATGCCGACTTTGCACAGTGAGGGGGATTCAATGCCAGTGTACCTTCCGATATCAACAGAGGTGCCGTCTGTTGAGATTCCGAAGGGGCTTCAGCAGACATCTCTCCTGTAGGCAAGGGGGTCAATGCAGACTCCCAAAGTGCCTCACAGCCCTATTTTTGCGGGTCTGGTTAGAGAACTTCGCACAATGGCGGCAAGCATCTGGGCGATGAGTCTCTCCAAGGCAGAGGATGCAGAGTGTGTGGCCATCATGAGAGGCAAGTTTACTGCCACAGCTGACACACCGTTTAAAACAACCTCACTTTTCGGCCATAAAAGAATAAAATGGCACAAAAAGAAAAAAGCCCTCAAATGAGGTGAAATAAAAATTACCTCAGAGTGAGATGGGGGGGAGGCCACCTGAGGCAGTGGCAACCCTCAAAGAAAAGTCTTTTTTTTCTTTAGTAAAGAATAGAATAAATGTAACAAGAAGAAAAAAAAGAACGATTTAAGCAAAAGCAAACACTTCTTCACTGACCGGCAGAAACAAGCTGTTAACAGTGTGGCAGTCAGAAGAGAACTGGCGGGATGTTCACACCCCACCTCCATGGGCATGCACAGTGGGGTTCCCGCACATGCCTGGGAGGGAGGCGCGAAAATCCCCTTGTGAGCTTTGCATACCGCTGATTCGGATCAGTGCAGGCACATAATCCCACAGGTGTGATGCACAGAGACCATGAAGAAGATAAATGAGATGCCTCCCTCAAGCCCTTAGAGGTTCCCCACTGTGCAACTGGAAACAGCATGAGGCCAGCACTGTCTGGCACCATACAACTGGACCCTGCATACTGACTGCCACCAGGCAACTTGGGCAGTTTTCCCAGAGAGAGGCTGCTGTAGGAGGAAAGGTGGGAAAGCTGAAGATAAGGGAGCAGATATAATTAGGTTGGTTAGTAGATGGGAAAGAGAAAAGGAGCAAGGAAAGGGGAAAGGCTCTGGGGGCTGCCAGAGAAAGAAATGTAGATACAGTAGGGTGAGGAGAAAATGAGATGTCTCCCGCAAGTCCTTGTGGGTCCCCTGCTAGTCTCCATAGAATACCCATCCATCATCCTGTTCCCTAACAAAGACAGTTCTTCACATTTAGTTACGATGTGCTGTGGGAAAGCATCTTTGACTTTACTACCAAGGATAGATAAGGAAGTCTTTTGTTTTTGTTTGACTTTCTTAGGGGAAGAGGGGAGAATGCTGCAACCACATGCTTCCACATTGTGCTTTATAATAGTGCTATTTTTGAAGGCAAACCATACACACAAGTCGTAAGCAGATCAACTCACAAAATCAATTCAAAGAAAGCCAGTTTTTGAAATCTTACCCATGAACAAGAATCAATTTTATTCACCTACTCCTGCCCTAATAAAAATGCTCTGTGCTTTACACTCAGGATTTCTGCTACACTCTCATTGCTCCATAACTGTTTGCAATGTTAAATCTGAAAATATCTTGATCTGCTCCCCAATTCCAGCATTTTCCCTACTTTCCCCCTCTTGCAGTATTGAAAATCAAACATTCTATCACGTAACCAAGCATCAAGTTTTAATTAGCTGGTTAGAGCAGGCCAGGAGAAGCTTGCCCAGGATGTAAATTTAGGAGACTGAAACTGAGATTAATACCGATAAGTAATAAATGTTACTGAGGTATTAGAACAGCTTTCTAGTAATGTGTCCAGATTAAGATTTGTATAAAATTCAATACAAATGGAATCTTCCTTCAAAACTTCACTTTAAAAGCCTGTGCTCTTTTAAATTGTTTCTGGCCAAACTGGAAGGAGCTTGAAAATGAAGCAGAGAGATGCATAGCCACTGAGTACAAAACAGCCTATACTCCACTTGCCTGAGATGCTACCAGTCCATTCCTCATTGCTACTCCCATGATGTCAAACATGATTTGGTTAGCTAGTCTTTGGAGAAGGGAGGGAGGGAGGATCCAAACCATGTATGCACTCAACTCGATGCCCACACAAGCCAACACTGATCCAAAGGCATGCATATCTCCACTGCTCTTCCACCCTCTCAAGACTAGCAGAAACAACAGGTGCAGTTTATTACTCACATGTGCTAATGTTCCCAGGTCTGGCTTGGGAAATTCCTGGAGATTTGGGGGCAATACCTAGGAAAGGCATGCCTAGTTCAGTGGGGGTGTGATGCCACAGAGTCTGCCTTCCAGAGCTTGCCATTTTCTATAGTCTGGAGATCAGTCATAATTCCAGGAGAACTCCAGTCCACACCTGGAGGATGGCAAGTCTAATGTATGGAAAACTATATTCATCTCAGGTGAATGGCAAATTACACGGTTTCAGACAGGTGGGCAGTCAAAATAGGATAAGCACGGAGGACTTTGAAAATGCCTCCCAAGTTCCTCAGTGTTTCCACAGCCCATGCATGTTCAAACCTTCTCTGCCCCACATCCAGTTCATCTATGACTCCTACAGTCTTGTTTTTTATTACTGCTTTTCAGAATGACAGCTAAGGTTATCAAGACTCTGAAAAATGAACCAAGTATCTGATATTACAAAGAGGAGGGAAGGGAGTAGGACTAAACTGCTTGCTTACACACAAGGAAAAACACATTAAATAAAATGCAACCACAGACATACAGTATCTTTCCCCGGCAATGCTGCCTTTGCCTCATTTGCTTCTGTTTATTTTACAGTCAAGTAGTAAGGAGGCTCCTTCACCCAGCTAATAATTCTGCCTGAATGAAAAATTAGAATATAAAGTATCTCATCTGTATATGGAACCCCACCCTGAAGCCAAAGACATATTGGGTGGAACTACACACTGTGTGGTTCCATGAATATTTTCCCCAACTTTAAAAAAAGAATGCTGTAATGGAGCTGCAATATAAAGGGGCAGACTGGCTATTTAATTCTCGCCACGTGCCATTTTCCCACTGAAAATCTCCACCCACAATCACTTTTATGGTAAAAGTTTTACCCTGCTGTGGAAAATTTAACAGTACTTGTTTTTTTCCTCTAGCCAGGGTTAAAGAAAATGGAGGATGTCAATGTTCAGCAAAAGAACAGCATGAGAAGAAAGACTTATACAGCCTCTATCTTCCCACACCAGTCTTCATTTTAAATTGCAGCTCCTGCAGCTGCATTCTGTTAAAACAAGTTGTGGAAAATAATTATGGAACTATACATAATACTCTGCCATTACAGGGCCATAGATCCATTTTGGACAGAGAATATATTTTCCTCCAAGTATGAAAAAGGCTTCCTGAATGAGAGTGTTTACACAAGTAAGCTTTAGAGTTAATCTTGTAGTGTTCCAGCCACATTTCCTTACTGAGTGTTTTGAGACATTCAGAGTGATGGCATTTTCTGATGGTACTCTGTAAACTCCAGCTATCAGAACCTGCAACCTTTCTGTTTACTTTTCATGAACACTCATTTTGAAGAATAAAGATTACTTGCTATTCTTAGAACTAACTTCCAGAATATCAACTCATTTCATGCTTCAAGCCAAAAATTTACACGTTCTAGCATTGCTGTGCCAAGGTAACTAAGTAAACCAGCCCCTTAATTACCACTTAAAAAAAAAACTGTTAAACATAAGGACAAAATATTATTTAATATTTGTTTGTTTTAATGTCTTCTTTTTAATAACTTATATTCAGTCAGGAATATTCCACATACATTCTCAGCTACACCTAAGAGTTTAGCAGAAGCACTACAAAATATTAGATGTGGTATGCAGTCCTGAAGGAGGAGCCCATGTGACTAGGAAAGCAAATGTGAACCAACCCAAGGACCAGTGCAAGACAGAACATGGGGGAAATGTAACCCTCAGTTCCAGCACATGTCCAGTATGCTATGCAACAACTCACTTGCGTATTCCAAAATGTTTTGGCTTCCCATGGTTGTTATTCTTTTCCCCCATCAGTTATTGAATTAGCGCTCTGGGCCTCAGGCTGCAGATCAGGACCCAAAAATGTGTTACAGTTGGGGTGTGTTGTTGTTATTGTTGTTGTTGTCATCATCATTATCATCATTATATTTATACCCAGCCCTTCTCTCAGAGTCTCAGAGCAGCTTACATTCTCCTTCTCTTCTTCTCCCCACAACAGATACCCGGTGAGGTAGGTGGGGCTGAGAGGGTCCTGAGAGAACTGTGACTGACCCAAGATCACCTAGCTGGCTACATGTGGAGAAGTGGGGAATCAAATCTGGTTCTCCACTTTAGAGTCCACCGCTCTTAATCACTACACCAAACTGACTCTTTTATTGCATACGGGCCATGCTAATCTTCTCTGTATCATTCCAATTTTAGTATATGTGCTGCAAGCGAACTAAGAAAGGACTCTGGGCATGCCTCCTCCCACTGGCAGAAAAAGAAAAGGAAGGAGCTGACACATCCCCCTCTTCCCTTTGCTTCATGGATCCATTGACTCCTTCAAGGAGAGAGAGTCTCTAAGCCAAACTAAACAGTACTTTTTACAAGAGCTTGCCACTGAGGCTGCAGCTGCAACTCCTGGTGGCAAATCCTGTGTAAAAAGGTCAGAAGGGCCCAGTTCTGATAGGGACCATGATGCGGGGGGAGGACAGACTCCTGACTCCCCACCCATACCATTTTCAACAGCCCAAAAGACCCAGGATTGCAGAGTGGGTGTTATTTGCTCTGGCCTCAGGTTGTTTTAGCTGATGAAAATGGAGGAAGGGGGAGATGCAGAAGCCATTCCTGCCTCTGCAATGTGGTTCTGATCTGAATCAGGCCTGTCTGCACTTTTTACACAGGCATTGCCACCTGGACTTGCAGCTGCAGTATGGTGGCAAGTTCCCATGGCGAACTTCTGTAAAGGAGTGATGTCTAATTTGGCTCTCTGCCAGCCAGTTAAGTGCAAGGTGAATGTTCCACATACATCTTCTTTGATCAAGGCAAAAACCTGTGTAGATATATAAAATTTCCTGAAATTTTGAAGTTGTGGGGAAAAAATAATTTCCTATCAAACCCAAACTTCTTTTATTGCTTTAATATAAAATGCACAATTTATGTTAGCATATAAAACTGTATTATTAACATTACTATTGAACAGCATATCCTTGAAAATATGTTTCCTAGGAATTGTCTGAGCTTGTACATTGGCTTACATACTGTGAAATTTTCACACTCCACAATTTGAGTGCACCAAACCCTGTCTTAAAAAGCATTTACCTCATTTTCCAAGAAAGGAAATATTTCATATGATTTTTCCCCAGTGCTCCTCAAAATTTCCCATCAGAAAAATAGTTCTTGGAATTTTCTCAGGCCTTCGTATCTACACCGCAGTTACATGGGAGGTGGTGTCATATTCTAAACATGAGAGCCAGTTTGGTGTAGTGGTTAAGTGTGCAGACTCTAATCTGGGAGAATTGGGTTTGATTCCCCACTCCTCCACTTACAGCTGCTGGATGACCTTGGGCAAGCCATAGCTCTGGAAAGAGCTCTCTCAGCCCCACCTACCTCACAGGGTGTCTGTTGTGGGGAGGGGAAGGGAAAGGAGTTTGTAAGCCATTCTGAAACTCCAATTGAAGGGCGGGGTATAAATCTCTTCTCTTCTTCTAAGCTACTACTGTTGTTGTTCAGTCACAGAGTTGAGTCTGACTCTTCACGATCCCATGGACCACATCACGCTAGGCCCTCCTGTCTTCCATCGTGCTCCGGAGTCTGCTTAATTTCATGTTCGTTGCATCGAAAACACTGTCTAACCATCTCATCCTTTGCCGTCCCCTTCTTCTTTTACCGTCAATCTTTTCCCAGCATCAGGGTCTTCTCCAGTGAGTGCTCCCTTCTCATTTGGTGGCCAAAATATTTGAGCTTCAGCTTCAGTATCTTCCAGGGAACAGTCAGGATTGATTTATTTTAGGATTGACTGATTTGATCTCTTAGCAGTCCAGAAGACTCTCAAGAGTCTTCTCCAGCACCATAATTCAAAAGAATCTATTCTTCGGCACTCAGCCTTCCTTATAGTCCAACTCTCGCAGCCATACAGTACTACTGGGAATACTACTAGCTGGTTCTAAAAATGAAACCCCAGTCTGCAGCATGAGAGCTGCCTTGTTCCCTGCCACTAGTGGCATAGAAAGCAACAAGCTGTCTCTGTTGCCTTCTGGTCCTGCACCACAAGCAGCTGGGTCTGGAACAGCCTTGGGTTCACCTCATTCTCACAAGTGTAGCCCAGACTTGCACTGCCAGTGGCTGAGTTTAAGTAATACTTAACACTATATTCACCCCAAAACTATATCACATGGTTGGTGTATGTGTCCAGGGGGAAGAAGGTTCAAGAACTATGAACACTCCCAAGAACTCTTTTGGAAGCCAGATCAGATAAAAATGTGATGTAGTGGTCAGCCCTAGCCAGGTATCTCTTAAGCTAACTTGTTCATATATGATTTATTGTTTCCAGCACTGCCTGCCAGATACAGGGATTATCCCAGGCTGTCTGAAATCTCTGTTAAAAGGGCAATTTTACAAAGAATCACATCAGCAACTAGACTACCACAAAAAATCACCCTGGTGATCCAAAACAGTGGCAGCCACTTCACATATTACAATTTTTGGTATACACCTAATACTGTTTGTTTGAATGAAAAATATAAAATATAGTTTGCGTTCACTCTTTTCTAAAAGTAAGTACTGGACAAAGCACTTACCAGGAAAATGCTATTGCATGCAGCTCCTATCGAACATATGCTTCTTGGCAATATTGCATAATGTGCTAAACAGCTATGAGATCTCTTTATAACCCAGTTAATACAGCTATATATCTAAGAATTTTAAAAATGAAGATTTATATATTTATACCTGACCTTTCTCCCCAACGAGGACCCAGAATAGCTTATACCACTCCCCACAAAACCCTATGGCATGTTAGGCTAAGAATGTATGAGACAGGCCCAAGTTCAACCAGCAAATTTCCATGGCAGAGTGGGGATTTGAACTTGGGTGTCTCAGATCTTAGTCCAGCACTCTAACCACGGTTATCACATACATGAGATTTCATAAAGTGAACTTCCAATTATCAAATGGGCATGTTGTCACTATCACTGGATGCCATGGAGCATAAAATAAAAAAGAACACTTACTCAGTTTGTGCACAAGACTGTTTGGTTCTCTTAATATTGCTTTGACCTACTTTCTTCCCTTCTTCATATTGCTAACCAGCTATACATACATCATGAAGGAAGCAAACTAGGATCTCATGCATTTTAGCCACTAACTTGTCCATCACCTACTAACATCAACATTACCTTAAAATATCCTTTGATCTGAGGCCTAACTCCTTACCCAGCCTTAAGGAAGTTACAGTATACTTAAGCATCTAATAAAAAAAAATTCTTGGGTAATAATTACTTCAGTGTAGGACAGGCCAGTTCAAACCCAACCCATGTCTCCTACCAGAAGAGATGATGCATACCTCTGGCTGTTTCCTTCCTCTTCCTGCCTTAAGCAGTCTAGCTCTGGGAAGCGTGCTGGGAGAAGGTGGCTATCTTAATTCCACATTACAAATGCAGAATTTCCCTGATTTAAAAAATTTACATGCTTAACTTTTTGAACTAATATTCAAAGCCAAATGGAACAGAGTCATTTAACAGAATTTAAAAGCAACAGTAAGTAAAAAGACTAACTAATGCAGCAAAGCACAACCTTACATGCATACATATAGATCAGTGTACAGATAATGTCTACACTGTGTAAAGCTTAAATAAATAACGATGACAAATATCAGTAATCTAGTTCATCATATTAATATAAATGCTCTAAAATTATGTTAATGAGGGATAAATACTATTTTATGCTTCTCTTACAATGGTGTGCCATTGTGATTTAATAAAGAAAAGAGGGAACAGCAAACTTTTAAATAAACATGTTCCTATTAATTTAATATCTGGGGACTGTCATTACATTTCGACTGTACTGTTTCTCATCTTCTCCTGGCAGGGCTCCTTTAAAGTAAGCCTTCAGTTTTCATTTCATTAATACTTTTCTTTAATTGTTACAGAAAGCCTACAGAATGTTACAGAACTGAACAGAATAGTGAAGCTTTTCACCACTGTGATTCTATGAAAGAAGCTTCACATCTTGAATTTCTGCTTGTCATGCAACAAAAACGACCAGAAAAAGTGGTAACGATCTTATCAAACAATATGGTCCCTTCCTTTTTCTGGTTCACTGTGAACACGTGACTGTTATTAATGACTAATTCTCTGAAATACTCTGCTGAGTGTGCAGCAATAACAAAGGAGGAAATAGAGGATGGCGACATAGCTTTGTTCAGCTCTGAAATTACCTGCTTTAGTCACAGATGAGAATAGCATTACATCATTCTAAATTCATTTTAACATAAGGAAGTGGCAGGCAGACAGAGAGTAAAAACAGGGCGTCATCAAGCCTGAAGTCAAATGAAACTTTTGTGAAAGCTGTCTTCTCTTTCTACATGTCCCTTCTTGTGCCCCTGGTAAAGGAAGGATAGACTATTCATTAATTATTTCTGGGTGGCATTATATGAGTCATGTACTTTTGGCATATATTTAATGAATGAGAGAAAGCCACAAATCTAGTTTAACTACTTTTCTTTCTGTTTCAAGCAGTAATATAGCTCATCAAATAACACAGCAACAATTTCGCATAGACTGAATTTTAAAAGAAATTGTACAATTAAAGAAATGGTCAAGACAATAAGCATTAAAAAGAAACTACGTACCACAATCAAATAGATGAGAAAAAAATTACAGCTTTGAATCATATTGAACAAGTATATTTTCTTACGTTGCATATATACAGCTATAAAAATACAATAACTTTAGGTCAATGCAAATGACTCAAACTGGAAGTTGCTGTAAGATAAATGGTATTTTCAAAGGAGACATGGATAAACCAGAGGTCTCCAATGTGGTGCCCCTGGGCCTGATAACATCTTTTCTAGCACCACCAAGTGTTTTTAGAAAGTGAGTGGGGGCAGGAGGCTTTTGAAAAGCATGGCTTCCGACTGAGCATTGGAGATCTGAATGGCTCTGCAGATTTTTAAGTATGTTGCTTTGGGAGCTATTTTGTGGCCAGCTCTGCGTCAGGTCTTACCTCCTTGCCAGCAAGAGGTGGCAGGGAGCTCTCTGGGAGTGGGGCAGCAATGTCTCCAATGTGATAATGTCACATGAAAGTGACATCATCATGCCGGGGATGTAACATGGCAACACTCTAGTATTTGGGGCAAAATTCTATGGTCATCACTTTCACGTGATGTCATCATATTGGGGACATCATGCCGGGTTGTGGCTGTTGGCAGTAGGGCTTCCCTCACTGGCCAGCTGGCCAGCAGTGGACAAGACAGGAGCCCATGAAATCGGGGATCCCCCGCTCCCACCCAGGGGCTGGGAACCCTAGCTCTACCTCCTGTGGCAGCACCTGCCATGCTGTATCAGAATTCCAAAGGTGTCTGCAGGCTCAAAATGGTTGGGGACCCCCAACATAAAGCTATTAACATATGCCATAGTAAACAGCACAATGTTTATAAAAAGCCTTCTTGTAGGATAGAGGCAACAATTATTACCCATAATCACAGCAGATGAAAGAACAGGCTTCTTCATTGCAAAACACATTTTTTAAAAATGAAGCATTAGGAAACAAGCAAAAGGATGAAGAAGAACATTAAGTTATGAGCCACCAAATAACCCCCTTAATCGTTGCTTTTTATGCTTTAAAAGAGTCCTCTTGTGAAAGAGTTAAGAATGATTATTTTGTACCTTGATCACATGATGCCAATTTTCAAGTGAAAACCAGAAGGGCATTGATCAAAGGTGCAAATTTTTGAGGAAATAAATTTATTTACATTGCAAAAGGGCTTTATTTAAAATAGAAAAAAATCAGGAAGGGGAGATTTCTATCATATAGCAGAACATCTGTAAAATCTTAAAAATATTCATTTTAAATGATGACGTACAAAGGTTTTAACAGTTCCAGAAATCACTGAAACCTACCTGACTTAATAGTCAGACTTAATAGTGTTTAAACACAAGGGGCCTTCAGACATCTAAACAATGGTTTGTTTGTTGGTTTGTTTGTTATATGAACACCCATGAAGTCTTCTACTCATGTGCTTTCCTCTCCCTTCCTTCTCCCACAACTTTTGAGGAAATGAAGGTTTCCATGCTGTCCAGCTTCAGTAAACTCTTGCCATTAGTGGGGGATCCACTCTTGAGAGCACCACTAACGCCTAAAATTCGCAAATACTGGAAAGCAGGCGTCTACTGCCTCCCATTGGTACAACAAACAAGTTTTTAACAATGTAATGATTACAATGGGAATAAAAACAAGCTGTATTCTGTAATGTGATCAGTTAGTGAATAAATGAAACTGTGAGTCACAAATCAACAAAAAAGGAAAGGGAGAGGCAGAAGAAAAGGAGGAGGAGGAAATTGGATTTATACCCCACCCTTCTCTACCCGAAGGAGTCTCAGAGCAGTTTATAATCTCCTTTCCCTTCCCCGCCCCACAACAGACACTCTGTGAGGTAGGTGGGATTGAGAGAGTTCTTTTGAGAACTGCTCTTGAGAGAACAGCTCTGAAACAACTTGTAATTGACCCAAGATCACACCAGCAGCTGCATGTGGTGGACCGAGGAATCAAACCCGGTTCTCCCAGATTAGAGTCTGCACTCCTAACCACTACACCAAACTGACTCTCATAATAAAGAAAGTCTACTGCAATTGTTTTCTTCAGTTCACATATCAGTCTTAGGAGCCTGGCCACCTTTGATATGTAAGTCATACACAAGGGGAGGGAATGAAAAGGGAGTGGGCAGCACATGAGCCTGAGGAACTTGGAAACATTCTCATAATGAATAGCTATGGTTGCAAGTCACTGTCATATGGAGTTGTGGCAATTTTTGAAAAAATACGAAAGAGTAGGAATAAAGAATGTTTCTAAGATGATATTGCTGTAAATGTACCCATTAGTTACTGAAAACGGCCAAAAATACATTCCTTCTTAAACAGAGTATAATGAATTCCAAAATGAATGCCCTTTCATGTCTATGCTGCTGACCTTAGATGAACTAATTGATCACACTAAGCTAATCTCTTGTGTAGTTTCTCCAAAACTGATTTCTAGGATATCCGTTGTTATATCTGTATTCAAAGACAATCTATAAATATTGAGCTAATACTTCCAGTGCACAATGGCAAGTTCAATTAAGTTGGCAGCTTAATATCATGGTACAAATACACTTGTTGTAGGGCCAATGTGCTGCACAGGTACAACAAATAGCACAAACAACACAAATCTGTGGCATGCTGACTTAGGGCTGCCAGGTCCAATTCAAGAAATATCTGAGGACTTTGGGGTTGGAGCCAGGAGAAAAGATGTGGCATCACTTTTGTGATGTCATGTCCTGTGATGTCACTTCTAGGTCAAAGGTCCAGTGATGTCACCTCCCAAGCTCCACCCTTTCTGATGTCACTTCCAGCACTCTGCACCAAAACCTCATCTCTTCCTCCGAAGTCACTTCCTTCTTTCAAAATTCTAATTTAAATACCCACTCTGCCACAGGGGGGCTGCTCTCCACATGGCCATATAGGCCATTTGGTCCAACCCCCTGCTCAATGCAGGATCAATCTAGAGCATCCCTGACAAGTGTTTCTCCAGCCTCTGCTTAATGACTGCTAGTGAGGGAGAGCTCACCACCTCCCTAGGCAGCTGATTCCACTGTTGAACAATTCAGGCAGTAGGCGATGTGAAAGACCTCTGCCTGAGACCTTGGAGAGCCACTGCCAGTCTGTGTACATAATACTGACCTCAATGGACAGATGGTCTCAGAATAAGGCAGCTGTATGTGTTAGCATAGGGTACAGTAGTCAGCAGCTCATTTTTACTTGCAGAAAACAGGGCATTTATCCTTTTATAGTCCAGAAATATGTCAAAGAAGTATAATTTAATATGCTATCTATGAGATAAGTTATACTTTATAGTGTTACAGCAACAAAAAATGTTTCCATGGCTTCAAGTTTTCCAAAACTGTTACATCTATAACAAGATGCCAACTATTTCCCCACACACACTCAGGCAAAATGCACACAGGACCTAATAACTTCAGCAGTATTGTCTCTGCCTCATTCATTCATTTTCTAAAGTAATATATTCCATAATAGATAGACACAATGCCTTTCTGCGATCTACCCCGGACAAATAGGTCACTGCCTATGGAAAAGAATAAATGGATGCAAAAAACTGACATTAGAAATCATGACAAGAAGTGGGGACCCACGATAATCGTGGGGGGGAGAAGGAGCTCCACATGGAGGAGGAGGAGGAAGCAGCCACAGGTGAGCCTTCTCCCCCCCCTGCACCGACGGTGAGGCCCGGGCCCACCAATCATTCTCCCCTGCCTCCCCCCCACACTGGCGGCAAGCCACGTGGGCCTGTCAAGCCTTCTCCCAGCACTGACAGCGAGGCCTGTGTGGCTCCCAGCCACTGGGCCCACCGAGCCTCCCCCCCATGGCCAGAGCGTTCTCTGCGCATGCACAGGGAATGCTTTTACTTTGGGGGGAATTTAAATATCCCCCATATATTTTTTTCAACTTTTTAGATTTTTCTGCACACCTGGCAACTGTTCCAAGTGTGCAGGAAAATCTCTCTGCCCCAAGTGCCCCCGATGTGCAGATTTAGATATCCGCATGGAGGGGGCAACTTGGCTATTAGATATATAGATACTCAGAAATCATTGGGGAACATTTCAATCTTCCTCAAGAAAGTACTGCTACCATGAAAGCTGCCATCCTTCAATAAAATAACTTCAAAGGGAGACTCCAGTGTGAAACTCTTGAAGCAGAATTCACTAAGAAGTTTCATATTATCTGGCCAATGTCAGTTATCAAATCAGAACGGAACAGAGAGGAGGGAAGGAAAGGGCTGCAGGAATATTATAAGAAAGAGAGTGCAATTGAACAGAGTGGATAATCCTGGCCTTAACAGGAGAGCAGAGACATGGTGCTGAAGATTCTGAACAATGAGATATAGCAGGATAGATGGAAAATGCAGACCATGAATTCAGAAGGGACACAATTTGTCTACACATGCTGAATACTATACTTTCAATCCATTTTCAATGTACTTTAACAATAATCTGCAAGTGGATTTCGCAGTTCAGTAAAATCCAGTTGTGAAGTGCATTGAAAGTGCATTGTTCAGTATGTGTGAAAGCAACATATACCTCAAAAGCATTCAGCTGCTTGAAGAGAAATAGCCAGCAGAGGAAAAAGATATCAAGAGACTGGGACAAAAATGAATCCAATACGGGAATAAGCTTAAGGCAGAAGTCCAAAGAGGAGACAGAAGAGGGACCAAATGCATGGAAAACCCACTGAAACCAGTGATAAATGACATGGTGTGTATGTGGGTAGAGCCCAGTGTTGGAAAAAATCCATGATGTGAACTATCATTACAATAGAGCAATATTCTAAATTGTGCAGATCCAATTGGAGCAGAAAAGTCACAGAGATGAATTTCTCAGGGAAAGTAAAAAAACTGGTGGTGGTGGAGGGCTAAACACTACTGAGCTTTGAAGAAGCAAATTAGAGAAGGAAAGTTAGGGATGAGGTAGAAATCACCCAAGGCATGGCTGACAAAGTCTCTAGATATCTCCAACCCAAAGCTGGCAGACCTTGGAAAGGCAGAGATTCAACCCATTGCCTCCAAGGACTAGGTATAGGGGGATCGAAGGAGAGACCTCCAAAAGAAAGGGGGAGCAAGGGCAGCTGCGCCAGAGCCAAGAACAGACCAGGATCAAGCAGCCATTCCAAAGACGTGCTGAAGGGTAAAGGGGAGTGATGGGGGTGGTATTTAGCCAAATCACACAACATTGAGCATCACTTTATGTTTAGCATTTCGCAGTCTACAGTCTGTTAAATGCCAGGCTTAAAAAGTTATGACTGACATTGCACTCTGCCTCTGAAGGGCTGAGAATTGCTTCTGTACCTTTAGAATTCACAAAAATAAAGGGACACAGTATAGAAAGTAGAAACTCGTGCCTTTAAATGTTGAAGTCCAATTCCAGCACAGCAAATGCTATGGTTTGAAGTCAGCAGCTAGCAACCAGGGCTGTTTACGTAGTTCTGAGTGTGGATCAGGAATAGTTGCAGTGTGCAGAGAAAGATCAGAGCCCCAGGGAAGGAAGGCAATGAGGAGGGCAGGCAGCACACTGAGCGAAGCTTCTGGCGCCCACCAGCCTGCACCTCTATGCTTGGGGAGGGCTCAGGCAGAGGGTGAGCATGGGGCTGGGAGGGCAGCACGCATGGAGAAGGAGAGTGTATGAATGGGGCTTATGAATGGTTATAAGAAGACTGGGCTGGGGGGAGTCAGCATTGCCTGTGGGGAAGACAAGAGAGGGGAGATGTGAGTGCCTGCATGGGGACAGCGAAGGGGTAAACAGCTGGAAATGGCAGGCAGGTGTGCCCAGAAGGGGAGGGACCCATGAGAGATGCTGACAAAGCACCAGTTACCCTCAGGGGCAGCTGGCAAATGCTGGGACTTCTGCTCCAGGGTGGGGGTTAGAGGCTGAGAGGGCACAAAGGCAGCCAGGGTAGGAAGAAGGAGCTTCTTTAGTAGAAGGGGTTAATTTGGCTTAACTCCGAAACAGTGCATGGCTGATTGTTTAGAGGCACGAGAGCAGAGCTGGAGCAGAATGGGGGGGTGAGGAGGAGCTAAGCTGCCCAGCAGCAAGGGGCTCGACTGCCCACCCAGCCCCAATGGCAAACTGCTGCTGCTCAGGTTGGTCTGCAGGCTCAGAAGTGGAGAGACGCAGGCAGCCAGCAAGCAGATTGCCCACCAAATGAGGGCTGCCGGGAACAGGCGGGGCTAAGGAAGCGAGGTAGAGCAAGCAGTCCTCCTCCAAGCCAGACAGTGCCAGCTGTGGCACTCTAGCATTCGTGTCTATGGCTTCCATAGAGACAAATGCCAGAGCATCAGAATGTGGCTGCCATTTTGTCCCCGATGGCCAATTCTTAAAAAGCGGGGGTGGGGATCTCAATTCGGGTAATCTCTCACCTCTTGGAGAGGTCTGGCAACCCTATGCTGACTGCTGCTGGAGGACCAATGGGCCCACACTACAGCACATTTCTGCCAGCCTCTCCAATACTATATTACTTCCTGACTCAGCAGACAAGAATAGGCTTGCCAGCCCCCAGCTCCCGACAGGGGATTCAGGAGCTTCTCCCCACCACCGACCAGCTGGCCAGCATGGGAAACCTGAATAAGGATGCAATGATGTCATCTGGAAGTGACATCATCATCTTGGGGGTGTTGCACGGGGATGCTCTGGTATTTGGGCAAACTCTATGGCTTCTCGGTGGCACATCTGGAAAAAAAAACCTCTGCCTTTTAGGTACATAATTATTCTGTTCATAAAAGGCAGTATCATCTCAACCGCCTTTGAAAATGATAATTAAACATTAGATTTATTCTGAATCAAACAAATAATTTCTTTGAGTTGCATTGCTTAGTTTTAACATTTGTGTCCATAATGAGGATTCTTATTTTTCATGCGTTTTTGGATTCATAAATGAGAGTAAACATGTGGCCACCATTCACTGACTGCAGACTGTAGAACTTATTTCCAAATAATAGATTTAGGACTACATCTGTCTTATATTTGTCTACAGTTTACAATATTAACCAAGTTTGAAAATGTTAAAAATCCATGGGTTAGACTCAATGACTTCCTTTTGCTAAGTGGAGAGCTTTGCTCCAATAAAAGTGGGCTTCCTCTGTCACAGGACAAGTCCTAGTTTACTAGAAGAGAATTTGTTAGATCCTCTTTTTTTTACTTTATAGACCATTGGCTTTTGATTATTATAATTTTATATTGATTTCTATTAGCAAAAGCACACAAACTGTTTTACAAGACCATTGTTCACAGTTTATCCTCCACTTAGCTAAAATTAACGAATAACAAGATTTGATTGTGACCAAGAATGTTTTGTTATAAAATTACTAAACATATAGGTACACCAACCAGTGGGAAAATTTAATGATTTCTCTTAAATACCAAAATAATTAAAACAAAAACTGTAATCTTTAGGAATAGTCCATGTGAGTTTCCCTCAATTCCAAAGCAATTATTGGAAAAAGATTAATAGTAACTAAAAGGAGGAGGAGAAGGCTTGGGATCCTTTTGCTGGCATTAATACCTAATAAATGAATGCTGGCAGCTACTAGGGATAAGTATGTTTTACTTTGCACCTTCTCAACAGAACCTTCACAAATGGACAAATTTATCTACAATGTACCAAACTTCTGAACTCTTTCTATCTATGATGAATGGAGTCCAAATACTTTTTACCTCCTACCACGAAGCATATTACGACCCTCTGCTGGACTATTTTTATTCATTTACTTCATTTAGATTTCATTTATTTCTCACCCTTCTCCTCATTGGGAGCACAAAGTGGCTTATATCATCTCTTCTCCATTTTATCCTCATCAAAGACCCTGAGTGTTATGTTCGCCTGGGAGTATACAGCTAGTCCAAGACCACTCAGCAAGTTTCCATGCCAGAATGGAAATTAGAACCTGGATCTCTCAGATTCTACTCTGACACCACACTGGCTCTCTAGTTCTTTTAATCAAACTACAAGCTTCTTTTCCCAGGAAATATAGACCTGCCCAGGTATTTTTGGCCTTCAGTTTTACTCAGGCTAAAAGCAAACTGTTCTATCACAGCATGTCTAAGCAATCATAAAACAAATGAATGCTCATTATATTCAGTTCACTGAAGAATATTATCCCTGAACAATTATTACTGGAGCAACATGTCAGAACTTAATGCCTCAAAAAGGTAAAGCATGTGCTTTCTGAGTCACTGATTAATATTAAGAATCAGTACACTGGAATAAACCTATCACAGATCGAATCCATTTCTGCTTCAAAACATCTAGATTAACACCATGACAATATTATTCAAAGAACAAACAGGGTACACAAATTATCGGAAAAGTTTATTTAAAATAAATATCCTTCTAATGTAAATAATCATTTGATAGGCTTAGCCAAGTAAATACAAGCTGTTACTCAGAAATGAAGAAAGCTCTTTAAAGGCCTAGCACAACTGATACACGTAGGTAAGTCAAAGCTAGATGAACCAGTGCTTGATTGTATGCTGAATAGTGTGGATTGTGTTTTTCTGTGATTTCTATGCAGCTGATGTTTCTTGAACAATTCCGAATTCCTTTAGAATGACTTATTACTACATGTATTCAATAAGCAAGAAAATACACAAAATTATAGAAGATGTAAAGCTACCATATCCACATTAAAATTAAAATATTGCAAATGTCACTGTCATCCCATCCACGGCCTTCTTAAACAGAAAAGTGTTATACTAAGCAAGATGTGTGTCCCAGGAATCAGGATCATTTTATATTACACTGAATACCAATGTAAAGCACATTCTGATTCCTGTTGAATCAGAAAGCTCTACATAGGGGTCTATGGGCAAGGACTGGAGAGCTGCATATATAGTTAAGCTTAAGAAAGGCTTCAGAAGTAATCAACCTGGACAATCCTTGGACAATAACACGCTGGTGATCCCCAGCCCTAAGGATGTCCAGTTGTCCAAGACCAGGGCCAGGGTCTTCTCGGTTCTGGCCCCAACCTGGTGGAACTCTCTGCCAAATTCCATCAGGGCCCTGTGGGACCATATGCAGTTTTGCAGGGCAGAGATGTTCCACCAGGCTTTTGGTTGAGGACAGCAATGGTTTTTACCTCTGCTGGCACCTTCCTCAGTTTTCCATGCTCATTTTGACCTCCCCCTGCCCGCAAAACAGCTGGCAGTCCGTAATAGGGGAAGAATTAACTCTAAGGTACTACTCGCCATCTGTTTCAATGTAATTAATATGTTTGTTTTGTTTTGTTTTATTTTATTTGATTATTGATTATTGTTTTAATACAACGTACATCACCCAGAGAAATTAATAAATCTAATAAATAATAACAACTGCCACCATCTTGTGTTATACTACCACCCCCTCTCCAATTGTCCTGGTAGTCACAGCTTTTATATATATATATATACACACACACACACACTAGCCCTAGCCAGAGCGTGGGATACGGGCCCGGGGGGGGAGGCGGCGTTGGCAGCGCACCTCTCCACTGCTGGAGAGGCATGGGAGGGAGGCCTTTGTTGGTTGTGGGCTGCAGGAGCGACTGTCAGCCAGCACGGGCGGCGAGCTCCCTCAGGCCTACCTGTTTGGGGCAGTCACAGCATCAGAGGGCGCCCTTTGTGTGTGTGGCCGCCGCGGAAGCATTCAGCGCCTCCCTTCAGGCGTGTTTGCAGCAGGGTGGGTCCGTCACACTGGAGGGCGTTTTTGGCTGCACGGTGAAGGAAGCGGGCACTGCTCCTTGCGAGTTGCGGCTGCCGGCAGGTGGGCCCACCGGGCTGGAAGGTGATTGGTGGTGCGTGGCAGAGGCAGCAGCCACCGCTTCTGTTAAGGTGCCGCTGCTGGCAGGCAGGCCTGCTGGCCTGGAGTGCAGTTCCCGGCGGTCAGGGGCATGTGGCCGGGAGAATGGCCAGGGCAGGCGGAAGAGAGCCGGGTCCTGAGGCAGGCTGCCGCCAGAGCAGCCATCCGTCCCAATGTGTGGCATGAGACTGGGGGCGTGAGGCCCCGCGGTGCCTGCATGGGCAGGTCTGCAGCCACACAGGCAGCCAAGGCAGCCAGTGGCGAGGGACCCCCTCTCTGACTGGCAGGTCCCTCGGCCAACTGATTCTGGCGCGCATTTTGACCATATAAGGTATGACCAAAACGCAATTATATATAAGGAAGGATATATATATATATATATATATATATATATATATATATAAACAAAAGTAATTCTGAGCAGCATAATAAATTTGTTTTCTCACTAGTTTTTAACGAGTTACTGTAAGATCCACCAATTCATTCCTCTTCTTTAAAAAGAATCCTTACTACCATCCATCCACTTTCTCTCCCTAAAGTACAAGATTTTTTTTAAAAAAATATCATTTTACAATGAGAAGTCTCCTTTGGATTTATTGGACCCAACTTCAATTTACAGATTAAGCTCATGCAAACTGTAAAATGATTTAGTATTTGCACATAAAACTTCTCAATGTGGGAATATACGTCTGCTTATGATTATGCTGCCCTAAGTTAATTTTGATGAACTAAAAAGAAACTGGGTACAGAACTGATTAATCGTTTTGTGTTATTTACAGATCAAATTAAAGAGAATCACAATTAAAAAGCTGCTTTTGGCCTTTGTGTTTTTTGTGGTCTCTAGAATTAGGTCTGTCAGATTAGTACGTGCTTCAATCAACTATTTGCACAGGCTGCAAAATTCCATAAATACACTTGAAAGCCTGCAAAGATGTATGAAAAGTGTCACAGTAATCAACACAGTAAGATTCACTCACAAATTTTCCTGCATGACTGTTTTCCTCTTATAAAGCAAACATCAGCAGACATGCTTGCCTTTCCTTGCCTGAACACAGCATATTCTGCCCCAAATGTTCTACCCCAGAACAGTCTGCATCATCACAACAGCTGAGCCATTATTGGAGGAGGGCAGTCTTTCCCTTTGTTTTCGGCATCTTTCCCCCAGATTCAGCTTCCTCAAGAAGTTTTGCCTCAAGAAATTTTTCTCCATTCATCATTCCCAAGTCTCCCTGATTCCTTTACATGTTTTCTACACTACTCCCATCCCCCTTCTTTCCTTCATTTGCTGCTTTTTCTTATTTAGATTTGTCCTCCCAGGCATGCTATGAAGAGGCCTTTTCCTTCAACCTTTTTTGCCCTCAGGAGCCACCATCCTCATTGCCATTCCTTCCCAGTCCACCTGTAGGGCTCTGTGACAACACAACTGACAACCTGAAGGGAGCCCACAGATAAGTTAATGCAGAGGTGTTGAACTCATTTGTTAAGTGGGTCAGATCTGACATAAATGTCACTTTGTTGTGCCAGGCCATGTGTGCCATAAAGTGGAACATGAGGTACCAGAGATATAAACTTTATAAAGATGATTTCAGATGCCGAATGACAATAGCAGGCTTGATTGGATTATATGTGATATGCATAGGGTAATAGGTGTGGAGATATCAGCACTGGTAATGAGACGGGAAACCCAGGTCTCAATTTGGTCCAGAAGGATTCAGTCGAGGAGGATGCAAAGAATAAATGGACATAAGTCTGAAGAAGTGAGCAGTGACTCACAAAAGCTTATACCCTACCACACATTTTGTTAGTCTTTAAGGTGCTACTGGACTCTTACTCTTTTTTATTGCTATTAGAAACCACAACATTCAAAAACCAGTAGGGAACATTTTAACCTTCCAGGATATTCAGTTGCTGACATTCATTGGTTCTCTTACAAAGGAATTTCAAATGGAGATTAGAAAGAAAGACTGCTGAATTGCAACTGATAATGAAGCTCAAAACAATGCATCTTCCTGGACTGAATTGAGACCTAGGTTTCTTCTCTCATTACCAATGCCTGCTATTGTCATGTGGCATCTGAAAACTCTCCACTCCCCAAAATATAAGGACAGATGGATTCACATTCTAGCTGTATCAGAAGTGAGCTGTATCAGTAGAAGTGAGCAGCTCATGCCCTGTTTCAAATTTTGTTAATTGCCAAGGTGCTACTGGACTCCGGCTCCCTTCCACTAATAAAGATTGCAAACTGTGCTGTTAGTTTTCTCTCCCCCCACCCATCTGTTAGAACTGGAAAGGGGGAATCTCTGTCTGTCTGTCTGTCTCTCTCTCTCTGGCCAGTTTGGTGTAGTGGTTAAGTGCACAGACTCTTATCTGGGAGAACCGGGTTTGATTGCACTTGCTGATGTGACCTTCGGTCAGTCACAAGCTCTGGCACAGCTGTTCTCTCAAGGACAGTTTCTGTCAGAAGTTCTCTCAGCCCCACCTACCTCACAGGGTGTCTGTTGTGGGGAGGGGAAGGGAAAGGAGTTTGTAAGCCGCTCTGAGACGTCTTTGGGCAGTGAAGGGCAGGGTATAAATCCAAACTCTTCTTCTTCCTCCTCTTCTTCTCCCTCTCTCTGAAGAAGTATGTGCATGCACAAAAGCTTAGCCCTGGAATAAAACTTTGTTGGTCTTAAAGCTTTCCCTATCTCCCTTCCCCCGTCCTTCCTCCTGGACTGTTGCTCCCTTCCACTAATAAAGATTGCAAACTGTGCTGTTAGATTTCTCCCCCCCCATCTGTTAGAACTGGAAAGGGGGATCTCTCTCCCCCTCCATCCCTCCCCCTGAAGAAGTGTGCTTGCATATGAAAGCTTATACCTGGAATAAAACTTTATTGGTCATAAAGATGCCATGGGACTCCGTCTCTTTTGCTCTGGCTCTTTCCCTCTCCCTCCCTTCCTCCCCAAAGATGGAAGAGGAGGTGGGAGCACTCAGCCAATCAAGGAAAGGAATGCTTAGATTTCTTTCTCTCTCTCCTCTGTGAAGCAGGAGAGGACAGAGATGGGCAAAATTGAGCTGTGATGTAGGAAGCAGAAGAGATCCAGTTGCTCGCAGGCTGGATAGGAGCCCTGCAGGGGCCAGTTCTGGCACGTGGGCTGTATGTTTGACACCCCTGAGTTAATTATTACCTTTCACTGTTTAGTAACTCAAAGCTTAGGATACATATAATGCACATTGTACAGTGCATGCACTGAGAATTATGTTTTTATATTAATATCAGCAACCAGCACATCAACAAATCACTGCTGCCCTGTTCAGGCAGTTAATGCTGCTACCCTCACCTCAAACTGGAAAGCAAAGTATTTCCAACAAGGCACCCAACAAGGGGAAGAGAAGAAGGAGCAATAGTAGCAACCAAGCAAGTGTAGATGGGAGGCAAGAACATCATATCAGTTATCACTCTTCTCATGCAGTACAGTCAGATATTACTATAAAAACAAAATGCCTACAGAATGTTCATACCACGGTGAATTCTCTTCATATATTACAGGTATCTTATACCTGTAGTTCTATGAAGTTAGATGGAGACAGGGAATTCTTCAAAGTGAAGCATCAGTGATAAGAATCTGGGAGCTTGACTGTTGGGAGTGTGCAGATTTTAGTCTTGAGGGTATCCATACAAGAGGAGATGCTATCCCATATGCACACGTGCGTGCATACACAGAGTCTACTTCTGCATACTACGTAGCCTCAAATCTTGACTAAATACTGAAAGCAGAGCTGAGTCTCTGCACAGCAGAATTCTATAACCTGGCTGCTTGAGGAATAAGTTCACACTTAGACTTGACCTTAGAAAAGAAACAGAAGTTCCTTATTGTAAGAGAACTCCATACTAGATAGGAAAGGCAGAGTAAGGGCTTCTAGCTAGCTATCTAAGCTAGGATGGATATTGTAGAAAGCATGTCCAGTCATCATGGTGGACAGAGGAAGAGACATTAGAACAGGTTGTTAACAGCTTGCATACTTAACATTTAATAGTTCCAACTGCAGGTTTCCAAGCAGCATAATTTTTTCACTATTAGGAGAAAAAAACTATGTTGCCATCTATTCCATTCAAGGAAACAGGCTTGCAGCATATATATAAAGTGTGTACTTCCTTACCCACTTAACTCTTCTCTGACCCAGCTCTTTGAGTCTATCACTTATATGTAAAACTAGAACAAATTTAGAGCCTGTAGTTAGTTACTGGAACAGAAACTTTCCTTCTAGGAAAGGAAGATTCCATCTGCTGCTCAGGTTGCCTTGCAGTGCACAGATATGTGAGGGTGAGCAGGCTGACATACTAAGTGTTGATGCAAAGCTGCTTTGTCCATTCAAACACAGCAGAGCAAGCTATCCCTTTTCCTATCGTGACCATTACAACTTCTGCCCTTGCCATACATGCCCTGGATTATGTACATATTCAGTAGACAATGGGAGCTTTGTCTCTAAAAGTTCCATAAAGGTGACAATGGGAAAAGTTTTTGAGACATCATCTCATTGTCATGAAGAATGGAGAGAGTAAAATAATATGAACCCTGCTGAGAAAAGGTGGAGCAAGTCTCACTCAAAAGCTTGGCAAAGACTACACAAAATGTGTAAGAACAATGGAGGTCAATTTACTGCATTTTCAGTTTAAAAGTTACAACTGAAGTACATTTTAGAATAAATTTATACAAATCTAGAAACTGGGAAATAATTTTAAAAATAAGGCAAAAAAAAAAAGAAAAAAGAAAAAAGACAACCATGAATATAAAATGCTGACACTGATATCCAGTCTCACTGTTCTCCCATTCGACCCCGGTTAAGAAGTGCAATCTTAACCAATACAGAAGACATATTCTTGAATGCACTCCCCAAAGCAAGACAACGGGGGTGGGGGGGGGAGACGACTAGAAATGTCTGGACTGCACTATTCAATAGCATACTTCTATTACCAGTTCACAGGTGTGACATCCCTAGCAATATTATTAAGTTGTAAATGCAAAATACGCAGTCCTGTGCCCAAAGAAATGCGGCAAAAGCCATGAAGTAAAATAAATGTAGCTAAAGGTAAACAAGCACAGATTGTACCCAGAGTTTCCAAAGGGGCAAGAAATCATTTACAAATAATAATCACAGGCTTGGATTCATCAGAAAATTCCCACTGACAGAAGGGATTTCTATTGGTCAAGTGTGGCTTCCTTGCTACAGGCCCAAAAAGCCTCCCTGAAATGTTGCTGGGGGAGGGGAGGGACACCTAAGAACAGCAATAAGAATAAGCAAGAAGGGTTGTAGGTCTGCAGTTGAAAGAGAGAATTAGCAAAAATACCTCCCTCTTTAGTCAGTGGAAATCTTCTAATAGATCCAACCCAACAGTTACATTGTTCACTAGCCTTAGACTAAGCATTAAAGTATATGTGAGGCATAGCATGAGCTGCCAGCATTTGGTTCCTAAACGGACTGTGCTTCTTCAAACATGTTCCCCTACTATCAGTTGTATCTTGATAAATATATGTCAGTTATGCTCATCTGAATCTACAAGTTCTTATTTATTTATTTAGTTCAATTTGTATCCCGTCCTCCCTGCCGAAGCAGGCCCAGGGCAGCTTACAGTAAAAATTTAAAATGCATCAAAACACCAATGCATTAACACAATGCAGAATCATAAAATCTTGTACTGTGTTGGTCATTATTCCTGCCACTTTTTAAAAAAAACTGAAATAGATGTAACTCAAGAATAAACTCTATCAAATTATAGCACAATGCACAAATTAGTGTACTTTTGAAGTTTAGAAAAAAATGAAAACAGTATTCAATTTGAATTATGTCATTTCATTCTTAGCAAAAGTGGAGAGGAGGCAGAGTATGTTATCAGGGGCATCTCACTAAGAAAAGGGCCAGACTGACATGAGAGTTTTCAGTCGTAGGGGGTTTTACATTCCTTCATTTATACATCATTTTTCTCTCCAATGGGGACCCGATGTTATTTACAACATTCTCCGCTTCCCCATTTTATCCTCACAACAACACCCCTGTGAGGACGGCTAGCTTGAGAGTGCATGAGTGGTCTGAGGTCACCCAAGAAGGCTTCCATGGCACAGTGGACATTTAAACTTGGGTCTCCCAGATCCTAGTCCAACACTGTAACCACTACACAATACTGCCTCTCAATCGCATCTTTTTAGTAATCATGTTTTAACTGCCTGGAAGAATCAAGTTCTTTGGTAGGAAAAAAACAAAACATTTAGCAGCTAACCAGATTTTTTTTTGGGGGGGGGTGATTAGGCAATTTCTTCTGAAAATAAGAATTACACAAAACTTGAAGACTCTTTATAAAATACTTCTTTGGGTAAATATCAGAATACTTAATTGAAATTTTATACAACCAAATCTCTCTCACAGTTCTTATTGTTTAGTCTCTCTTCCCCTTACCTGTATTTAAGGTAGCTCTAAGCCCCTTAAGCAAAAGAAAGCCAACAGAGCAGTAAAAAGAGAATGAAGCAGGAAGTACTGAAGAATTATTTAGCATTACAAGCCATTCAACTATTCTATTTGGTCACTGTTTACATTTTTAGAAATTTACAACATAAAGATGACCAACAAGGAGCCACAAAAGCTTCCTCCTGACTCAGTTTTTACCTTTGTGTTCGACGAAGCCTGTTTCCACTCCTTAAATGGGGCAGAGTAAAGTTTGAGAGAACACTCCAAAAGTTTGGATCAGACATATCCATTGTTCTCTCTTTCTCTCGAAAAAGAAAAGAACTAAAAAAGGAAAACAATCCTCCGTTCGATTGTGCTTTTCACCCGGCCAAAACTGTAAACATGAACTTTTCTTAAGAGCCACTTCCAAACATAGCAAAGCAGCTGGGTCCTTTGACACTTCCTTAATAGTTAGCAACTTTGTTCTCCCAAAGATTAAAAAAAAACCCCTACACTGCTGTTCACTCTAAAGTCGTCGGTATGCTTGCTGTCAAGAAGTAAATAACAATTACAATAGTTCTTCCCTCCCGTTCGGCTGAAAACCCCGTCCTCGTACGTGTGATTCAGTCACTAAGGTACTTTGTCATCTGTTTGGGAGATACCATGTAGGTGAAACAGAAGGGGGAGCCATAATTTTTGTTTCCTTTTATAGCTCTCTTGGCTATCATAACTAGACCATGCACTTCGACTGAAGAAATATCATTAAAACAAACATGCATTTTTCATCCGTGTTGCATAATAAAGACTAACACTTAAAGTTCACTTAAAGATTGCATCCCCAAGCAATTTTAGAAATGAGCTCATCTTTGAGAGACTTTTCCAGGACTTAAACCTGTCACCTTTGATCTCATCTACCTGATTACCGAGGGGGTGAAAACAAAGTATGGCAGAAGTAATCCCAAAAAAAACAAAACCTTCACCTCTCTATTACAGTTAAATATTTTTCACAGCAGTCTAGCAGTCACTGATACAAGGATTTCAGTGATGAATTTTGTGGAAAAGCTAGACAGGTCATCTTGCCCAAACTGGAAGGCACTGGCAACAATTTATGAATATTTATTTATGAATATTTCCTTCCTAACCATCTTTATGCTGCCCCTGTGGAGGTTTTTCCATGGGTAAATATCAAGCCTGTGAAAACAGCTTGGGGGAAATTGAGGCAATGAATTACACCCCCTTGCTGTCTGTCCTGCAGAGACTGTGGTCCCATCCAGTAGCTATTTTTAAAAAACAAAACTAAACACTGTAAACATTTAATTGATATCAATTTATCCAGTGATCAAAACAGAAATACCCTTCTATCATTACACCTTACACCTGATCCCAAAAAGAGCTATTTATAACAAGACACTTAATATTATGGTAAACATACAAAGGGGACTCCCAGTACGTTCTCTTCACGCTTAAAATAATTTAAATATTATCCTACAGGAAAAATGACACAAGCAAAAACTATGTTTGAATCAGCTTAAATATCTAATTTTGAGTGGCAGAACTGATCCTGCTCGCATGCTGAGGCCTGATCTATAATAAGCGAGTAATGTGAAGGGGGTGCTCAGATGATGCATGGGAAAGTGTGACAGTAGCCTTCTCGCAATCAGGACTCTCCGCCCAGTACAGCATTTAAAAAAAATTCAGGGTGGGGCAGAAGAAACTATTCAATGAATACAGCTACACACCCCACACTTTCTTCCACTTCCAAGCACCTTGATACTTCACCTACTCATTAGACTCAAGACAAACATCATTTTATCTACTGAGTCAGTGCAATATAGTGGTTAATGTGTCAGATTAGGGTCTGGCAGACTGAGTTCTAAATCCCTGCTCTGTCATAAATTTCACCAAATGAAGTCTCTCTCTCTCTCTCTCTCTCTCTCTCTCTCCCCCTCCCCCCCTGCCCCAGGCAGAGCCAGAGGCAGTGTGGTGTAGTGGTTAAGAGTGGCAGACTCTAATCTGTATTCCCCACTCTTCCACATGAAGCCAGCTTGGGTGACCTTGAGCCAGTCACAGTTCTTTCATAGCCCTCTCAGCCCCTAAAAACAAGTCTAGCTCACAATTAGCACAATGCTAAGAGCTGGAAATGCCTAGCAGTTCGAAAGCAAGAAATTGCAAGTAGATAAATAGGTACCACTTCGGTGGGAAAGTAACAGCGTTCCGTGCACCTTGGTGTTTAGTCATGCCGGCCACATGACCACGGAAACATCTTCGGACAGCGCTGGCTCTTCGGCTTTGAAACGGAGATGAGCACCGCAACCCTAGAGTCGGATTCGACTGGCTTTCGAGCAAGGGAACCTTTACCTTTTAAGAGCTGGAACTTGCGGCAGACAATCTTTGGATCTCCTGGCTATTCTACACACAATGCCATACAATAATTAATTAATTTCTCTCTCCAGCTTACCCTACCTGACAGGGCAGTTGGGAGGAAAATGGGAAAGGAAAAACTCTGTATATGGCCTGGAACTATTTGGAGGAGAGGTAGTATTAAAGATAAAGTTTCCCTTGCTCGAAAGCCAGTCGAATCCAACTCTAGGGTTGCAGTGCTCATCTCCGTTTCAAAGCCAAAGAGCCAGCGCTGTCCAAAGACATTTCTGTGGTCATGTGGCCGGTATGACTAAACGCCGAGGCGCACAGAACGCTGTTACCTTCCCACCATAGTGGTACCTATTTATCTACTTGCAATTTCTTGCTTTCGAACTGCTAGGTTGGCAGGAGCTGGAACCAGAGACGGGAGCTCACTCCGTCATGCGGCCACTCGGGTCTCGAACCCTGAACTACCGACCTTCCAGCCTGAAGTTCAGTGTCTTAACCACTTTTGTGGTTATACTCCATGTGGACCCCAAAAACCCTATTCAAACACCCATGGAAATATTAATATCCCTACAGAATATGTAATCTGGACTTCAAATACACCACACAGGAAGACAATTTGCTCTCACCCTCAGGTGATTTTAAGGCTTGAAAACATGCCTAAAATACCTCCCCAAATCTGAAAATGTTAGAAGAGGACAAGAGAAACCCCAATAGTACTTCCTAAGAAGAACATTTTAATTCCCACTCAGAGTAGAGAGAGAGAGAGAGAGAGAGAGAGAGAGAGAGAGAGAGAGAGAGAGAGAGAGAGAGATCCCTGATGGAATGGGAGGAGGCCAGTAACAGGAGGTAAGATGGCCAATGGAGATTCTGGGTACGAAAAACTAGTTACCAAAACAGACCTCAAATTATTAGTAGAAGATTTCATAAAGCAAAACGAAAAATTAAAAGCACTTCCTCCAGGTGATCAAAGCACTTGTAGTTTCTTGAAGATACACATGGAAGTCAACAAGAATACAAGAAGAGCCTTGATTGATAAGCCCATCTACTCCAGCGTCCTGTCTTACACAATGACCAACCAGTGACTCTGGACAGCCAACAACAGGGCACAGAAGTCAAGGAATTCCCCTGATAGTACTCAGCAAATCAATACGAACTTTGCTGGAGAGGTTGTGGACAAGAAAGCACTTATCATATTTGGTGGACCTGCCCTAAGAATAAAAAATGTTGATTCAAATTCCTCTGTTATATCAGAAGAAATCTCAGGCTAAAAATAACATTTGCACCCAAAGATGTTCTTCTAAATTGCATATACTGTCTGTCTCCATATTCCATGTATCAGAGATGAGCTGATTTATTTTATTTATTTATTATTAAATTTCTATCCTGCCCTCCCCGCAGGTGGGCTCAGGGCGGCTCACAATCAGGGCACCATGTGCCAAATATAAACATTTAAACACAGAATAAAAACAACCATATTTAACATTGATCATTCGTTGATCTCTAAGTTACTGATGTCTGCTAGGATACAAGTGACAATACCGCATAAAAATAACAATCATATAGAAATAGTTAAATCCATACAGAAATAACAAACTATGGATTTATTTAATCACTGACAAGACAATAATAATAAAAAAAGAAATCCTACAAAGCATCCTTTTTATTATACATGGAAACAAACCAAATCAGCAAAACTAATGATCATTTTAGGTCACATGGAACAGTTTACTGTTGCCACCTCAAACTAAAACCTAGAATTACACCAGGGTAACATAGTCAGTTAAATAGGGCAAAAATCTACTCAAGCTATTGTTAAATTTCTATGTACTAAGGGAGGGCATTATAGACCTGCCGCCCTTAAACTCTTTCAGGCTAAAACATTAGTCCAACTTTTATATGGAACAATACTTGGGCCCCCACTTTCTTATTTTGCCCCACTAGAGGGAGTACAGTCAAAATTTATAAGAACAGTCCTCCAAATGCCTAAGTGGGTATCGAATGTAAACTTGAGATTGGAGACTGGCATGATTAAAGTATCAGCCAGGGTGGCCCTAGCCTCCATTATCCAAAGGCTAAAATTAAATTATGATCCTGAAGAGAAGGCTATAAATGGTAAATTGGCCGCCTTGGGACTCTCCCCTCAATTGATTTTAAAAGTGGGGTTTGATGAAGCAAAGGCATTGGTAAAGCAAAGGGTTTTTGACACTGAGTGGCAGCGTGATGTAGGAAGCTCACCAATTTTCCTGGCCTCTTCCCAAGTCAGATATGTAGTTGCTCCTGCTGATTATTTATTTCAGCTAGAGATTCCAAGACAGCAGAGGGCTTTCTCTCCAGCCAGATGGCAAGCCCTCCCTACAGCAGAAGTAGGGGGCGATATAAAAAGATCCCCTTGGATGAGAGATTCTGTTCATGTGAAAGAGGAGGGATAGAAACAACAGAACACATCCTACTTCATTCTCCTTTCCATCAAAAAATCCACTCAAAGTATATATCTCCTTTGCTCAACAGAAATCCAGGCTGTTCAAATCAAGCATATGTTAGAATGCTGCTTATGGGAGAAAATGTACAAGTCACAGTAAGTACCACGAAATTTTGTAAAGAAGTCTGCAAAGCATCGACAGAATATTTTAGATAACAATTAATAGTCGTAATGTATAGTAGTAACATATTTTAACTTCATACATGAACTGGTTTGGCATAAATAGTATATTAATTTTTATAAGATAATATTGTTTCAACTATTGTATTTACTCAGTCAAAATTATTGTGTGTATGGGTATAAATTTTAACATATATTGGTATCACATTTTAAACTGATAGATGTGTAATACCTTGTTTTGTGTTATGCTGGTCTATGACCGTAATAAAGAATACTGATACACAACACTGCAAGAAAAAATCAGCAAAATATCTTTCAGGAATGCTTGTTTTCTTTTAAGTAAAAATCCCAGAAAAACTTCTGAGGCCCAGAGATCACCAGAATATATTCTCCAAATGGTTTTAATTAACACTGTTTTCTTTCAGGTTGGAAATTAAACTGATGCTGAATGCCCACTGGACTAATTAAATATTGCATCTGTTGCAGCTTCTTTGTTTACTGGACAGGCAGAACCACTTCACATTTTACATGGCAATCTACAAATAAAAAAAGAAAAATGTGCAATTGCAGTGAACACAACAGACACATGTCTTCTGTAGGTACCTAGGTATGGTGTGTTTCTCTTTCACATGCTGGCCACAGTGCACACCAGCAGAACCTTGCTGTACTCTGACTGCTGTATAAAGTACAGTTAGGCCCCAAGTTATGAACCCCTGGAGTTACATACTTACGAACCTAGAAGTCCCCAGAAGTCACATGAAGGCAATGGAAGTAAAGCTCAGACCTGAGAGGGCAAAAGTTGGAGACTATGTGCAAATGAGTAACTCAAGGGGGGGGCTGAAGGAAATGGGAAAGAGCAGGGGAGCTTCAAGCCTCAACGCCCAGCCAGCCAGGAACAACCCCCACCTCTATAAAATTCCTCTAGTGTAGTGCTGCCTGGAGAGCTGAGATGGAAGCAGTGGCAAACTTCAAATGTCTGCAAAAGTGACCTAACAAGGCCAAAAACTTGCAAAGAAGCTCATGAGGACATCAGGGGCCATTGAAGAGCTGGCTGGAGCTGAGGCTTACTTGGCTGGTGAAGGTACAGCTACTGCTGCTCTTGCAGGGATCAGCCCATTGAGTTCCTGCCTGGCTGTCTAAGAATGGAAAGCCCAGGGAGAAACTTCTGCTTCTTCTTTTTGTAGTTGCAAGGTTCCCAGGTCTTGATATGGAGAGTACAGGACCCTATATGAAATAGCGTATACGGAAAAAACTTTGTTGGTCTTAAAGATGCTACTGGACTCAAATTTTGTTCTGTTGCTTCAGACCAACGCAGCTACTCACCGCACAAAATGTCTCTCCTGCTCCTCAGCTTGTCTGAGAGCTCAGGGAAAACATCTTTTCTCTCTTGACCTTAAGTTCATTGCAGTGGTGATGGGTGGCCGGGGGTAGGTTAGTCATTAAGACCACTGACAAAAGGTCTCAAACACCTGGTCCTTTGCCAGGGTTGCCCTGCACAAGGTGTCACCTGTTATTTTATTGTCTATCTTGCTTAATTACTGTACAGTATTACAACAGTTTGTTTTCTATGTTGTTGAAGGCTTTCAAGGCCAGAGTTCATTAGTTGTTGTAGATTTTCCAGGCTGTGTGGCTGTGGTCTTGGCACTGTAGTACCTGATGTTTCGCCAGCAGCGGTGACTGGCATCCTCAAAGCCATAACACAGAAAGATGGAGGACTCTGTGTCAATGTGAAAAGAAAAATGGAAGGCAGGTAAAAACAGGTTGCTTACCTGTAACTGATGATCTTCGAGTGGTCATCTGTGCAGTACCACACATGGGTTGGGTGCCTGCGCACGACCTCGTTCAGAGAAACTTCTAGAGCTTTACCTCAGAAGAGCTTTTGGCGGGCTCTCTTCCCGCCCTGGGAAGGAGACATGCACTGTGCATGCCCAGAGCAGGAGAGCCGCCTCCCACTCAGTTCCTTCGATCGCCACGGGCAAGACCAAAGAATCCAAAGGAAGAAATCCGGAGATGCCAGCAGTGGGGAAGGCCGGGTGGGAATGTGGTACTGCACAGATGACCACTCGAAGATCATCAGTTACAGGTAAGCAACCTGTTTATCTTCGTCGTGGTCTCTGTGCAGTCCCACACATGGGTGATTACAAGAGCTGAACCAGCTGCAAAAGACACAAAAATACTGGTTAAGACACAGCATCATCATCAAAACAAGTCACCCAAGGGTCCTACCTGGGGGTGCAGCGGGGTCAAGCGAAGAGAGATTGCAGCACCGTCTGACTGAAGGCAGCATCCCATCGGGCTAGGACATCAAGGTCGTAGTGGGTCACGAAGGTCGATGCCGAGGACCACGTAGCAGCCACACAGACATCTTCCAACGGGACACCCGCCAGGAAGGCAGTGGACATCGATATCGCCCGTGTGGAATGGGCAGTGAGACAGGTAGGAACAGGTTGACGCACCAGCTCATAGCAGAGGGCTATAGTGGAAGTCACCCATTTAGAGAGTCGTTGAGAAGAGACCAGTTCCTCCCACCGCGGGGGACCATAAGCTAGGAACAGCCGAGGAGATTTACGTATGGGCTGTGTCCTATGCAGATAGAACGAGAGCGCTCTGCACACATCGAGACAGTGCAAGGCTCTCTGAGAGGCATCAGTCGGGTTTGGAAAGAAAGTAGGCAGGACAGATGACTGAGAGAGATGAAAGGCAGAGATGACCTTAGGGAGGAAGGAAGGATCTGGTCTCAGGACAACCTTCTCCCTATGAAAAATTGTATAGGGGGGATCGGCCCTAAAGGCAGCTAGCTCCCCTACTCTGCATGCAGTGGTAATGGCTACGAGAAAGGCCGTCTTCCAGGAAACTAACCTGAGGTCGGCGGTAGCCATGGGCTCGAACGGCTTAGACATGAGTTGAGAAAGGACCAGTGACAAGCTCCAGGAAGGCACCAACAGTTTCCTAGGCGGGCACATCCAAAGGAGACCCTTGAGAAACGTTTTGGTGAGATGATGGGAGAACACTGAAGATCCTTGTATAAGGGGGTGATTGGCGGAGATTGCCGCCAGATGTACCCACAAGGATGAGTATGCCAGGCCAGTATCCTTTAAATGTACAATGTAGGCGAAAATCTCACGGAGAGATGATCGAACCGGATCGAAGGAGTGATCAGAAGCGTAGGACTGGAATCTGTTCCACTTGAATCGATAGGAACGTCGAGTAGAAGGCTTCCTAGCATTCAGGAGGATTTCAGAAACTCGAGGCGGGAAGTCTAGGGCTGGATCTTCCAGGCCGTCAATCTGAAAAATCCCTGATTGGGATGGAGGATTCTCCCTCGGGCCCAAGAGAGGAGATCTGGGACGACGGGGAGGGGATGGAAGGAATGACAGGAGAGTTGAAGCAGGTGAGGGAACCAGACCTGGCGTGGCCACCATGGAGTGACTAGAATGCAGGAGGTGCCGTCTGCACGAATCTTCTGTACGACCCGGGAGATGAGAGGGAACGGAGGAAGAAAGTAAAACAGGGTTCCGTTCCACTTGTGGAGAAATGCATCCCCGAGCGACCGAGCAGACGGGGGACCCCTGCTGAAAAACAGGCGACATCGAGCATTGTCGACGGACGCGAAGCCGTCGACAGATGGGTGACCGAACTCTCGAAACAGAGGTCGAAGATACCGGAGGAGAATGGATCATTCATTGTCCGATGAGGCAGAACAACTCAACCGGTCTGCATTGTCATTCCAATCCCCGGGAATATGGATCGCCAAGAGTGTGATGGAGTGATCGAGGCACCAGGACCAGAGGTCTATCGCTAAGTTGCAGAGACGAACAGAGGCAGTGCCGCCCTGTTTGTTGACATAATAAACAGCCGTGGTGCTGTTGGAAGCCACTTGGACAACATGGCCTCTAAGGGTCGGAAGAAATGACCGAAGGGCCAGATAAATTGCGTTCAACTCCAGGTAATTTATGTGACGAGTTGCATCTCAAGCAGACCAAACCCCCTGAGCAGCGAACGTTCCGCACTGGGCTCCCCAACCCCAGAGGGAAGCGTCTGTGGTCAGCAACAGCTCGGGAGGAGGAGGCCGGAAGGGCATTCCGGAGAGGAGGTGGACGGGTTGAGACCACCATTCAAGAGAGTCGAGGACGCTCTGCGGGATTGACAGAATCATGTGCCAAGGACTCCGTAGTGGATCGAAGGTGCAGAGAAGCCACCGCTGAAGTGGCCACATTCTGAGCCGTGCATGGGGGACTACGAACACCGTAGAGGCAAAGTGACCGAGGAGCCTCATCACAGAACGGGTGGATTGTTGAGGGAACGTCTGAAATGAGGACACCATCACTCGAATGTCGGAAGCCCTCAACTCCGGGAGGAAAGCCGCTTCGAGGTTGGTGTCGAGTCGAGCCCCGAGGAATCGAAGGGTTTGGAGAGGCTGAAGGGAGGACTTGGCGACGTTGACACAGAGACCGAGAGCACGGAGGAGGGCAAGAGTCTCCTGAGTGTCATGGAGCAACTGACCTGGCGTCGGAGCTACGAGAAGCCAGTCATCGATGTAAGGATAAAGAGTGACTCCCCATCGATGGAGCTCGGCCACCACCACAGCCATCAGCTTGGTGAACACCCGTGGAGCAGTAGAAAGACTGAAGGGAAGCACCCTGTACTGGTAGTGTGCCTCTCCAACAGCGAATCAGAGAAACCGATGGTGCTGGGGACGGATCATGACATGGAAGTATGCGTCTTGGAGGTCGACTGACGCGAGCCACGCCGCCTGTGGAATCCGGGGAAGGATCGACTGCAGAGTGACCATTCTGAATTTCTGATACTGAATGTAACGGTTGAGATCTCGAAGATCCATAATTGGTCTGAATCCGCCGTCCCTCTTGGGAACCAGGAAATATTTCGAGTAGAAGCCGCGAGTTCGTTGCACCTCCGGGATGACCTCGATGGCTCCCTTGGCAAGGAGAGTGGAAACCTTGAGATCGAGGAGAGGGTCTGGAGGCGTGACGACAAAGTGTGGGAGGATCGGAGGCGAAATGAACTCTATGGCGTACCCGACCCATAGAATGGTGAGGACCCAGAAGTCGGTGGAAATTTCTTCCCAGGCTGGTAGAAAGGGGAAGAGACGGGTCCGGACGGGAGGAGTATATGACGTCGGGGAAGGGAGACGGTGAAGACAGTCAAACAGACTGTTTGGGCTGTGGCGGCTTTTTGGTAGGTTGGGAACGGTGTTTGGAAGGAGGACGAGAGTCATAAGGCTTCCTTCTCCATTGGGAGTTAGATGCCAGAGACGGGTATTGCCTGGAGCCGGAAGGCTTCCAAGGATGGTTCCAAGGTCGGTAAGGGGCAGCAGAGACTCCGAGATTTCGAGCCTGCTTTCGACTGTCATCGACAGCTTTCAGCACTTCGTCGGTGGTGGAGTGGAAGAGGCCATCGCCGTCAAAGGGAAGATCTTCAATACGGAATTTGACATCAGGTTGTAAAGAGGTACCTCGGAGCCAAGCATGACGCCAGAGAGCGACGGAAGAGACCAGGAGTTTAGATGAACAATTAACAGCATGACGAACCGAATTGATCTGCTGCTTCGATATGGCACAAACCTCAGACAAGGCAGCCGAGAGAGTGGGACGATGCTCCTCTGGAATGAATTCCAAGATGGGACGGACTGCATTTGCAATGTTGAAGGCGTACGCCGACAGATAGGAAAGATAAGTATCGACACGAAGATTCATGGAGGCCAGGGAGTACATCTTCTTGGCCAGAAGGTCCAACTTGCGACCCTCACGGTCAGGAGGCGCAGACTGGTGAACGGGCTGCTTCGATCTCGAGGAGGAGTGGACAACCATCGAGTTAGGTGGTGGCTGACAAATGAGGGATTTGCCAGGATTCTGCTGAATTTTATAGAAGCTGTCATAGCGCCTCGAAACCGTGGGGATCAAAGCCAGGTGCTCCCAAGACTCTTTCAAGATCGAAAGGTGGACAGGAAGCAAGGGCAGGATGGTGGACGGAGGAAGGTTGGCCTGGACCAGTCTGTGAACCACGTCGGTCACAGCTGGGGATTCTGTAGAGCCCTGGACTTGAAGGGCAGTTGCCATCCTAGTAACGAGCTCCAAATATGCTTTAGGGCCCTCATTAGGTGAAATCAACCCAGAGCGTCAAGGCTCGTCCTCGATCCAAGTGACCTCGGAATCGAACTCCGCCGAATCCAACCTGTCCGAGATGGACATGGGAGACTAGGATCGTGGTTGAACCAGATCGATGACTGGGTGATCGACGGAAGGATGATACCGAGGTTCCACTGGGGAACTCTTCGGGGCATCTCGATTTCTAGAAGGTTTGGAAGGCTGTTCCTGTGGAAGGGAACGAGCCGAGGCAACAGACACGGAGCGCCGAGGGCGGTCAGGGACATGAGTCCAATCCACACGTTCAGAATGCTGGATACGATCATAATGGTGCCTCTCCGGTGTCGGGGACCTGGAGTAATAGTAGGCCACGTCCGGGAGCTCTCGACACTCCTCGAAAGACCAACATTGGTCGTCAGAAGGGGAACCGGACGACGATGGAGACTGCCTATGGATCAGTCGTCTCCTGTCGTATCGTGATCGGGACCGCGAATGGCGGTGCACTACAACAGGGTCCTCGTCCAAAGTGTGCACCGGGGTAGGAGAACGCCTCGCTGGAGACCGGGAACGTCTTCGAGAAGACAACTGTGGAGGCAATCTTGTCGACTGGCCCAAAGGGATCAAACCCGAAGGTGACGAGTGGGTATGTTGCGGGGTTGAGAAGTAGAGGCCAGCATCGGCATCGACGTCGACAACCCGGTCACGATGATGGGGTCCACCCTCGAAACCGAAGCAGACGGCGGGTCCTTCGACTTCAAAGGGGTCTTATCTTCAGCCCGCTTAGGTTTCTGTTTCGGTGCCTTCGAGGAGGTGTCGGATTCTTTAGCCGCAGAGGCCTGGGAAGCCATTGAGGACACTGTAGGACGTAGAGCCGATTCTAAAAGAAGAGCCCTCAGCCTAGTTTCTTGATTACGTCGAGCTTGACGAGTGAAACTCGCGCAATGAGGACAAGTATCCACTCTATGGGCCTCTCCCAAACAAGTTAGACAAAGGTCGTGCCCGTCATTAGATGGAATCTTGGTGGGGCAACGACGACAGACTTTGAAAAACCTAGTTTTTCCCATACAAAGTCCCCACCCACCCTCCAAAGAAAGGGGGGGGGAGAAAAGAAAGAAAAAAATTTTTTTGTTTGTTTTGTTTTTTAAGACAGAAGAAGACAAAAAGGGAAAGGAAACAAGATGCGAAAGAGAAGAAAAAGATATACTCAGCTGAGGCAACGATATGGAGGAACAACAGGAACGAGGTGTGAACGCGAAGGCAGTCGAAGAAGAACTGAGTGGGAGGCAGCTCTCTCTCCCGCTCTGGGCATGCGCAGTGCATGCCTCCTCCCCAGGGCAGGAAGAGAGCCCGCCAAAAGCTCTTCTGAGGTAAAGCTCTAGAAGTTTCTCCGAACAAGGTCGTGCGCAGGCGCCCAACCCATGTGTGGGACTACACAGAGACCACTACGAAGATTTTATAACTACTCAGGAAGGTGGGGTAGGGCTGAGTCATTATTTTGTAGGAGTTTTCCGGGCTGTGACATGCTAATGGAGGAGCTTTCCTGAGGAGGTTCTTTTGCATATGGATTGGCTGTTGAAATTCTAATCTTATCTGTAGTGCTGTTGTAAGATGTAGAGCATTTTGTGTTTTTCAGGGGTCTTTCCCTTCCTGTTGAAATTGTGTTTATGTTTATGAAATTCAATGGGTTCCCTGTGTAATCTGACATAGTAATTGGATGTGTTGTCCAGCATTTCAGTGTCTTGGCATAAGATACCGTGTCCTGTTTGAGTTAGGCTATGTTCAGCCACTGCTGTTTCCTTCTGTTTCTCCTTGCAAACAAACAGTATTTCAGTCATACTACGAGTTAAATAGGTGTCTGTGGGCTACCTTGGGAACCTATTCCCAGTCCTTATATGCATTATTATGGGGAAATGTATTCTGAGTTCCAGAGACCTGACTTGCCAGCAAATTTTTGTAATATAAACCATTCAAAAGTAAGGACTTGCTGTATTAAGCGGCTCTCAATAAGCAACTGAAGGTAAAAGAAGGGGATGACAAAGGATGAGATGGATAGACAGTGTTATCAATGCAACGAACATGAAATTAAGCAAACTCCAAAGGACAATGGAAGACAGGAGGGTCTGGCATGATGCAGTCCATGGGGTTGCAAAGAGTCAGACTTGACTGTGTGACTGAACAACAATAAGCCAATCTACTGCATTACCTGGAAATTCAGTCACTGTGCGTCAGAATTCTGTTTAATGGAGAATACAGAATTTTGAGTAACTAGACACAAAATTGAGTGGAGGGGAATTAAGGACAGGCAGCAATGGCTGAAACTCATTATCTGTAGTAGGATTTCAGACCTATGAAACCAAACGATTTTCATAGTTTGGTACAGTCCTATGCAATGCTACTCCAGTTTAAGTCCACTGAAATCAATAGCCTGGAGTAACAGAAGGATACCCTGTAAATTTCCTATAGCACACTTAAAGCTCCAACCTACCAGATGCAATGTTCATTCCCTACAAACTGCAAAACAGGAAAGCTATATCCCTGCCACCCAGAACTCCCACAATAAAATATACTAGAAACAAAAATATATGAAGTTGATAGTTACATAACCAACATTTCCCTTTTAGCCCTCATCTATTCCTTGAAAAGGAACAGTACAGCTGCTGCAGAAAGATAAAACCTTTAAACAAACATTCATTTACTCACAGATATACAAAAGCATGATAAAACAAGGCTTACAAAGGGAAAACAGACATAGAAAGACATGCTACATTTAATTATTTCCTAGTGACAGCTTTATTTAAGATTGCAAGGCTCAGCTTTTAAATCTTCATAGCTGTTATTATCTAAATCTTATTCATAAAATAGTATTCAACAGAAAAACACATGTTAATGATTTGTTAGATATCAATCCAAAGGCTGAACACTGGAGACAGGCTTCATAAATTCCAAGCTACAGCAAAAGAGACTTTTTAAGCACATTTAAGCCAAACATGCACAAGTTTGATTTGGTGGGTCTCAAATGCAACACGAGGAAGGGCTTTAAGGTAATGGGGAATATGTACCTGATAGACCATAACACACTGTAGACTTCGTTTGGTGGTCAACAAGTTATGCTGGCCTTTAGTAGAATTGTATTTCATGCTAAGGCACCGACCAACTTCTGGGCTAGATCAGTATACAGAGTGGAAATAAAACCCTACTTTTTTCTGCTGGTAGCCAGAATGAAGTGGTCAGAGTCCTCTTCTGCCACAATGTGCATCATTCCCAACTGTGGTGTCAACGATCATGACAAAGTCTGTATACAGGTTAGTAACTAGCTAAACATAACACTTCAATTCATTATAAATCAACTTCAGTATCTTCATCCATATATTTTACTGGCAGTCCTTTGTGATCCCATTGAGTCATAGATTAAAAGTTCTCATAATAATGAATCTGTAGATCAGAGGGAAAGGAAGGATCTCCAGTTACATCCTTAAAGCTTAAAAACCTGAAGATCATTAAGAAGAATCCTAGAAAAAGTGGGAGGGAAAATAGTAAAAGTAAAGGTAAAGGTTTCCCTTGCTTGAGAGCCAGTCGAATCCAACTCTAGGGGCAGTGCTCATCTCTGTTTCCAAGCTGAAGAGCTAGCGCTGTCCGAAGATGTTTCTGTGGTCATGTGGCCAGCATGACTAAACACTGAGGCGCACGGAACGCTGTTACCTTCTCACCAAAGTGGTGCCTATTTATCTACTTGCAATTTCTTGCTTTCGAACTGCTAGGTTGGCCAAATTTGCACTATGTCACATTTATGTCCCATATATGATAGAATTTACTATCAGCAGTCAACCACCTGCAGAGGGGAAAGAAGGAAGGCTTTTCACTGAGCAGCAGCCAAAGCAACAGAAGAACTTGGTTAATTTCTAATCTTGTTGCACACATTTCCATGCTTACCAAACAACCTCCATGAACCATTTCTGACTAATTTTCAACACAAGACTTTTTACAAAGTGCAGCTAACCTTCATTTCCACATTTTGCTACTATTTTGCTCCCAGTCTCATACAGCCAGTTCTTGTTTCACCACTGACTATCCAGCTAGGTGAAACTGCTGCAATGAACATGTAAACTTCCAAGCGGTGTTAATGGCTGGAGGATGACTAGGAAGTAATTAGCACAGCATGGAGTTACATTTACTCTTTACATTTACTCTGCTCCTCTTTCCCTTCCAGTCATTTCCACCATTCACAACCATCTGTTTGAAATAGGAGCACATAAAGTGTTTCCTTCTTTACATCCAGTCCTTACCCTTTTTGGAACCAGTGGAATCACTTGTGCAAGTAGAAGCAAAAGCATTGCTATGGAAGATGGGACTTCATGAGAAGAGTGGGTGCAATTTCAACATGGGGACTAGCACCAGTTTAGGGAGAAGCACTGCACATCAGCCAGTCAGGCAGGAGGAATGAGCCTATGATGTTTTGTTTTTCATTTTCTTTCAATAAGAACCAATGTAGACAAACAAGCTAACAAATGAGGAAACAGAGAACACAAGTGGGTACAGAGAAAGGAAGAATGGGAAGATATTTTCAGGCCATACTGAATCAACCTGTCAAAGGGAATTTATAGCAACCTTTACTGGTAACACGCACATACTTCTAATTAGAACAGTTGCTAGGCTAGATCAGGACAAAATAAAGTTATATTTCCTGCATTGTTGGCAACTATTAATAAGACCTAACTAGAACATTAGTCAATTAATTTTGTTTCAAACCCTTGAATTCACAGAACAATAGAAAATTAGGTCACATTTCAGAACAAATCAGAATGGTATGCTTATTTTGTTAAATGAATGAAAGGCTATGAAAAATGTTTGCTTTAGAACAGCTAGTTACCCTCTTTTATTTACTATCAAACAGGAAAAATGTACAGATATTAATTAATTTAACAAACCAGGACAATATACTTCTCACACTGCCTCACACTGCCAAATAGAAGGCATATAAAATTCAACTGAAATAAAATGCGGAAAGACTAAGTAATTTATATAGTTTGTGTGGTTTTTCAAAGTGATTTCATGCACATCTGTTCATTGCAAAATAACTACAGCATCCTGACTACTTTGTAAGCCTCACTGAGATCTAGCCTGCCCAACTTTTAGTGCCAGGAGAGCATGGTTGCTGTATGGTTCATAAGCTCCAAAAGCAAGAAGAAAACATTAAAGCTAAGGGGGGTTAGGGGGTTAGCAGTCTCCAAAGAGTGCCTGGGAACAAGGGAAGAGCAGCCTCTCACTCACAGAATTCCCAAACCTAGGTTCCTCTCAGGATGGTTTCCCAGTTTCTGGGCTGACAGACACTTCAGACCTTGTGCTACTGCCCACAGTGAGGGATTAAAGACATTCTACATCAAACTGAAAATCTTGCAGCTTCTATGAATCAAGTCCTGAAAGATCTTGCTCCTGAGCCAAACTGAGACAGGAATCCATTCTGTCAGAAGGCTGACACAGGAATACAACATTTGGTTAGACAGCGTCTTTAACATATGCTTTGTGGGATCAGTAGGACTAACAGATTATCTTGCACTTGTTTGACAAGATTTTGCTTCAAATTAAGGCCACTGCCATTCTCTCTGCCGGAAAGATACTAATGAGCCCAGATGAAGGGCTGTTCAAGATCCTACTTTATTCCCTCCTCTAGATAATTTACTTTCCTTGCTGCTCTTCTTCTACTAATTCCTGTGCTCTCTTATTCTTACTATTCTTACTATTCTTCTTCTTACTATTATACCCACTGTATTACATGTTATTTATCCAATAGTTATATTTATACTTTACTAATAGCACACATACGTTTGTAGTATTCTGACCACAACTATTAAAACAGACCATTCTATTTTTTTATTTTGCATTATTGCTGGTCTATGAACAAATTTAAGAGTACAGCAGATCAGATTTAAAAAGATTTACCCTCCAGAGATCAAACATACCAACAGATTTCTTATCTCAAACATAATATTGTACTGGGCTGAGGATTAATGTTTAATTTGCACTCTGTGAATATCCTCATAGAGAAACAAGCAAACAGCCATTGCTGAGGGTTGATTGAAGGACATTGGGGTGCAGCCTCTATCTATCTATCTGTCTCTCTCTACGTGTGTGTGATGCAGGTAGCTAGCAGGTCTATTGTCCTATATGAGTGCCTGGTGACTTCCCTTATGCTCTAGGTGTACATTTGTAAATCAAATACTATAAAGACACTATAAGCATCAAGTACCCTCTCTCCCAAGAAAACCTACTTGGGTAAGTGCTATTCCCTGGAATTTCTTATGATTTGGAGAAGTTAGGTAAGCATAACAATATTTTTACTGTGGAAAGTATTCACTTATTCAGCTACAAATCATTGACTAGTGAGTCATAAGTGATTAAAGTTATGGATGGGATTCATGTAATGTGGCCATGTGCAGGCCAAATGTGCACCAAGGCCTTTCCATCCTTCTCCTTCCTGAAGCTTTTTGTGCTCTCACAAGAAGTTCCATTGAGTACAGGGGACCCCCAGACTGTATTTCCATGCAGAATTTGGGGGATGGGAGAGACTAAGCTTTGGTGACAGTGTGCTTCCATTTGGATCTTTGTCAATGTAAAACTATATGAAAATCAAATCTTAATCTCTGCCATAAACTCAAATGATAGGGCTCAGCCACTATTCTTGCTTCTATTTTGCACAAGTAGCAGGAACCTCTTGCCTTGCCATTCACAATATTTTTCTCCATCAACACCTGTTTCCCTAGTTGGATAAAAAAAAAATCAGTGATCTTATCTAGGTAAAACTAGTAAACATCTGGTTCATTGTTCCTTGCATCTTAGCTGTATCAAGAGGAAAATGTGCAAAGGTACAGTTCTGTTAACTTCCAGATGTTTTGTTAGAAGATGCAACTGTAGGAAACTTTATCTCTTGTAGGCACAGTATAATCAGGAAAAATATATATATGAATGCAATAAAAGTACACAAACTGTATAATTTGTAACTAGGAGGCAACTTGCAATGTTCCCTCTAAACTGTGGAGTGTTGTGAGAAAAAATTCTCCTTCATGAGCCAAAGGATCTACTAGCATTAAAGTTGTGAGTGAGCCTACATTTGACTATCGCATAAATTAGTTTTGGCTGAATGGGGAGGTGAAACAGCTTTCCCAGCTCTAGTAATTGTCCTAATCTCTTTCTGTAATAATTATACCACACTGTCTGTCTCTAGTGAGATGAACCCTCAACTCTACTAGTACCAAGAAAATCAAAGATGACTTAGGTAGATGCTGGCTAAAACTGAAGAAGGCTTCAGCTGGAATCTAAGAAGGCAAAATGATTTCTTAATGAGAATTCTTCTAAATTAGAATTCTTCTAAGTCAGTTTTCATAAACATGTTGGAAATTAAACATAAACAGCATTGCACTGAAGTTTTCAAAACCATTTAAACCCTTAAATGTTACTGTCATGATCTGTGTAGGGCTGGGAGACAAGGCCTAGAGGCCTAGGCCTCTAGAGACCGGTGTGGGAGTGGAAAGCAGACAGTCTACAATCCCCATAATGCCTAGCGATGGTTGTAACCAATCAGTGCCCAGGGATTGTGTGAAGGTATTGGAACTGAAGCTTTGTGAACTGTGAAACTGTGTTCTTTTCTCTTCTGCAGTCTTGCCTCACACAGAGTAGAACTGGGGACTGGTCTGAGAGAAAGATCCCTCACTTGGGACAAGTGAGTACAGGCATGAGGCTTGGTATAAGAGGGCTGTGGGCCTTGAAATAATAACTAAAGTGAAATAGGTAGTCCCATTAGATTTGTTTATTTTGCCTTTAAACACTGTTGTATATTTTAAAGCACCTTGTCTCGTTTTCCTTGCCCCATTACTGTATTAATAAATCATTTGTTTAACTGTTCTCTGCCTGGTCATCACGCCTATAGTTCTCGGCTTAAAAGGGGGCATTTTGGATGGCCTTGGGAGGGTACTCTGGGCCTTCTCAAGGAATCCGAAGTCCAGAGTGGTGGCAGCTGAAGGTGGCAACCTGCTGGGGTCATAATAGTTACACATACAATATCTTACGTCAAATGTCCATCAGCAGTCCATATTTAGCAGGCAGGGCTGTGCTGGGGGGCAAAATGTTAAACAGACAAAAGAATACAATTTTCAAAAAGCTTAAAAATGTGACTGAAAGTTTTAAGTTCATTTCATCAGAGACCTCAGAGTAGCTGTCATTCAAAAGCCATATTCAGATGAATAGTAGAGAATGTGAATCAGTAGGACAGGAATTTATTTGATACAGTCGGACATCTAATAAGGTCCAAACAGAGGTTACAGCTTCACACTGTAGTAGATGCATAACCTTTATTACTGAATGTTCCTTTAAGAGTTCTTGAGTAAAACATTCCACCATATGCTCTCTCTTACATGCAACTAATAGTTTCACTAACATTTGATAGCTGGTAACATCAATTGAAAGTAAACTAAAAATATCATTATCTATAAAAACTACAACAGCAACACTTGACAAAAAGAATAAAATGATCTTATTTTATGGACCTACTGATAAATGAAGCAAATAAAATAAATAAAGGAGCAACCAAACTTGAACAATCCATGTAATATTTTGGTAGCAAAAAGAAGCCAGTTCTCAGGTGACAGAGCTTCAGCTTGCAGACACCTCAGTGATGCTCAACGTACTACTTGTAGCTCTCATAGCCAAGTCAGAAAATGGATCATACTTTTCATCAGAACACATACCTTAAATACACAGAATAGGATAGTCATGTTTGTAAAGGTTCCCATATCTGCTTTCTAGCAACTGTCTAGAAGAGTTTTGTGAAATAACATGCACACACACCACTACCAAACTTGATCCTGGGCTGGGCCCAAATTCCTGCAGGAGAGCTCCCCTTCTGAAGGAGGGAGGGCAGCTTGACCAGTGGCCCCACAGAGAACTCTTTCCTACATTTCTCCCTTCCCTTCAAACTGGAGGGGTTTTTGACAGCCTGGAAGCACAGGGGTCTTCAGTATTTCCTAGCAGCCATCTCCCCTCAAGGCCAAGGGGGTTTCCCATTTTTTGTTTGTGGGGTAGAAAATGGCAATATTGGTCAGGGCAGAAATCCTCCAACCTAGGCTATGTTTCCCCCTCCCCAAAATAAATGGAACTCTTCAGCAATTTCTCCCTTTAACAACTGCAGCCAGGAAAGGGGAGGGGGATTTCCGATGCCCTTCCTTGAGTTTGCTCTGTGTTGCAACAGGAGAGAAAAGCATCCCTTTGGGATAAGGGAGAGAAAGAGAGACCCCCCAAATATACAGGGGAATCCACTGGAAGGGACCCTAAGCACAGGGGGATGGGAGGGACCCCTTCTTCCTAGATATGATCCAAGTTAATGACCCCCAAATCCTTTCTCATTCTAGCAAATCCCCCCCAAGTGTCCCGAAACCACAATCAATGAAACTGGGGGGACATCTGCTCCTGCCCCCCCCCAAAAAAAAGCTGTCCCCAACAGCTTTTTTCTCCTAGAAAGCAGGTCCCTATGACGGGGGAAGCAAATCTCCTTCTGGGAAGCCCCTGCAGGGAGTGGGGGGCAGGGAGACCCTCATGGAAGGAGTTGTCTTTCTGCAGCATCCCTCCCCCTCCTGTCTTTCAAGTAGAGAGAGACCCCACCATAAACACCCCCAACGCCCCCATTTATCTCCCACGTGTCTCATGCAGGGCCTGGCAGCCAGTCCAGTGCTGTTGCTAAGCTGTGCCTTACTTCTGACACACCAGCATCAGAGGTGGCCTGTCCTCAACGAGGAGGAGCCAACCTCATTGCCCAGCTGCCTGGCCTCAGCCACCAGGAAAGAAGCCAGCCACCACCCAGGGCGATGCAAAGTGGTGGGCCAACCACACCCTGCGCTGAGCAAAAAATCAGAGTGCTACAGGGTAAAGATTAATGTGCCAAGGCACGATAGCACAGCTTAGTGGGAATACGGGATGCAATGTAATTGACTGAAATAAAGAAATACAACTAACAAGAAGCAACAGAATGCAAAATAGTTGTTTCCAAAAATATCACTTGTACCTGCTGGTACAAGTTGGTACAAACCATACCTGTTAGTTACTACTGATTATCAACAATCCAATAAGTTAGTTATCAAATATTATTTTGCCAATGCAACTTGACTCACTTTGTAAATAATTTAGAAACTGAAAGTTTGTGTGCTGTATCTTTAAATTTATTTTACAGAGGCACCCAAGTGCGGTCTGGTCTCCTTGCCGCTTCTCTGCCATGGTGCCACCTATCCCTGAAGTCCCCCTTGGCCTCAGATTGGTTTGGGGAGATGGCTAAACAAACCTAGATGCTTCCTCACTCTGGCTGGTTGGCTCCACTAAATTGTAGCCCTCCAGCCCATATCCTCCTTGGCCCTTTGAGAACTCTCTTTATAGGGAAGGTTGCTCCACCCCCTCAATTTCTAAGTCCCTCCTTCCCTGCGTTCTTGCCTCTTTCTCCTGGCTGCCAATCAACCCAGCAGCTTAGAGACTGGTGAGGTTTTCCCCAAAAGTTCCTTCCAAGAGCCCCGGACATTTACATTCTAAGTGTTCTAGATTACATTTCTTACAATATAGTTTTACATGATGATCAGGGGATTTGGAGTAAAGTGCCACTAACCTGTGGATGGCACCCAGCCATCTTGAACAGGTACCTGGAGATGATAATGGGATGAAGGCAAATAAAATGAAGCTCAGTCTACACAAGACTGAGTTGCTGTCGGTGAATGACAAAGTTGCTGACAAACAGAAAGTTCAGCCTGTCCTGTAGAGCAACTGCAATCCCCCTGAAGGAACAGGTTTAAAGTTTGGGAGTACTGCTGGATCCTGGCCTAAGCTGGAGGCCCATATCTCCTCTGAGGAATGTAGTGACTTTTATCAGCTTCAGCAGATACACCAGCCACAGCTGTTCCTCAAAACCTGTGATATGACCATGGTGAGCCATGTTCTTAATTACATCCAAGTTAGATTACTGTAATGCATTTCTGTGGGGCTTCCTTTGAAAATGATCTCAAAACTTTAGCTCATCCAAAATGCAGCAGCTAGGCAGGGCAGGATACAGGGATCGTATTGTCCCACTGGCTGTCCATTTGTTTCCAGGCACAATTCAAAGTGCTGGTTCTGACTTTTAACGCCCTACACAGTGTGGGGCCAGGGTACATGAGTGACCGTTTCCTGCCATATTGTCCAGTTCACCAGTTAAGATCCACCTCACAGGCACAGTGAAAGCCAGTTCAGTGTAGTGGTTAGGAGCACAGACTCTAATCTGGGAGAATCGGGTTTGATTCCCCAATCCTCCACATGCAGCTGCTGGTGGGACCTTGGGTCAGTTACAACTTATTTTCAGAGGTGTTCTCTCATGAGCAGGTCTCGAAAAGAGCTCTCTCAGCCCCACCTACCTTACAGAGTGTCTGTTGTGGAAAGGAATAGGGAAAGGAGATTGTAAACCACTTTCATTACTATATCCTTATTTCTAGAAGAAAAATGGTCTAATTATTTGATATATTATTCTATAGTGGTGTACTCTCCTAGGAACTGAAAGCCCCGCCCTAAACAAATGTACAGGTCTATATCATGATGCTACACATTAGTTGTAATAACAGTATAACACTACACTTCCAAGCAACAGGGTGTATGTTGTGCAAAAATAATTCTGTCTATGGGATATGAAATAATTTGAACATGGTAGCTCAGTCACACAATCATCCAATATTAGAGCTATACCATGCTGTGGAAGTACATAAAGCTGTACCTGGCATAACAGTGCCAATGTACCTTGTTGACAGGTAGTTTAGAACACCATACCATTTACCATACTAAAGACTACCAGTATATTATATCTTAGGGATTGTTTCTAAAATGGCTTTCCTGGTTTGAGCTTATAAATATTATTATTTTGGTAGTCTGGCAATAATTTGCAGAAATTGTCTTTATATGTATATCATGATCAACAGATCTGATAATGTAAGAGAAAAAGAAAGGCAGCATGCTAAACTCCCATCTCCAACTTAATTCCTCAAATTGACATGATTCAGTCCCTGGGTGGTTCATGTATGCTGCTCTTCATTTGATGGCGAACACAAGTCAGAACTTGCATGTATATAATACCACTATGAAGACTTTGATTACAGAGTGGTATAAAAGTTTAATAAATTCATCAGTCTATAGAGAACATGCACCGTCCACAGGTCATATATACTATGAACATGACTTTCATACTATCTGTCACTGGAGACCATTTATAATGTCATACACTAAGATACTAACAAAGCTCAGGTTAAAAAGGGATAAGGGATTGGTTAAATCAGTGCAGACTGATAAGGCAGAATGGAGTTGGGAATTTAAAAATCTTTTAGGAGTATGGCATGTTTTATAGATGCTTCCGTACCTCAAACTAACATATCTTGCAGCATAGACAGTTCCCCTCTTTATGCCACAGGATGAACAATGAGGCAACAAGTAATACACATATATCACGATGTATGCGCAAACTACCTCTTTACTTCTTTTCTGTAACAGTAATTCTCAAGAACTGGGCTAAAACTATTGTTAGCAGGTATGGTTTATGTTGAAAACTTGTCCCTTTCTTCAACATACCAAAAACCAACAAAGCATAATTTCAGAATACTGAAATCCACAAAAACAAAGCCAAGAGTTGTAAATAATCCATTACTGAAATATTGAATTGGCAACCCTAATCATAACCCACCAAAACAGTGAGCTTCTGGGCAAGGGGTCAAATTGCCTCTGAGAGAATAGAACAAACTAGAGGGTCTCAAGTAGAGCATAAATCTTTGGGATAAATTCAGTGGCATATTGAAAACAAGTGAAAACACAAAGCTGTCAGTGACAAGAAACTGCAAAGTGTTAAGCATTTTTAGGAGATCAATTATAAACCGGACATTTTCCTAATCCAAACCCACAAAGACCACCTCTGTTACCCTTTTAGTTTTCCAGTATGACCTTGCCATGCATACTAAACAGAAGCTTTACTTTGGAAGGAATTTTTTTAAGAACCACTCATACTTGCTTAGCTCGGCATGCAAGCATAAAGATTTCAATTATACACTATTTTTTTCTTCCGAACGTGGAAGAAAGAATTGCAACAATGGAAGTTGACTTGCTTACCTCCAAAAATGAAAAGCGAACAGAGGACTGCATGGGCTGCAAGGGCTTGTTGGGGTTGGGCTCAGACTTCTTGGGGTGAGACTGAAAGTTAAAATAATGCCATCTCTAGTAAGCAGAAGCTCAGTAGAAATATTATAGTATGACTGAATGGGGGGGGCCTGGGCCTTAGAAACAGTCACGCAACCAATCTCCTACTTTCATACAAAATCAATATTGTTAAAATTATTTAAACTGATCATGCCTAAAAGAGGGAGAAATCTGTAGCAGCCTCCATGTTTGGCACTTTCAAGAAAAAACTGTTTACCTAACTGGGCCAAAAAAATTACATAGCTAACAGTGACTTCACAGTTAAAAATAGTATTAAGAACAATGTTACAAACATTTTAAAACATTTTTAAAAAGAAACCTAGGTATATTTTAAGCATTGATGAAAAATTAAAATGGCTCCATAAACTCAAACCTGAATGAATTTATGCAAACATAAACTGACATTGAAAGTAAGAGCCAACAATTCCAATAGAACTAATTGCCCTAAAATCTAAATTCTCGTATACAGGAAAAAACACAACTTTTTTTTTTAAAAAAAAACAGTCCCTAAAAGTGCCACTCGCGCCTATTTTCAAAAAGCTGACAATGGTCTAAAATTACATTTCTCCCCCAAAAAAGTTAAATGGAATAATGAGAATGTTATTCTAAAATATTATTCTTTGTTCAGAACTCAGTTCTATTTCAGAAGTGCCATTTGTGAAAGACATAGTAGAACCACTGGCAAATCCCAGAGCTACAACACTGAAACATTTACATGTGATGTCCAATGTGCTGGTAAAATTTTGATTACGTTCATGCCTGTAAATGGCACCGGTGACATTTTTGTGCCATTCTGCACAGTTCAGTCTCACTGAAACAAACTTTAGATTTATAGAGGTATAATCTCATCCAGTCTCTTTCAATCCCATGCAAATTTCTTATATTGAAGATTTCCTATGATTCTTCCTTTATAAAAACTCTCTTGAGTTAAAAACTGATATTTATTTAATGAAAAATATTTTATCTTGCCTCTCCTAGTTAGACCAAAGGACTAAGAAGAAAGGCAGTAAATAAACTAACAGTCTTAAATTCCCAAATTTAAAGTACTTTGAGCAAAGGTGAGTAAGAACGCTATGCATAGATGAGCTGAAATTAGCTTTAAAAAGAATTAGAAAAATAAGTGGAGGCAACCCGTCCTTTTGCAGAGAAGTAGAAGAACCTGGCCTCCTTCAGGAATAGCTCTGTTTCAGAAATAAAATATTGATAAAATAGGATTAAATACTTATTTGATCAAAACAAATTCTCCAAGGAAAAACATCCAAAATTTGAAGAACTTCATTCTTCCAAAAAATTCCAGCAATAAAATTAGGAAAACAGAAGGGCAGATTGAGGAGCAAAAAGGACCAACAGAAGTCTGACAGATGACTTCTACAAGAAAAATTAAAAGCTACCAGTCTAATTAAGAATTCGGATTACTAGGCTGTTGACAGAAGAGGTAAAGAAATATAATGGACATTTCTATTTTGCAAACTTTGTCATTGAACAGCATTGTTGAATGTAAGTTTATATTAAAGCACAACAGCTGTACAATGTAATAATGGAAGGTAAAAAGTGTGGCAAATAATAGATGTCAGATCCTATTACTTTACAAAACTAAGAGTTTCATAATATGACACACAGGATCAGTCTGACAGTAAAGTTCCACTTTAAGTCTCTAAATTCCACATTTACCTATCCATTTCTTAGAACTATATCCAACTTAAAGCCAATAGTCAACATGCATCTTTTTTATAGTAATGTATCTACAAATTATATATCGATATTACATTAAATTCTAAAAAAAGGCTTGAATTTATTAATAGGTCTTTTCTGTGCAATTATTAATGAGAGATCTAAAAACTATTAAAATGCCATTTTTGGGAACAGGATCAATATTTTCTAACAGCTACAGTTTACTGAATATGGCATAATGTACAAAACATACATAAACCTATGTTATACACGATGCTGTAGGCTTTGCAAAATGGTTAATAGCAAAATAGCCTACTCTTATATTAACCTGTTATCTAAAGCAAAGACCTGATATCTGAAATCCCTATTAAAATATTTGTGAGAATATTGATTGCATGCATATGTCTATGTGTGTATGCACACAGCACACACACACACACTCATGCAGTAAGTATGTGTGGGACAAAAGCATATTTGGTTTTGGCTGATTAATTCAGAACCAAATAAATCAAATATGCCTGTTTTTATGCAGCTGTTTTCAAAATGCAAAATAAGACACATTCAAATAAATCCATCAGCTCTAAAAGAGCATTAAGTAAACAAAGCTCTTACCTAGCCAAACATATTTGGTGCAAAGACTAGAATACCAAGCAGAAATTTCAGAATGCAATACAGTTCACCAGTATTCTGCTACTCGGTAAAACATGGATCATATGCAATGAATTTTCACAAATAGCATTCCTCTTATGCTTTAATCTCTTGCAGAGCTCTCTATTATTCAGCAGAGAACGAGGCCTTTCAAAAAGGCAGCACAGGGATAAACAAACAGTAACAGAGAAGGGGAGGAAAAAAAGAAACACCATGGCCTACTGAAGCATTCGTTGTATGCTTTTAGGAAGCTTAGATTCATGCATTCAGATTCAGCAACTTTGAATATGAAGCATTGTTTAATCTAAAACAAATACTGCAATATCCTGGCTTTAGACGCACACATTTGCAGAAAGCAACTGCAATACATTTTGAAAATGTTCCTGCAACCAAAAGCTGCAGTGCTCTGAGCCTGTCAGCACAAACGCATGTTAAATAACTACAGCTTGCACAAAGCTAGTGCCATGCAGAAAGCATTAAAATATTAAAGGCAGACAATACTTACTCCAAGGTCAGCCCTGGAATTTGCAGCCTTTCCCGTTGGGCTTTCATGGCTGTTACATTATCACATTCTACTGTAACCATGACACACACTCAGTGGCAACATCCTGGTGATGACAGAGAGCCCAAATGAGCCACTATAAAGGAATGGACTAACAATCTCTTGGGGAGGGAGCACTGCAAGTTTGGGTCCTTCCACTTCTAGCTGTCATGAAGAAATATCAGCTGCTTTTTTCCAGATTAGCCGCAAAGCATACTGCACTGATTTTGCTAGCAGAATGAAGGCTTCATGTCTGTGTATCAAGCTAATCATTTCCAATATTCTAAGAAGCAAGTTGCCTTGCTGACACACAGACTTTTCACTTTGAGGAATGAAAGTCCACTCGCCACACAGGCTGTCAGATTAGAATAAAAATTTTAAAAGCAACAACGTGCATTTAAAATGTTACTCCTTAGAAATGCCTAACATTCACTACCCTTTACAACCCCATCAAATAGGATTTGGCTGTTTAGGTCAAACCATCCTCCTTTCCCGCATTATTCTCCTCCTGCAGAAAAATCACAAGATCAGATCCGTTCCTTCCCCTTGAATGCAGAAAATGTTATTATGATTTAGAGAGGAACAGATGACGTTGAAGCACTGCTGTTCCTCAATTCATGATTGAAAGTTAATCACCTTACTTGGACAAGCCTGTAGCTAACCGCTAAAAATGGAAATATTATAAATTATTAAAGAAAGACAGGAGCAAGAAAGAGAAACTAATAAGCGTTTCACAATATAAGTATGTAGCATGCACAAAAGCATTGTTTTCAGTTTGTTTTTAATATTCATAGATATTCAATATTTGAGAGCCAGTTTGGTGTAGTGGTTAAGTGTGCGGACTCTAATCTGGGAGAACTGGGTTTGATTCCCCACTCCTCCATGTGCACCTGCTAATGTGACCTTGGGTCAGTCACAAGCTCTGAGCACAGCTGTCCCTGAAAGAGCAGTTTGTGTTAGAGTTCTCTCAGCCCCACCTACCTCATAGGGTGTCTGTTGTGGGGAGGGGAAGGGAAAGGAGTTTGTTAGCCACTCTGAGACTCAAAAGTGAAGGGCGGGATATAAATCCAATCTCTTCTTCTTCTTCTTCTTCTAGATGTTTTAATAAATTATATTAAGCAGCCACGAAATTTTGAGAATATTGCTCTTTTGCAGCCATCATGGCTGTACACACAAGATCAACTAACAAGCTCCATTTTCAATGTCCAATTTTATTTGCATCTTGGTTCCTGAAGTTCTATGAATTTGTGCCTGCTTTACTCCTTTGGAGTATCTTTATCTTCATCTAGGGTTGCCAGATCCCTTCTGGCCACCAGGAGGGTGGGTAGGGTTGCCAGCTCTAGATTGAGGAATGCCTGGAGACTGGGGGGGGGAGTCTGGGGAGGACAGGAACCTCAGTGGGATATAACGCCATAAAGTCCACCATTCAAAGCATCCATTTTCTCCAGGGGATTCCCAGGTCCCACCTAGAGGCTGGCAGCCCTACCTTCATCCCAGGGAGAAGAATGAGATATACAGAGTATTTGTTTGTTTCATTGCATTTTTATACTGCCCTCATCACAGAGTGGGCTCAGAGTGCTCTACACAGTTTATAATAAAGATTTTTTTAAAATGACAACATAGAACATAAGTCTACATGGCACTACAGTAAAAATTTGACCCCCATTAACATTACCATGGGGGAGAGAGTAAGGAGGCAACTGAGAAATTCAATTGCTGATAAAAACCCTTAAAAACCGTTGCTGTCCTCAACCATATGCTTGGTGGAACATCTCTGCCTTGCAGGTCCTGTAAAATCATAACAAGTCTTGCAGGGCCCCGATGTTATTTGTCAGCGAGTTCCACCAAGTTGGAGCCAGAACCAAGAAGGCCCTGGCTCTGGTTGAGGACAGCTGGATGCTCCTTGGGCTAGGGACTTCCAGTAAATGTTGTTCTTCTGAGCATAACACTTTCCAGGGGACAAACCAGGAGAGGCAGTCCTGCAAGTACACTGGTCCCAACACTTTGAACCTAACCCAGTACCCAACTTGAAGCCAGTGCACAAGTTGGATATGTGCTGCTACCAGTGTCCCCATAAGGACCTGTGCCACTGAATTCTGGAATAGTTGTAACTTCCAGATCAGCCTCAAGAGCAGTCCTACATAGAGCAATAGTAATCAAGCCTAGAGGTGATGGTTGCATGAATTACTGTGGCTAGGTTGGGGTGAGACAAGTTGGGGGCCAGTTGCCTGATCTGGCACAGCTGGAAGAACACCAGTTTGGCAACGTTTTTGGTCTGGGCTTCCATTGATAAGGAGGCATCCAGAAACACACCCAAACTCTTGACCATCTGTACCAGTGTTAAAGGTCCTTGGTCAAGGGCTAGGAGTTGGCAACCCAAAGCTGAATCTCCTCCACCCAGCCAGAGAACCCCCATCTTCGCTGAATTCAGTTTCATTCGGCTCTGCTTCAACCACTTCAACCACCACAGCCTGCAAACCCTTGAGCAAATTTCTTGGGGCAGTGTCCGGCTGACTATCCATAAACAGATACAGCTGGGTTTCATAAGTGAACTGGTGGCATACCACCCCATAACTCTGCACTAGCTGGGCAAGAGGGCTCATATAGATGTTAAATAACATCAGGGAGAGGACAGCTCCCTGAAGGACCCCACATACAAAGGGGTATCAAGAGGAGACCCAGCACCATTCCAGCACCATCCTCTGTCCCTGACGGTGAAGAAATTAGACAACCCACTTCAGGGCTGTCGCTTGTACTCCAGCATCAGCAAGGCGGTGAGACAGCAGATAGTGATCAACTGTCGAATGCTGCTGTCATTTCTAACAATAACAGCAATACCGACCTGTAGAGACCAGTACAGTTTACAGACACAGATTTTCTTCTGAACTGGTGCCTGGCATTCAAGGGTTCCTCTGGCCGCTACTTATCAGAATCAGAAGGATAAATCATATTAGACACATTGCTCCAGCTCTACATTAGGACTCAATTAATGAAACACACAAAATGCTGATAGCGGCTACTACTAACTGGTTTAAAGAGCATTGGGCTCCTGAAATCTTAAGCATAAAAGATACAACTAAATCTGCCAGCATCCAATCCCTGACCACGCACATCCTGCAACATCAGTATACCTCAGTAACTTGGCTAAGAGGACTAAGGCAATAACACAAGAGAATTAGAATAGAAATAGACAGAAACATCCCCCTAGATCACAACACAGTGGTTTGCTAGATACTGGCATTGTTCACTCTGGGCTTGCCTGAACAAATCTATATTTGTCCTAGGCCATGCACATTTATACATGCAATCTTGCTCTTTATAAAGGGAAACACAGGATCAGCCCCCAAAACTCAGCTTTCGGGGATCTTTCTCAGGCCTCAGGAAAGCAGGTCAAAATCTCGGGGGCCCCAGGTACCCAAGAAATGTAATGTCTTCTTTTAAGAAGCATGCCTTGCTTGAGGCACACATCCTGGAAAAGGGAGGCAATAATCTAGCAACATCTATCTATCTATCTATCTATCTATCTATCTATCTATCTATCTATCTATCTATCTATAATACACACGCATACATATATATACAGTAGTTTCCATGTTATTAAAAATATTTTGTATGCATGGAAGTCACAATTAACAGATCTTCTAGTCCAGGTATGTCCAACTTCGAATAGGTAGTGATCTATTTTTTCCAGCCAAAAGTGCCAGTGATCTACCACCATGAAAATCAAGTTTCAAATTAGTTTCAAATTAGATTTTAACCCACTAAAGTTGGGTTCCACTGCCCCCCAATTTATAATGCACCTTCTGCACTGGGGTGCTAGGTTAGTATAAACACTGGCTGAATCTGGTCCAAAACTGTCACTGTCCCAAAGTATTAAAGATCAACAGAAACTGAAGACCTCTGGATGATGCCAAAACCACGCATGCAGTTCTAAAAGTAAAAATAAGAATTCATCATACTGGCACCAATAATCAAATACCACCAAACAATCATCAAAAAAACCCCAAACACCTGTCCAGCAAACCAGGAGACCAAGTGGGGCTGGTGATCTACCTCTGACCCCTCCGCGATCTACGGGTAGATCGCGATCTACCTGTTGGACATACCTGTTCTAGTCCATTAATTATACAAAATAAGAGGATTAAGACCCAATATGGCAGGAAGAATCTAAGAGACATGAGTTCAAATTTTGCCTCAAGCACAGACCCAGTGGTGACCTTTAGTAAATCACCCACATTCCCTTTTTCTACAAAATGGGAATAACAGTAACATAGTTAAAATGTGTTCTGAGGTAAAACAAACTAAAGGTTATAAAGAACTGGGTACATTAAACTTCTAAGTAAGTTGTATTTTTTTTTGCCACTGATTGTATTTTGATAGGTTGCCAATTCCTCCACAAAGCATTTCTTGCAAACAACTTTATACTCTTACAATTTAGGAACCAGTAGTTTTGATGGACAAAAGAGATTTTTATCTACAGAGCAAGACTTTCTCACCTCCTTCTGCAGCCCAAAGTGCCCTCAAAACACTGTTCCTGAGGGGCATCAGAGACCTGCAGCAGGTAGGGGAATAGTAGAAAATCACCTTTCCTTTCCATCTAGAGAAATCTTCCATGGGATTTCAGCCCATGGCTTTAATATACCTTTCTATCGATTCAAGTCAAATGTATGGAGGTATCTGGGGTCTTTCAGGCACCTGTTATGATTCAGTGAGGTTAAAGCAGAGACTGAAATACACACAGCAGCTCAAGGCACATAGCAGCTTCCATCAATCATCCTATTTTCAGAAAAATCTGGCAGCCAAAGCCCACTAGTTGTAGTCACAATTCTGCCATTGTGTCAGGAGGTTTAGCAGAATTAGGCTATATTACTAAGTGTGTTAGCTACCATCTTGTTTCTCTCAATACAACATAGATAAAGAATGTTTGGACAAAAATGTACAGCCTTTGGACAAAAACGTATAGTTGAAAGATTTAACAAACTGAACTCTACCCATCAGTGCACTCATTTTAAAAATGTACCTACAGGGGTCATTTTGTAGAAAAAGAGTTACAGGAGCTCATTAGCATATCTAATAAGCTATTAGTATAATAGCTCATTAGCATATGCCATACCCCGACATCACCAGAAGTGATGTCAGAAGGGGAAGCAAAAAGGGGGGAGGCATCTTCAAAAGCCTCCCTTTCCCTTATCCAGCTGCGGCACAACTCCAGAGAGAAGGGTTTTAAACTTTAAACCCCTTCTCTCTGGAGTTGTGTTGCAGCGGCGGTGCAATGTTTCCATTGTATTCTATGAGGCCATAGAATACAATGAAGAGATCGCGCCGCTGCTGCAGTGCAACTCTAGACAGAAGGAGCTTGGAGGTGGGGAGCTGGGGCAGGGCTTGCTGCCACCACCATTTGTGCCTGCTCTTGGGCTGCCCGAGCAGCGCTCTGGCACACTCCAGCCCCAAACGACCCCTGTGTACCTACATATGTTCTGTGTGTCTGCCAGCCAGCCTGAGCAGTGGAGACATAATTGATAAACTGACACATTAAGAGAGAAATAATAGGTTGGGCTCAGTCCCTCTGACCTCAGAGGAATCCCCTCCAAACCCCTGTACAGCTTTCCTATAATACCACTGCCTGGGAAACCAGGCTGCTCTGACATCACCAGCCAATATATCAGTCGTGTTCTTCCTCTCATACCTTTTTGTGCCATTCCAGCTCTAAAAATAACTGACATCAACAGAATTAACAGGATGAAAAATAGCAATTGCCTGTATCTGAGATTTACGTTTAGTTCTACAGTTCTGTTTCAGAGATGGATATAATTTTAAACATTCTGGCATAAAAGCCCATTATATCAAGAGTCAACCTTCTTATGCCAAGCCAGTGATTCCTTGCATTTCCCCAAGACAGCAACATGATTTGGCATTCAGTATCCAGTCTGAAATCTACAAGCTGGGGAAGCGATGTTCCTGGTGCAGTGCAAAAGGATGCCAATATTACACCTTCATTTGATATATCACAGGAAGATTGATTACCATAGACCTACATGTCAAGCCCCCAAAAGTTGAAGTCTAGCATACTAAACACTGTGCACACCAGATGTTTCTTATGAACTTCCTCAGTTTTTGCAAGATGCTAGAAAAGTAGAAGAGGGGGATTCATTCTTCACAAATGTTGATGAAAATGATAAAAAACAGTTTTAAGAATAACTTCAAAACCTTCTACATTCTGAACTTTCTACATTCATTGCACAACTTCAGTACTGTATGCAAAGCTCCGCCTCTTTGCATCCATATTCAGTGACCCCATGAACTGCACTCCCACTTCGTGAAGACAGACAGAACAAAGTAACCATCTTCCTTAACATTTCATAAATATAAACCATTATAAACACTAAACATCCTGAATTGTAAGGTCCTCTTTGGGCTGACAGCCTAAAATTTAAAAAAAAATGTGTGAAATGCTTTTTAGGGCCAGGTTTTATTCACTAAAAATATATATAACATGACAATACTTCTACAAGACCACCTACAACATTAGATAGTAATTCTTATGTACATTGTAGACTAGGGCTGCCAGCTCCATTTTGGGAAATAGCTGGAGATTTTCAGGGTGGAGCCTGAGGAGGGCAGGATTTGGGAAGGGGAAGGACTTCAGTGGGGTATAATGTCATAGAGTCCATATTTCAAAGTGGCCACTTTCTCCAGGTGAACTGTCACCTGGAGATCAATTGTAATAGCAGGAGATCTTCAGAGATCACCTGGAGGCTAGCGGTCCTAATTGTAGACATATACAACATATTTTCAAGGATATACTAGTAGTCTAAATGTGAATAATTTAGGCAACAACTAATATGCTACAGGAGACCTCTCACCCCAGGTTCCATATCATACATGGTACCATACATGTTAAAACCATAGAGTTTCAGGTGAAAACTACAGCGTCGTCCTGCCATGGTGATGTCGCTTCCAGTTTTGCCCTAAAATTGACATTGCAGCATCAGTATGGTGCCACTTTCATTGTCCTTGCCCCCAACACCTCTCACCAGTTGCCAGAGCTTAGCTGGCAACCCTGTCCTTAGCTCTGGTAAAAATTTAAGATACATGTACAAAGGTCGCACAGAATGCAGCAGTCTGTAGTTCTTTCTGGTAGCATAGAGTGTAGCAGTTTGTGCTTCTTTCTCAAGTATTGTAGATATTCAAGATTTGCTTCTAGAAAACAAAGACATTTATACTTCGAAATTCCATAAAGATGGTAATAAGTACCATTCTTAAAATGGTGTTTTCCTTGGCTTCAAAATGTCCAGTCTAATACTAACTGCCATGAATAAATGAGTTTGTAGAAGAAAGATCTGAAGCACCCCCTATTCACTTCAAAAAGCTACTCCTGAGGGCTGGGGACACCTTAGGAATGGCATCAGATGTGGCATGTACAGTTGCAGCAAGAATGGGGGGAACTGACAAAATCTCTTCAGACCTCTTGATCACAAAGCACTTTGCATAAGACCAGGCAGTGGCACTTTCTGCTGATAGAGACCAAACCAACCAACAATCTTAGCCTGGATATAGATTCTCTTCTACGTTTTTTCAACATTTGACTAATTCCATGGCCATATAAACACATCAGAATTAGCAGTGGGTCAGTTAATACCCTGTGATAATTGAGCAGGCTTGACTTTCATTCCACTTCAGACCATTTAAACCATGTAAGACAAATATTTTTCACCTATACTAATGAAATAAAGGAAGACTGTTTTTTTTCTTTAAGAGAAATTTAAGTCACTATTGCATCCTAAAGACAGCCACAGCCTTCTAAGTCCATCAGAATCAATAAGACAGCACTAGTTAAAAATGAATTGGAACTAAATGTATATTGAAGAATTTAAGAGACAGAGAGGGACAGTCTGGATATATTCATGAAATCAATGGAAGGTCAACTTGTGGGAAAAGTAATTGTGTGAAGCTACCTTGTTATGCTTGAAATTGTGCCTCGCCTTGAATATCTGACGTGCAGTGGAACAGATCTACATGGGGTAGGAACTTCATGTAATGCTAAGGTGGTACAATGGGATGTACCAATTTAGACTGCTGGTGGGAGTGGTGAGCAAAGAGTTTAAGAAGGAGACTGCTAAAAACATTAACACAAACAATAAGTATTTCTTCAAATATATCTGGAGCAGGAAACCAGCCAGAATCAGCCTTTGTATCAAATGACTAGAAATGAGCTAATCTTACACCAATTTTTAAGAAAAGGTCCAAAGGGAATCCAGGAAACTACAGACCAGTTACCATGACATCAATCCAGGTTAATTAGCAGAAAATGTTACTAAAGATAGAAGTAAGCAAATAGGGGAACAAAGCCTGCTGAGGGGAAATCAGCATGCCTTCTGCAAAGGGAAGTCCTGCCTTACCAATCTTTCAGACTTTTCAGATGGTTAACAAGAAATAACAGTGATCTGGTAGATATGATATCTGTATACTTGAACTTTCAAAAGGCTTTTGACAAGGTACGTCACCAAAGATTACTGAGGAGGAGGAGGTTGGATTTATACCCTGCCCTTCACTACCCGAAGGAGTCTCTGAGCGGTTTATAATCCCTTTCCCTTCCCTTCCCCACAACAGACACCCTGTGAGGTAGATGGGGCTGAGAGAGCTGTTCCGAGAACTGTCCTTGAAAGAACAGCTCTGAGAGAGCCATGGCTGACCCAAGGTCACATTAGCAGCTGCAAGTGGAAGAGTGGGAAATCAAACCTGGTTCTCCCAGATTTGAGTCCACACTCCTAACCACTACACCAAACTGGCTTAGCCATCATGGTATAAAAAGACTAGTCCACTTCTGAATTAAAAACCATAAAGCAGACAGTAAGAATAAACTGACAATTCTCACAATGGAAAGAAGCAAGCAGTTGAGTCTCAGAAAGATTGGTATTGGGGCTGGTGCTATTAAATTTGTTCATAAGTGATCTGGAATTGGGGTGGGCAATTTAATGACCAAGACTGTAGGTCATACCAAAATATTCAAGACAGTGAAAACCAAAGTGGGTTGTGAAAAGCACCAGGACGATTTCTTCCCTAAACTGCGTGAGTGGACAACAACATGTCAAATTAAGCTCAGTGCTGGCAAGTGCAAGATGCATACAGGAACAAAAAATCCCAATTTTAAATAAATGTTGATTAGTCTAAACTGGCTGAGACAGAGAGGAAAAGATCTGGGGCTGCAATAGATTGCTCAATGAAAATGCTGGCTCAGTGTTGCATTAGTAAAAAAGGCAAACTTCATGCTGAACAACTGATTAATGCTCCTGTATCATTCTGGTCATTGCACATAGCAGAACTGGAAAAAGAGCAGAACAAAGCAACCTATGAAGAAAGGCTGAGGAGATCCGAGGCTTTTTGGCTTACAAAAAGATGTTATACAGGGGACTTGATAAAGGTTCATAAAATTATTCATGGAGTGGAGAAAGTTGATATAACCTTTTCTCTTTCTTCCATAATACTAAATCTTAGGGGTGCCCAAGGAAGTTGCAGTGGATTCAGGACAGACAAAAGGAAGTAGTTATTTAGTGAAGAATTCCCTGCCTGAGGATGTAGTCATAGCCAGGGACACACGTGACTTTAAAAATGGGTTAGACTGGTTCATGGATGACACATGCATAACAGCTACTAGCCAAAGGTATTTCCAGATTCAGAGGCAGTAAACATCTGAATACTCGTGCTAGGGGGCACCATTAAGTGGAAGCTTTTGTCTCTATGCCCTGTTTGCTGGGCCTCCACCAATGCTCCCTCTAAGCTGTGGAGTCTTGTGAGCAAAAATTCTACTCTATGAGCTACTGGCATTAAAGTTGTGAATGAGTGATTTGGCTGCTGCATAAATTAGTTTGCTCTGGAGTCATCCTTCCTGAGCTGAGACAAAAATGTGTGAGCAGGAGGCTAAAAAACTGTGAGCTAGCTCACAGTAGCTTAGCTTAGAGGGAACACTGGCCCCCACTGTGGGAAGTGCTGGACTAGGTGGACCACCAGCATGATCCAGCAGAATTTTTCTTATGTTCTTATTGTCCCTTGGCAAATCAGGGAGAAAGCCCATTGCAAGTAGTGCATGTTTTCCACTTACAGAAAAAATTTAATGTAAGAAAGCTTTGAAAAACATAATCTCTTCCCCAACTGAAGTGGTTCAGTCTGTTCTACCACCTCATAAGCAGCTTGTTCTGCTGAATGCATCGACCAAACTTAAAGAATGTGTATTGAGGGTCACTTATGCCAGAAATGACTTACTTCTTTCATACATATTTATTCTGCCATTACTCTAAGAAACTCAGAGCAGCAGACATCGTTCTCCCGTCTTCCACTTAATCCACATGAAAATCCTGTGGTCTAAGGCCATGAAAGAGTAACTGGTCCAAGGTCACATGCCTCATGGTGAATTTGGACTCAGGTCTCCAGTCTAACACTACAACCACTACAATTGATGAATATATCTTATGACCAGTAGACTATTCATGTTTCAGCCCCTTAGGGCCTTCCTCAGTGCTCAATATTACTATTGTAAAACAACACACATCCAGAAAATAAATACGTGAAAAAAGATTTTCTTTAGAGCCAGGTGTTGCTTTCTCATATAATGTGCAATTGTTAAAAGTTTACACAGTAGGCCATGGATAATCTCTCATGGTAACTGCACATGCTCTCCAAATTGTTCTGATAACAAATATCCAATGTGTCTGGATATGTGCCTCTTCCATCAAAGGCTGTAATCAAGTATGTAAAACTATGTATGTAAAAAGTTTTAAGAGTCTGATATTTGGATCATTTCTTTTAATCTATTTTATGTTTTACTAATGTGTACACCATAATAAATATTTGTATTTTTATAGTAACTTATTTTGTTAGCTTGACCCTCATATATCACAGCAATATCTTGGGCTGAGTTCCCCCCCTCCACTTTTTTCTCAGTTTTTACTACAACCACTATACCATACCACCTGCATATAAAGGAGTGCAGAATCTATTGTGGTGGTGGTGGAAAGTGCCGCCAAGTCACAGTTGACTTATGGTGGCCCGATAGGGTTTTCAAGGCAAGAGATGTTCAGAGGTGCATGAACTGATCCCGGTATTCCTTGGAGGCCTCCCATCCAAATTCTAGCCAGGACCGGCTTTGCTTAGCTTCCAGTATTTGATGAAATCCAGGTCAGGGCAGAATCCATTGTAGGGCACATACCAATAAAAAGGCACTATACAGAACTCTCAACACCTTTGAACACTCTGCTTCTGGCCACAGCAACCACCATGTGAGGGTTTAGTTTTTGTGGTACTGATGATAGTGGTGTGTGAATGTGTGAATATGCTACATATGTCATATAGTATTGTCCATTTTTTCAGAGACATGGGAATGGAGTTTAGGCTCTTGGGAAGAATGAAAGATCCTATACCTCAACAATTTTTCAGACTACTATAATGCTGTAAATGAATAAAATCTCCATATAAAACGTATGTATCACCTTACAACTGAAGTTTTCAAGTTAATCTACAAATGCGAATTTTAACTCAGTAAAAATTCTAAAAGCATCCTGAAATGAGTAGATCAATCAAAATCAAATCATATATTTAAAAAGGCCTTCATTGGCAAAATCTTGGCTTAAAGAAATTAATCAAGAGAAGCAGTCAAAGAGGATACCCAACTGACATTCCACATTCTTGAATACAGAAGCTTCCATAAAAATGAAATTTTATCTAACTGCAGATCTCAGACCTTTAGCAGGAAGGGGAAATATTATATGGGACAAAACACTTGCTAAGATACATCAGGGCCCTTACTATGTGGGGTTTTAAAGGTTAAACCATGAACTAGATTTAGAAACACAAGTCAAAACTATAAAACAATAGATGTAATAGGGTCATACATTGTTTGCTATGACTTAGCAATCTAGTTTCCTGAATATTTATAACACAAGCTATATAACACAAAAGTTAATTACACAATTTTAATCAGAGTTTCTTCTTAGAATGGACTTCAAAGGTGAAGTGAAAATATCTTCCACTGAAGGGTATAAATATGAACTCTATTTATTTAAAATATTTCTATGCCAACTCTTGAGAGTCCTGCTCAAAGCAGCTTACAATTAAAACACTGCAACAATATAAAAACAAATGACTGGACATAAACAGCATAAAAATTATCCATTATACAGAAGCAGACCATACAAAAACTAGTAAGATAGAACCTTCTAGTTAAAAGCCTGGGTAAAAAAGATGTGTTTTGATGAAATAACTGTGTCATAATAGGTGATTTAACTACCCACAGATCGATCAGGTCAATATGTGTTCAAGTCAGGAAAAAGAGATTGAGTTTTTAGACACTCTCAATGACTGTGCTCTGGAGCAGATTGTCACAGAACCTACCAGGGGAGAGGCGATCCTGGATTTGGTTCTACGTAATGACCAAGACCTGGTGAGAGATGTAAAAGTAATTGCACCTCTTGGGAACAGTGACCATAATGTTATTGAGTTCAACATCTGTATAAATAGGGAGTTGCCCAGAAAGACCTACACAACAACTTTTAACTTAAAAGGGATAACTTCTCTGAAATGAGGGGACATGTGAGGAGGAAACTGAAAGGCAAAGTAGAAAGGGTCAAAATCATTGGGGAAGCTTGGAGACTATTTAAAACTACAATCCTAGAAGCTCAGAAAAAATATATAATGCAGGTCAGGAAAGGCACAAATAGATATAGAAAAAGGCCTGCATGGTTAACAAACAAAGTAATGGAAGCTGTAAAAGGTAAGAAGGATTCCTTTAAGCAATGGAAAGCTTGTAATCAGTGAAGTTGATAAAAGGGAACACAAGCTGTGGCAAATGAAATGTAAGTCTGTGATCAGGCAGGCAAAAAGAAAATAAGAGAAGCATATAGCAAAAAAACCCATAAAGACTAACAATAAAACTTTCTTCAAATACATTAGAAGCAAGAAACCAGAATGACCAAGGGGTAAAGGAGTACTGAAGGATGATAGGGAAATGGCTGAGAAGCTGAATGCATTTTTTGCCTCTGTCTTCACTGTGGAAGAGGAGAAGTGCTTGCCCACTCCAGAATCACTGATTTCAGGAGAGGTATTGAAAGACCTGAGTCAGATTCAGGTGATGAGAGATGAGGTCCTATGACTGATAGACAACTTAAAGACAGATAAATTACCAGGTCCAGATGGCATACATCCAAGAGTTCTGAAAGAACTCAGATGTGAACTTGTGGATCTCCTGACAAAAATATGTAATCTTTCATTAAAATCTGTTTCCATTCCTGAGGATTGGAAGGTAGTTGATGTCACTCCCATCTTTAAAAAGGGTTCCAGAGGAGATCTGGGAAATTACAGGCCAGTCAGTCTGATGTTAATACTAGGTAAAGTTGGTGGAAACTTTTATTAAGGAAACAATTAGTAGGCACATTGATGAACAAAAACTATTGAGGCAGACTCAGCATGGGTTCTGTAAGGGAAAATCTTGTCTCACTAACCTGCTAGTGTTCTTTGAGGGGATGAACAGACATGTGGACAAGGGAGACCCAATAGATGTTGTTTACCATGACTTCCAGAAATCTTTTGATAAAAGTTCCTCATCAAAGGCTCCTAAGTAAGCTCAATAGTCACGGGATAAAAGGACAAGTCCTCTTGAGGATCAAAAACTGGCTAATTCATAGGAAACAGAGAGTGAGTCTAAATGGGCAATTTTCTCATTGGAGCGTGGAAAGCAGTGGGGTACCGCAGGGATCAGTACTCAGTCTGATGCTTTTTAACCTGCTCATTAATGATATGGAGTTGGGAGTAAGCAGTGTGGTGGCTAAATTTGTGGATGACACTAAATTGTTCAAGGTGGTGAAATCCAGGGAGGGTTGTGAGGCACTCCAAAGGGATCTGTCGAGGATGGGCGAGTGGGCATCAATGTGGCAAATGGGGTTCAATGTGGCCAAGTGCAAGGTGATGCACACTGGGGCCAAAAATCCTAAATATAAATACACATTGACAGGGTCCGAACTGGCAGAGAATGACCAAGAGAGAAATCTTGGAGTCGTAGTAGATAACTCACTGAAAATGTTGATGCAGTGTGCGACTGCAATAAAAAAGAGCCGATGCTATGCTGGAGATTATTAGGAAGGGAACTGAAAACAAATCAGCCAGTATCATAATGCCCCTGTATAAATCGATGGTGCAACCTCAATTGGAATACCATGTACAGTTCTGGTCACCCCACCTCAAAAAGGATATTATAGCATTGGGAAAAGTACAGAAAAGGGCAACTAGAATGATAAAAGGGTTGGAACACTTTCCCTGTGAAGGAAGTTAAAGTGCTTGGGGCTCTTTAGCTTGGAGAAACAACAACTGAGGGGTGACATGATCAAGGTTTATAAGATTACAAGAAGCAGGGACCTTCGATACTTGTGGGGGGGAGAAGGAGCTCCACATGGAGGAGCTGAAAGCAGCCGCAGGTGAGCCTTCTCCCCACCCCCCACACCAACAGCGAGGTCCAGGCCCATTTCTCCCCCAACCCCCCCAGCACCAAAGTCAAGGCCCACACAGCTCCCAGCCACTGTGCCCGCCAATCCTTCTCCTCCGCACCCCCCTGCACCAGCGGCAAGGCTCACATGTCTCCCAGCCACCAGGCCCACTGAGCCTTCTTCTGCTCCCCCCCACCAGGCACCAGCGACGATACCTGAGTGGCTCCCAGTCACCAGGAGTTCTCCCACTCCCCCTGGACACCGTCAGAGAGGCCTGAGCGGCTTCCAGCCACCGGGCCCATTGAGCCTTCCCCCCCCCAATGGCCAGAACAGTCTCTATGCATGCGCAGGGAATGCTCTTTTACTTTTGGGGGTATTTAAGTATCCCCTGTATATTTTTTTCAACTTTTCAGATTTTTCTGCACACCTGGAGACTGCCCCAAGTATGCAGGAAAATCTCTTTGCCCCTCAAGTGCCCCCGACATACAGATTTAGATATCCGCACAGAGGGGGCTTCTTGGCTATTAGTATATAGATGCATGGGACAGAGCAGGTAGAGAAAGAAGTGCTTTTCTCCCTTTCTCACACTACAAGAACTCGTGGGCACTCAATCAAGTTGCTGAGCAGTCAGGTTAGAACGGATAAAAGGAAGTACTTCTTCACCAAAAGAGCAATTAACACATGGAATTCATTGCCACAAGAGGTAGTGGCAGCTACAAGCATGGACGCCTTCAAAAGGGCATTGGATAAACATATGGAGCAGAGGTCCATCAGTGGGTATTAGCCACAAGGTATAGATAGGAACTCTCGGTCTAGGGCAAGTGATGCACTGTATTCTTGGTGCTTGGGGGGGTGGCAACAGTGGGAAGGCTTCTAGTGTCCTAGCCCCGTGGATGGACCTCCTGATGGCATCTGGTATTTTTGGCCACCATATGACAGAGTGTTGGACTGGATGGGCCAGTGGCCTGATCCAACATTGGTTTCTCTTATGTTCTAGATATTAAAATCTGTGCACAGCAATAATGTGCCAGACAAAAAGATGCCCAATATATTGAGTATATGAATAAGGAACAAATTTCAGGATAATATTTGAACAGGAATGTGGAGTTTAAAATATTCTGGTAGGAATATACTAGTTTTACTTTCCTGGACACAGAAATTTCAGGTGACCTCACCTAGTTAAATGTTTTAGTGTGCATCCTGTTTTATTCTGTAGTGCAATGTCAGACTCAGCAAGTTTACAATCAAAATTCTTAGTTCCTGGCTGCTAGCTAAAATCGAATGTTGGCGGGCTTTCAAAGGGCTCCTACTGAGATTCCAGTGAAACATTAAAGAATAGCACTGAAATGAAACTGCTGGGATCTGATTATTTTAGTAGTAATGGTAAGTGCTTTAAAAGACTCATGTCGCTTCAAGTTAGACTTTTACCACTTCATTGAGACAACTGACATCAGCGGTAATAGTAATGAAAGAATCTACATTTAAGTAGTCTGTTTCGTCATTGTTTAGACTACGAAATCTCCAAATATGGTCACTCCTAAACTACTGACTTTCAAACAAGCACAGAGCAACAGGCATTCCAAACAAGATGTTGCACATATATGTAAGGTCAGTTGACTTCATTCCCTGACTCACCCACTTACACAGAAGCATGAAAGTTAAGGTAGTTGCACATGATGTAGGGAAAAAATACAGGCAGCCAAGACACCATGAAAATGGGTACTATTTTCTCTGAAAGAAACCTATAGCTCACATTATACCCCAAAACGTTTGCCAATTGAATTCCACCACAGAGTAAGTCAAGCAAAGCCATGCACCAGATAGAGTAGTGGGCTCTGTTTCTTCTTCACACATATGAATTACACCGAGTATAGGTAGGGGTGCTAACATCCAGGTGGAGCTTGGAGATCTGTAATTACAAGTGTCATTACAAATACACACAGAACTCTAAGACATCTGCTGCAAGATCCATTCTCCTATGTGTTTATTTACAACTATGTGTTTAATTATATAAATCTGGTTGAATTGTTGGTGGCTTTTGACTTAAAGGAATTTATTAACTTGCATTGTCTTGCAAATTCTATTCCTAATTTAACACCATAGAACTCACTCAGGCACAGAAAATTATACCTGCTCAATTCATAATGCTTAAACAGGTCAAACATATAGTCAGATTAAAAACACTGTGCAATCCCTCAAACACAGCTAAAGACCTGCCATTATACTGGCTTTCAGTCCACTCCCAAACCCAGTTCAATGAATTGGTTTTGACCTTTAAAATTCTACATGACTTGGGACTAGAATGTCTGAAGGACCACTTTCTCCAGTACGTTCCTGCCCAGGAATTAAGATCCTGTCCTATTGACCAAAGAAGCATATCTGGTGGGTACACAGAAGAGTGCCTTTTCAATGGTAGTCCCACAGTTGTGGAACAACCTCCACCGGGGATGTGCGTAGCAGTTGAAGAAATTTTTATTCATGGCAGTATTTAACTAGTTCTGCCTGCTGTCAATTTTAAATTACTGACTTTAACTAGTGGTTTTAATATATTTAATGGCATTTTATTATTATTTACATTGTAAGCCACCTCAAGTTCCTATAAGGCTGAAGGCAGCTAATAATAAATAAAATAAATAAATTCCCAATATGAAAAATGAGTTCCTGAGCTAGGGTTTTGGGAAGTTCTAGATGAAATTAAGTCCTGCAGTGCTCATAGTCTTGAGTTATAGGTTATGATTATTGTCCTCAGTGCTATATTTGTTTAAAAAAAGGTGCCAGTACTTATGATGTTCACCACCTTGGAGATTCTATTAAATAAATAAATACATACATACATACATACAAAGAATTAAGAAATTATATTGTAAACACTCTTGTATAAATACATTTATTTAAATTACTAGATAACTTGCCTGTACTAGATTAAATTACTTGCCAAGGAGTGAATGGTTCAATGCTTGATGGAACTGACATAAATCACACTAAATAATCCACTTTCAATGCATTTTCCAACTGGATTTTACTGTGTGAACTGGCAAAATCCAGTTGGAAAGTGGATTGAAAGTGGATTATTTAGTGTGTGTGACCGCAGCCTATATATAGACAACTCACTTTGCTCAATTATTCATTTAAAAATCACATTACATGGCATCTTTGAAATATCTGCTTTATTTACAAATATATGTACAGAATATGATGAAAGCAAATATAGTATCAAAGCCTCTAAACCTGTCAGATTCACAAAAAATAACTGCTGCATATCAGTTAGTAACTCCCTCTTCCCCATTTCCCAAATTCAAACTGAATAACTCCTTCACAGTAGCTGGAAGATGTCACAAAACCAATTCTGATTAGTATTATACTCCAAAGGCTAGAGAAATATCCCAATCAAATATTCAAATCAAAATAGTATTTTTTTAAAAAAAAAAACCTAGTAATTCAGCCATTGCCCATTAACACTAATATTTAAGCCTTAATAAAAACTTTCTGAATACATATCTGTTAAGACATTCTCAGAGCAGTCCTAAGAACACTTTCCTGGGAGTAAGCCTCATTGAGCAGACTTGAGCAGAATTCCAAGTAGACCAATGGTTTTTAGCAAATAAATGAGGTGATTATGACAAAAAGAACTGAAATTCAGTAATCCTTAGTGAAAACACTTTAACAATGGGAACAAATAGGTAAGGGAAAGGCTACATTTCAGAAAATTCGAGAATAGTCTATTTAGAAATGAACAATAAACAAAGCTTAGTCCAAAACAAGAAGATAGCAGGAGATTTATGGTATAGTTGGCATAAAATTGTGAAACTGGGCATATATTAAAGTCATAAAGCAGTGTACTCAGAATACTTAACATCACTGTGTTCAAAATGGAAAATATACACAAGTGAGCTTATTTGAAAATGAAGTGCAAATATAAGGAGTAAATAGCATCTGGCTTGAAGGTATTCTTATTCCACCAAAGGGCAACGTTTTGAGCAGAAAGAAAATTAACTACCCATGAGTGAGTTTATTAATGTCATTGATTTCCATTTTTAAAAGGGTGAACATTCCAATAAAAAGGAAGAGAATTTTCAGCTCAAAGAAGTCGTTCTTGCAGTAACCTCCATCTGCTTCCCTTTAATAAAAGAATGCCATTGTTACCATATAATTTCAAAATGCCAGACTACTTACTGATCAAACTTATTATGTAAACCTGTGACTTTAGCTACTGCATTCTAAATTTTAATGTTTAAAATATATTCACCAACTCTACAAAATCTCATTGTAATAGCCACATTGCTTGAGGTTGCTTACAAATGACAACAAGTAAAAGGGTGATTCAGAGCTAACCTACTTTTTCTGAAGCCATAGAACTACACTAAAACACTTTTCTAATCAGATTTGGTTTGGAATAAAACTGAAATATAATGAAGTTTTGTACAATAAAGGTATAGCGGAACATAGTCCACCAGCCATATATGGTGGCTCATGGGGGGGGTTAATAATCTGCCTTTGCTTCTAGCAAGAACTGTAAAAATGTGGGCAGTTGCCAAGCATCTGTCACATGACAATATGTAGCTGACGGGCTGCATTCAGCTTGGTAGGTCACATGTTGTACTGAACTGGTACTGTGTCTGATTTGTGAATTCATGTAACTTCATACAAATTCATAGAACTACCAATAATGTAAAGTTTCTTCTGAAGCTGATGTCCACTGTCTTTTCCAGTGATCAAGAAGATTCTCTGGTCAGGTTTTAGCCAGGCTAAGTTTTTATTTATTGAGTTGGATCCCACAAATCCATCAGTGGAAGGCACTGATGGTAGGGAGCCTTTCCTGCGTTCCCTTTCCCACAATGGAAAAGTTGATTCCCTGGGACTGAGACCCCATACTGACCTAACAGCCACATGAGTCTAAGGAGCTGCTGGACTTCATTGTGTGTTTTCTGTTTTACTCCCTATATTTAGCTTGCTGCCAAGTTATGTTATTTTCCCTGTTACAATACTGCAAATTATGTTCATTCCTGTCCAACCCCTTGGCAAGAAAACTGGTTCATGCTGTGGTCATCTCTCAATCTACTACAACCTCCCACTCTCTAGTCCAGGGGTGTCAAACTCATTTGTTATGAGGGCCAGATCTGACATAAATAAGACCTTGTTGGGCCAGGCCATGTGTGTCACAAAATGTAATGCCAGGTAGCAGATATATAGACTTTATAAAGGCCACAAACACAAAGGTGTTTTTTTTTAAATTAAAATAAAACATGCTTAAAACATCACTCTTGCAATATTTTGTTTATATTTTGTTTTGTTTATATTTAGTTTATATTGTTTATATAACTGATAACTGACACTTCTTGCTCTGAATTATTGCATCATAACGTCCGTGCTGTTGCAATCTTGAGTATGCCGTTCAGGTGTGTATCTGTAAGCTGCAAACTTACAATGACACAGCAGCAGCAGCAGAACTCGAAGAAGAAGCAGAAGACAGCCAGTTCTACTGCGGGCCTGATAGAAGCCCTCTGGGGGCCTGATCAGGCCCCTGGGCTGCATGTTTGACACCCCTGCTCTAGTCTTTTCATGCCACATGCGCACACACATTCATCCAGCACTCTGCCACCAAAAGTAATACAGCCCTCTCATCATTCACAGGCCTGGCTTTGGGATGGAAGCAGCCTTGTTTGCCCTGATAACCTTTGCTAGTACAGTGGCAGGGGGAGTGAGTCTCAGTTGATTCTCATGGACCTCTCAGCAGCTTTTGGTATCATAAGCCACAGTATCCTTCTGGACATGCTGCTGGACTGGAAGTAGGGGGCAATGTACTTTAGTGGTTCCTCTCTTACCTGACCAACCAATTCCACAAGGCAGCGCTGGGGGACTGAAGCTTGCCCCTCTGGAATTTATGCTGTGGGTTGCATCTTATCCCACAGGGTTCGATCTTATCCCCCATGCTATTTAACATCAAGATGAAATCACTGGGGGAGGTCCTCCAGGAACTAGACGGAGGTGCCACCAATACGCAAATCTCTCCTTAAAAGCTAAGCCATGTGGGTCTGTGGAAATTCTGAATACGTGCCTGGAGAAGGTAATGGAATGGATGTGGGCCAATAAACTGAAGCTCAATTGTCAAGGTCTGGGGCGCAAGCAGGGGGAAGTCCAAGCTGAGTCCGAGGTCCTGAGCCAAAAAGAGTGGAGCAGGAACCAAGAGCGAACGTCCAAATCACAAACCAGGAGCAAGGTCGTTCCAGCCAGAGTGAGAAGCCGGAGAAGGGTAGCAGGAACAAGGTCTTGGGACCAGGAGGTGGAGTAAACACAAGGCGTCATGGAGTTCTGACGAGTTTGCTTCCACAAAGGAGCCAGCTTAGAGCCTGAAGCTAAATAGCCCTCTGCTGCTGTTTTCAATTAGCGCAGTGGCACCAGCAATCAAGCATCTGTCAAAACTCAGGACTAACAGATCGTCTGCTCCGCAGCCGAGCTATATGTCGCCTCATTGCTAAGTCCTGCCGGAGTCAGTCTTGTAAGCAAGCAACTCTTGGGGGCTAGTTGGGAGGGCTTTCCATCTGTGTTTGCTACTCGTCAGCCACCTCTAAGCCAGGTGCCAGTGCAGGTGGTGATGGTAAATTGCCGATCTCTGAAACTTCAGAGGGGCCAGCTGTGGGTTCTGCTGGAGCTGGCAACGGCCCTTCCTCAGCACCCATGACACTCAATCCAGACAAGACTGAGATGCTGTTACTCAATGGAAAAGCTGCTCAGGGACTGTGAAGTCAGCCTGTCCTGTAGGGGGTTGCACTCCTCCTTGAAGAAGCTGATTCACAGGCTGGGGGTGCTACTGGACTCTGGCCTATGGTTGGAGGATCAGGTCTCCTCCATGGCACATAGCATCTTTTATCAGCTCCACCTGGTTTGCCAGCTACAGCCTTTCCTCAAAAAGTGTGATCCGGTCACAGAGATCCATACTCTGATCACATCTAAGTCAGAGTGCTGTAATGTGCTCTTGATGGTAGAGCTATTCCAAGCCACAGAAATAGAGTCCATGAAAATCTTAACAAGAATATGCCAACAAATATGTGGGGGGGAATGGTTGGCAGACTGGAAACAGTCAATCTACATTCCAGTTCTTAAAAAGGAGACAGTAAAGATTGCAGCAATTACTGGACTATCACATTAATTTCTCATGTGAGTAAAGTGATCCTCAAAATCTTACAACAAAGACTGTTACCATATATGAAACAAGAGATGCCAGATGTTCAAGCTGCATTCAGAAAAGGAGTAGGCACTAGCGATCATAAGTTGCATTGGTTACTGGAGCATGCAAGAGAATTTCAGAAGAAAATTAGCTTGTGCTTCACAGATTACAGCAAAGCTTTTGACTGTGTGGATCATGAAAAGCTACGGTAGGTTTTAAAAGAAACAGGTGTCTCACAACATCTAATTGTTTTGATGTACACTGGAGAAGAAGTTAATGTTAGGATAGAATATGGAAAAATAGAATGGTTTCCAATTGGCAAAGAAAGTGGAGTAAAAATTGGTGGAAGGAACATTAACAATTTAAGATATGCAGATGACACCACACTACTGGCAGAAAATAGGTTAAAGCAGAAAGTGCTAAAGCAGGATTACAGCCAAATATCAATACAACAAAAGTGACAACTACTGGAGAATTACACAATTTTAAGGATGATGATGAACAAAATTCTTACTATAGTATTTCCCATTACTATCTATGGTGTGAAAGCTGGATACTGAAGAAAGCTGACAGAAGAAAGTTGATTCATTTGAAATATGATGCTGCAGGAGAGTTTTACAGATACCGTGGACCACAAAAAAAGACAAATAAGTGGGTTCTAGATCAAACCAAGCCTGAACTCTCCCTAGAAGATAAAATGACTAAAGTAAAGCTATTGTACTTTGGTCACTTTATGAGAAGACAAGAGTCACTGGAAAAGACAGTAATGCTAGGAAAAACTGAAGGCAGCAGGAAAAGAGGAAGACCCAACATGAGATGGATTTTTTCAATAATGGTAGCTACAATCTTTGGTTTGCAAGACCTGAGCAAGACTGTTAATGACATTTTGGAGGTCATTAATTCATGAGGTCACTATAAGTTGGCAATGACATGAAGGCATTTAATACACACACACACAATAGTCTCTGCATGCAGCTGACTTTGAAAAAGGTTCAAAACTTCAACTGGCTCAAAATACAGAGGGGCCACACTACTATTTTCAGGAAAAAAACAGTTGATACAACCTAGTAGTCCCCTTCCCATTCTGAACTTAAGCCCAAGCATATGTCATTAGTAATATATCTATCCCATGTACAGTGGTTCCCACCTTCTCACTTTCCTTTGCAGTTTTCAAATTTTAGAATATAAGCTTGTGAAAGGTTGTGATGGTTGGAATGGCAGAAGTGGGCACTAAAATATTTTTGGCACTAAAATCCCATTTAGCTCAGTGCCACTGTTGTCCCAGTGGTAGTGTATATTGATACTGGGATTAATTGAGGACCACTGCACACACCACACTTGTCTGTCACACCACCAAGAACAACTGTTTAGAAGGCCAAAGAAATGTTTATTTACTGGTCTGCCTGGGCATAATACTACTCACTATTAGCCACCTTTGAGGTAAATCAATCTTCTCTGCCTTGGTAAAATACTGTTATAACCTTTTCCGTCCTAAACACCACAAAGGAGAACATAGAGTTAATGAAACTAGAAAAAAGGTTTGTGTGTATATGTGTTAGAATAAAAAGAATGCCAGTAACTTCCAGATGGTTTTTCTACAAGGAAAAGTTTTTCTACAGGGAAAGCTGTTACAGTTCTCCACGTTTCTTATCTTTTTTAAAATGCAGACCTTTGCCCACCTTATAGCTTTCTAATCATGCAGAAAGGCTACATGTGAGATCTATATAACATGCCAGTTCACTTACACCTGAAGTGACTGGAGACAGAGCAAGATCCCTACCCCCACTTAAGAACCCTCTAAATCCTATCTGATTTACACAGCAGTTAAACAGCTGTTTTTTCCCTCTCCTCCTCCCCCTTCCTTCAAGTTTTCCAAGGGGCCTGATTGGCTGATGCTGGTTATCTCTCTGGACTACCAGAGTACAAAGCGGATCAGCAGATGTCAGAAAGAGGATGGACTTGATTCTGTCCATAACAAAACTCCTTGGGGCAGGGTTCTGTATTCCTGTTCTCTGTAAGGTAACAGTATGGTGTAGTGGATAGAGTGTTGGACTAGGATCTGGGAGAGCCAGGTTTTAATCCCCACTGTCCTCTGGAAGCTTACTAGGTGGCCTTGGGCCAGTCACACACTTTCAGACTAATTTATCTCACAGGGTTGTTGTAACGGTAAAACAGAGGAGATGAGAACAATGTAAACTGTTTTGGTCCCTGTTCAGGAGAAAAGTGGGTGCAAATGATGTAAATAAAAAGATGCCATGCATATTGATAATACTGTGCAAATAATCCATTCGCTATAGAACATGTACTCAAACCAGCAAGACACATGATTCACATTTTGCTTCATTTTAATCTGCTCCTTGTGTTAAAGAAGTACTTAAATAATAACTTGCTAGGATTACTAGCCTAGAAGATCACACATACAGATGAGAGGGATACACAGTTTTCAGGTTCAATTAAAAAAACACTAAGTTGACATAATATTAGATGGAATAAATATATTTGTATCAAAAATAGTCTATACAATGAGGTGACAAAAACTAACAATGTAAAAGGATTATCTCTTACACTACAGGTGAGAACTATAAGAATGCTGAAAAAATCATGGTATATACAACATTTTTGTATTATACTGTTCTAGCAATTAGAAACAACTTCAAGTGTTCATTTCACAGAAAGGCCACACCTAAATAAAAAACAATTAGTAAACCTATTACATCTTTACATAAGATGTCTGAAGAAACTCAAAATGTTCTGTTATATCAAATGCAAGCACTATCAGACTCATTTATTCAACATGAAAACAATCCCATACCAAAAATCTTTTCACTTATCTTCTATATCATGTCAGCTGATCTTTCCATCCATTAAACATGTGATCCTACCCAGTACTCCTGCTGCTTTTGCCCTATTGTTTGCTGCTTCTGAGTGTGTTAGCCAAACAACGAAAAGCTGAAAATTTTAAAAATGCTGGCTCATCAGGGCAGAGGACAAGACAAAAAGTATATAGGTAGAAGCAGTCTACCAGACACAAAACATGACTGAAAAAAAGCATAACTGAAGTGCCATATAAAATCAAATCGGCAGGTGGTCCACTTTAGTCTTTTTGACTTCTTCCTGCTTGCTGTTTTCTGCTCAATTTTTGTCAGGTTCATCTATTGGGTCTTGTTAGTTATTGTTGGAGACCTTTTATCTGCAGGGTACTTTCTTAATAATGATTCACTTCTCAAGCAACACTGCACAAAAGGAAAAGGTGAACTGAGAAATATAGAATCAGTACCAAAAAAAAGCCACTGTATTCTTTCTTTAGCTTCCAGGATGTCCTTTACAGGCTGACAGGAATTTCTGACATGTTGATTTGAATTCTCTGGATCAGACTGTATTACTCCAAAGAATCACATGTCATTTATTACTAGACAATATGTTCCAAAGAAGAAATAACCTTTCATCAAAGCGCATTTCTTGCTGAGTATTATTTACAGTATTACAATAAATGTTCCCATTACTAATTCTAGTATCATTTAAATGACATAAAGCAATTTAACAAAACCCTGCTCAGCCACACAGTATTCCAAGAAGCTACTCAAAGAAGAACGTAGGGAGGGGTTGCATAGAGACTGACAGGTGGGAGTTGACCACATACAGTGGCAAAGTACATAAGACTGTACATGCTTTTCCAAGTTTAAATCTATATCATCTCTGCTGGAACCCTGTTCTTTGAAAACTAGCAGCCAGCTCCAGCCAGTGTACAGATATATTTCTGTGTGTGTTGTGAGGCAATGGAGCGGCAGAAACAACTAACTGATTTGTACTTCACTATAGCTGCACATGCATAGTCATCATACCAAAAAATATCTGCAAGAACTGTCTTACAGGTTATAGTCTTCTCAATCAGACTCCTTAGTTTTAACCTTTGTCATACAAATTCAGTTGATGGACTACAAAGCACAGGACAGAAAGGACCAGGAAACCCCTTTCTCACTGGAGCTCAGTTCACAGGACAAGAAAGCTTACAAAGCATCTCATGATCACATACATTATATGTTCATGCAGAAGATCTTACAAGATAAAGGTAAAGGTAAAGGTTCCCTTGCTCGAAAGCCAGTCGAATCCGACTCTAGGGTTGCGGTGCTCATCTCCGTTTCAAAGCCGAAGAGCCAGCGCTGTCCGAAGATGTTTCCGTGGTCATGTGGCCGGCATGACTAAACACCAAGGTGCACAGAACGCTGTTACCTTCCCACCGAAGTGGTCCCTATTTATCTACTTGCAATTTCTTGCTTTCGAACTGCTAGGTTGACAGGAGCTGGAGCTAGAGACAGGAGCTCACCCCATCATGCGGCATCCGGGTCTCGAACTGCTGAACTACTGAACTTCCACAGCCTGCAGTTCAGCGTCTTAACCACTTGAGCCACCGCAGCTCCTTACAAGATATCCGGACATAAAATGTGTATGACCCCAGACCACAAACTTTAACATCTGAATAGAACACCAGCATTTTCAAGGTCAATTTCCCTTCCTCCCTTTTCAAAATTCAATGCAGAAAACTGCTTAGGAAGCTCATTGCTGCTGCTTGTGGGGGGGGGGCTACCAAGAGCTCACTGCTTCTACCTGCTCAGCCCCACCCTGCTGGCTGCTACTCCACTTTCACTGTTGTATAATGATTTTAGATGGTTATTGGTTATGGGGTTTTTTCCCCTGAGATGTGCTTTAAAGGAGAAAAGCAGGATACAAATATTTTTATAAAATAAATAAATGATTTGCAGGTCAAACTGAGATTAAGAAAAAAATGATGCTGTCACCAAACTACTTAGCGCAATGATGGGCTGCACTAGTTCAAAGAGCGGGGGGGGGAACTGAGCAACTGAGCAGAAAAACACTAAGAAAAATAACAAAATAAAGACAATATACAAATAAGCAGTTCTTAGGTACTATTCAAATTGGAGTGGTAGTAATACATGTATAGGTTGAACAGGCAAGTACATAATAAACATATTAAGTATTCCAACAAGTAGCATACAATGTATTTCCAGTCTTCCAACAGGTAAGTATACAAATATAGAACAAGTCCACAGTACAAATACAAAGCAACTCTATAGACGAAGACTCCAGATTTCAAAACTTCGTTTCGTATATTCTTCCTCAGTAGAGGCTGATTAGAGTACATCATAAGCATTCATCATGGGTTTCCAAGGTAAGTATCAGCCAAACTGCTTTCCAATCCTTATTGGGGGGAAATTGAAAGAGCCGCCAGTCAGTATACATGAAGGGAAATTTCCATAGTCTTAAACTGCTGGTATTATGTACTTGCCTGCTCAACATTTGTAGATGCTATACATGTATTACTACCACTCCAATTTGAATAGTGCCTAAGAGTTGCTTATTTGTATATTGTCTTTATTCTGTTCTTTTTCTTAGCATCATTCTGCACAGTTTTTCCCCCTGATGTTGTATTGTTCACTGTGTGATCACTTGCTGGGTTGGACTCTTCTACGAGCTTCAATTTCAAAGTTTGTTTCTGTATTTTAGCTGCTAAATCTGGCCTAACTAAATTGAAGATGCTCAAACTCAAATTTACAAGTGAGAAAACAGTTCCATCTTTCATTTACTTGGTAATATTAAAACATGTTGTTGTTTTTTTAGCACCCATTTAGAAACGAAGCCCATTGTGCAAAAAGGGGCCTTAGTAGACCATACACTGAACATAAGTCAGCAATGTGATGCTTTATACAAAAAGGCAAATGCAATTTTGGGCCATATCAACAGAAGTATAGTGTCCAGATCACACAAAGTGATGCTATTGCTTTACTCTGCTCTGGTTAGACCTCACATATAGTATTGTGCAGTTTGGGGCACCCAAATTAAGAAGGATATAGACAAGCTGGAACATGTCCAGAGGAAAATGGTGAGAGGTCTAGAGTCTGTCCTATGAGGAAAAGCTGAAGAAGCTGGGTATTGTATAGCCTGTAGAGGAGATGACTGAGAGGTGATATGATAACCATCTTCAAGTACTAGAAGGGTTGTCATATAGAGGATGGTGTGGAGTTGTTTTCTGTTGCCCTAGAAGATTGGACCAGAACCAATGGGTTGAAATTAAATCAGAAGAGTTTTTAGCTAAGCATTAGGAAGAACTTCCTGACAGAGTGGTTCCTCGGTGGGACAGGCTTCCTTAGGAGGTGGTGGGCTCTCCTTTGGAGGTTTTCAAACAGAGGCTAGATGGCCATCTGGCAGCAATGGGGATTCTGTGAACTTAGGCAGATCATGAGAGGGAGGGCAGGAAGGGTTGCATCAGTGCTTAGTTCTTGTGGCCCTTTCTTACACACCCAGGGAAATGCTGATCACCACTTTGGGGTCAGAAAGCAATTTTTCTCCAGGCCAGTTTGGCCAGGGATCCTGGAGGATTTTTGACGTCTTCTGGGCATGGAACAGTGGTCACTGGGGGTGTGAGGGGGGAGGTATTTGTGAATTTCCTGCATTGTGCAGGGGGCTGGACTCGATGACCCTGGAGGTCCCTTCCAACTCTTAATGTTTCTGTGATTCTATGAAGCTCAGCACTAGCATATGGGTGAAATAGAGGCAACAAAGGGACAGAGCTTCGTATCAGCTAAAGAAAAGTTCGAATATTACTCATTTGGCTCTTGGAACGTTGGCAAGGCTATATTCAAGAACCATACCAACAATGGCAGGCTGCCAAAAGGAAGGCAGTCTTCAATCTCTTTTACAAAGCTTTTTCTCTACACATTACTTAGTAGCCGACAGGCAAACCCAGAAACCCAGCAAGTAAAATGTCAGCTAATACAAAATTTATTTCAGTGACTGTTTCACAAACATCTTGAATCATCTTTCTAAAATTAAGTGTTCAGCTTTTAACCATAATTGGTTGTTTAATAGATGAAACAATACAGGGTTACCTCATGTCCTCTTTTTAGAGGACATGTTCTCTTTTCTTGGTGCCCATCTTCTTTTGGGCTCTTTTTAAAGAAATGATGATGAAAATGTCCTGAAGTGACAAGGTGATCCTGCAACAAAAAATAGGGAAAAATACTAGGGAAGGGGTCGTATGTTGACCAGCAGCACACGTGGTAAACTCCAGACAGTGCTACGAATTAAGTCAGTGAGATAGGGTGGGGCTAGGTAGGCAGGAAAGAAAGAGAGCAATGGGTAGATGCTCTTCTTATATACCCTATGAGGGTCTTGGGGCGTGAGCCACCAAGACACATAGTCCCCAGGAAAATGCTAGGAGCTGCCAATTCCTTAATGGGTCAAGAGAATAGAATTAAGTTTGGGGCAACTGACATAATGTTTGCTAATAGTGACACCTCTTAAGAGTGGATGGCTTAAGACAAAGGAGAAGAAAAGATAGTCATTCCAGGTGCTTGGCTAGTCAACGATCCAATGATCTGCAGCTGTGTTATCTTGATGTACGGTGGGTGTGTTTGGCTGCTCAGATAATCCTGTCATGGCCAAGTTCTATTGTTTAACTTGAGGATGAGTACGTGCAGTAATGCTAGGAGAAGGGGGGGGAGCTGCCTGCGTGTTGGAGAAGAAGTCCTTCTATGGAGTCCTTTGCAGGAATACTCAGGCTTCTGGAGTAAAACATGGCTTATGCTCACTGGCTGCTGTGTATCTCTGGCATCAGGAAGGTTGAATTGCCTCCTGTATGGGTGCAGGGGCGAGGAGCACCGTGGGTCCATGTCTGGCTGGCACACTGCTTTAGTGCAAGGCTTCCCTCGGCTGGGCATATGTCTACAGTCCAGGAGGTTGACACCATCATCAGGCTACTGCGCAGTTGAGTTCCCCAACATATTTATTACACAGTTCAGCTCATAGCCATAATCCATTGCCCTATAAATGCTGCACAAGGCTCTTGCAGAGCAACATTGGAAGGTTAGGAATAGTCCTCCTAGTTAGTAGCAATTACCACAGTTTAAATATTAGGGGTATTTAAAATGAGATTTGTCATAGTGATCACTTGTTTGAAGTAGTAGACAATATGTCCCCTCTTTTGCTTTTCAAAATATGGTAACCATAAAGAATATTTATCCTCTTTGAGGTGTTACTCAGCTCCTGATCTGTAGAGGAAGACACTACCCACATGTTGTGTGGTTCAGCATTCTGAAATTAGTGCTATCAGCTCATTTGTATACAAAGCACAAGAGGAAGGACTTGGTGACTTGCTAACTGCTGTCCTCCTAGAATACAAAATAGGTTTTAGGTAGGACTCCCTGGAAGCGAAAATGACCAAACTGAAGCTATTTTATTTTGTGTGAAGTGTGCATGCACATGAAAGTTTATACCCAGAATAAAACTTTGTTGATCTTAAAGGTGTCACTGGGCTCAAATTTTGTTCTGCTGCTTCAGACCAACAAGGCTACCCACCTGAATCTATTGTAGTTTGGTCACATTATGAGAAGACAAGAAGCACTGGAAAAGACAATAATGCCAGGAAAAGTTGAAGGCAGCAGGAAAGAGGAAGAAACGACACAAGAGGAATTAATAAAGGAAGTCGCGGCCTCAGTTTGGAAGACCTGAGCAAGGCTGTTAACAATACGATCTTTGGGGGGTCATTTTTAATTCAGAGGGTTGCCATAAGTTGGAATTGAGAGGGAGAGATATGCATATTCAGCACTGTTTTCAGTAATGCAATTTCAAACACATCTGCAATGTTCTTTGGACAATTTGCTTGAAGCATGTGTTATTTTTTTTACTTGGAGCCAAATCTTTCTTCTAAAATAGTTGTCAGTCTTATGTAACTGAACAGATAGTTAATAGAAAATTTAGACTTTTGCATAAATGTAATACTGTCTCAGTTATTGTATTGCTTGGTTGTAGCAAGATTCTATTCTATTTTCTACCTTTATCTTTTCTTCCCTAAAGTAATCCAATAATCCACACTCAAAATCATTGATAAAGAGACCAATTACAAACCCTTATCAACCTGTCACAGTAAGCCTTAAGTAAAAAAGAAGCTTAACAATTCCTATTAAGTTGTATGCATCTGGAATCTTCTGTTCAGCACCTCATCTGATGGTATCAGCTGCCTTCCTTCCATCACATAATGAGGTTTATGATCATTATGTGGCCATCCTGCAACAACTTGATTTTTCTGTGTATGAAAACAGATTAAAATAGAGGAAACAATCCCATAGGAAGTTTTTAGTTTGGCACCTTTCATTGAAATAAAGGATAGTTTGAGAACCAGTTGAAACCAAAAATGCCAGTAGAATTAAATTCCAAAGCCCTTTACCATCTTTCTAAACCAAGAAGCCTTCTAACTATATTTTCATTAGGATAGTCTATGCCCACAAATACAAAGATAAACTTTCTGCTTATAACACATAGCAAGAACAGTTACCAAAAATGACTGAATGTACAAAACGCAGTATTACCCATTTTCAAAACCAGAACTACAAAAAGAATTCCCATATCCATAAATCTAATTTTAATGTCATTGCATCAACAGCTTCTATTTGCTGCTATTTCTGAAATGTACATGCAGTTCTCAATATTTTCAGCCCAACCCCCTATATCTATGGTATCCCCTCCCAAATACTTCATTATCTGGGGGGTTTTCTGACAAGAATTTTGGTAGAATACAGGTAGTTCAAGCAATAGTAATAACTTCCCTGTTTTGAACAGTATAATATTCTAAAGAGGATCATAGCCATTCAGGAAGAAGTTGTAAGATTACAACCACTACCACTTTAACTAAAATATAAGGTGTCACAGAGACAGAGAGAGACAGAGAATATGCATCAGTGCTGAGTTTTAGTTTTGATTTCATCACTGACATTTTTCAATTGTTATGCCTTTTACAGTGTTATGTTTTACTTTGTAAGTCTCCTTGAGCCAGCTCTATATAAAGGTGGTATAGAAATCATCCAAAAATAAATATGTAAGACTATGCATTTATGCCTAAGCATCTTTAAGGAAGGGCAAGATACAATACTAACAAGTGACACATACTTTAAAACAATACTTTAAAACATCCTTGGAAATAAAACAAAGCATATGCATCTATACAATACAACTAAACATAAGAGGTCATCTAAAGACTTGCTTCTGAGAACTTTTTTTTAAAAAAGCATGCTTGCAAGGCTCTAAACAAAATCCATAATTTCACTGATCGACTATCAAACTGTAATCTACATTGTCCAATATGTTTTGTTTCCTGAAAATCTATTGCCATCTGGGTGTATGCCAAATCAGCTTCAGCTAAGTGCAAAAATATTTAGATACTTGTACAACTACTCATCAGACTCAAATAACAGACTTTATGCCTCCAAAGCATATTTTTTATTCATTTTGCTAACAACCTCCTGAAAGCACAATACATCCTTTAACAAAGGATCACTAAAAAGTACCAACAGAAACATTCAGCAAAGAACAAGAACCTAAGGACATGGGTTTACAATCTTAGTACAGCCAATCAACTGCCACATTTAACCTTCATTTCATCAACCACTGAAAGATGAGAGACATACTGAAGAGCTGTCAAGCTCCATACAGAGCACTGTACACTATGAAAGAAAGGAACTAACTACTTACAAACTTCCTCTTCTTGGAAGGCTCAGCTCCTTCTGCAAATGAAGAAAAAAAGGTCATTATATAATCAGTTTATAGCATACAATAAAATATTTTTCTTTTAATGGATAACCCATTTTTGCATAGATTTAGTTTACTGGAAAATCTGTTTAGTTCTTTGTGCACAGTTTGATGTAGTTACTCAAAACACAGATTGCCTTGGTCATTTCCTCTTACATTTTTACTGTATATAATATATCCATTTTCATGCAGAGAATTTTGCAACAGTTCTGGTTGCAGATTACCATATATATAACAAGGATGGCAGCTGGAAGTCGGTAAGTGTTACAGGTCAAACTAGAAAATTCTACTTTAAAAAAACCTGTCTATGAAAGAACTGTCAGGCTGCCATAAAGTACACCCTGGCCAGAATAGCTTTACATCTAATTCTAACAATGGCCCAACAGCTGAGATCAAAACAGTCATGCAACAGGGCCATATATGAATCCAGGGAATTTTTCTGCAGCTGATTTTTTTTTTTTTGGCAGAAAAATCCAAACACATAAAAATTGGGGTAGTTAACCTCCACCCCCACAAAAAAAACCCCTGAGAATGCCAACTGATATCACATGAAAGCGCAAGAGGTCACAGCATTTATTTCTATATTTAAAAAATTATACCCCATCTTTGTGCCCTGACAAGAGCCACCAAGGTTTCTTACAAATTAAAACATGTGTAACAAAATCACATTTTAACACCATTTACAACTAACCTCCCCATAAAAAACACACATCATTAAAACAATTAAAAGCAGTTAATTATAAACAGAGTTAAAATACATACAAAGACATAAAAACAAAAATTAAAACACTGGCCAGGAAGGAGGAATCACTAAAGGAATGCCAGATGAAACCAACCCTCTGACGGAAGACTGCAACAGAACGGTACTCTCTTCCTGGGTTTTAGTGCCATAAGTAAGAAGGCCCTCTCCCAGGTTGCCACCTACCCAATCTCAGACTGTGCGGGCACCCAAAGCAAGACCTCCAGAGATGACTGTAGTGGTTGGGCAGGTTCATAAGGGAGTAGGTGGTCCTTCATGTATGTTGGCCCAAACCATATAGGGCTTTGAAGGTCAACACTCGTACCTTGCCTTGTGCTCAGAAGCAAAATGGGAGCCAATGTATGGTTTAGATCAGTGGTATAAAGAGCTGCAGAGAGGTCCAGGAGAATCAACAGAGCTGCATTCCCTCTGTCCATCTCCCAGTACAGGTCATCCATCATGGTAACCAAGGGTGTTTCAGTCCTAAAACCAGGACTAACTAAACCCAGATTGGAAAGGATCTAAACAATACATTCACTGTCACCACTGGGTTGCCTAGCAACTGAGGCACTAGAGTCTGAACCTAGGCATCTCTGGCATGAGTGTAGGCTTTGAAGAAATGACTGGAAAGACAGAAAGTGAGGGGCAATGGTGGTGAATGGGACAAGTCTTGCAGGTTCCCAGTTTGTTATTTTCTATGACTTGTTTAAAAACTACATATTTAGCACTAAGGTGTTTTTTTCTACAAAGTAGATTATTTTTCAGATACTGCCTGAGTTAGTGTTATTTAAACAGTGGAACATATTTACACACAGAGATATCATTTGAAAGAAGGCACAGCAAATGCCACTTGTTGAGCACATGTCTTGAGTAAAACAGAGGATGAAGAAAAAATAGGCTGTACCCAGCAATGTGTCAACAGAACCAACAGGAAAAAACACTGTGCAGGCTTCCTCGGGGAATCAGAACATTCACCTAGTGCTGGAACTGTTCACGGCAATTAAGTTCTTTTTTAAAATGGACAGTTCCAGCACTAGATGAATGCTCTGATTCCTCCTGACAAAGCCTGCATGGCAAAACACGTAGGGACTTTGTACAATAATAAATCAGTCATCTATCACCTGGCATTTTTTTTCTTTTTGTTCTGTTGAGTAAAACATGACAACTTACACAAAAAATAAGCAATACATACCAATAAACCTTCCTCTAAAAAGGAATTCTGTTGTTTCACATTTTTCTTTACACATTATAGTGCCATAAATCAAAATACTCAAGAGTTACTGTATACCAAAAAGTATGCAGTCTAATAGAAACAAGGCAGCTCACAAATAGGGTGTGGTGGATATAATCATTCTAGAATGCTGTCCCCAGGATCTGGTAGTCAGAGGCATCAGGAAAGGACTTGTTGCGTACAAGCCAGGCCAGTTAGTCTGACCTCTGTCTCAGGGAAGATACTGGAGCAGGGAACAATCTGCGAGCTTTTATAGTACAACTTAGTGATCTGGAGAAGCTGGCATGGATTTGTCCCCAAGAGATCCTACCAGACCAACCTAATTTTCTTTGCTGATGGAGTGATAGGCTTACTGGATTGTGGAAACGCCGTCAACATTGTTTACCAGGATTTCAGTAAAGCTTTGGACAGGGTTCCTCATGATGTTCTGATGGATGAACTGGAGGACTGCAGACTGGACTCTAGGATAGTTAGGTGGATAGGGAACTGGCTGGAGAATTGCACCCAAAGTATAGCTGTCAATGCCATTTCATCTGATTAGAGAGGAGTCCAGTGGAGTGCCACAGGGCTGGGTTCTGGGCCTGATATTTTTCAATACTTTTATACAATCTGGATGAGGGGGTGGAAGGATTACTCATTAAATTTGAAGATGACAACAAATTGGGAGAAGCAGCAAATATCCCAGAAGATAGGGACAAAATTCAACGAGATCTCAACACTCTGGAAAAGTGGGTGGATGTGATCAAGATGCAATTCAACAAGGATATGTGCAGAGTTCTACAACTGGGTCACAAAACTGAAAAGCACACATACTGGATGGGGGATAAACTTCCAAGTAGCAGTGTGTGTGAACAAGATTTTGGAATACAGATGGACTATAAGCTAAATACAAGCAGTCAGTGTGATGGAGTGGCAAAAAAGACAAATGCGGTCTCAGGGTGTATCAACAGAGGCATAACATTCAATTTGCAAGATGTCATAGTCCCACTGTAAACTGCATTGGTCAGTACTGTGTGCAGTTTTGGAGGCCTCACTTCAAAAAGGATGTGGACATAATACAGCAGGTGTGGAAAAGAGAGACAAGAATGATTAAGGGCCTGGAAATCAAGCCCTATGACGAAAGGCTTCAGGGCTTTGGAATATTCAGTCTGGAGAAGGGGGGGGGCACCAGGATTGCTCTCTTTAAGTATTTGAAAGACCGTCACTTAGCAGGGGGAAGGAGCACTTCTGTTTGGCAGAAGAGGATAAGACTCACAATAATGGGTTTAAATTACAGGTGAAAAGATATCGGCTAGAATTATTTTTTTACAGTAAGAGCAGTTCAGAAGTGGAATTGGCTGCCTAGGAAGCTTGGGAGCTCCCCCTCATTAGCAGTCTTCAAGCAGCAGCTGAACACTTGTCAGGGATACATTAGACTGATCCTTCATTGAACAGGGGTTGGACTAGATGACCACTATGGCCCCTTCCAACTATATGATTCTATTATTCTTTCCAGTTAGCGCTAAAATAGCATCCTTTGTTGGTGTGACATAGTTTTTCAGTTGCACCAATGCACACATAATTCAGTTATGGCTCTCCCTCTCCAACATCTTCTGCAGTGAAACTGAGCGCAAATAATTCAATTTCTCTGTTATGTCCATGTTTCTCTGTATATCTTTTAAACTAGTATTGCAAATGGTACTGTTGTTTCTTCAGTTTGGTTTCTGCTTCTGGCATATTTGAAGAAATCCTTATTTTAACTACCTTTAATAATTTACTCCACATATTTCGTCTTGTCTCATGAAGGAAGGAAGGAGGAGAAGGCAAGAAGATACACAATTTTGCCCATGATTCTTCAGGCATTAACCAATTGTTTATGGACTCTCAGGTCACATTCATGTTCCCAAATCTAAGTAGTACAATTCTTCTATTTCATATCTTTGTCCCCCTCATATTCCTTAGAGCGGGGGAGTCAAATATATGGTCCATGGGCTGGAACTGGCCCATCCAGGGCTCACATCCGGCCTGCGAGCAACTAGTCATTACCATTATTGCCAGGCTGTGCAGTATGTCCCTGTACACTGTTCCAATGCTAATGAGTCATGGGTGGTAGAAGTGGGAAGGCAGGCATCAAGGAGATACTGTAAGGAAATATTTATTTTAATTTATTTTTTTTATCAAATTTATATCCCACCCTTCCCACATAGCAGGCTCAGGATGGGTTCCAGACAAACCAATCTGCACACAGTGCAGATTTACAATTAAAATTAAGAACGTATAAATCAATTAAGATTAAAACATGTAAACAGTATAACATTGGATATACAATATGCCTCAACAGATGATGTTTATACCAGCGATATAGAATCTGCAGTCACTGCAGGGAATACCATGTCAGGTGGATGCCCTCTGCCTCAACTAAAAGCCTGGTGGAAGAGCTCCGTTTTACAGGCCCTGCGGAATTGTAATGGAACCCACAGGGCCCTGATCTAATAAGGGAGCTCATTCCACCTAGTCGAGGCAAATTGGACATCCTTAGGGCCAGGGACTACCAGAAGATTTGGGTTTGCAGAACACAATTTTCTGTGGGACTCATATGGGGAGAATATATGCAGGCCCCTGTCTGTATAGGGTTACTTTAAGAGTGTTAATGTTTTAAGTATGTTTGTATTTTGAGTCAAAAATAATATTGTTAATCGGGTTTGCTGTATCTGTTATAAAGTTCATATCTCCAGTAACAGGCACACATGGCCTGGCCCAATAAAGTGACATTTATGTTAGATCTGGTCCTTGTGACAAATGAGTTTGACACCTCTGCCTTAGAGGAACCTTAGCCTAATTTTAAACTCACATTATACAAACAGCAAAGTAAACATAAGCCAGCAAAATACTTAAAACTTGTCTGAGTCTGTTTTTGTTAGATATATTGAAAATCCCATGATATTATCTTAGGTTTGTTTAGTCAACCAGTGAATTAAATGCCCAATCCAGAATTTAAACTCTCTCTGTAGAGATTATCAAAGTTTTAGTACATCAAGGTATAAGCAGACATGTTGATATAGGTACCCTATTCTTGTGGTGGCAGGATCACAGAACTCTGCTTAAACTGTACAAAATGAAGGACTGCAAGGAGAAAGGAAGAGTTATTAACTTACTATGCTCACAGGGAGTTCCACTAGATATCTGACCATGTTTACAGAGAAAAGTAATGCTTGTCCCTCCTAAAATATAATATGATCGAGAGGGAGAAAATAGAAATATATTATCCATTTCAGAAACAGTTGCTGTAGGGCTGGAAGAAAATGGAAGGAGATAGTAGCAGGGGTCTTTTGGGGTCAGAGCGTGCCGGAGTGCTGCTCTGGCAGCCCAGGAGCCCGCGCTAATGGCGGTGGCAAGTCTCGCCCCTAGCTCCCTGCGCTGAAAGCACTGCAGCTCGGGGGAGGCCAGAGAGCCCTGCCACCGTGTTCCCCGGGCCCGCGCAGGAGCGCTGTGGCTCAGGGGACGCCAGGAGAGCCCCGCCGCCGGCTTCCCCAGCCCCCATCGAAGTGGTAAGTAAGGGATCCGTGGGGGTGGCGGTGGCGGGGGCTTGATGGGGGGTGGTGGGAGAGCCTCCCTCCCTCCATCTCTTTACCATCTTTCCCTCCTTTCCTTTCTCTTTCTCTTTCCCTTCTCTTCCTTCCTCTCTTCTTTCTTCCTTCCTTCTCTCTTTTCCTCCTTTCCTTCTCACTTTCTTTCATTCTCTCCTTTCCTTCTCTCCCTTTCCTCTTTCTCTCCTTCTTCCCTTCTCTCTTTCTTTCTTTCCCTCCTTCTTTCCTTCTCTTTTCCCCCTCTTTCCTTCCTTCTTTCCTTCTCTCTACTCTCTGTCTTTCCTTCCCTCTTTCGTCCTTCTGTGGCCCAACTCTAGTGAGAAGGGGTTTAAACTTTAAACCCCTTCTCTTTTTGCTTCCCCCCCCAGGTCAACTGGGGAAGAGAAGGGGAGGCTTTTGAATAGGCCTCCCTCCCTTTTGCTTCCCCTTCTGACATCACTTCCGGTGATGTCAGGGGGTGTGGCATATACTAATAGCCTAGTAGCTCATTACCATACCATATGCTAATGAGCTCCTGCAGCTCTTTTTCTACAAAAAGGCCCCTGGATAGTGGTGTTAAGTATCACTGTCCAAGTACCTCTATCAGTTCTGGTGACACTACAAGAGATAACAAGGCGTCTTTGACATCTTAAAAATTAACAGATTGCTCTTTCATCTGATGAACATACACTTCATGCATCTGATGAAGTGAGCTCTGACTTATATAAGCTTATGTATGCTGGAAAAAAGTTTGTCAGTCTTTAAGGTGCCACTTTTAACACATTTACTTCAATGTAAGATAATAAATTTTAAGCTAAAGAAGTTTAACTTAGTAAATGCACATCCTTTGTATGCTAAAATATTCAGAGTTACTATCAAGATATATATCCATTTCTCTGAAAGATTAATATTGTCTTGCCTCTTGTGGCCGGCAGTATTATAGCCAAATTATGAAGTTCTTAAAACTATCATTTATAACAATTATTTAACATGCTAAATCCATGCATCCTTCAGTGCTGTATAGCTTCATTTCAGAATATAAAAATACCTATTATTGTGTTTGTAAACTAGAGACTTCCTGTATTCTTATTCAGAGCTGGGTAGGAACAAAGGGAGTTGGGGGACTCATCCTTGACTTTTTGTGTAGGACCCGAGAATCTCTAACACCATTCCTGATTAGAATTGGATGGTTGTTTGAGAATGTGAACAAAGAAGACATTTATTTCTGTTATTCTTCTTTTAGCCTGATTGCAAATTGAGCTAACATTTGTATTTTTTTCTTTATTAAAATATTTTAATAAAAATATTTTAATGCCATATTTCCACTCAATTTAGGGTCCCCAAGACAGCAAGCAAAATTAAAATCATATTCAAAAATAGAGAAGAAGACTCCTCTACCTTGAGGAGTCTCAAAGCGGCTTGCAATCGCCTTCCCTTCCTCTCCCCACAGCAGGCACTTTGTGAGGTAGGTGGGGCTGAGAGAAATCTGAGAGAACTGTGACTGGCCCAACGTCACCCAGCAGGCTTCATGTGGAGGAGTGGGAAATCAAACCCGGTTCTCCAGATTAGAGTCTGACAGCTTCTGCACAGCTCTATGGTGTGCCCATCCGTCCATGCTCTTCTCACATTCTTAATCATAAGTAGAACTATTGATAGACTTTTCAAAAGTTAACACAGAAAGGTGCCTTGGAATTTGACATGCTTTCCTTATAAACAAAGCATATATTAAAATGTACCTATATATTTAGGGGATTCTTCCTTGCTGCAGAATAGGCTTCACTTCCTTTATACTTTGCACCTTAGTTGATGCACAATCATTCTCCAAATCAAATGATGATTTCCTCTGTCTTTCCTCCCATGTATCAGGAGGCCGTTCATCAGGGGGCCCCGAACATATTTGGCCCTACTGCTTTTACAATGCAAACCTTGTGCAAATGTACTCCAGTTAAAGCCAATTTTAATCAATAGGAGTGCACTGTTAGAAACCTGATCAGCTTTTTCAATCAGTATTTTCAAACAAGAGTAGAATATTTTTTTTCAGCTTGGTCTCGGGAAAGAAAATTGTTTGTGTGCACAAAATATCAGGAATCTGCTCCACAGCAGGTTCACGACTAAAATGAAGCACACCTGGATGTGCCAAAAATTCTATTAACATTCTGTGAACAATTCTATTAACTTCTACAAGTGAAAAAATATAGACATACTGCTGCATAGTCTGGCTCCCTAAATGCTACAAGAATATTTCACAAATAAAAGATTATTTGTATATACAAACTGTTTAATATGTATCAACATCTGAAACTTTTCAAAACATCATGGACATTCTGTCTTCAAGAACCCAGAACATCAGTTTAACTATTTAGTCTGTGTTTACAGATGACAGAACAAAGACTTCACCTACAATGGACCACAGATGAAAAGAGTATAAGTGACAGCTGTAACCATAAGGCACTGTAATTCTTCCATTCAGGAAGATAAATTACTGTAAATTCCAAATATTGATCTGGATACCCTATATGGGAGTGAAGAGGTACCTTTTATTGCTTGTTGCTGAGTCCTGTTCCCAGGAATCAATAAAAGCTCCAGTAGTTACTGTAGATTTTCTGGGTTGTGTGGCCGTGGTCTTGGCATTGTAGGACCTGATGTTTCACCAGTAGCTGTGACTGGCATCCTCAGAGGTATAACACAGAAAGATGGAGTACTCTCTATGTCAAGGTGAGCAGAAAAATGGTAGGCAAGTAATTTATTTCTACTCTGGAAGGTGGGGTAGGGCTGAGTCAATTATCTTGTGTATGGAGGAGCTTTCCTGAGGAGGTTCTTTTGTCTATGGACTGTTTCCTGAGGAGGTTTGGGTAGGTTCTTTTTGTATGTGGAATGGCTACTGAAACTCTAATCTTATCTGTAGTGCTATTGCCAGCTGTAGAGCATTTTGTGTTTTTCAGGACAGGAAACCATGCCCTATTTATTTTTAAACTCTCTTCTTTCCTGTTGGAATTGTGTTTATGTTTATGTATTTCAATGGCTTTCCTGTGTAATCTGACATGGTAATTGGAAGTGTTGTCCACTCTTTCAGTGTCTTGGAACAAAATGCTGTGTCCTATTTGGGTTAGGCTATGTTCAGCCACTGCTGATTTTTTAGGTTGGCCAAGTCTGCAGTGTCTTTCATATTCTTTTATTCTTGTCTGAATGCTATGCTGTGTGGTCCCGATGTAAACTTGTCCACAACTGCATGGTATGTGGTATACTCTCTTCTGTCTTTTGCCGATTGTAGCATCTGTTGTATTTTTCTGGTGGGTCTGAATACTGTTTGTAGGTTGTGTTTTTTCATAAGTTTTCCCATCTGATCCATGATTCCTTTGATATATGGCGCAAACAGTTTTCCCTCCCCTATTCCTTCCAGCCAATAGTGTGTTTTCAGGGATGGACTAACCAGGAGGTGTGACCAGGGGATATGGCCAGCCCCCACACCCCCACATAAAAGGGTAAACCCGACCACATGCTGGCCCCTTCCCTATGACCCCTATCTAAGCTTTGTCCCTCTTAAGTCCAGCTTGCTATCCCAACACCCTACCTCCATCTTTAACTCTAAATCTGCAGCTAGAGTTCCACGTGGCCTGCCGGTTCAGGCCACGTGTTCCCATTTTCAGTTCTCCCCTCCCTTCTTCCATTGAAATGGATCATTCAGCGAGGACAGGTAATTATTGCCCCAACAATGAACTCCCGCTCCTGCAACTGTGCTGATACCTCTATCTTTATTTCTTGCATAATTGTTTGTGTGAATCTGTATTGTTTCCATGTGAAGAAGATTTACAGTAAAAGACCTTAATTATAACTGCATACAGTCTCCGTGTCTGTTACTGGTATCTCTGGAGGGGTGGGACCTCTGTATATACAGGTGATCACTCCCTTAGCTGATTGTATATTAATAATAATTCATATTTCCCCCTAATATTGATAAGAACAAAGAGCAATAGGGCTAACACCTGCCCTCTGCTTGGGAGGCATGACTATGAAACTGACAGGAGGGTTCATGAATAGGAATTCAGAGGTCTCCTGTTGAACTCTGTACATGTTTTCCTACTTTTGTGCAGAGGGATGTACCAAGGCAGACCTAGTCCAGATGCAAAAGCAATCAGACCCAACAAGCTGGAGTATGCCACCAGACATTTTGGATCCAAATAGAATATGTCCAGGTCCAAAGCCTTGGCCATCCTGACCAGCTGCTCCATGGAACCAAGTTCCCAAACTTCTCATCTGGAGATGAATCCAAGGTGGCACTGGAACCGACATTGGAATGTGGGTGAGTAATCTTTGGAGTTGTGGTCCCTTGTGGGTGGAAGAAACACTGGAAGCCACACTATTATATCCCAGGATAGACGTGGAGTCAAGGGCTGCCAGCCTTGGAATCACGGGATGGAACCACACCTACTGTTGGTCTGGAGCACCCTTTGGGGGATAATCATCAGGATACCAAGGCGGCTGCCAGAAAGTTGGAGCAGTGAGAGGCATGTCCACAGCTGACTTGGACTTCTCTACCCAGTCCTTCAGAGTTGAGGGCCTGACTTCCTCAATGTCATCATCCGACTGTAATGGGCTATTCACAAACTACAAATGAGGCAAAAAAAAAGTGCTAGGAGGAGGGCAGCAACCTCTATCCCCTTTCTAGGGCTGTCAGGTCTTTCCTGACCACCAGCAGGGGTTGGGGGCTGAGGTTGCCAGATCCAGATTGGGAAATTCCTGGAGATTTCGGGATGTAGCCCAGGGAGGACAGGGACCTCAGTGAGGTACAATGCTCTAGAGCCCACTGTTCAAAGCATCCATTTTTTCCAGGGGAACTGATCTGTGAAGATGAGATATAATTCTGGGGATCCTCTGGTCCCACCTGGAGGGTGGCATCCCTAGCCCTGACTCGATGAAGGTGAGGAGTCAGATGGATCTGTTTCAACTTCACCTTTTTTTTGAGGAGGTTCAGAAGCATTTCTTGGAACTGAGGCCAACCTAAGAGTGTGCCAGATAGACAAATACAAGGTAGGAGCAGATGGTGCTGACACCACCTAAGGTGTACGGGCTTGTTTTTTGCCTTCTGCAAGATGCTGTGGCTGGGCCTTGGGTGCCATATCAGCCCTCTCCCAGAGGGTCACTTTTAAACAGGAGGCCCTTTCATGCTGAGCTCTGGGAGAGAACTGCTTGCAGGCCGTAGAAATGTTAACACTATACGACTCCTGCAAGCATAACAGGCACAACAAATGCTTGTTGGATGTTCCACCTTGGTACTGCATTTTTTATAGCGTGCCATTGAATGGGGTCACCACACAAGGCAACCAACAAAACTCAAGAAAAGAATTCCTTAGAAAAAGAATTCTCAAAAATAAAATTTTAAATCCTAAAACAGGAAGGACTGAGGGAAGACTTGCCCCTGTCCCTCAGTCACATGTTAGTGACTGAGGGGAAGATCCAACATGAGCTGAAGAGAAGGGGAATACTCCTAGTCCTGTAGGAAGCACTAGAAAGCTGAGACGTTCACCTCCGTCATTCACCTGAACAGAAGCCACGAAGATGAAGGTGTCTTTAGGTACTGTACCTTTTTAATTGCTTTTTTAAGAATATAGATTTAGTAGTCCTTGGGACTGGTGTATACCACTAATAAGGGTACTGGAGGTGTTTCACTTTCACAATTATAAAGAGAAAGAAGGATAATTACAGAATAGCTACTTTCAAGGCATGAATTCTTCTGAAAATGGACTATGTAGCACATGGGAACTAGAATATGACATTGTTTTTGAACACATTTAATCTTCCCCTTTTCATAACAGCAGGAGTTCTATTCTGCTTGGCTATGAGCAACATAATATTTTTAATATATTCTAATATAATAAAAGCATTAAACAGAAAATAAAACATTAAAATTCGCAATAAACTAATACAATTTCCATTATTCTACACACCTAATTTCCCATATGAAAAATCACCAGTGACTTCCAAATACAGATTCCCTTCCAGGTCTCTCTCATACCACCAAGTCCCAACCTAGCCATAATCAAAACAAATCAAATGATTTCCCCATGATTAACAGAGCACTAGAACAGTTTTTTGCCCAACTTCCAATTTGAAGCAGAGGTCCCATCCACAGCACACAACAGATGATGGGGGGGGGCGAGTTGCAGGTGGTGTTCTCAACAAAGGTGGTAGTAGTAGGCTTGCCAGCCCCCAGGTCTGGGTGAAGGATCCCCCGATTTTGCAGGCTCCTTCCCGCCGCTGACCAGCTGGCTGCTGAGGGGAAGCCCCACCCCAACAACCATGATGTGCCTTTAAATCTCGGCAAGACATTTTACAAGAAGCTTGCAAACTATTTGCATTTGGGAATATCTGTGTGCCTTTAAATCTCAGCAAGAAAAAAGCTGCATTGGGGGCAGCATGTTCAAACCACGTGGCTCTTCCCAGTGATTGTATGAAGTGAGAGAGGAAGAGACTACAGTCTCTTTATTTGTTTTGCATTTGTTTTAGAAGTCGTGTGTGTATAGTAAAAAGGGTAGTAAAGAGTTAACTAGAACCTGATTATGGAAAGGAGGAAAACTCCACCCCCTAGACTGCTCTCTTACTTACTTTCGTTTTTCTGTGTAAGTCTGAAGAAGTTGATTGAAATAAGGCAGATTGTTACATTCAGCAACTTCCATGAGTAATGCAATGTATACCATTGCCCCAGTGAAATCACAAAAGTGTGGGCTTGCAAACTGTTTGTGTTTGGAAAAGCAGGGTCATCTTCCATTCAGGAAGATATGGTTCCTGACAGGGGAGATCCTGGAGCTGGTAGGCACTTGATTCCAACCACATCCAGCTCTCTGTGCACAATCCAAACAACAAGGGGAAAAGACTAGGGTCACAGGAATCCCAAATATACAAATTCCACTAGTAGAAAACATCATCAAAGATTGCCAAAACAATATATTAAACAATTATAAAGTTGGTAGTGTCACAACAACATTTATGCCTACTATAACTATATTAAGGCATAAGATACAATATTTCCTCCTTTGAAGATAAGACAAAGTCCATGTTTTCAGTGTAACTTGATAGGAGGAGTACTACAGAGACAGGATGCTATGCCAGTCTGAGGAGGGTAGGGTTTGGGGAGGGGGGAAGAGGCCTCCGCTGTTGAGTCCATCCTCCAAAGCAGCCATTTACTCCAAGGGGAGAGATCTCTGTCATCTAGAGTTCAATTGAGATTCAGGTCCCCCATGGAGGTATTACACCCTAGGCATAGTAGCAACCTCTAGGTGACTTGATACCACCTGAGTCAATACTGTTCAACAGCAGCCACCATATGAAAGCCAGTGTGGTATAGAGGTTAGAGCTTCAGAGTAGGGTCACGGAGACCCAGGTTTGAACCCCCATCTTGCTGTGGAAGTCCACTGGGTGATTTTTGATCAGTCACATTCAGCCTAACCTACCTGACAGGGATGTTGTGAGCATAAAAAGAGAGGAGAATAATGTAAGCTGCTTTGTTCCCCATTGTGAAGAAAGGTGGAGTATAAATGAAGTAAATAAATGATATAGCAGAAAATGGAAGGCATTTCGGCTGGTGAATGTCTGAAAAGGAGAAAATGGAGCAGGGAAAGGGGAAAGGATATGTGAGTTGTCAGGAGGAAGAAAAGAGGAAATAGTATGGGGAGGGGGATACAGGAGAAAGTGAGGTGGCACCCCAGAATCCGTGAGTTCCCTACCATGCAAGTGGGCCCAGTTGGCACCACACAACTGGGACACAGATTTCCTAGACAGAGGCTGCTGGGGGGGGGGGGGAGCTTAAGACAGAGAGGAAGGTTAAGTTGGCTGCTGAGTGTGAACGAGATAGGGTTGCCAACTCCAAGTTAAGAAATTTGGGCAGTGGAAACTGGGAAAGCTAGGGTTTGAGGAGGAGAAAGATCTCAGAAGGTTTTATACCATAGACTCCAATCTCCAAGCAGCCCTATCCTCCAGGCTAATTTGGGTTGCCAACCTCCAGGTACAGTCTGGAGATCATCTAGAATTACAACTGCTCTTCAGAAGACAAGAGATCAGTTCCCCTGGAGCAAATGGCTGCTTTGGAGGATAGACTCTATGGCATTATAGCCTGCTGAAATCACTACCCACCCCAAACTTTGCCCTCCCAAGGCTGCACCCCAGATCTCCAGGAATTTCCCAACCTGGAGCTGGCAACCCTGAGGGGGAACTGATCTTTCTATTTGAGATCCCAAGATATCTCTAGGCCCCATGTGGAGGTTGGCAGCCCTAGAAAGAGAGAAGGAAGCAGGAAAAGGGGAGAGGCTATGGGAGCTTTCAGGAAAGGGAAAGAGGAAACAGTAGGGGAGGGGGAAATGAGATGCCTCCCGCAAGTCCTTGCAGATTCCCACATGTTTTTATATATTTCTTCTGATCAGACAGGAAGCACAGGAACTTCTGGCTACAATTACTAGTCCAGGGATCTAGCCCTTGGGCTATCATTAAGTTACCAATGGATACTGCCCTCTTTTCTGAAGTTCTGTTGGGTTACACCTACGAATTTTTCCAAGTGGCCATGGTTGTCAAGGCTGCCCCTGGGAAATACAGGATTCTCACTCACCTTACCGTAAGAGTTTTTTGGTTCTGTGAAAACAGCAGTGAAGGTATTTGAGATCAATACTGGGCCTATAAAACCTATAGCCAGCTCCAAAAAACTATTGCAGTTATAATCTGTTGTATCTGAGTTTAAGAAAAGTCTTGGAAGTCCTAAAATTTTTACCATATCTTGCAACTATAAGTGGAAAACAGTGTCTACTGTGGTTGTAACAGGGTTTGGACCCTGCTTCTTGTGCTGCTCATTACGTTTTGGCCACTGGTTGGGACTCAAACTCTGTAACCTTCCGTCTTCCTTATTGGATTTCTAAAGACGTTACAAAACAGAGGTATAACCCCTCATTTGACTTTTTTTGCACTTCCTTGGTGCTTCATTTAAAATAGGTTTTTTTAGCATGCAGCACTGGGGGTTCTAACCTATGCCCTCTCCATTCATGAAGTTTCACAAGGTGATGCCCTCCACTACCAGGGATTGTCTCTCAGTCCTCATGTCACACATGGTCAGCATCCTCACACAACTCATCCTTGTGGGTCAGTAGAGGCTATCAGACTCTGTCTTGAGTGCATGGCTGTTCAATGCCACTTCAAAAGAGTGCTGTTTTTCTTTGCCACATTCCTGCATGTATTTCACTTGGGACACTTGTGGAGAGTATGACAAACTGACCTCCAAAAGCAGAATGCTTAGTGCATCAAAAGCAGAGAGCTGGGAGATTAGGGGTTAATGCCTCACTGTAAAGTACTTTGATTGACAGGCTACTGCCTGCATGCAGTTTTGTCAGAGGGATTCAGTCCTAGTTTGGACTTTGACTTGGCAGTTGCCAGTCAGGAGGAGTTTGTGTCAGTCTGAAGGAAATACACAGATCATTTGAGAAATGAAGGGACACAACTCCTTGCCCTTACAGCATACCAACACAGTTGAGGAGAAGTTCAAAAATAAGAACTAAATGTGTATCAGCCCTATCTGAATTCCATTTATTCAGTCTCCAGAACTGGGGTTTAGGTTTGACAGAAGAGACTGGAAAGGAGGTTGAAAACTGCCAGTCTAGCCAAATAGAAAAGGATCATCGCTCCTAGAAAGGTGGAGGATAGTTCTTACCCAGTTATGCAGAGGGTTCAATTCAAAAGGGACCCTTCATTTGTGTGAAAAGGAAATAGTCTTATACTCCTCAAGAGTTTAAAAGGAAAAGTTAAAATCCTACAAGGGAAGTATTTAAATACAGGAAGAAAGTACTAACTTCCAGGAAACTAAAATAGTTTTATTAAGACACATCGCTGAAAGAAATCACCAAGACAAACAAACCTCTCAGAGTTGAGAACTGAGTATCCCAGGCTGCGATCACACACACTAAATAATCTACTTTCAATCCACTTTTAATGCACTTCCCAACTGGATTTTACCAGTTCACACAGTAAAATACATTTGGAAAGTGCATTGAAAGTGAATTATTTGGTGTGTGTGATCGCAGCCTCAGAATTATAACCTTCAAGTATACTCTGTTGCTGTTCAAAATATTATAATTTGCATAAACAATCAAATTTACCTCAACTTCTTGTCCCCTGCTCTATTTCTAATTCAACTGTGCCCATTCAATAAAATCAACCTTTCTGTTTGAACTTTACTTCATGTCAAGTGTCATTTCCAAAGGGATTTATAAGAAGGCTCCTGCTTAGCTACAATAAATCTCTCGCCTGGGCAAAAGCCAAATAAGTTCTCTATAACAGAGTAGGGAACAGTGTTTGGGTGGGGGGAAAATCTGCCTCACAGAGAAGAAGCCGGAGTCCATCACAGAGAGCTCCCCACTCCGTTATAAGACAGAGTGAAGGTCAATATATGATGCTAAACAACAGTTGAGTAGGCAGTCCTCTGAGGTCTCTTCCTTTGAGAGATTCATACTCACCTCCTTCACCCAGTGAGCTTGCTAATCCCCCAGTGTGAGACTGCACAGAAGCCATGATAATGAAAATAGAGTTGCACTGAACTATAACTGCCCCACTGTGACCTCTCTGGAACCTTAGTTTCTTGGGGTCTCCGGTGGCGGCATAGAGAGAACTGAGGGAGTAGTGCCCCTCCTCCTGGTCATGTGATTGTTTTGGCAGGAAAGCACCAGAGAGAGGGGACTACTAGAAAGCTTTGTCTACTAGAAAGCTTTGACTATCATTTCCGCAGCTGACCTGCGCATATGCAATCCCCAATGTATGCCTGCAAAGAAGACCACTCAATGAACAATGGTTACAGGTAAGTGCAACCTCATTTGCCCCAAAATGTCCTGTCATTAACAGCCTTGCTCAAGTCCTGCAGGTAAGTACAACGCTGTGTTTTGTCCCCTTCCAGCTGACAGGGATTTTGCTCATCATGATGGACACTCAATTTATTTCCTCCAGATCTCACCAAGGTATGCAAGTGTGCACAAATACAGCTCTCCTAGCTTACAAATCACCAACCTGGAAAAAGACTGTTAGTACACAACAAGGTTTTGTGTACATCAGGGGAAAGGGGGCAGATCAGATAAGTTACACATATCAAGTCACATATGGATGAGCTGATTTGTTCCTTTCCCCAGCCCTATAATCTAAATTTTGAGACAAAGGAAACAAAAGGAGGGCAAAGAGGCAGGCCAGCGATAAACAAGGAAGATTGTGCATTAATCTCAGTTACATTTACTTTAATTTGGTTGCAGGAAGGTGCTGTGATTCAGTGAGAAGAATGTTTCCAAAAAGAATGTTGCTTTGCTGGAACAGAATAAACTCTAATTTGACCAGGCACTCATATCTGGGCATCCCAACAAATTGGTCTTTGATTCAAGGTTCTGACAGCCCTCCATCCTCCAGTTCCTCCTAGGAACTCAGAGAAACAAATACAACTATTTTGTGAGGAAGGTTAGATTTCAACTTCATAAAGGCCCACCATTTTAAAGCTTCATATTTTATTGCGTACTTGAAATCAGACCCCACTACATCACACTGGTATTGTTCAAATGGAAATTACCATGTCAAAATTATAGCTTTCCATAGAAAAAGTTTATGTTCTGAAGTGAAAACAAGCTACAAACACTTAACGTTTTCTTCCATTGACACAGCTTTTGTTTCCAAAACATTAAACCTACTTTGCTTTCTGTTGGAGTTTCAAGATATCCCACATAACATTCTGAACAACAGTGATCTAGTAACAAGGAAAATAGGTGAAACAAAGTTTGAGTCCAGTGACACCTGTAAGACCAAACAAGTTTTATTCAAGGTATAAGCATTTGTATTGTGTCTGAAGAAGTGTGCATGCACATGAAAGCTTAAAGCACTGAACTCAAACTTTGTTCTTCTGGTTCAGACCAATATGGCTACCCACCTGAAGGAAAATAGCTGTAACTATTGCTAAGGTAAAATGTGCAGACATCACAAAAGATGAAATTTCACCCGTTCAGCATTTTTAAATAGCCCTTAAGTCCACTCACTTTTGCAGCTGCTGGTTCCACTAGCCTCTGGCGATGCCGACTTGAGCTGAAATGACTCTTCTGAGGTGTCCCTTCCTGACAGTGAATACGAGATGGCAAAGGGAAGAAAATACAAACGGAGGGGAAATGAAACATGGGAGGCAAGAGGATGGAATGGGAAATGATCAGAGAAGGGAGAGGGAGAGTGTTTAACTGGTGTTCTTGCACTATATTTATAAGAAAGTTATGAAACTAACTTTCACTATTAATTATACTAAAGATATACACAGTTTATAATATTACAGAGAGAGAATTATGGGTACAATCCATACAGCGTTAAGAATCTTACTAGTTTCAATGAGCATGATTTAAGCACTTGCTTAACTCTGGATGGATTGTGTTGTATGTCTAATAAATAAACTGTCAAAGAAAAATGTGTCAGCTATCCATATTAATGTCATCGTCCAGCCAAATACCACTAAATCTTGTGTCCTCCTACAGAAAAAATGTACATATTTAAAATAAATTCTTGATATTAATTCTAGACTCTTACACTTTATTTAGCAGCAAATAATGGAAATTTTATGAACCATGCTTCTTCTTTCGTGCCTTGCTCAGCTATTTAAAGAGCATCCTTGCACGTAATAATGCACTACAGCCTCTTACAGTTTGTTACAGAGGGTGGCTTAAAAATAAAGTTATCACTGGTGGGGGGGGACAGACAGAGAGGCAGAAATGGCATTTTACAACACTGTGATGTAATTTCTGACTGAAAACCAGAAGTTACTTATTTCTGGTTTTCGGCCAGAAATGACATTGTGGCGCACATGGCACTGCCACTCCCTTTTGTCTCATCACTATTACCAGCACAAGCAATGGGTTCTGGCAGCAGTGGGAAATTGCCCACCACCAGCAGGAGAGTGGCAACGCAACCAATGCACAAAACAGTGAAGGGAATACAGAAAATAAATAGACACAACCCTATAAAAGCAAAGAATCCCCCATGATGAACCAGGCTTATATTGTCCAGTTTCACATGGCTATCTTCCATTTTCAAAAGGGCAAAACTCCATTTGTGAGAATTCGTAAAGCTTGCCAAGTAGCCATTTTTAAACACAATGTGAGAAGGTTTACATCTTCTGCATCTGATCAGACAGCATTTACAAATATCTATTTCTTTCTTTTTGTTTTGAATTCCAATAGAGCCAATTCCCTATAAATAATCATGAGCGTGCCAATGGATTTCAGTCGTGATGCTTTAAACATACTATTTGCATGCCTTGAATTTATGGATGAAACTGAGGCACCCAAGTGCCCATGGAAGCTGGAGAAATAGTAAGAGATTATTAGGTTTCTGTGATTGCTTGAATGTTAATCTTGGAGGCTGCAAAAGCTAGGAGAAGGTCTAATAAAAACTGCTTGATCCCAAGTCTCCCTTCCCCCACACTAACATATTAATTACATTGGTTTCAATGTACCTGATGAAGTGTGCTTGAACAGGAAAGCTTACACCCAGAATTAAACTTTGTTGCCCTTAACGGTGCCACTGGACTCAAATTTTGTTATATTAATTACATGCAAGAAATAGGTTTCAGAAAACTGAAAAGAGCATGGAAGGGGAAATGACCAGCGCATGAGTAAGGGTGCGGTCACACTGACCTTTTGATTGGGGTTCGCCGATGTTCCCCCGCACATGTAAATTTCACGTTCACATGCGCCAATCCACCTCCCACAACGAAGTGGGCTCACTCCCGCAATGCTCCCGGGTTTTCCTGCCCCCTGGAAAATCAGGTATTTTCCTGACAGTTGCGTTTTGAATGCACGATTTCGCCCATCTGGACAGCCCATCTTTCACAATGATTGCGATTAGGGCCATCTGACCGCTCTTTTGCGGTTGTTATTTTTTTAAAAGCTTCTGGTTTGAGCACTTGAACAAACATGCGCTTAATAAATCCATTTAATGTTTAATAATGGATTTATTAAGTGCATGTTTGCTTAAGTGCTCAAACCGGAAGCTTTACAAAAAAAACACACAAAGATGGCCCTGGAGGCGGGAACAAGAGGCAGGGGCTCCAGCAGCCTGGACGGGGGCCAGCAAGGAGGATGGCAGAGACAGCAGAGCCTTTTTTTGTGGGGCAATGGTGGCAGCGGCAGCGCCCCCCCGCACAGTGGCGACAGGAGCAGCAGCCACCCGAGCCTCCACCGGCAGGATCGGCTGGAAGGACAGCGCAGCAGCAGGCGAGTGGGTGCTGGAAGAGAGGGGCCAGCTGCATCTAGTCAGCCCAATGCAAAGAAAAATGTTCCTGATTTAAACAAAGCGGGAACAAAGCACAATTACCTTGCCGTGTGACCACGGCCTAATAGAAACATCAGCACCTTCACTCTTGCTTACAGGCTGCAATCCATAAATGGCAAGGATAAAGCATTATTAGGTCTGATGGAATCAAAAAGTGGTAAACAAATTAGATTTCTATGGATTATAACTGTAGCACAATACCTATAGAAATTGAAAGATTTTTATGCAAGTGCCCAGAAAAAAATTGATCACACATTTAAACAAGATGTGCTGCTAATCATAGGTTACTGGAATGCAAAGGTAGGAAACAAAGTAGAATCAAATATTGTTGGGAGATTTGGGCTAGAAACATGAAATGAAGCAGGAGAGCGACTCATAAAATTCTGTGAAGACAATAATTTAGTCATTGCAAACACGTTTCAGGCAACCAAACAGACGATGCCTAACTGTAAGAGTGGTTGAGCAGTGGAACAGTCTGCCTCAGGAAGTGGTGGATGCTCCTTCCCTGGACGTTTTCAAGCGGAGGCTGGATGACCATCTTTAGGGTATGTTGTAGGTATGTAGGGCTATCTTTTGACTATGCTCCTGCAGAGTGCAGGGGGTTGGACTAGATGACCTGCAGGGGGTTGGACTAGATGACCAACTCTAACGTTCTATGATTCTATATGTGAATAGATTACATAATTGGAACCAGAGGATGGAGAAACTCTATTCTATCTGCTAAAACAAGACAAGCAGCCAATTGAAAATTAAAATAAAGCTCAAGAAAAACACCAAAGCATTCATAGTGCCAAAATACAATATGAACATCACTCCTGATGAATTTAAAAACCATGTAAATAACAGATTTGTATTGATAAGGTCACGTGAATGTGAACCAGAAGAACTATGGGTTGGATATATTATCAAGGAAGAATGCACAATGACTATTCCTGTAGCCAAAAGAAATGAAAAGCCTTGATAGACTGATGAAACCCTTAAAAATGCTAAAGATAGACAAGAAGCAAGAGTAAAAGATGACGGAAATATAATCAAAAGCCTAAATGCAGAACTCCAGTGACTCACAAATAGAAACAAAGAAAACTATTATAATAACCATTGTAAAGAAATAGAACAGAACACCAAAAAAGAAAGAAAAAGAGATCTGTTCCACAAGATCCAAAGGATCAAAGGGAAATTAAAACACAGATCAACACAGAAATGCATTAATTGAACAGGACAAAGTAAAGAAAAATGGGAACAATAAACTGAAGAACTATACAACGAAGACTGTTACCATATATGGAATAAGAAATGCCATATGTTCAAACTGCATTCAGAAAAGGAAGAGGCACTAGAAATCACATTGCAAATTTACATTGATTACTGGAGCATATAAGAGAATTTCATATGAAAATCAGTTTGTTTCATAGATTACAGCAAAGCTTTTGACTGTGTGGATCATGAAAAGCTTGGTTGGTTTTAAAAGAAATGGGTGTGCCCATTGGGAACATTAATAGAAACATTAACAATTTGAAATATGCAGATGACACCATATTTCTGGCAGAAAATAGTGAAGAAATGACTCCTGTTGAAAGTTAAAACAGAAAATGCCAAAGCAGGATTACAGCTGAACATCAAGAAGACAAAAGTAATGACTACTGGGAAATTACACAGCTTCAAGGTTGACAATGAAGAAATCATTCAGGATTTCCTATTTCTTGGACCCATTATCAACCAAAAGGGAGACTGTAATCAAGAAATAATGAGACTGAGACTGGGAAAAGCAGCTACGAAGGAACTAGAAAAGATTCTTAAGTATGTTTCTACCAGATTCACCAAGGCTAGAAAGTGCCACCACTTTCTAGAGGTGTGAAGTACCACCATTGAGAATCACTCTCACATATCCATTTTTCTTTGGGACCAGAAACAAATGGAGTAGACCCCTGATGCCCCCGATGCCCTCTAGTCCTCTGGGACCAATTCTATTGCTCGGATATGAAGGAAATGGTCTGTGGCTTGGAGAAGGAGGGGAAGCTTGGCCGAGCAGCTACATCTAGGAGTTTGTCTAGAGGCAGAAATCTGAGCTCCAAGGAGATTGTGTCCAATACTTTATGATTGTGAATGGAGTGTTGCCGAACATGTATGAAGTAAAAGGCAACCCCCAACGTCTTGGGAGGCCGCAAGGGTTTGAGTGTCAGGCTGAGGAAGTTTTCTTTCCTCCTTGTTTGGACAAGGAAAAGAGCTTGGCTTGCTGCCACTTATCCTTAGCCTGGAAGGATTTGAAGCCCAAAAGACTGGAACACTTTAATTAAAAAAAAAAACCTTGCCCTTCAACCTGCAATTCGGTTGTGCCTTCTTTCTCCACAAGGCATTTATCTGTGACATCCCTGAACAGTTTGACTCCTTTGAATGAAACACTGGCAACTCAAACCATGGAAATAAACTTTGCAAGGATAAGAAATGACTGCTAGGCAGAGGGAGAATGCAGCAATGATCTACAATTCTTGTGTCTGCAGACTGCACCCTTTGGATGAAAATACGCCAGAGTATAGTTCCTCCATAAAGAAAAAGCCCTTAAATACTCTCATGCATAAATGATGTTTTTAAAAAGGAACTAACGACAACTGTAATTTGAATCTTTCAAAGTACTTAGAGACTTGTTATTGTGAAATCAGATAATGATGGATAAAAGCCAAGGAAGACAAATAATTTTTTAAAGTAAAATTCTAACCATAAAACATTACAGCTCAGGAGAATACTCCCCCACTCAGTATTGGTATATGTGGATTAATAATTACAGATAACCATCCAACTATAGGGGAAATATGGGGGACTGCTACTACATGATAAAAAACCCAAACTTTACCACATGTAAAAGTGTATTCCAAATCTTCACAGGGTTCTTCTCATATAGACAAATGCTGAAAGGCACAGGGACAGGATAGGAGCCTGTTGGGACTCAATAGCAGGAATGCTTTGGAGCCAAACAGCTCCCCTCATAAAGTACCACTTTTCTGGAACCCAGCAACTAGAAATCACAAAAATGCAAAAAAATACCCAGCAAAATCAACTGTTCCAGAAAAATAGTTTGATAATATTAAAAGCCACTGAGAGATCAAAGGAAACAGGATCACACTTCTCCTTGTCTCTCCTGATGAAGGCAATCCATCAAAGCAACCAAGGCAGCTTCTATCCCAAAAGTAGGTGAGAAGCCAGATTGAGATGGGTCCACATAATGAATCTTACCTAGGTAAGCATTTTTGTCCAAGATGATAAGAGTACCTTGCCTCAGAAATTGATTTTTTAAAACTAAGATCTGGGGTCCATGCCTGACTTTTTCAGAGTTTTAATGGCTGCCTCCTTCAAAGTAATGTTCCCCATCCTCTCCTCTAATGAAGCATTTGCTGCCTTCCAGAACCCAGTCAGGCAATCCTTATGGTAAGATGTCACAAGCCCACCAAAGAGATTTGTCGATATTCTTAGGCTGAATAACTGGACTCATACAAGCAATTCTAATTAGCTCAGTTATGATAATGTTCTAAGACTGAATTATTAAACCAGCAGAATCTAAGTCACAATGGATACAAATGGATTTGTCGGAAAAGTGCTTAGTAAATGAGTCATAACAAGCTTCCATGTTTCCTGAATGTGCCTCATCAGGGGTCTGATGTAAAAGCCCCACACCAGTTAGAATAGCTCAAGTGGATGGCATTATACAAAAACAATAACAGCACAGAAGTGTAGACCCTTTACCATTGCAATCAAAGAATAGAAATGAAAATGTGCTGCAACTAGTTTCATTCTGGGTGGTGTTTCCTTTACTCCTTTGCATTCAGGGTTTTTTGCCAAACCACTTAATTGTCCCAAGCCTACAGTAAATGAAAGTACAGGACACAGAGATTATCAACATATATTAACATAATAATACTAAAAATTAGCTGAGAGGATACTGCATTCTCTTGTGCAGAGGGCTTTTGACCTGACCAATTTATAATCACACACACCCAATGAAAGTGTTTTTCTGAGGATCCTGAGGAAAGACGTTGTCTTTCCTTAAATGTAAAGCAATATTTTTTTAAAAAAATCTCACTGGCATGTATACAGTGAGTTTATTTCCAAGTAATATTCCATTAACACAAGGGTCATTGCACAAGTGGTACTGAGACACGGCACATTTATAGAAGCAGACAGCAGCATAAATGCGACTATTAGGCAGAAGCATTTTCTGTCTCATGTGAAAAGAAGTGGGGCATCTCATTCTCTCTTTCTCATATCCTCAACTCCCATACCCTCATCTTTCTGTGCTTCCTTCTCACTGTCAAACCCACTCACCAATCTACCTTCTACCTGCCCCCCATATTGTTTATTTACTTAATTTTTATCTTGCCTTTCTCCACAATGGGGACCCAATGCAGCTTACATCATTCACTTCTCAATTTTATCCTCATAACAACCATGTAAGACACATTAGATTAAGAATGTGTAACTGGTCCAAGGTCACAAAAGTAGAAATGAGGAAACTCTAACCACTAGACTGCTCTGGCTTCCGTGGGGTGGCTGTTGAACAGAAGTAAGTAGCCAGCTCTGGGTGAGTTATAGTTCAGGTGGTATCAAGTTGCACAATGGCTGATGCTGGGCCTGGCCCAATGAATCCTCCCCTCAAAGGCCAAAACAGTATTGAAAAGGGCCTTGTCCCCTCCTCCTGCCTTTTAGTAACAGAAACCAAGTCTGTTATGTAATGGCCAATGATGACATCTCTTTTTAAAGCTACAAGAACTTCTTTTATAATTTTTTTATAGCGCCCACCTTTTCTTTTCTTTTTTTTAGTTTTCAGATTTTTCTACAAACCAGAGGTGTTTTCCAAGTTTGTCAAAAGATCTGTTTTGGTCCTTCATGTGTCCAGTCTCCAAATTAAGTATACTCAAATTTTATTTATTTATTTATGTAATGACTTAATTAATTCAATTTGTACCACACTCTCCCTGCAAGCAGGCTCAGGGCAGTTCACACAGTTGGTACAAAACCAATAAAACCACATAAAATCACATTAAATCACATTGGCCGACTTTGCTATCAGAATATACAAGTGGGAACCTGCAAGGACTTGAAGTGGGCATCTCATTCCCACCCCTTATTTCCTTTTTCCCTTTCCTGAAAGCCTCCATGGCCTCTTCCATTTTCTGATCCTTCTCCCCTTCCCATCCAACCTACATTTATTTGCCCCTTCATGTTTAGATTTCCCTCCCCCTCCCACAGCAACCTATACCTAGGAAAACTATGGCCCAATTGTTTGGTGCTGGCCACTGGGCCAGGCCCACTTGCATGGCAGAGAATCCTCAAGGATTTGTGGGGGTCATTTCACTTTTCTCTGTATCCTCCTCCCTACACTATTTCCTCTTTTCCTTCTCCTGTCAACCCACATAGGTTCTCCCCTTTCCCTGCCTCATTCTCATTTTCTCAGCCATTCACCAACCTACCTCCTCTTTGCCTCCCATCTTCAGCTATAACATTTATTTACTTAATTTTTATCCCACCTTTCTCCACAGGGGGGACAAAAGCAGCTTGCGTTATTTCCCTTTCCACATCTTTTCTCCTCACAACAACCCTGTGAGGTAGCTTGGGCTGTAAGTACAGCAATGGTAAGAGATATCTGCTGGCCTCCCTTTTTCCCCTCCCTCTTTCCCCTTCCCCTTTTTCTTGCTCTGCACTGGCTGCCCCCACTTGTCCACCTGTGATGGATATTAGGGCGCCATCTGATGTAGTAAAGAAGTCTTAGGTTTTAACAAGCTCTGCTTGGCAGAGAATGGAGCGGGATATAGGTCTAATGAAATAAATAAAATATGTGACTGGCCTCAAATCACCTGGTAAACTTCCACAGCAAGATCAAGTTTCAAATTTGGGCCCACCAGACGCTACTCTGAAGCTATAACTGCTGTACCACACTGGCTTTCATAGGATGGCTGCTGTTGAAGAGTAGCAAGCAGCCAAGCCCAGGTGAGTGGAGCAGGAGCAGAGGAAAGCGAGGATGATCAGGGGCCTAGAGACCAAGCCCTATGGAAAGGCTGGGGGACTTGGGAATATTCAGTCTGGAAAAGAGGAGGCTGAGGGGGGACATGGTTGCTCTCTTTAAGTATCTGAAGGGCTGTCACTTAGATGAGGGCAGGGAGCTGTTCCTGTTGGCAGCAGAGGATAGGACTCACAAGAATGGGTTTAAATTGAGGGCTGGAAGGTGCCACTTGGATATTAGGAAAAACTTTTTTATAGTAAGAGTTGTGGAACAGTGGAATCAGCTGCCTATGGAGGTGGTAAGCTCCCCCTCACTGGCAGTCTTTAAGCAGCCGCTGAACAAACACCTGTCAGGGATGTTAAGCTGATCCTGCATTGAGCAGGGGGGTTGACTAGATGGCTTGTATAACCTCTCCAACTCTGTGACTCTTGAGTCATGCAAATCAAGTGGTATCAAGTTATTTCTGTCGGGCCTGTTCTCAATGAGTCTTCCCTCAAAGGTCAAAACAGTCCTAAAAGGACCCTGCCCCCTTCCCTTGCTTTTTACTTATAGAAATCAAGGCTTAGAATGCTGTGGTCTTGCAACAGCTACTGAGCAAATCCATTTGTTAAAATTACAGGTTTCCTTTTATCATTTTGGGAGTTTTTAAACCCAAAATGTTTTTTTTAAGATTTCAGATTTTTCTGTAAACCTGGGGCACTGTTCAAGTTTGTAGAAAGAACTATGTTGCCTGTTCAGTCACAAGATATATCCTCAGGTCTGGCCATCTTTGCTATTAGAATATACAGCTGGAAACCTGCAAAGACTTGCAGAAGGGGTCTCATTTCCCCCTCACCCCACTATTTCCTCTTTCCCTTTCCTGCAAGCCTCCAAAGCCTCTACCCTTTTCATTCTTCCTTATCTCCTCCTAGGGTTGCTAACCTCCGGAGATCTCCTAGAATCACACCAGATCTCCCAGCTACAGGGATCAGTTCCCTCATTAGGGTTGCCAGCTCCAAGATGGGAAATTTCTGGATATTTGGGAGTGCAGGATTTGGGGAGGGAAGCAACCTGAGCACGATTTGGGGAGGGAAGCAACTTGAGCAGGGTATAATACCATACAGTCCACCCTCAAAGCCACCATTTTCTGATTTCTGTCAACTGGAGAGCAGGTGCAACTCTGGGTCGTCTCCAGCCCCCACCTAGAGGTTCGCAACCCTGGTTCCCCCAAAGGAAATGGCTGTTTTGGTGGATGGAATCTATGGCATATCCCTGTGATGTTCCTCCCCTCCTCAAACTCCACCCTACAAATCTCTAGGAATTTCCTAACATGGAGTTGGCAACCCTATCTTCTTCATGCCCAAAAGCCAACCTACCTTCATCTGCCCCTCTGTCTTCAGCTTCCCCCACTAGGGTTGCCAGCCTCCAGGTGGGGCCTGGGGATCTTCTGCTTTTATAACTGATCTCCAACTGACAAAGATCAGCTCCCCTGGAGAAAATGGCTGCTTTTGGAGGGTGGACTCTACAGCATTGTACCATGCTGAGCCCTCCCTCAAAACCCTGCCATCTCCTGGATCCACTCCCAAAGTCTCAGGCATTTTCCAACCCAGACCTGGCAACCCTACCCCGCGCCCAGCAGCCTCTAACTAGGAAAACTGTGGCCCAATTGTATGGTGCCAGCTGTTGGATCAGGACCACTTGCATGGTAAGGAACTCATGGACTTGTGTGGTGCTTCATGTGATGGTCATAAATTGCTTCATGTGAAGGTCAAGAATATGAGGGGGCACCATAACACAGACTGAGGGCTATGTGTTTGTCTACAAAACTAGTCTTCCACAGTGGTCAGTATCAGCCTGCTATCTGTGAAATCTAAGTTCAAAATCCCCAAAGGAAATGTGCTGGGTGAACTTGGTCTGGACCAATGTTCCCTCTAAGCTGTGGAGTCTTGTGAGCAAAAATCCTACTTTGTGAGCTACTGGCATTAAAGTTGTGAGTGAGCGATTTGGCTGCTACATCAATTAGTTTGCTCTGGAGCCATCCTTCCTGAGCTAAGACAAAAAGGTGTGAGCTGGAGGCTAAAAAACTGTGAGCTAGCTCACACTAACTCAGCTTAGAGGGAACACTGGTCTGGACACACACTCTCAGCCTAATCCACCCTCACTGGCTTGTTGTTACTCCTCATCTAAATAGTTCACATGGCTTTCCTACTGAGAAAGATTGGATCATGAGGGCATGAATACAGTGAAAAGGGGGAGGGAACCAGGTTGCACCCAGGAGATCCACAGCATAACAAGCCCAACAAAACATACACACTGTGGCAAGGCACTTTTTTCCCACCATAGAGAACAATAGAGGGAATGGGGCAACCTGTTTGGGGGGGCCATAGAATTGGACCCCCTGGTCCAATGTTCTTGAAACTTGGTGGGTATCTTGGGGAGAGGCTCCATCAGCTATCCTGTGAGTTTGGAGCCTCTCCCTAAAACCCCCTCCCCTCCAGCCCCCAGGATATACCCTATGTTTTCACCATTGACTTCAATGGCCCATAGGATATAATGGAGCTGAAATTGACATTCGGCTGCCTGAAAGACTCTCGGAGACGCCGGCTGGGGGCGGGGCTTAGCTCCAGAGCTCCCGGAGCTGCGCTCCAGTGCGCTCCCCCCCAAAAAGACCCCTGAGTTTTTTATTTATTATTGTCTACTTGCATAAGATATAATCTAACAACTCAAGCCCCTCAGTAAATTATTGATTAACTATGAAGCTTTTTTCATCTTGAAAAAGATCCAAGAAGACAGGAATAACATGCTTTCCATACTTTGGCAACTGTTGACCACATTATCAGAAAAGGTTGGCCTGGCTAAACTGATCATGAAACAGCAGGGCTAGTGGTCACAACAAAACAATGTAAATGTCAGAAAACGTTTGTGAATATTTTCATTTGTGTGAATCATTATTTGTTCTCACACCTCATATTGGCATTTTTTAAAAACACATGAATGAAACTAATCCAATCCAAACTCATCTAACAGTTAAACTCATATATAGATTCCACCTGCCATAGCTACACACCTGCAGGTACATAATTTCCAGGATCAAACCTAGTAACTGGAATATTTCTATATTTCTGCCTTTTTATCTTTCTGCATTTAAAGTTATTACTGTTTCCTGGTTTGTCATCTTGTGGCTTAAAGGTTCACATGTTCAAATTTATCAGCTGTTATTTTATTATACACAGGTTCAACGGCCATTCTTACTATTATAATACCAAAACACTCCCAAACGTTATTTTTAAGAAGCCCTAATCAGAATTTAAATGTGTCAAAACCTTCCAATGTGCATCAGTGAAAGTTAGATGTGCCAAGGAATGAGATGTTACAATCACAGACCCAATAAATGTTTTAGTGGGCTAGCACTGTAATGCAATGACTACAAAGAAAACAAGAATGACAGCTCTTGTTTTTTTCCTATGAAAAATCAGATCTACTTTCATGCTGCTTATTTAGACTTCCTTTAATAATTTTTCTTTACTCATCATTCAGTAACTACTGATTTCAGTATCCACCCATATACTGTAATGCCAAACTGGTTTTCCAAAATCTGTTTCAAGTCTGACCTTTAGGTCTGACAACCTTTTGCCCATCAGCCAAGGCAGCTGATTCCAACCTGAGAGCTCTCTTTCTCTCGTATTGTATCAGTGCCTTGAGTTGACTTGCTTATTATAAACCATACAGCTTTTTGCTGTGTTCCAGGATGCAGGATGCATTAGTGTCTATACTGTTTCTTGCAACAGCCTCAATATCAAGATACTTTAATTAACAGTTCAACAAGCAATTAAAATGACTCTTATTAGCACTTCCAGACTATTTACCTCAAACCTGTTCAACCACACTTGAAATATATAAGGGTTAATATGATATAACAAAACATATTTTCTTCAGTTTTAAAGAGCGTATAGAAACATATCACTACACACAGTAATTCATTTATGCTTTAACAAAGCTGTCTGGATAAATAACAGCTTTAAAAGAAATTATCTCTCAACTGAGTGTACCTCCCAAAGGTCATTTTATTACTAATACAGATAATTGGCATTACCACAATCTAATGCACTATAGTTTTGTGCAATGAGGAATAACAGTATACTTTCACACACCAAAGAAACAAATGTTTTTCACTTACGCTATTTGCAAATTCAATCATCGAACATTGCAAATTAAGGCAAAATCTGAGTGACATTTTATAATTTAAGAAAAACTCCTCAAAGAAGGCAGAACAATTACAACTGAACTCCTCTGTTTGCATTAGGCAGAAACTAGATCTGTTTACTGGTATCCAGTGTTCCCTCTAAGCTGAGTTAGTGTGAGCCAGCTCACAGTTTTTTAGCCTCCGGCTCACAGATTTTTGTCTTAGCTCATGAAGGATGGCTCCAGAGCAAACTCATTTATGCAGCAGCCAAATCGCTCACTCACAGCTTGAATGCCAGTAGCTCACAAAATAGAATTTTTGCTCAGAGGACTCCACAGCTTAGAGGGAACATTGCTGGTATCCATGCTTTGTTCAAATTGAGGCTTGAACACTGCGGTGTTTTATATGCTGGGACCCACACCATTATTTCATGGATATAACAGATCCCTGTTCTGGCCTTCCATATCTAAAGTAGTCCTGAGTCTAACCACACAAACTTATTCCTTTTGGATCAACAGAAATCAGTCATACAGAAGAGATAGCATGAAGAGCATTTATCTAACAAAATTCTACGACATCTCTCCATAGAACAAGTACTATCCATACAGAAGTCAGTTCAGAACATAATAACAGCCTTGCTGGATTAGACCAGTGATCCATCTAGTCCTGCATCCTGTTTCACACAGTGACTGAGCAGTTGCCCTGGGGGGACAAAAAAACTGGCATAAAGGCCAGGGCCCTCCCCTGATATTGCCTCCTAGGATTGAATTTCAGAGGTTTGCTGACTCTGGGTGCATTCAGATGGGCAGCTAATCTTGCCATTATGCCAGCTTGAATTTGATCCCAATCTTTTTAATCCATCGTCGTATGACCAGACATCCCCCGGGGGAAATCGCCTTACCGCACACTGCCTCCGTTGTGGATTGTCTAGATGGCGTCCACTGAAGGAGGTGCGCACAGTGGGGGGTTTAAAAAACTTTTTGCGCATGCACATAGGTGTCACAGAGTGTCCTTGTTGAAGGAGGCATGTGGTGGGTTTTTTTAAAAAAACAACCCTTTTTGCACATGCGCATAGATGTGACAGCACATACTTGTTGATCCACGCATGTGTAGAGATTTTTTAAAATGGCGCCCACTCGGGATGGTCTGAAGTCAGACCACCCCAACGGGATGCTTGCGCACTGGTGGAATGATCAGACAAGTGAAAGTCTGCAGTTGTCCCACAGGTAACCAAAAGCCCCAGATTTAAAGTAGTATCTTTTAAGTACAGCTCCAAAGCGCGGCAAAACGGGATGCCCACAGAAGAGGGATGTTTCCCAGATGTCTATGTCTGGACATTAACTTTAGATCCGTGAGGCAATGGTGCCTCACGCGGATCTAAAGAGCCGTCTGATTGGACTCTTAGAATGTGGATGTTCCCTTTATTCACCATGGCTAGTATCCATTAATGGGCCTGCATTTCCCTGCATGTCCTCTGGACTCCTTTTAAAAAACCGATTGTAACTAGAAATGCAAAAGTCTGATGGGGAAAATCTGGGAAGGGACTGTTTTTCTCTGTTTTCTGCTCTGAAAAAAAATCGGGCAGAGAAATTGGAAAATTGGGGAGAACATCTGTAAACTCCTATGAAATGTTTTCCTTTTGACATAGTACAGCACTTCTTAAGGAAAGGTTTTTCACACTTGAAATGTATAACATGAAAGTCTGAGGATTTCTCAAATGAAAAAATTGGGAAATGTTGGGGAGTACCAAAAAATCTTTCTATGAAACATTTTTTCCTTGTAAGACAAACATCGTCTTACAAAGCATTTCACTCATTTCAAATGTACAGCATGAAAAAGTCTCAAGCTTTTTTACAAATCTTTCAGGGAGCACTAAAAAAACCTCTTATATGGGAAACACAATATTTGCAAGATATTTTAATGTAAATAATTTAGGCAATAGTTAATATGCTATAATGTGTTTATGGTAATACACTATTAGGTTTCATTGTTCTCAGTCTTATAAAGTTTAGCTTAATATCTAAACATGCTGCTAGTACTACCTATTATGACTCTGTAAAGAGAGTTTCAGTCCAAATAATCCACTTTATTTTGTTTCTTTTGTTTGTTACAGAATTTACAACCTTCAGCCTTAATTTTTTTCTTACCCCTCAGGGTGCAAAAACACATGTGCTATAGTAGTTTGCAACGCCTTCTCAAATATTGGGTATACTTGCAATTTTTCTTAGAAAAAATGAAGATATTTACACTTTTAAATTCCATAATGTGCCAAATAGTGCCATTTTATATGTTAAATTACAAATCATACTTATATCTTGTCCAACCGATAAAATACATTTATTTGATAGGAAAGTAAATATTGTATATGTTCAAATTTCCCCTAAAATCTCCTTTTGACCCATGCCCCACACCAAAAAAATTTTCCCCCTTGGCTTCAGAACTTCTGGAACTTTTACGTCTTTAGATGAGACATTTGCCACTTTCCAGTCTTCTGACACAGAGGCTGATTTTAGTGACAGATTACATTATGCTGGTTAACAGATCAACAATTTCATATCAAAATTCCTTAAGGACCCTTGGGAGTATGCCTTATGGATCAGGAGATTTACTAGTTTCAGTTTGACTAGCAATCATAGAAATTCATTTTTCATTCCTTCAAACTGAACCAATTCTTCATTCCCCAAAACAGCAGCTCCAGTATGGACACGTTCCCCACATTTTCCACAGTGAAAATGGGCACAAATAATTCATTCATTTTCTCTGTCATCTCTCCATCTTCCTTTGTCATCCAGCAGCCTAGTGGCCTCCATTTCTGGTTTCCTGCTCCTAATATGTTTGAAGGAATGCTCAGTTTGTCTTAATTGTTGTTGGTTTTTTTGCAATCTGCCCCTCAAGATATTTTTGCTCTCTTTATTGTCAATTTACATTTGTTTTAGCAGAACCTGTGCTTCTTCCTGTGCATAACTTTTGGGCAAACTTTCCACTTTTTAAAGGAAGCTTTTTAGAGTTTTCTTGACTTGCGTTGCTAACCACACAGGTATCATTTTAGTCTTAGTAGTATCCTGGCTTGAGATATGCATTCTATCTGGGTCTCAGTTAATGTAGTTTTAAATAGTTTCCAGCCATTCCGGAGGGATCTGAGTCTCTTAATTTTCCATTTTACTTCCTACTGACAAGTAGCCTCATTTTTCAAAGTTCTCCTTTTTGAAATAAAAAAGATTGCTTTGGACTTTGGGGAAAACTTTCCATTGGCATGAACGATGAACTCGATAGCATACTGATCACTGCTCCCAGATGATGCAATGTCTACCTCTCACATCAGGTCTCAAGTCTTGCTTAGAACCAAGCCCAATTGCTAAACCTCTGACTGGCTCCATGACCAACTGCTCCAAAGCACGTTCATTTATGATATTTAGAAACCTCAATTCTACAGCATTATTTGAGCACTCATTTGTCCAGTCAATCTGAAGCCAGTTAAAGTCACCCAATAATACAACATTTTGCACCTTAGTGACCTCCCTTATTCCCCTCTTCTTCTTGACATCTGCATCGTGCTTCTAATCAGGAGGTGATAATACACCCCTACTTAGGACCAGGTATCTCGACTCATACTAATGCTGTGGGGGAGTTTATTACCCTAATAGTTTCAAACGTGGTGAACGCTATGGCCTCTTAGTTATACAGGGCAACAACAATCCCAACCCATCCGTGTTGGGCTATCTATAAAGTTCACACCTGGGGATAAAAGGGTCCTGTTGATTTTTCCCATTTCACCAGGTTTCCAGGACACCTAACATATTTAAATACTTATTTAGCACTAAGTACTCCAACTCCCCTGTTTTGGTTCAGAAGCTTTCAGTACTAACGTATGGACACCAGTACTTCTTTTACCCCTCTAAGGATCCCCTCCTCTCTTGGCCCTTGGGTTTCCTCAAGCAATTCTTTTTTACTGCCCTATGATCATTCTCAAGTTTTGTTCCACCAATATTTTTCCAAGAGTTACTACCACCACCACTTTAAGATGTATCATCCCAAACCCTAGGCTCCATAGCTCCTGTCAGCTTTCTTCCAGGAGTTAATTTAAAGGCTGCTTTGCCATCTTTTTAATATTAAGAGCCAGAATCCTGTAAGTCTGCCTTGGCAACCTGGGGATGACCTTCCATACTTCTAAAGCTCCTGCAAGGAATTGAGGAGCATTTCAGGCACCTGCAATATTTTTTTGCAGGCTACTCATGAGATGAATGCCTCCAGGATGAGGCTAGACAGGAGGGGGACTGGTGCCCATTTAGATGAGCACTCAAATCTTTTCCCACCAGGGGTTTATCTGAAAGAAGAATGTTCTGCTCTGAAGAAATCCGAGACAAAGAACACAAGTGAGGCTACATCAGGGAAACAGGGAGAGAACACAAGTCATGCTCTGGTCCAGAACACATGAGTATGGTTTTACGAGTGGTATAATACTTACGTATAGGCTGTTATAATGGAAAGATGACTTATAAGACAAAGTACTTTTATATAACCCAATAAGAGAGAAATGAAATGAATTATACTCACTTTATAGAAAATTAGCAAATGTTGGTTATTATTTAGGCATAGTTAAGGTATGTATAATGAGAATGTACTACCCCCATTTGTGTTATAAGTATGTTTTAAATGTTTGTCTGTGATGTCATGTTTTGTACTGTGTTAAAAAAATAATAAAATTCTGTCCTTAGGGACAGTTTAAAAAAAAAGTCATGCTCTGGTCCTCTTCTCCAAAGGTGAAGAAGGTGACCAACTGCTACCCTGAGCATTATAGCTGAACTGTGTTATGCTACACTGAGCCACAGAAGCACGGCTATGCATAGCACTCCCAGCTTCCGGTGTCCGGCAAACTGTAGCCACTCTTAACCACCACCATCAATGTTTTTATTTCCAGGCATACTTAGAGTGAAGAAATGCATATTTTTCCTTTGAGATCTGACATGAACAAAACCTTCACCAGGAAATTTTAAATGTTTTTCCCCCTCTGGGCAAGGAGGGGGAAGTCAGTCTAATTGCTTTCCAGCTTATCTATATACATGTGCTAATAGCTCTAGCAGGAGAGAGAATGGGAAGGTCAAGCCACCCCCCCTTCTTTGACAAGCTACTTGTGGCTTTGCTGAGCACTGTTGCCCAGCGTGCCACTTGCCCATGTCTCAGGAAAGTGGGTAAGGTTCATGCCCAGTGGAACGTGTGGTTGTCACATGGTTTCCACCTTGAAACAGCCACTGCCGAAAGAACAGATAAACTACAAAGCCTCCTGGAGGTGCAGGCCTCATGCCAGGGGTGAAAGTAAATGTGACTCTTTTGGTTGATGGTAATTTCAAATATGGATCTCCCTGAGCCATGGAGTGAACATGATAGCTTTAAGAGCTCTAAGAACTATGATTTAAAAAAACCCTCTTCAATCCCCTGATTCAAAATATCACTCATTCTGGCATCTCTCTTAGGCATTTAAGGGGGGGTTATATTATCATATGTGAGTATTTTTGTTTGAGAATTGTCTTGAGGGTACCTGTTAGGATAGAAAGTAATAGAAATAGACTACACTTTTAAGTTTATGCCATTCTATCTGAGAACCTGCCAAACTCATGTTAAATTTCGCAACAGCAATAGCAGTGGTCATTGTTTTTATCAAAATATTGCTAAGTTTCAGAGAACAGATTCATTTATTTAGAACCCACAGCTAGCTAGTAAGCAGAGAACCAAAAAGAAACAAAATATGTTGTTCTTTATGGCTCCAAGAATCCAATGGACTTTGATTCAAACCATCTTTAGTCTTTCTTTATAGAGACATATTGCTTGCTAAAAGATTTGACATGAAGGAACATTAAGCTTATGCTCTCCTTCCAAACATAACACCAGTAAGATTTGTAACATATTGAAAACATTATCAAGAAATGTTGGTGCAATTATCAAAAGGCATTAATGAGAAGTACGATATGGGCTACAGACATTTAGTTTGGCCAAATGCCAAATAGTCTAGCTAATAATGTAGCAGATTTTTTTTCTTGCTACAGGAGGCCACCAGACTATAGAGGCAAGTGACCCCGTGGGAAACTGTGTTAACTCTTTCATGGATCTTGAACTTTATAGCTTTAATAGCAGCAGGATAGACTCTCACAGAATAAAGTGCCTTTTAGATAGCTTGGCAGGCATAATGATGGATAAATGCCTTGAAAACACAAATTAAGCAAATGCTCTGTGCTATCTTGTGGCACTAATCAGAAAATAAGGGTGAATACAGACGTACATAATTTGAGCAGTGAGCCCACTGTGGAAACACACACATAGTATTTTGTCCAGATACACAGTCTTCAAGTTCATAGGAAACCTATTCTCCCCATTTATTGTATTTGGAGTTTCCAGCTGAAGCTGGCTTCACACAGTACTGACTCTGGCTTCTTCTGACATCACAAGGCCACTGCCTCACCAGTTTTTCTACTTTTAAAAACACATTTAAAAACATATAAGGCAAAGAACAACTATCAATATATATGCTGCTCTTTTTTAAAAAAAATGCTGAAGACAGAGAGCCAACAAGAAGCATGTATAGGAGAGGGACACAACAAATGGAATGAATTACTAATTAAGAAGAAGAAGAAGAGATTGGATTTATACCCCGCCCACTGCCCAAAGGCGTCTCAGAGCGGCTTACAAACTCCTTTCCCTTCCCCTCCCCACAACAGACACCCTGTGAGGCAGGTGGGGCTGAGAGAACTTCTGACAGAAACTGTCCTTGAGAGAACAGCTGTGCCAGAGCTTGTGACTGACCCAAGGTCACATCAGCAGGTGCAAGTGGAGGAGTGGGGAATCAAACCGGTTCTCCCAGATAAGAGTCCGTGCACTTAACCACTACACCAAATTCAATATGCCACCCTAAATGCAGAAAGAAGAGGGACTCGGCTTGCTAAAAATATTTAAGCTGTCTACACCAAAAACAGGTTAAGGGTTCTGGGGAGTTAGGAATGAGGTCACAGGTATATAACCTGAAAGGAATAATCTAATCTGTTTAGGAATTTGTAAAGAACCTGATGTTATTATAAGAGCAAGGCAATGCAGAAGGTTCCCATTTTCATGACAAAATAAAAATGTTTTTACTATGCTACTAGTGCAGTGCCCCTAGAAACATATAAAATTAATCTAGTTAGAGCTACAAAACAATGAAAATTGAACTTATCCAACCTACTATAACAATATTAGTTTTTACACTTACATGCAACTATGGTTGAGAATGTGCCTATGCAATCAAATTTTGCATGTTCAAGTCAGAGTATTATTGTTGTATAGCCCATTACCAAAAAAAAAAAAAAAAGGCCATGCAGAACATGTAGCTATTACATAGTCCTTCTTGCCTGCAGGGGGAAAATAGCACTTAGTTTTATTCTGAGCGATTACCAAAAAATTCAGTATTTTCTTGCATGTAAAAAGATTTTTATCCTTTTTAAAAGGTCTAATGAGTATTTCCCTTCAATTTTTGTTCACCCAGCTATTAACATGGTAAATACTGATTAAGTCAACAAAATTTCAATACTGAATTAAATCAACTAAAGGAACAATTACACACATAGGCTCTGAGATTTTCGCTTATCTCATTTCCTCAGATATAAAGCATTTTTTTCACTGATGCATATAGCAATAGATCATGAATGTATTTCCAGTAACTTACAAAAATTCATTTCACTATAAGCAACAGGATGCAGAGCTTCCTTTCCCACCAGGAAAGGGTTTCGATTTGCAATTACCCTAGATTACTGAGACCAGGCATGCTAAACCTATCTTAAAATCCATTCTAGAATGCTGTCATTTCAAACAATATTTTTGTATGTGATAAAGTTGCTTTTAGAAAGCAATTTTCATTTACGGGTGTTTTCAATGAGCACTTACTTATTCAAAAGTAAAAAAACTGGGTCACAATCCAAATGAATTGTATGTAACTGCACACCAGTTGTAACTTCTTTGTAATTTTATCACTGTAGCTCCTAGATAATTTGGTGTAGTTTGGTTCAGTGGTTAACTGCATGAACTCTAATCTGGGAGCCAGTTTGGTATAGTGGTTAAGTGCGCAGACTCTAATCTGGGAGAACCAGGTTTGATTCCCCACTCCTCCACTTCCATTTGCTGATGTGACCTTGGGTCAGTAACAAGCTCTGGCACAGCTGTTCTTGAAAAAAAAGCAGTTGCTGTCAGAGCTCTCTCAGCCCCACCTACCTTAGAGGGTTGTCTGTTGTGGGGAGGGGAAGAGAAAGGAGGTGTAAGCCGCTCTGAGACTTCTTTGGGTAGTGAAGGGCGGGGTATAAATCCAGACTCCTCTTCTTCTAATGAAGCGAGCCATTCTTAAAACTGAATGGCTAGTGTTGTTGGAAATCTTGCTTGGTACATAGTTCCCCTACCTAAAAATGATACTTTTTGAGTACAGGCTTGATATGTAATTTGAGACCTCTTTCTATACAATTATAAATCTAATGGAAAGGTTCTTCTCTTTAGCCTCACCCATTTCCACCTACTAAAATCTGCAATATTTTTCTATGCAATGTATTATATTTTCAAATTTGTATTCGATACATATTTTTCTACTCAATGCACAATTCTTTTTTCTAAAGACCTGTGGAAATGTAACACAACTTTCTCATCCTCCTCCACACAGAGTCCATTTGAAATGTATTAGACACTTCCCCCCACTATGTTCAATCATTCCCCCTCATGTTTCAACTACCAGTAGTAAATTCATTGTGAGGTCTAACGACCTCCGTCTATTTAGAATCCTGTGCTCAAGAAGACTCCACAAATCCAATTTTTGTGAAGTAACATTTATTTAATGAAAATTACTTATATACCCATCTTTCTCATAAGAACATAAGAGAAGCCAATGTTGAATCAGGCCAAGGTTGAATCAGGCCAATGGCCCATCCAGTCCAACACTGTGTCACACAGCGGCCAAAATATACCACATGCCATCAGGAGGTTCAGCAATGGGGCCAGGACACCAGAAGCCCTCCCACTGCTGCCCCTTCCAGCACCAAGAATAGAGTACATCACCTGCCCCAGACTGAGAGTTCCCATCTATACCCTGTGGCTAACAGCCACTGATGGACTTCTGCTCCATATGTTTATCTAATTCCCTCTTGAAACTGTCCATGCTTGTAGCTGCCATCACCTCCTGTGGCAGTGAATTCCATATGTTAATCACTCTTTGGGTGAAGAAGTACTTCCTTTTATCTGTTCTAACCCGACTGCTCAGCAATTTCATGGAGTGCCCACAAGTATTTGTATTGAGAGAAAGGGAGAAAAGTACTTCTTTCTCAACCTGCTCTATCCCATTCATAATCCTATAAACCTCGATCACGTCACCCTTCAGTCGTCGTTTCTCCAAGCTAAAGAGCCCCAAACATTTTAACCTTTCTTCATAGGGAAGGTGTTCCAACCCTTTTATCATTCTAGTTGCCCTTCTCTGCAGTTTTTCCAAAGCTATAATATCCTTTTTGAGATGTGGTGACCAGAACTGTACACAGTATTCCAAATGAGGTCACACCAATGATTTATACAGGGGCACTACGATACTGGCTGATTTGTTTTCAATTCCTTTCCTAATAATCCCCAGCATAGCGTTGGCCTTCTTTATTGCAGCTACACACTGTCTAGACATTTTCACTGAGTTATCTACTACGACTCCAAGACCTCTCTCTTGGTCCATCTCTGCCAGTTCAGACCCCATCAACGTGTATTTATATTTAGGATTTTTGGCTCCAATGTGCATCACTTTGCACTTGGCCACATTGAACCCCATTTGCCACGTTGACGCCCACTCACCCATCCTCGACAGATCCCTTTGGAGTGCCTCACAATCCTCCCTGGTTTTCACCACCCTGAACAACTTCGTGTCATCTGCAAATTTAGCCACTTCACTGCTTACTCCCAATTCCAAATCATTAATAAACAAGTTAAAAAGCATCGAACCGAGTACTGATCCCTGTGGTACCCCACTGCTTACCACCCTCCACTGAGAAACTTTCCCATTGATACTCACTCTCTGTTTCCTATTTATAAGCCAGTTTTTGATCCACAAGACAACTTGTCCTTTTATCCCATGACTATTGAGCTTACTTAGGAGCCTTTGATGAGGAACTGTATCAAAAGCTTTATGGAAGTCAAGGTAAATAATATCTATTGGGTACCCCTTGTCCACATGTTTGTTCACTCCCTCAAAAAACACTAACAGGTTAGTGAGACAAGATCTTCCCTTACAGAACCCATGCTGAGTCTGCCTCAATAGTTTTTGTTCATCAATGTGCCTACTAATTCTTTCCTTAATAACAGTTTCCACCAACTTACCTGGTATCGATGTCAGACTGACTGGCCTACAATCACATTAAGGATTGTTTCAGGTTCCTAGAACAATGCAAACTTCCTCCATTGATTATGGCAGAATTGAGAATGTAAGGAAAGGATCCCCAACATGGTACCTATGGATGCCATGACACCCGCTGACACCTTCTCTGGCACCCCCCCAAGTGTTTTTAGGAAGAGGGTAGGACCAGGTAGGGCTTTTGCCCAGCAAGGCTTCTGATTGACTACTGGAGATTTGATTGGCTATGTAGATTTTTTTAAAATGTTGCTTTGGCAGCAGCTGCCACCAGAGCACAAGAATCTGTGACAGAAGTTAAAGCTGTGACAATCATGTTGTGGCTGGCTCCACCTCCTGTGGCAGCCATTTTGTTGCTGCACCTACCATGCCAGGGTAGAATTCCAAAGGTGCCCGCAGACTCCCAAAAAGTTGGGGATCCCTGCTGTAAGGGATATCTCAGTATTATACTGACATCAGACTCTCATGGGATCAGGAATCTAATGTAACCCAGGGCCAACCCACAGGTTTTAAGCACCCTAGGTGAACTACAACTTGGCTTCACCACTGGCAGGATGTCCCAGGAAAGAGGCTAAATACAACCATACCATGCTAAGCCAGCCCACTCCCCAGCATCAAGGATGAGGTAGTACATAGGCTGGTATACTGTTTTTGAATGGAAGAAGGTACTAGGACTCAACATGCTGCTCATTCACATTAGAGAAGAAAAAAAGTAACTTATGTCTAACTTGGCATACACATACTATAGAGTTCTAGGGACTCACCTGCTGTGTCTGTATGGTAAAGAAGCCCCTGATGCAACCCATATAATGGCAGTATAGATTCCAAAACCTTATTCAAAAGGGGCCTTTTGAACATGGAAAGTCAGCTAGTCATAGAGTTAGCGTAACAAGATGGTTTCTTGAACAGCATCCAGACAACTGCAGAATTAAGTCTCTCATTCTATCCTGGATAGGTCTGCAGCTAGATTCAATTGGATTAGCAATTTCTTTTTTATATATATAACTTTTTTATTGCATTTTTCACTACACAAACTACAAAGGGTAAGGGAAAGGGAAGACTAAACTAAAATACAAAGCTAAAGCAAGGATCATAATACATTAATTGTAACAATATCTTGATAGTCTCCCACAATTAAGAAATTAAAAAAGAATGTAACTGATTATTATTTCAAGATCAATACAAGCAAGATTAGCCAGAATACGTGCATCCTAGTTTCTTATATATAAAAAGAAAATAAGGCTTTCAGTATTAAACTACACAACACATTTTTATCTCCTACACCTGTTTTTATCATAATTCAATTTAACTTTGAGGAGTTTAGGAGCTGCTGCTCCTTTTTCAGATTTGGAATCTTCTGAGGGGCTGCCCAAAGTACTTCCACTGCTTCCCGATCCATGTTCTCTGATTTCTTCTGTTTTGTTGTTATCCTCAGCTTTCCCTTTTTCTTTCACTGTTGTTTGATGTTGCTCCAAGAATGCCTTTGCTTTTGAAACAGAGTCTCTTTTTTCTCTTTGTAGTTGAAGATAAGTCCTTCTGGAAATATCCATCTGAAGGGGGTGGAATTTTGCTGTAGAAAAGTAGTTAGATTTTTCTACTCTTTCCTCCATTTCCTTATCTCAAATGGAATGTCTTTTAAAACTCCTGTCTCTTCACCTTTGATTTTCAGGGTTATCCCATCAGTCACTTTCAAGATTGTGTCTCTTGTTGATCTCTTGGAGAATTTAACAAATACTTCACCGGGCAGTTTATTTTTCTTAATGAAGTCTGGATAGGTTCGATAGATCATATCCACGTCACTTTGTAAAGATTCCACTGGTGCCAAAGTTTCACTTAAAAGAGAAGTTCTTCCCTTTCTGCTCTGGGATACCCTGCTTCTTGTCAGAAATCCTCTTTTTCCACAACCTCCAGTCTCTCATTGATCAAATTTGCCTTAACATCAACTATTTCCTCTGTTTTTGTAGTAGTTTCTTTCAGCTGCTTCTGGAGACCATCAAAATTGCTGTTAAGGTTAGTCATCTGGTCCAGCAGAGGGCGCAGTGCTGTAACCAGCATGTTACGAAAGTCAGTGGTTACTTCTGGTCTAAGAGTCGACGTCGCTGAGCTGGCAGTTCCTGGAAAAGGTTTCTTCCTAACAGCCATTTTATCTCCTCACAGTGACATTGTTTACACAGAAGAAAGTTCGTTTAACCCTTTGAAAGTCTATTAATTCTTCATGCTTTGTACTATTCTGCACAATACTCAACTAAGTAACACTTTTCCAATCAAAACCGTCACTCTGCCCCTTGCAGTTGCTCATACATCGTAGCTTTTTCCAGGTCGGTTGACTCCTCCTCGCTCCTCCGCATCGGCATGGGGCTTTGGAGCAGTTATCTGCTTGAATGCTTGATTAGTTAGAAGGAAGTTCACACTCACAGATCATTCCATGGGTTACTTCAAAAGGTAGGGAGGACATCAAAGCGCTGGATCATTTGCTCGCTCGGTCCAGCATACGCCTCTGCCTCCATACTGATCTCATGGCAGCAGGACCTATTGGGGCAAAGAGGAGCCCTCACACCTCAGGTTACAAGCCCCCTCCAAGGGCTCTGGGGGGACCTGGAATCAACTGGGGCCCCTCCCGTCTGCTGCAATTATGGGGCACTCACATCGGGGTGCAACGGAGCGCACCCGTCCAACAAGTCACCAAAACTGGAAGTCAGATTAGCAATTTCTTAGTCATATCCCCCCCAGGAATATCAACTGAGGCTGATGCATATACTCTGAACTCTTTAGGTGTGTTCTGTCTCATCCACACCTAAAGTGCAAACAAACAGGAATCTTGAAGCACCTAAAAACTAATTAAAAAATTTCCACCATAAGCTTTCATGGGCTAGGCCCACTTCTTCAGTTGCATCCTGTACCACTATCCCCTCAGGAATACATTACCTGAACTATGAGTTGAGACAATCACAGTTTATAAGGATGTCTGTTACACAGACCAGTTCCACCGGATAAAATTATATACAGGTGCAGCAACAAACAACCCTCAAAAAAGGGTTGTCACCAATAGCACCATACTTATTTCACAACTATTCATCCGCTATTCAAGTACATAAGAACATAAGAACATAAGAGAAGCCAATGTTGAATCAGGCCAATGGCCCATCCAGTCCAACACTCTGTCACACAGCAGCCAAAATATACCAGGTGCCATCAGGAGGTCCAGCAGTGGGGCCAGGGCACCAGAAGCCCTCCCACTGATGCCCCCTCCAGCACCAAGAATAGAGTGCATCACCTGCCCCAGACTGAGAGTTCCCATCTATACCCTGTGGCTAATAGCCACTGATGGACTTCTGCTCCAGATGTTTATCTAATTCCCTCTTGAAACTGTCCATGCTTGCAGCTGCCACCACCTCCTGTGGCAGTGAATTCCATATGTTAATCACTCTTTGGGTGAAGAAGTATTTCCTTTTATCTGTTCTAACCCGACTGCTCAGCAATTTCATGGAGTGCCCACGAGTTCTTGTATTGTGAGAAAGGGAGAAAAGTACTTCTTTCTCAACTTGCTCAATCCCATTCATAATCTTATAAACCTCGATCATGTCACCCCTCAACTGTCATTTCTCCAAGCTAAAGAGCCCCAAGCGTTTTAACCTTTCTTCATAGGGAAGGTGTTCCAACCCTTTTATCATTCTAGTTGCCCTTCTCTGCAGTTTTTCCAATGCTATAATATCCTTTTTGAGATGTGGTGACCAGAACTGTACACAGTATTCCAAATGAGGTCGCACCAATGATTTATACAGGGGCATGATGATACTGGCTGATTTGTTTTCAATTCCCTTCCTAATAATCCCCAGCATAGCGTTGGCCTTCTTTATTGCAGCTACACATTGTGTAGACATTTTCATTGAGTTATCCACTACGACTCCAAGATCTCTCTCTTGGTCCGTCTCTGCCAGTTCAGACCCCATCAACGTGTATTTATATTTAGGATTTTTGGCTCCAATGTGCATCACTTTGCACTTGTCTTCCTCCTGCCCTTGCAGAATCCAAGACAGGCTGCAGGGGAAGTCCTTCAGTAGACAGCCATGGACCCCTAAGTGGCAGTGCAGTTGGATATGTCAGGCAGAAGGCACACCTGCTGCCTCCTCCCACAATGGTTCTGCCAGTGGTTTGGCGCTCCACATGGCCACTTCAGTTGTTTGGGGGCTTAGCCTTCCCACTAATTTTCCTATTTATAAGGAGTGTTGCCACTATGTCTGCTTCAGCATAAATTCATCCTGCACTCTTGTCATCAGCCCTCCTATTGAGTATCTTCAGATAACCTTTATTATATAGGCACATCTCGACCTCAAGACTCTGAGGGTACCTGTCCAATTTTTCCTATTTATTGTTCATATTTTCGTCCCACTTTCAGTCAGAGCTACTCACAAGAATCAAAATCTAATGCAAGTGAAAAATTCCAATACAAAGAGTTCCTCAGGGAGAATGTTTTCAGCCAAGTTGAACATGGGGACAGTGAAGATGGCACGTAGCTGTTCCCTGTTCTTCCTCTGATTGATCAGTTATAATATCAGTTGAAAACTGGAGGAGGGCTCTCAACTTAGGTATGATGGAGGTATGCCTGGCTACTTCTGCCCTCTTTCTGATAGCATTATGTTCATACAATGGGAGGTGTTTGATCGACAAGCTTCCCTTCCATCTTTAACTCCTGTTAAATTTCACATGGGTAGGGCTTTCCAAATGTCCCCAAGCTTTCTGACTCTTAACAACACTAACCCCAACTGCCCTGCCATCACACATAAAATTAACTGCTGCCCATCAGGGTCAGCTGACAACCCATTCTTTTGCCTGCAGAAATCTTACACTGATTCAAACATGTTCTTATTAAGACTGATAGTTTTAACAAGAGACTACATGCATGAGTGAGCACTTTGCAAAGGTGGGATGGAATGTGCATTCTTTAATAAGATTTTAACCCAATCACTCAGGCACAGTGAAGTCAATATCACATCTTAGGCATTAATGCCTAAATAGTTTAAGGAATCACATTTTTCTTTGGGCTAAATACTACACAGAATATAAGGAAAGAATGAGGAAGAAAATAATATCACACTTGAGCAAGTGCTGAAGATATATTAGGGGGGTTAATTTTTCTCCTTCTTTTCCAAGGCACAAGACAGCTGACATTTGCTTGATACTGATAAATTCTCAGCTGTAAAGAAATGCAAGAAAAACATTCAATAAAGTTTGGGAAATAAATATATAAATTGTAGAAAGTTATTATGAAAGCAAGTTAGTAGCAGAATTTGTTTTTATAAGTTCTTAAGAAAAAGTATTCAATGTATACACCTAACACAAAGCAGAAACTATTTTAATATAAAAACCTACCCACCTGAAATGCTCAAGTCTTCTTCTCAAAAAACTCACTGATACTTAATGATACTAAGTAGGTTTTAATTTCAACACAGTTATCTGGAAATCAATGATGTGATATACAAGATTTCAGAACCAAAGTCTTTATTGTGAACTATTCCTGTGCCAAAGCTCCCATATAAAGAAAATGTTTTTTTAAAGCATCACATAGTCAATAAAAAGCATCAAATGGCTAAGCAATTATCTTTGTCATGATTCTCTCTGTGAAGACTGCCAGTCTTTATTTTTTTTAAAAAAAAATCTTTCATAAAAAGGCACCAGTTTTAAGTTGTGAAGTTTAAAAACTCTAGCACACAAATGATGTGCATAGAAACAAAGGTGATAAATGCACTGAAACAATAGCAACATATAGAAAACATGGGGAAGGAAGTGCAGTCAAAGATGAGTGACCTAAGCAATATTCTTCCATTAACAATAGGGCACAGCAGTGTCGTTCAGAAGTAGCACTGCATCTCTCTTCAGTTGGGAGAACTGCATTTCAATGTTAGCTTAAAATTTCATACCCATTAATAGTTAATATAAATACTGAACTATGTTTTTACAGTTCACTAACTTGTTAAGGCAGTTTGAAAACATTTTGTGGCATTCACAAGTCCAGACAATAAAGCTCAACATGCCTAAACAAAAAAAATATATAATCACTTTAAAAATATTAAGTGATAAGACAAGCATACTAACATTACTTTGGCAGTACATTCAAAGGTTGCAGTAGTTTTGTTCACATTCCTAGAAAATTCCCAGAAGCCTAGTTTGTCCAATTTTAACAGAACATACCTCCACATCTATAAGCTGGAAATAAATGACACTACATCATAAGTGTGCTCTTTCTTCTTGAAACAAGTATTACTGGCAGCTTTAAAACTTGAGAGGGGGCAGGAGGAAGTGGATGTTATTTTATACTGAGAATTATGAACAGCTGCTCATATTTGCTTGAATGGTGCCACACTTAGATTTTATTTGAAAATGTCTTTATAAAGCAGTCACATCAAGACAAACTGAACTTAGTATCACACTAGCAGACATACAGCATCAACTGTATTTTTTAGAAAATAATTGACTCAAGGAAATGTTACTAGAAAATTTTCCCTGTACCTGAGAACTGAAACAGTTTTCTGATAAGGGAACCTTTTCTGACAAGTCCTGTACTTTAGTGTCATACTACAGCACTTTAAATGTGTTCCTTTTTTTTTACTTGCTTACTTACTTGCTACATGCAAAGCAAACTTTTACAACAACAGAATTCTTCACTGAGAAAACATAATTCATTACATACGTATCCTACCTGAAGCCCTCGCCTCCTCAGAATGCTGGACTCGTCCATTGCTTCCCTCATTCCTTCCACAACAATATAGCCATGCTGCACTACCTCAGACTTCAGTATACTTATTCAGATCCTAGCAGCTGCTAAACACTTACATCACAGCTTATCTGATTGGAGAGGAAGAGTCAGCTGACTTAGTCCAGTTATTCACTCAGCAACTTCTGAGCTCATGAATGCTTGCAGTACTGTGTTACAAAGCAGCAAGTGGGCTCCAGACACCTACCACAGTTATCCAGGCAGGAGTAGCTATTCAACAGAGGAAATCCTGCAAGAGCACTGTTACGCTCAAAAAACAATAACCCCAGCATCCTGTGCTGACAGCAAACAGTTTTAAGCACGGACTATAGGTCAAGCCTTTGAGAGGAAACTGGAAGGTCAAAGTGTCTGAGTAAATCAGCAATGACATCTCAGTGAAGGCAGAAGCTGATAGTAATCGTGAAAAACTGAAGCATAGCTGGTCATTCAAGCAGCACAACAAAGTCTGGCTCTCATCGTTTTGATGTCATCAAAGAAAACAAAATGCAGAACACGATAGCTCCACAGGCAGCTTTCCAGTCACTCCTGGCATTCCTTTTAACAACCTGAATACCAATTTCTCTAACTTCCTAGGAAACACTCCTTGCCCACAAACAGTCAAGCATTTCAAAGATTAATAACATTCATAGCAGTATTAACACCTGATAAAATATGATAAAATACAGTCATTAGTTAAACAGTTAACCTATATGTAGGAGATGAGATAATAGACAGAAATACTATTTTCCACCATCATGCATAATTTCACAGTCTGTTTCCACTTGTTTACTCTGATCATTTTCATTTTATTTCAGTTCAAGACAGCCAGGAGATGAATATTAAGTTTTTTATTGCTAGCATATTACCACAGCAATAGTTTACCACCCCATCCCACCAGCTTATAAAAAGTACCTTCAGCTGCTTCCATGTTTCTCTGTTTCAACAGAGAATGCATATTGTGATTTTAAAAAGGAAACAAGAACCAGCATGTCTAGTCACAGCCATGTCTTCATTTTTGTACGTGATGTTTAAACAAATTTTAAAAAGACAGAAATTTATTTGATTTGCCTTATCAGTACAGCTGAGGTTAACTCAATCATTGATTTTTTTAAAGCTGTCATCAGGCTATTAGGCTTGATATCAATTGATTAGACTGTGTCATTAAAAATTGCTTAGGGATTTAAAGAATCTATGAACCAAGCAAATCGATGGCATTTTGTGCTTCAAAACAGGCTCTGCATAGCTCTTTAGATTTGTACAACAAACGCTGGTGAACTACATATTTAAATCCCCACCAAGAGGGTATCCCTTCAAGTATATTAATAAGCTTTCCTAAAGATTGCTCTTCTGATACCATTTCAAGGGCTCCTCAACATATATCTTTCCCTATACAAGTACTTCTACTTGTGCTGAAAAAAGCATGCAAGTTTTTAAGGCAGATATGGTTAATATGGCAGAGTCGTCACAGTAGTAACTATATTTAGTATAGTTTTCTGATGCACACATTAAGTTGACTCCCAGTATACTGCCTTTGCACTACTAAAGGCAGAGGTTTCCCTTGCTTGAAAACTAGTTGAATCCAACTCTAGGGGGTGGTGCTCATCTCCATTTCCAAGCCGAAGAGCCAGCACTGTCCGAAGACGTTTCCATGGTCATGTGGCCAGCATGACTAAACACCGAGGCGCGTGGAATGCTGTTACCTTCCCTCCAAAGTGGTACCTATTTATCTACTTGCAATTTCTTGCTTTCGAACTGCTAGGTTGGCAGGAGCTGGGGCCAGAGACAGGAGCTCACTCCGTCATGTGGCACTAGGGTCTTGAACTGCTGAACTACAGACCTTCCGGTCTGCAGCTCAGCATTTTAAATCTCTAAGCCACCGCAGCCCCTGCCTTTGTACTATGTGTACATAAACCAAAAAGAGTCCTAAACATGTATGAAAATGTACACACAGCACATCTGTAAGAGGAGAATATGTACATTTACAAAAGAGGTATTATTAAGGTCACTAGTGACAAAACAATATTTGGGTACAAAGTACCAAATGCATGTGGAGAAAAAGAAGATGTCTGAGAGAGAGGTAAGCAGACAACTATCAAAATTTCCCAGTTACTACAACTGGATTCTTCAAGACACAGCCCAGTGGAACAAGATGCTTCCAAGCACTGTATGAAACTCCAGATGTTACCATTTTAAATATGTGTCGTCAGCACATATCAGTTACAGAAATATTCCAACAACTACTTTACAACTGGAACCAAGAAACAGATAGAAGCAAACTTTAGCAACAATCACTATGACTTCCCATTTGCCTTTCAGATTTGCTGCCCAAAAAGAGACTGTGTGATGCATCACAGTTTAGACATTTCCAGAATCTTCTCTTTAGCATAGTCTGGATTCTAGTCAATTGTTGAAAACAATCATAGTCTATTGAATCAGACTGTGAAAGGCATTTGTTCCCATTATTAACTATGTCTGATGTGCTAAAGTATCTCAGCCATCTATACCATATGACAACTATATTTCTAAATAAACTTGCCTTGCATGCAAGTTGAACATTTTAATTTAATTCTTACGGGGGGGAGAGCAAGCTGTAGTGGAATTATTAGTGGAAAATACTTTGTAAGGACTACTGTCAAAACTTTCTGTGGGAAAATTTCAAAAAAGAGTACACATTTTGGTCTGGAGCAACCAAACTAGGGGCTCAAAAACCCACAGCTTAAATTAGAAGGTGGCAACACATTTCTCTGCGACGGTTGTCATGAAGTTAACAAATGATCGTTTATAATGTGAATTTCTCTCATCCTGAATGTATACTGAATGTATCAACCAAAATGATGGTTAAATACTACTTTTGTATCTGCACAATCCACAGTGGCCAGTAGCCACTGTTGGTGCATGTTCCTAAATCAATGTTTGGTACTGATGAAATGGGTCCTAGTTACTGTGATTAACTTGAGCTTTTTGAAAATGTTAAAGCTTCCAGAGGTACTCCCACAGCCTTCCTGGGGGGATCCATGCTAGTAAATAGGAGGCAACAGCAAGAAATCTGATGATGCACAAAACACACGAAACAAAAGGGAAATTCACACAGTTACCCACACTACAATTGCCAGGCAGCAGTGCAACAATGTGTATATGCCGCCAAAAAGCCATTTGAACCACTCAGTGAAGAACAAATTTTTAAAAATTCACAGGTGTTGCTCATAAATGGTGACAAAATCAGAATTCAAGCTGCAGGGCTGTCCACTATTAGTTGCTACCACTGTCAGCAAAATCCATGTTCAGAAAAATCCCATGTACCTAGCTGAAATTATCACCCCTCCCTCACTATTGGCCTCTCTTAATAACAGTAAATCAGAAATACAGTGTTCAAAAGTTAGAGGGAGATATCTCCATAAGAAGCAAATGATGTTGAAAAATGCCATCTCTGTCCCTACTTGCTAAACCACTATAAAAAATATTCTGTCCAAAATATTCCCAAACTGCTGAAAGCAACCTAAACACTCATCCTAAGTATGTTACCTGGCCCTTGAAGTATGGACTGTATTGCTAGTCAAACAGCTAATCAAGCACTACTTGCTCAACAAAGGCCTCAATTACTTTTAGTTATTTTAATTGTGGCCCCTCTGGCTGAAAAGGAAGTCTATATTTTTGACTGGCTCTGTCAGCTTCTCCAACAGTCACTGACCACAAACACTATTGGCCATTCAAACAGGGCCCAATAATCCCAGGGCTAGTTAAGGCACTGATCAGTGTTGGAGCACATGTGTTTACGTTTATAATGTTCCAGGTTCAACTTCCAGTTAAAGAATCTCAAGCAGAAAGGCTCAGAATGACCTCAAGGTCTAAAACAAATTAAGAATCTGAGTAAACAACAGTGAGAATAGAACACCAGTTCTTCTGGTTCATGGAATGTTTTTTTAAAAATACATTGATTTTTAAAAAAGAAATATCCACTGATACATCACATACAATTGCCCCAGACTGACATTAGTGTCTGATTCTGCATTCATGATCTTTAATAAGCTATAAACTAAAAAAAAAAAAAATCTCAATTCATTCTAAGCCATTCATTTTTATTCTGTTCTTGTTTTCAATGTCTAGCAGATGTTAGTGACAGAAACACTAATATATAGAGAGTAGGACAAAGTTTGAGTCCAGTGGCACCTTTAAAACCAACCAAGTTTTATTCAAAGTGTAAGCTATCGTGTGCAAAGCACATGTGTATTGTGCACTCAAACTTTGTTCTGCTGCTTCAGACCAACATGGCTACTTACCTGAATATATATTGAGTGTTCATGTATACTTCTTGGTGGTAGCATTTTATATAGCTAAACCGGACTTTCAAAGCAGGTTTATTCAGAAAGCAGGTTTATTTAGAAGAAAGTTCCATTATGTTCAATAGGGTTTATTCTCAGGTAAGCACGTACAGGACCATAAGCCTAAAATGATCTAACATTATTGATATATCAAATAACTCAATTACTCCAATAACCTTGAACTCTAATTCAAACAAATCACATATGAAAAAAGCACTTGTATTCATACAATACTAGATCCTACAACTATTCTATATATTAGGTAACGTCTAAGATATAGAAGCTACTGAATGGTCATCTGACAGTAACTAACACTGAATAGATTTTTGATCTGGATAGCTGAAATCAATATAATTCTCCATTATGTAATTCCAAGTGTTCTCCATCTGCGGGATTGGATACTAGATTCCCTTTTGTTGAATTGATCCTGTGACTCCCTTTCACAAAGTCTTCCTTTGACACAGAGATATTTGCCAATGTGAAAACATTTGGCCAAAAAGAGTTATATAATCCAACCCCTTGTCTCCTTGGGGGTCACACTTTTCAGCTTATTGCCCAATTTGCCACTTTAATCATCATCTCTCTTGAACAGCACTCTCTCCTAATGCCGTCATCCACCACCCAAGGATACAGGTCCTCCTGACTTTAAGCACTGTGCTATTCCTTCAAAGCAACTCCAATTTGCTTCTTATTGCCTTAGATATCTGCCTTTTTTTCTTCAAGCCACCTCCTCCTTCACTCATCCTTTCCCAGGTTCCTTTTGCCCAGTCTACAGCCTACACCTTTGCTTCCACGATCTTCCTAGTTCCTTCTCTTCTCCTCACTGTTTTTTCTGGTCCTTTTCACAATCTTCAACTTGCCCCACATAGCTACTTAAATAAAGTATACTTGTAAAGTTTAGCTGGGATTTAATTCTCACAAAGACTCCAGGGAGATTCCACCAAAGCACATATGATGGTTTCTCAGTCTATAGTCAGATTATGGGCATAATCGCAGGGCGATGGTTGAACAAGAGCACCTCGGGGGTCACTTCTCATGAAGAATGTTCAAGACAGGACAAGAAGAATGTGCATGTACATGAAAGCTCATACCTTGAATAAACCTTTGTTCAACTTAAAAGATGCCACTGGACTCTAAATTTGCACAGCTTAAAGAGGTTGATAGATGCTGCAACTCCCCCCTACCTGTAATTGCCAAAGTATATTAAAGTATTCCTTAGCATAACAATTGGTGTTTGAAACTCTAGGTATTCGATACATTTTTTTCCAGAGCTGGGGGATTCTGCAGTAGAGGTGAAAGGTACATCTCTTACCAAAGGCCATAGAAAGAGATAAAACTACTGGTTAGTATTTGGCCATTAACAAAGTCTACGATGTGGATTATGACAATCACACCATCAAATCTAGTAGGAAAAAGTATTGATTTGCTGTCAGAATGCATCACTTTGAGAAGTTTAAAAAAAATTACCCGCTGGAGGCAGAAACACACAGGACAAAATAAGAAACTGTTGAAAGAATAGCTCTGAGCAACTACATATCTATTGAGGAAAGAGTAAAATAAAATTACTGTCTTTGCTATATACTTATGTATTCTGACCAGATATGAGAAACTAATTTTTAAAACATGAACAAAATCAGCTAACCATAGTTCTGAAATACAAAGCTAAGTCCAAGGCTAAAAGAACATACTCAAAACTTTGCCAAATGAATAGAAACAAGTGCTTTACATTGCTATCCTGTGTAGAGTTACTCCAGTCTAAGGCTACTAGAATCAATGAGCTTGGACTAGCATAACTTTGCACAGGATTGATCTGTTAACATATTATCTGAGAGTGCCTCATTCAACTGTCTGTGAAAATTAGATTTTTATTATATCATAAGGGTAACAGAGGCCATAATGAATAAACAGTTACTTTAACATTTTGAACACACAATTTCAATATATGACAAATGCTCAGACAAACTGACCATTTATTATTGATCTTTCTCTTTATACTGGTCATTAGTGCCACAAGAAACTGCATTAAATCTTCTTTGAGTACTTTTGTGTGGTTTCCTGTGTTCAGGTGCAAAGTACTCTGTTGTATACACTTCACCGAAGCATAATCCATGGTGTTCAGGTAGGTTCAGTGCCTTGACAACATGGCAAACAGCCATATAAAGATCGGCCCAATCTAAACTTATTGGATGTCCGGGCCTGCACCTAACATGTGGACAAAATACAAGTCAGCAGTACTCCTCACAACATGGGTAAGAACCACTACTGCAAGAACTGTAATCACATGCTTAGCAGGTCTCTGTGTAGCCTTTCTGTTTGCCACATCATGTCACAGGAAAGCCTTTGTCCTGTTTTGCACTTAAAAGTGGTTTCCTCCATTGTTAAAGCAGACCTAGATAAAAATGCTACAAGGCATGTTTTAGAATTAAAGAGATTAGTGCTTTTCAATAGCTATATTAATTATATTAATTCAACAAGGCGGCATGCGCTCCTCCATCACCACTACCATCTGTCTTGTATTTCAATTCCTAAAGTGCTGTTTATGACTCCGATTGCAAAAACAGTAAAGACCATTTTTTTAAAAGTGGCCTTTTACCATATTATATTTACAATAAATTACAGACCAGATTGATGTGTGAGCAACTTGCTCTAACTTACCATTTCAAGTTTATGGTTGAGTCTACAGGGCATTACAATAGATACAGTTTGAGACTAAAGCTAAATTAGCCGAAGTGTTCTTTAATCTTTTCCTTTTAACCAGAGTTAAATTCTTCCTGATCTAATCATTGGTATAATGTTATCCATCAAAACTTAATAAAGGAAGAGTCATAGGAATTAGGGTACTGAAAATTTAGTTTTGAGAAAAAGAAAACAGGAAAATTTAAATTGTATGTTATATTAGTTGCAACAACTTAACAATGATATCTCCATACAGATGATATATAGCTAACTGTCTCCATATATATTGTCCCATCAATCACACAGAAAGATGCTCCTCTATTTTGAGTGCACATGGTTCACATCCAGGCTAGCTCTCGATTTGTATCTCTGGATGTCAGACTCATAGGCAGTCACAGTAATAATCCTATAAGGTTTTATTTAATCCATTCTTACAGCCTGGTTAGCCATTACATTTTCTGCGGAAAAGAAGAACAATGTTACAATACCAGCCAGTCTCAGCCTTGTATGAAAACACACCTTCCTTTCCCTTGGTGGTCAAAAAGCGTAACATCCATTCTGGCCGGAATCATATAAGATTTACACAATCCTGCCATTCGTCCTGCCTTTCCAGCCAGGGACAGATCAGAAGGTCAAGGAGATTGTATGTTCACATAAATCTATGAAACACTGAAAGTGCCACATATAAAATAGTCTTCCTTAATTGGAAGTAAGAGGTTACCTTGTTGTTTCCCAATGAAAAGTGCAGCATGGAATAATAATTCTGATTTTGCTGAAGTAACAGTGGTTCACAGCACAAGTACACATACACACAAACACGCAGTTTAGACACTGAACATTGTTTAAAATCTACCTAGAAGCTGCAGGGTAATGTGCTACCTGTAGTAACCCCTAACTCTGCTTTCAAACAAGTCACATACCAAACAAAAAAGTTTTTGAAGCTTCATATCAAATCCTGTACTTTAGCCAGAACCAGAGCATGGAGGAGCAAAAACTGATACACTTTTTTCTTTTATGATTTATAATCTCTCCTTCTAATAATTATCTTTTGGTTTCATAAGATTCCATGCGCTCCCATTGGCTATAAAATGCCCTCCTTCAGCCATTGGCCCATCAGCCGCCACTTGCGTGCCATTGGCCGGGTGCTGGGTCTGCTCCTCTTCCCCACCCACTCCCCCTTCAGACAGATTTGCATGTCAGATTTACTGGCAGACAGTTCTCTTGACTCCTGTGAGGTCCTGTCCCCTCAGTGGCTGTTGGTAGGCAACCAAGCTTGGTTCTGTGAGTAAAAAAACAAAGGACTTTCAGCATAACCCCCTCCCCAATGGCCACTTTCCTGTCAGAATAAATGGAAAAAGGCTCTTTCTCCTGCTTAGCTTCAGCATGGCTGACTGGCTGGCTAACGAGGTGGGCCAGCGACCATCAGACCATTTTCTTCAACTCCCCGCTGTGCGGCTGACTTTCCCCTAGGGTTGCCAATCTCCAGGTGTGACCTGGAGATCTCCCACTGTTACAATTGACCTCCAGATGACAGAGATCAGTTCCCCGGGAGAAAATGGTTGCTTTGGAGGGTAGACTCTATGGCATTATACCCTGCTGAGTCCTTCCACACACACCCCAAATGCTGCCCTCCACAGGATCCACACCCCAAATCTCCAGGTATTTCCCTAATCAGAGTTGGCACCTGTACTTTCTCCTCTGTCAGTAAAAGGCCCTTTCCACACCTATGTTGGCCTTTGGGAGAAAACTCATTGGGTGCAGTCCTGATCAGGTTGCCAACTCCAGGTGGGCAATTCCTGGAGATTTGAGGGATAGCGCCTGGAAAGGGTGAGGTTTGAAGAGGGGTGGCACCTCAGACAGGTACGATGCCATAGACTCCACCCTCCAATCCAGCCATTCCCTGATGGGGAACCATTGTTGCCAATCTCCAGGTGGGGGCTGGAAAGCAAAATTATAACTGCTCTCTAGGACGGAGGGGGGAGGAAATGGAAAACTAAAGGTAGGTTGATCATTGGCTGGGAGAGAGATAGGGTTATCAACTCCAGGTTGGGAAATTCCTGGAGATTTGAGGGGTCGAACCTGGAGAGGGTGAGTGTTGAGGAGGGGTGGGACCTCAGACAGGTACAATGCCATAGACTCCACCCTCCAAACCAGCCACTCCCTCCTGGGGAACCACTGTTAGCAATCTTGGGGGTGGGCTGGAGATCACTCAAAATTCAGGTAGCAAAGATCAGTTCCTCTGGAGAAAATGGTGGACTCTGTCATTATACCCTGCTGAGATTGCCACAGCAAATTGTCACTGAGTGCCCAAAGCCGGGGCACTCTCCCAGAGCCTCTTTCTAGAGCCCGTTGTATTTATTTCCACAACGGGCCTTATTCCTAGTATTGTATAAAGCCGGGGTGGGCAAACTACGGCTCGGGAGCCACATGCGGCTCTTTCACACATATTGTGTGGCTCCCAGCAGGACAGCCTGGGAAGTGAAGGGGAGGCATGCATTTGATCCCTTCCTCCCTCCCTCCCCCATCCCTCCTATCTATTTGCTTTCTTTGTTTCTCTCTCTCTCTCTTTCTTTCCACCTCTTTCATTCTTTCTTTCCACCTCCCCTCTTTCTCTCTCTCTTAGACAAATAAATATCATTGGACAAATAAATATCATTATCAATATCTGTTTTTACCCCTTTTGTTTTTATTTTTGGCGGCCTCATTTAATGGTAATAAAAAGCAAATCTGCAAATTTTCTAAATAAAAATGTGTGCATAATATTTGTTCATGTCTTGCGGCTCTCAACCATCTGAAATTTATTCTATGTGGCTCTTACGTTGAGCAAGTTTGCCCACCCCTGGTATAAAGTGTTTGGGATTGTGTAAGAGCAGGGGGACAGCAAACAGATCAAAGAAGAGTTACACCCTTAACTTAGATCATTAGCCTCACAAAATCTTTTAATAGTCACCAGAATCATAACAAACCACCCAGGCATGAAATATACATACAGAGCCGGTGACAGGTATTTTTGCACAATAGGCGAGGCTACCTTCTGACGCCCCCACCCCACCCCGTGAGCCCACTAATTTTCAAACATAAATGCATTTTAGGAATAATGAAAAACACAAAATTTGAAATTGCTCATTTGGAATAGTAGATGTGGTTGGAATGTAATGTAATGAATATTGGACTGTGTTTCTCTGATCTGGTGACAGAGGAGACGTAACACTGCACAACCATTCACCCCACCTCAAAGAAAAGGATGCTGTTAGTTACCTCCATGCTTGAGAGGAGACAAATGGAGCATAACAACAGGGTCTCCGTTACTTGCTCTTAGCATTCCACAATTAAGAAGGGTATATGTACACATCAGTCTCCTATTTTGACATATTTATTTGCTTCACTGTGATCCCCCCATAATTAAATCCAAACAAATGGTGACTATATAAACTTAGCTTGTTATTCCTGTTTGATCTTTGCATTTGTTAAAACATCTTCATTATGCTGTATGCAAATTTGTTGTTCACCCTCTGCCTACTTCCATTTCAATGTATCTGAGGAAGCATGCATGCACACAAAAGCTCATACCTTGAATAAAACTTTGTTGGTCTTAAAGGTGCCACTAGATTCAAACTTTGTCCTACTTTTTTAGACCAACATGGCTGCCCATCTGGATACAGTAAGCTTTTTAAATACAAAGCTTTTCAAACACATACCACATGCCAGCAATTTTTTTTAGTGAATTTCTATTCCACATACCAGGGGAGGGGAAGGGGGGGATGAAGGGACAACATTGACAACACCAGGTTGGGAAATAAGTCTTCTAGCCAGCCCCTCTGCAATTATACAGGAATAAGTTCTACCATTTTAGTGAGACTTACTCCCCAAAATGAATTTCAGCCTTATGTTTCAATGATTAAAGTAGTTAAAAGTACTGCAGCATAACCTACCGTACCATTCTAATCGCTCTTGAGAACTCCCCCGGTGTGATCTTTGTGCTGGAGCAAACTATCCTGTCCCTTTAATAGAGGCTTCCTGTGTGGAAATGAGCCCTTGAAGTTTCTCAGGGCAGGAAAGTAAGTAGCAGTGCCTAGGAGGGAACATCTCATTGATCCTCAATTAAAGGGGCAGGACGGGTTTCTTCCCTCTCTATCTCCAGGCACCAAGGCAGGCCCCACCAGCTACTCTCTGCTAAATTGGATTCTGCTCTCTCTGCCCCTGGACTTGACTAGCAGGGGGAAGGGGATGAGGAGAGCGGAGGGGGAGGCTCGGCTGGCTGGCAGATGCTGCAGCGCCCCGTCTGCTCTTCCCCATGCTTTCAGCCGCCAGCTGCAAATGGATCTGAACTTGCAGGTTCCTTTGTGTGAAGCACACTCAAAGCAGCGGCGCATGCCCAAGGTCCCTCCTCTCTACCCTGCAGCCGGCAACGCAGGGCAGCCATTCCAAATCCCTGCTTTCCTTTTGACTTGGCAGCTTTCTCTTCATCCCTCTTTCTTTCTACTCAAGGTGGAAAGACAGAAATCCGAAATAAATCCCCAAAGTAAAGAAAAAGAGAGAGAGAGAAGAGGGGCTGGGAGCAGGGGGGTGGGCAGCCAACTCTCCACAGAGAGCCCGAGCACGAGATCCAGGCCCCATGCATAGCAGACTAGAGTGTGGTGGGCAGAAACAGAACTCGACCTTGCTGGAGTTTCCTTGCGAGCAGAGGCAGCAGCTGCTGCGTGCTTCCTGGCCACTGGGCTCTCTTTCTCCCTTCCGTTGCAGCATACGGTCAGACAGAGCCGCTGGGAGAGTCAGCCAGAGAGCAGGGACAGTGTGCGAATATATGGGCAGGCCAATGGAGGTGGCACCGTAAGGCAGCCGCCTAACCTCGCCTCTATGGACCAACCGGCCCTGTATACATACAAAGGAATAACCAGATTAGCCTGGTATTGGAATAGAATTGCCAGCCCCCAGGTCCCAACAGGGGCTCCCCCGCTTTAGGGGCTTTGATTCACCACCAGCAAGCTGGCTGGTAGCAGAAACTCCACTCCCAAACAGGGATGTCATTGTGTGACATTCCCGATGCAATGTCACTTCCGGGGGACATCATCATGCCAGGGACGTCACATGGTGACTCTAGTTTGGGGGCAAACTCTATGGTTTTGGAGGCAAAAAACCCCATAGAGTTTTGCCCCAAAACCAGAGTGTCATGTGCAACATTGCCAATGTGATGATGTCACTTCCAGGTGACATCACACTCCTCAAATCCCCCCACTATGACAGTAAGGGGACCTGGCAACCCTGTACTGGAGACCATCCTTGTAAGAAGTCTAGCAGCCATATTCTTCAGAACTGTTTAAGCTTCAGATTATAGAACAGTACGAACTGAGAAGCTGCAAGGACTGCAGGGATAACTTTACTTGCCCTATATCCACTTTCTATCCTCCTGAAAGCATCCAACCCCTCTTCCCTTTCCCTGCTTCCTTCTGTCCTTCCCACTCACCAAACAATCTTTCTTTTACTCCCCCCCCCCACATTGCCAGAATTATTTATTACATTTACTTTATTTATACCACACCTCTCTCCCCAATGGGGACCCATTCTCCTCTCCTTCATTATATCCTCACAATAGATTAGAATAAGAGAGAATGACTGGTCCAAGGTCATCCAGCAAGTTTCCATGACAAATTAAGTAAATAAATACATACATTTATGCTGGGACATCACAATTACAACCAGACTCTAGAAGATGTCACATGTTTACTCAGACATAAGTCAGGCTGTGTCCATAGGCTACCCATCTGCCTAGGGGCAAATTCCCACCTCAAGCTATAGGCCTTGCTGTGGTTCTTCGCTCTGGCAAGAACAAAAAGCAAATATGGGGAACAGCATCATAATATCCAATTTATACCCAGTTTATACCCAGAAATGATGCCACAATGGCCTAGGAATTTGCTTATATCTATGGTAAAACCCTTAGAAATGGACTAATTTCTAGACCAACATGATGTCACTTCCAGGTACAAATGAGAAGTGACACTGTGACATCACACAACATTGTTCCCTGCACTCCCCCTCCCCCAGTATTCCCACTGTTTGCCAGCACTTGCTTGGCAACCCCATGTCCAAAGGGCCTCACTACCAGGTAAGTAAGGGGCAAGGGATCCCTGCTCTCACATATCTGTCATGCATTTTGGATCAGGAAGAAGCAAGAGACCAATCAGCTACAAAGACCAATAAGATATGAGAGAAATAAAGGTTCCCTTGCTCGAAAGCCAGTTGAATCCGACTCTAGGGTTGCGGTGCTCATCTCCGTTTCAAAGCCGAAGAGCCAGCGCTGTCCAAAGACATTCCATGGTCATGTGGCCGGCATGACTAAACACCAAGGCGCATGGAACGCTGTTACCTTCCCACTGAAGTGGTACCTATTTATCTACTTGCAATTTCTTGCTTTCAAACTGCTAGGTTGGCAGGAGCTGGAACTAGAGACGGGAGCTCACCCCGTCATGAGGCACTCACAGGTCTTGAACTGCTGAACTACTGACCTTTCCACAGCCTGCAGTTCAGCGTCTTAACCACTTGAGCCACCGCAGCTCCTTATGAGAGAAATACACACACATAAACACAGCATGAACATTTGCAGGAGAGAAGGATGTCAAGCAGTGACCACTATTTAAAGTCAAAGTCTGTGGCCACCTGCTAGAATAGTAAACATACTAGACATAATATCCTGAAACATGTACTAGGAATGAAAGACGAAGGGTGGAGAAAGAAACAGGGAATGAAGAAAACAAAAATAATGATGATTATGGTTATTAGTTGATAGCAAAAAAAAATGTAGTGTGACAGAAAAACCACACACAGCCACTCACACACCACCCATTTTCCCTTTCGGACAGACTCGTTCTTTTGAGCTAGCTACTCAGGGCCAGACTAGATGTGATGGCATTCTCATGTCCACTATGCGGATGCCACTGCCATATTAAAGTGATTTTAAAATGTTATGAGGGGGCCCACAGCGCAGCAGGCTAAAATGCTCGTTCCCTCACACTCGCATCTTTTCAAGCTCCAAAACAGCCATGGGAGGGGGGATATTTTGGCACTTGAAAAGGCACGCAGAGGGAAAACAAGAGTACCTCAGTCTGATCAGGATATAGCCCTTAAGGAATTTTAAAACAATTTAAAAGTGCAGACATGAGGGCCATTGCATCTAGTTTGGCCCTCAGAACCTAGACACTAGAGGGTTGCTCCATTCTGCCTGAAACTGTGCAACCCAAACCACAAGCCACAAATACAACCCTGTAACATAATTCACTTTTTAAAAAATGCACATATGCTGACCTTTGTATCACAGGTAAGAAATAAAAGATGTCAACAACTTGAACAGCTAAAGAGACTGGGTTAGCACTACAGAACTGCATAAGAGACATGGCCCTGTGCCCTCTTCTCCACTAGGAGTTCTGTTTTCATTAGGCCTCCTGTTTACCAGTTCTTGAAAATGGCTAATCACTGAAGACTCAAAAACATGTCACAACTGATTTCATTTGAGTCCAATCAGTGCTCTTGTTGTTTTTTTAAATACGTCTTTATTCTGAAATGGTAACCTGACTTCTTTAATATTTGTATCCAGGTCAGGGAGAGAAAACACATAATTTTTTTAAAATCTTGTGTATGCAACATATGTGTGCTTCAAACCTATCAGGCTAGCATTAGACCCATTCATCTATGAAAACTGCAGTTAGGTGATTCTACCTTCATGTCAGAACTATATTTGAGCAAGAAGTCAGAAGTTTATTGTCCCTTTTTCTGCTTCCAGGATTTCAGTATGCACGAGAACCAAATGGTGCTGCTTTCATAGCAGACAGACAATCTATAGGAATACACAGACAGCAGGCTTGTTTGAAAAAATTAGGACAATTCTAATAATCAAAATAGAATAAGCAACCTATTTCAGTGTTCATCAACTAACATATTTATATTTTATGACCTGTTCCAATAATGCATACATTAAATTCCATTTTTATTTTGATTCTATACTGCACCAATATAAATTGAATGTTGAAGTTTTCCTACTGACTGTGCTAGTATGTGTTTTACTACACTTTATACATAATAGTATGCAACTGCAAAAAAACCAACCAGCTAGAACTGTACTTTTAGCATTTCAACATGGGGCAGCTGTTTTGTGCATTGTTAAGCAACTTTATCCTCGTTGCAATCTGACAACAGCAAAAGCAAAATTAATAAAAGAATAAAGAGAACATACATCAATAAAATGACATATGGAACTGACAACACACTTGGCTCTCATGCCACCTAGTGGACACCATTTGCACAGAACATTTGTGCTCCTGTAGTACCTTACAACATTGGTTACAGAAAGTAATCCAGCCCTGACCCTGAAAATACTTTGATCTCACCACACTGCTCTGCAAATAATAACAACCAAACTAATAGTGCCAAGATCTAATCAATACAGAAACCTTTTTGCATTGTTACAAAGTTCCATCGTAATAGCTCCTATTCCTATGAGTCTCTAACAATCTCCACTTTCATTTTCAAACATAAAACAATCTTAAGAAAAAAATTAGAAAGGTCTCTTCCAATGCCAACTTGGAAAACTTGCAATTCATTTCAAAAAACATGATCACAAATTGTGAGGGCAGGGCAGAGAAATAAATTCCAATAGTGACAACTGTTTTAACATATACAAGCAGCCTCTAAGAGCGAGTTTCTGCTTTGCACGTCCTTTAGTTTTGGCCCCGTAAGGTTCTGGTATGTAGGTGAACTGCTCAGGGAACTGGTTAAAAGGCCAAGTACCAAAACAAAACGAAAAAAAAGCCAAAACAATTAAAGATCTAAATTAAAAAAACACGTTTTTATAGTACAACAAAGTTGACGTGTCCTGTTTTTCACAATATTACAATAACCAACTCTAGGTAGCAAGTGAAGGTTTTTACCCACCAGATCTACTGATGGCCAATTATACTTGATAAACTGCTACATTAATTCTAAAATCTCTTAGAGGATACTTCAGTTGTTCCACTTTTTCAACTGTTTTATATTAACATCTCACAAGAATGTGCTGCTTGCTGAAAACCTTTTAAACTGTCTTATTTTGGTATGTCACAAAGATGTCTACTGTTCAGTTTCATATTCCAGTTGTTTCCAGAAGCAGAGGCCGTCAAATACAATGGAGTGGTTCAAGCATCTTGAAGGAGACAAGGAAGACAGGTGCTTAACTGTAACCCGCAAGATGGGAACCGTAGAGGAATATTGGGAGAAATCCTTCCTCCCATCCCATCCTCTGGTGCAATAGTGCAAAACAGTTGAGTTTGGGGAGTTCAAGAGTTGCTTCCTGCTCACCTAGTGCTGAATTTACGAAGACTAGCATTGTAGCAATTGCTTTTTAACACTGGCTGCTGACCTAGCCTCAAACCCAAGTAGTACAGTGCACGCAAGATGGTACACCCACACCCACGGCATAATCCAAAGTTTGAGATGTAAAAATTGGAGTTGGAGGAGGCATGTTTCAACCATGAGCAAGGAAATTTCCCTTCCACATTTTCCCAGTTTTCTCTAACTGATATTCAATTATTCTAAACAGTCAGTGGCTCTTGGAGATATTCAGACCTCAGACTCTTGAGATGGGGCTTCTTTTTTTAATGGGTCTTTTAAAAATTTACAGAGTAATAATTTTCTGCATACCTAGGGAGACGGCTGAGTACACAGATACCCCTGTCTTTTCTGTAAAGGCCTGGCTGTTTTGTGGTCTACTTATAGTTACAAGGCCATCAAGTTTGCTATTAGAAAGAGTGATGATGTTGCTGCCCCCAAAAGAAGACACTGGCATAACATGGCATAAGAACTCCATCCTAAGGTATCCCAAGGAACATTAAGTGAGCTTTCAAAAAATACAGTAGAATAAATGCTGGCTTGCTGTAAGTTAAAAGAGAAGATGTAAATCCTCTCTGACCAAAGGCTTGCCCAGTGACTCTAGATCACCCTACATAAGAACATAAGAGAAGCCAATGTTGGATCAGGCCAATGGCCCATCTAGTCCAACACTCTGTCACACAGCGGCCAAAATATACCAGGTGCCATCAGGAGGTCCAGCAGTGGGGCCCTTAGACAGACCTGTAACTCAGGCACACAAAGTTGAAGGGTGCAGGAAAAAAATATGTAAAATATGTATCTAGTATCCCAAGCCATGCCTTTAGGAAAAGGGTGCATTTCTATAAATTCAAATTTAACCAACCAAGCAGGGGTGGCTGATCCATTGGGGAAAAGGGGGCAGTGCCCCACCAAGCTCCTTTTACAGTAAAAGTAAAGTAAAACAAAAGCCTTACTGAATTTAAGTCTGAAAAAAACAGGATTTAAGCAGCAGATTGCTAGAAGCATCAAGACAAACAATAAGCATTTCTTTATATTTAGAGCAGGAAACCAGCCAGCGAAACAGTTGGGCCTTTGGAAGGCCAAAGAAATAAAAGGATTGCTAAAGGAAAATGGCAAAATGGCAGAGAAGTGAAATGAAATCTTGCATCTGGGTTCGCTTTGCAACTCCTGAGAAAGCTAAGCAGTCATGTGATAAGAGGATTGGTCCTCTTATGGACTATAAAAATTGGTTAAATGGCAGGAGGCAAACTGCAGGGATGGACAGTTCTCACAAAGGAAGCAAGTAAGCTGTGGGGTCTCACAAGGACTGGTACTGGGGTTGGCACTATTTAATTTGTTCATCTGGAAACAGTATCTGGAAATGGGAGTGAGCAGTATAGAGGTCAAGTATGCAGATGACAAAATTACTCGCGCTGGTAAAAACCAAGGGCAACTGTGAAGAGCTCCAGGAAGATCTCTAGAAATTGTGTGAGTGGGCAACAATATGGCAAATGAAGTTCAATGTAGGCAACTGAAAGGTTACATTAGAACAAAAAACCCAACTTCAAGAATACGCTGATGGGGTCTGACTTTGCTGAGACTGAGAGGGAAAAATATCTTGGGGTCATAGTAGATAGCTAGGCTTGCCAAACCCCCACTGGGGGCAGGTAAATTCCCGCCCAGGAGGCCCATTACCCGCCAGCGGTGGATCAGGCCCCGGTGGGGAACTCCCCCCCAACGGAGGGCATCCCCAGCATGATGATGTCACCCGGAGGTGACATCATCACACTAGCCACGTTGTGGGGGGACACTCTGTGAATTGAGGGAAAACTCTATGGTTTTCCCTCAAGTCACGGCACCCTGTCCCCAACGTGGACAACGTGATGACATCACTTCTGGTGACGTCATTGTGGTGCACACACACTTCACGTGTGCACAAAGACACTCCCGATGGAGCCAGGACTCCCCCCGCTTTCACAGTAAGTCGACTTGGCAACCCTAGGCTCAATGAAAATATCAACCCACTGTGTCACAGCACAATGCTGGGAATTATCAGGAAAGGGAATGAAAACAAAATGGTCAATATTATAATGACTCTGTATAGATCTATGGTGCGGCCTCATTTCGAATAATGTATGAACTTCTGGTCACTCTACCTCAAAAAGACTATAGAAAAAGTACAGAAGAGGGCAACCAAGATGATTATGTTAGGAGCACCTTTCCTCTGAGGAAAGACTGAAGAGTCTGGGACTTTTCAGTTTAGAAAAGATGATTAAAGGGGAACCTGACATAGGTGTATACATTTATGCCTGGGGTAGAAACACTGGGCAGAGAGAACAGGCAGAGAGAACTTTTTCTCCCTTTCCCAAAGTACTAGAACTTGAGGGCATCCAACAAAGTTGATGGGCAGTAAGAGTCAGGAGGAACAAAAGAAAATACTTCTTTACACAACAAATGATTAAAATGTGGAATTCACTGCTAGAGGATGGTCACAAATATAAAGCTTTTTTTAAAAAAAGAGAGAGATTAGACAGATTTATGAAGGACAGGTCTATCCGTGGCTACTAGCCATTGTGACTAAAGTGAACCCCCACATTCAGAAGCAGTAAACATCTGAATACCAGTGACGGGAGGCGACATCAGGGGAAGGTCTAAGCTTCTACACCCTGTTTGTTAGCTCTCCAGAGTATCTGGTTGGCTGCTGGACTAGATGGACCACTGGTTTGATCCAGCAGGACTCTTCTTTTGTTCTTACTTCCTGACCAGGGCTTGCAGGCTGTTAGCTCCCTCATTAATCAAAATTAGTCTTATGGTCTGCTTGTTTTCTGGACCTCAGCCAAGTTCTTCCCTGCATTCAAGCTAGAGTTCCCCCCCCATTCTTCTTAAAGGCACAGGCTGTTTTCTGGGCCAAAGCTCAATATAAAACTATAGAAAGAGAGTGAGACATATTAAAATAAGGAAAGACTGACAGGCTTGTTCAATGGCCTCATATGGAATTTACTGACCAATCAGAGAATTGCAAGGGTATCAGAACCTGCTGCCCAGTTTCGAGTTGTAGCAGTGGAAAATAAGCCAAGGCTAGGTCAGTGGTTTGCTGTGCAGTGCAGGCAGGGGTCTTTGCTGTGCCACACTGTCTACTCTGGAAGGGTCTGGCCCTTTGTGGTGCTGTCTGGTAAGGAATATGAGAGAAATTTATTTTATTTATCATATTTATACCCTGCCCTCCCCACGATGCAGGCTCAGGAAATGGGTGTTTGTTGTTGATGATGATCCATGGAGTTGATTGTTTCCTGGGTTATTTGACCTGATGAGGAGAGAAAGAGAATGTGGTGTGATTTTTTTATGGTGAAGCTGATAATAGAAAACACAGAGTTGATGCAGGCTTCTGGGGTGGGGGGTTATAACTTTTTTAAAGCAAGGACACTAGGAATATGGTGAGGGAAGGGTTTAGTTTCATTGTTCTGCAATCAAGGATGTGTGTAATTACTTTCCTTCCAAATGGGAAAGGGCTCCAATCCTAGACACTTACTAGTGAGTAACCCCCACTGAGCTCAAGTGGACTTCTTTCAACAACATGCTTAGGACTGCACTGCTAATCTCTGTGCCTTTTCCCCATTAGACTGCCTGACAGACTTTCTCTACCCCGCCTTCCTATTTGCATTTTAACATGCAACCTGTTAAAGAATTCTGAAGACCTTAAAAGCTCACGTACTGTGTTGGGTTATTTCAGTTGGTATTGCATGGCTTTGGTTTTTGAATTTTTTAAAAAATATATAGTATTTTAAATTTATCTCATGCACACTCTGAAATCTGAATTCTGTTCCATTCACTCCCATTGTTTCTTGGGCCAGACACCTAATTTTTTCTGCTGATCTTTCCTCTCCTAAGCACAATGTGCATTTATGGTACAGTAGTAATATTAGTTTAGCATCCACCTATGAGATGGTATAAAAGAAATTAAATACAAAATTGAGATAAAAGCCAAACTGGATGTTATTACAAGTGGCTGGAGGACTAGTAGTAGATAGAGGTGGTTGAAAGAGGTGGTGGAGATCATACCACCCCCACCCAAGATAATCAAATATGACAACATGAAAGCTTACTGAACCAAAGGAAGAGACTCTTTGATTAACATATTATCTATTAAGAAACAGAATACTGTGCTTGAGTGAGCCAGTTTGGGGTAGTGGTTAAGTGTGCGGACTCTTATCTGGGAGAACCGGGTTTGATTCCCCACTCCTCCACTTGCACCTGCTGATGTGACCTTGGGTCAGTCACAAGCTCTGGCACAGCTGTTCTCTCAAGGACAGTTTCTGTCAGAAGTTCTCTCAGCCCTGCCTACCTCACAGGGTGTCTGTTGTGGGGAGGGGAAGGGAAAGGAGTTTGTCAGCCGCTCTGAGACGCCTTTGGGCAGTGAAGGGCGGGGTATAAATCCAATCTCTTCTTCTCTTCTTCTCTTAGTGTGCAAAGAACAAGGATGTAGACAAAGCCACAGTTAAATTGCTCTGGTTCTGCGCACCATTTCCTGCCCTCTTCTCTATCAGCCCCATTGGGCAATGGTCACTACTGCAAACAAGCATTACTAATGTCAAACTTTTTGTGTTTAAATTGTTAGCAGTCAGACCCATCCTCTCACAGAAGGGTAGTTAGCATCAGACAGAAGGGAGAATGCCTTTCATACAAATATCACCTACTGAAAAATGCTAAAGCTCCAGGCTATGACAGTATTCCACCAGAGCTTCTGAAAGAAAATAAGGACTGGTGGGCCTCCTTCCTGGCTCCTCTCTTTACCTATATTGATGAGTAAGACTGTATGACTAAATCCTGGGGACTGGCCATAATAGTTCCCTTTTATAAAGAGGGTAATAGAGAGGATCCACCAAACTACAGACCAATTAGTTTGTTGAATATTACAAGCAAACTGTATCCAAGGCATCTTTTAGATAAATTCTTAGATTGAGAAATATTCAACCAAGGGAGTAACTTCATTGCATGCCACTTTTGTTGATTTTAAAACCACATTTGATTCTGTATCTAGAGCGTGGCTATGGGATAAATTGTTAAATTCAACTATAGACAGAAGACTTTTATATCTTTTATGGGCTCTGCATGATCAAACCTTTTTAAGAGTCTGATGTAGTAGACAAGGACACCTTACTGAGCCTATTCAAACCATCAGAGGTGTTAGACAAGGTTGCCTGTTAGCACCAATACTATTTATTTTCTATATAAATAATTTACCTAGCTGGCTTAATACCCCTGAACTTCATCCCCCTAAACTTTCCAATAGGCTTGTACCAGTGCTACTGTACGCTGATGACACAGTGCTACTTTCTAAAACTCCTGTAGGTCTTAGAAGAGCTCTTAAGAAGCTCTCCTCATATTGTGAAAATTAATTTCTCACTATCAAGTATCAGAAAATCAAAACAGTAGCTTTTGGGAATAGATCAAAGACCTGAACCTGGTTGATTAATGGTCATCTGTTGAGCAAGTTAACAGTTCTAAGTATCTTGGGGTAGTTTTATAGGATTCAGGCTCCAAGTTCAGTGAAAGGAAATATGTTGCTAACTAAGGAGAAAGATCAGCAAACACTATAGCAAAATTCTACCAATCCCAAGGGGGGTTATGTTCCTGCAGCTTTTAAGTTATTTAGGGCTAAGACGTTGGCACAATTACTGTGTGGACATGTGTAGGGTCACCCAGCTCCTGTTTTGCTCCCCAAAAAAGAGTGCAATCTAAGTTTCTAAATGCAGTTCTACAAGTCCCTAGGTGTGTGCCCAATGCCAGGTTAAGACTGGAAACAGGCAGCATAAGATTTAAAGCATGGGTATGTATACTGTCTATATATGTGTGTTTAAAAGGACATTATAGCCCCCAAGGGGCTCTGAAGGGTGTTTACCTTGGCAAAGTGTTTGGCCCTCCCTTCAGCAGTACTGGAAGACGGATATAAGAAAACTCTCTATATGTAAAGGCTTTGCTCATGTCCACCGAGAGAAGCTGAAACCATAGAGCACATGGTTTTCAGCTTCCCCTATTATAAGGAACCACGAGGCGAGATTATTACCCCGTTCTTAGACAAAATCCTTGGTCTCACTGAAAAAGCTAGACTTGATTGTCTTCTATCTAACAAGAATCCCAAGATTACCTACCAGATAGTTAGATTTTGTTTGCTGATATTGACGTCTCGGAAAATATATTGTAATTAGATTTTAAATTTTATTTATTTATTTATCAAATTTATACCCCGCCCTCCCAGCTGAGGTATACTATAAACTTCTGGTATACTATAAACTTCGAATTTTTTATTGTAAAATTGTGTATATGACTAGTCAAATGATTGTGACATGCTGACATCGCCAGAAGTGACGTGGACCAGAAGGTACATTTGGCCATTTGGTCTCCTGGAAGTGGGCTGGGAGCCCCCCGCCAGCCAGGTGAGTCGACCTGACAACCTTAATGTCACACAAAATGGATGCCAGCAAGAGACAGCAAGAAACAAAATATTTCTGTTTTTGAAAAGTGAAGTCAGGTAGTTGACTAACAACCTCTCACGACCCTTAAGGAGATGCATAATTAAGGAACGATGAGTCTCCCGAGAAACTCTGAACTAATCTCATCAAGGCTTCCTCCTGACCCTTTTACCCTAATTTGCAACCATTTAACACCATTCACAAACCCAGTAGCCTCTCCCATCCAGCAACTGCGGGGTCACCAAGCAACCATTAGCATCCCAGGTACAGTCATCCAGAAACATTTACACTTTCCTTCCACCACAGAAAATCTCGTCAACTCATTGTTTATCTCCAAACAAATACATCACGGTACTGTTTTGGGACGATAGCATCAGCACAGCACAGGGAACAATTTTCCTATATCATGCACACCCAAACCTGTGTGTTTTCTCAGTGTCAAACCTCACACCCCCACTTGCATGTGGGTCTCCTCCCTTTGCTCCTTGAAATGCCAGCCATTTCACAGCTGCCTTCCATGGACCTAACTCTTTCACATTCATAGTTATTGCCTTCCCCAAAATCACTATCTCCAACTTCCTCCTTAATTTCCTCTTCGCTAGTTCATGTGATTGCAAGTGTATTCTGTTTGTGTGTTTTTGCCCTTTTATCTTTTGTTTTTAATAAAAAGCCTTACCAGTTGAACATCTATTTTATTATTTACATATTTCCCTTTTTACCAAAATAACCACTATGAAAGTATGCAGGGCGCAATTTTATATTCTTGTCTGAGACACAAAATTAACTAGTTACAGCTCTGCCCTCAAATCAAGAAAAACAGAATGGCCAGTGCTTATAAGCTATCAAAGACCATTCCATTATATTTGGAGAAATTCTGGAGCTATACAGCAAGGCAATTTTCTGGAAGCGCAACCTACTTCTGTGTCCAATGACAAGCAGCTCCCAAATCAGTCCCTACGATGTAATTCCCTCCCTCCACAGTACTAAAACACCAATATTTTTAGAATTTAAAAGGACAACTTTCTAATTAGCAAATGGGGTACAATTAATCCCAAGCAGTGTCTATCACCTCAATGATGTACCTGAGCTATGTTAGCGTTACTCACTCTTTGGATCAGGTAATGTACAATCTAGCTCTTTTCCTTTATCTTTTGTTCTCCTTCTCATCCCCCTCAGATCCTCAAAATTCTTCTCCATAAAGCCCCCCCTTCCCTCCCACCGAGCAGTTGGCTGCATTGACACCATCCATCTGATCAAACTAATTCTTCCTTCCCTTTCTCTCCCTCTTCTGCTCCTTTTTCTATATATCCAGCCCTCCTCTGGCTGCCCACATCCCAGAATCCTTCTACCAATTCCCTGATCTGCAGTTCTTAGTCCCTTCATTGTTGCGTCCACAGATTTCCCAGCCCGGGCACCCAACTCCTCTGCTCTCTCCCCCTTCCTCTATTATCTCTCTACTTAGGAACACTTATCATGCAACCACACATGGATGGCATTGAATGTTTTATCTATGGGATGGGCTGTAATTGGATTAAACTACTGCACACAATGTGAATTATTTTATGTTGCACTGCATTTAAATTGCCTCTTTTTCTTGCCTCCTTCTGTTTCCCTTTGTAGCCAATAAAAGTGACCTTGTGACTTAGAACTGCCTCTTTCCCCCCCAAATAAATTCTAAAAACAGGGTTGGGGGAGCATTTGCGAAGCTGCCTACATGTGTTCCTTGTTTCCTGGAAGACAATGCTCTTAGAGAACATTACCTATTCAAAACAAGCATTTTCAGTTGGTAGGTTCTGATTTGCATGATGTTGAGCTTTCTGCATTTTACCATTTTAATGTTTAACTGTTGCTATTTTAATCCTTTGTATGCCACCATAAACTACAGAAAGATGGTAGATATGTATTTAACAACAAACAAGAATGCCCTGGGAGCCAAATGTAAGCTCTTGCAGCACTTCCAACAAATATGAATTCCACTGGAGTAACCATGCTAGTCTGTTGTAAAACAACAGAGCTTTGGGGTACTTTAAAGGACTAATAAATTTATTGTGGCATAAACCTTCACAAGATGCATTTTGCAGCTGATGCAGTGCATCTTTGCTCACAACAACGTATTCAACAAATATGTTAGTTTTACGATGTTTAAATGACTGTTGATTTGATTGTCAAACCAGGCTGAGGCTTTGAAGAGCCTCAAAGGAATTCCACAGTCATGTATAAGCCACTGACCTCACCTTTTTACATTCTGTGTATCTATGACACACAGATTAAATAATCAAAAGGATGGTCTCAGCATGACAACTTCAGCAAGTCCCAAAGGAGTGAAATGGACCACATGCTTCATAGACAGGATTTGGAAAAAGTGCCAAGAAATTCAGAAGATTGCAGTAAATATTTTAATGATCTCATGTTGAAGACATAAATGCTGTCAAGCTCTCAATGGTTTTCAATAGTATTTAAATACTTTTAAAAAACAAAACAGCAGTTAGTGATCTGAACAAACACAGTATCTGAAAAGCATGTTTTACATGCCATTGTGCTCAGAATTAACACATCTCCCATTTAATTTTTTTTGAGGGGGGGCCTTGTTATATTTGCACTAATATACTGAAGCTATTAGTTTGTGCTCTGACCTGGATGGCTCAGGCTAGCCAGATCTAGTCAGATCCTGGCTGCTAAGCAGGATCAGCCCTGGTTAATACTTGGACGGGAGACCAAGGAAGTTCAGGGTTGCAACACAGAGGCAGACAATGGCAAACCATCTCTGAATGTCTCCTGCCTTGAAAAGCCTAAGGGGTTGCCATAATTCAGCTGTGATTCGACAGCACTTTCCACCACCACCATTATTTTGTAACTTGTCAGGCAGGTAATGGATTCTTTAAATGTGATATACAAAATAAGACAATGTTGACATAATGCTAGAATACATGCAATTACTAGCAGTTACCATCTAATTAACATCATTACATTGGAAAACATTCTCATAATAGACAAGACATATGACAGTTTAGCAGCTATTTTATAACATATTCAACAGTGCTATTATTAAATTTCTTCTAAACCAGTAGTGAAAACTCCATGAAACAGTAGCATTAAATTTATCCAGCATTACTTTGTATAGAATGAAGTAGCTAAGAGTACTTCTTTAAAAACAGAATGTCACAATTTTAGCTCTCTGTCAATAGCAAGGATATATACATAATAAGGTCATAATAACAGCAAGCATCTGGGAAGAAGTCTAGCAACAGTGAACTAAGTGAAAAAAGCAGCACAAAGTATCACAATGCTTCAAAAAGGTAATGCAGAAAAGTACAAATGCAAAACCCTTAAAGTTTTCAGCTACTACTAATACTGGAAATGAATTCTCTCTAAAGGCAGATACTTTAAGGAAGAGGAGTTGGATTTATACCACGCCCTTCACTTGGAGTCTCAGAGCAGCTTACAATCTCCTTCCCTTCCCCTCCCCACAACAGATATGCTGTGAGGTAGGTGGGGCTGAGAGTGTTCTGAGAGAACTGCTCTTGAGAGAATAGCTCTGAGAGCATTGTGACTGGACCAAGGTCACCCATCTGGCTGCACATGGAGGAGTGAGGAATCAAACTCAGTTCTCCATATTAGAGTCCATCACTCTTAGCCACTACACTACAAAGAAGGAAACTAGATAATTATAAATAAATAGTAGAATAAAGACTTCTTGATTACTTGAAGACCCTTCATTTTTCTCGTGCTGTTCACAAACAAGAGTTTTTCTATCAGTCTATTTACACACAAAATGAATTAAAGAGAAGAAAAGCTCTTTTGTGGGCTTCCAGAATAAAAAAAGAACTCCAAGAGTTTTTCCTGATAGCTGTATGTTGATTTCTGACATGCTGAATGGGATTCTGCCTCCTTAACCTGCAGTAGCACCTGTTCTGCTGCTGCCACTTGCCTTATTGCAAGCATGTTTTGTTTTATCACACAACAGTTCTTCTGGGCTATTAAAAATATCAGTCAAATTCACAGCTGCAGATACATCACACCTGCTTCTTCTTATACACTATTTCTTATCAAGGTGACCACTGGCCTCATTTGTACAACAGGCTTAGTTTCAAACAAGTAGAACATTAAAAGCTCACATCTTTCTAACCTCTAGCTGGCAACAGAAACATATCATTAGTAGATAAGGATTTCTACCCACAGCTTTTTGAAGTAGGTAGGTTTGGCCTTTGTCATATTGGTACAACATTTCAGAATGGTAGTATCCTGTATGCTGTGAATGCCGGTGATTCAAATCTAGTGCCCATATATCCAAAAAGAGAGGGGTAGGCAAGATGTACATTACATGTGACTCAAGCTGGCAAATTGTTTATATAACAAACTACTAGAGCACATATGTCAAGTTGCAGGACTCCTGAAGAGCCCATTAGCCTCACAGTTGCCATTCTGCATCAATCTCAGCTAAACAGTGCATGATTATAAAGTATTTTTGTAATTAACAAGTAAATAAAAATGTGCCTCTTGAAAAAAGGAGAGCCTGCATCTCTAATTATCTGCAGTATTTTAACTGTGAAGTATAAAGCATGCAGCTGCCTATTCCTGTATCTTAACATTCCAATAATACTTCAAGGACCACCTACTCCTATATGATCACTCCAGTCATCTTCAAAGGTCCTGCTTTGAATGCCCCAACCATCTGAGGTTAGATAGGTGGCAATCCAAGAAAATACCTGCTTGCTCATGATGCCAAAACTTTGGAAGTCCCTCCCCAGGGAGATTCTTCTGTCTCTCTCTATTGTTGTCTTCCGCCAGCAAGTAAAGACCTTTTTTTTTTTTGGGCATTCCCTCACTAACTCTTATTAGGTCTCCTCCCTCTTGTGAGTTTTGTGTGTTTATATTTCTTATGCATTTATGTTTTATTTTAAATATTTATATATTTGGATTTTAAATGCTTTATAACGCCTGACATGTTTTAATGTTTGCCACCTTGAGAACCCTAAATCAGGTGGAAAGGTGGCATAGGAACATTTAAAATAAATAAACAAAACATAAGTAGAATATTGTTATAAATATTAATTCTTCACAACTGTGTCAAATCAATTCAAGCTATTTGATCTAGTAACTAGACTTTAAGGATTTACAGGGATACACCTCCAGGCCTGCTCAACATAGTAACAAAGTCATTATTCCCCCCCCCCAAAAAAAAAACCATTTCACATGACAGCCAAGTTTTGAGTTTAATTTAAGCAAGCACAGTACCATGAAAGTTAAAACTAAATAAGGTATACTTACTAACCCACTATCACTAGGTAGTAGGGAAGAGGAGTAGCAAGATGAAAACAATGTACCAGTCAAGCAAGGGGAAAACATGATAGTGTTGCCAACATTCAGGTAGCACCTGTTTTGCCTGTTAACTCAATGAGCTCCTAATCCATGCATTGTAAAACTACATTCTTTTAGCAGACCAGTTACATGTGAAAAGCAATTCACAAAAAATAATAGGTGACCTACAAAGCCTCACAACCTGACACTAGAGTATTTTTTAAGTATTTTTAAAAACAGACTACTTTAATGGGAGGAACACTTATGGTAATGCATACTTCCAGCTGAAATTTTATAGGAAACAAGCAAGGCAATTCAAAGTTACAGCTCCCCCAGCAAACATAATTCAGATACACTGAACATGTTTAGTACCATTGTATACGGTAACCGACAACAATTATGTGAAAGGCCCTGAATTATTGTGGCTTTTGGAAACCATTTTGGATTATTTGACTTTTATGCATATAAACTCCTAGCTATAATGTTATATTAACATTAGTTTCTTGAATAAACGTATATTTGAAAATGTAACTCACCAAACTGGCTGTCAGAGAAGGAGCGGATTGCCCAAGAGCTTGACTGCGCATTCGGACAAGATTGGAAGTTTCTCCGGTCTGCCATGACGGTTGTGTAACAGCATTTGGCAGCAAGTACCTACCTGTCAAGAAGTTTTTAAAAAGTGTCAATGCACAGGTTTCTGTAACCTTTAAGAGGCTGCAATATCAGTTTATGAAACACGCTGCATACTGAACTTAGATAAAAATTCCTCTTTGAACTATTAAACAGAAAATAGAGCCACATACTCCCTTATGAACCTACCCAACCACTACAATTGTCTTTGGAGGCTTCAGGTGCCCCCACCTTCTGAGATTAGGCAGATTACAACCCAGAAGAGGGCCTTCTTGGTACCGGCACCAAACTCTGAAACTTTCCCCTTTTGCTGCTATCTTATTCCAGTGAAGACTTTTTGTTTTGTTTTGTTTGGCATTCCCTCAGTGATCCCTCCTTCTATCCAGTGATTTGTTATGTTTTAGCTTGTTTTAATTATGCATTTTTGTTTGTTTTAATGCTTTTATTATATGTGTTTTAATTCATTAGCCACTTTGTTCGCTTTATGAGGACGGAAATGTGGAGTATACATTTAGTAAAATAAGTAAATAGTTCGGACTGATTTAGCCCAATTACTTGGGAGCAATAATTTCCAATGGGCAATCAGCTTATTAAACCCATCACTCAAACTGCTGAGAAAGCAAAATGGCTACACATAGTAAGGTCGCCAGCTTTGTGCCTGGTTATAAAAGAATAACCTATCCCATGCATACAATCTCAAAACTGACTACAGCTAGAAGATACTAAGGTAGCTTTCTTTTATTTAGGACTCAATTCCAGCTTCATCATTTAATTCCAGTTATTTTCACAGTGCCAGAATAAAACAGAACACTGGATTTTTAGCATTCATGATACTTCTGCTATTAGTGTGTTCTTGTTCTCCATTCCTTCTCATAAGCTCTTGCTGCTTGTTTTTTAAAATTGGAAATTCTTGTGTAAAGACTCACTTTAGTCTTGGTATACGTCAGACACTGTAGCTTGGATAACTAGCAAGTGAAACTACCCTGTTTCCCCTCTCTCACTGCTGTTCCCCAAAGGTTGACAGACCCAAAGAAATTGGGGGAGAAAGAAGTCTATACCAGGAGAGGGAAATTAGAAAAAAATTATCTTCCCCTCTACCACAAATAAAACAGCCATTTTGTCAGACAAGCTACTAACAGAACAGCACGACAGGATCCAAGCCAATATATAAATAAATAAGAAGGAAACAGACAGAAAAGACTGCCTTTTTATATTTTTGTTACGTCACCCTTGGTAGGATATAAGGACAGAGTGTTGGAAGGAGTCTAGAAAAACTGGATAAATTCTAGGAAGAACACTTTGTGACCATGTTTATAAAACTGTCTAACAAGGCTGAATGGTTCTGCTGAATTGACTTCTCTCTCACTCCTCAACTGAGAGAGCCTTTGAGCTGTGAGTACTATCCAAAAGCAAGATGTTGCAGACCCTCTATTAATGTCAGAGAGACTAACCATCTGAATGCTGAAAGGAGAAGATTTACCTGTTTACTCCTAGAAAAAAATTACTTTTTGGTATTTCTGTTTTAATAATATATCATGTAGACATGACCCAGCCCAAACCAATCACTTTTAAAGCCTTGCATTTTGAAGAGAGGAGAATTAAAGTGGTTAAGACACTGAACTGCAAGCCGGAAGGTCAGTAGTTCAGCAGCTCGAGACCTGAGTGCAGCATGAAGGAGTGAACTCCCGTCTCTGGTTCGAGCTCCTGCCAACCTAGCAGTTCAAAAGCAAGAAACTGCAAGTAGATAAATAGGTGCCACTTCGGTGCGCCTTGACATTTAGTCATGTCAGTCACATGACCACAGAAATGTCTTTGGACAGTGCTGGCTCTTCAGCTTGGAAACGGAGATGAGCACAACCCTAGAGTCGGATTCAACTGGCTTTCGAGCAAGGGAAACCTTTACCTTTACCTATGTTCTTCAGGGAGTCCTATCCAGTCTCTTAGGACTGCCCTTATGGCAACATTTCAGTCACTTTTTTTTCTGTGGTAGATCCTGTTCTCAGGAATGGCTTAAGAGAGCAGAGTGCAGAGGGCATCTTCATTCTCTGCATTTAAGAAGGCATATAAGGCAGTTTAATTTCAAAGCGTATTTGGCAGACAGTAAAATGTTTTGGCAGATTTGGGGTGCGTCCAGAGTTTCACCAGTATCTATTAAGTACAGCTCCCTAGCGCAGCAAAACAGGATGATCATGGAAGAGGCACATTTCCCAGATGTTGCTGTCCGGTCATTCCCTTTAAATCCACCAGGCATGATCAGACCCATCTGATCGGGACCTTGGCTGTGTTTTCAATCTGTGCATTGTTTTTGTCTTGTTAATGGAGTTTTATTTCTGTGTGTGTGTGCATGTGTGTGTGTTTGTCTTTGCAACTTGTAAGTAGTCCTGAGTCTAAGGAGATAAGGAAGGATAGAAATATGTTAAATAAAATAGTTCATCTCCCCCCATTGAAATAAATGTGGAACTAAGAGTGCTTACCTTTGTATAAATTGTGCCTTATATATTTAAGTATACTAATGCATTAAACAAATTTTATCCAAAAAATATTATATAACCTGAATCAAGCCCCTCCTCCCCCTGGCTCTTGGAAAATAAATGTAATTTGGGGAGTAAGAGGATAAATTGCTTTACCGTCTGACCAGGAACAGCCCCAGGGAACTATATTTTATTATTGCATATCTTTCACTGTTCCAGTCCCAGATGGAAGAAACAATGTGAAAGGTATAATTTTAATATTTCTTCTCACTTTAATGTATGGAGAACTAATGCAATCATCCCTATTAGCCTTAATAGAAGAAGAAAAGAATAGGCTGGTTTTAAACCATTATTATGAAACACTTAATTCTTTTTACCTTATTTCCTTGTGGTTACATCAAGAAACTTTATTTAAATCCAATTTGGGAGGAATACCAGCAGGCACAAAAAAGTATGTTACTGTTTAATTCATGCATCATTTGCTGCTTACAACTTAAGGAAATTAGCATCTGTCAAGTGTATTACTCAGCTGCATATGGTTAAAATTAACGGACAATGCTTGTTTCTTTGCCAGATTTAAAATAGAGATGAACACTCCCCTCCCCAATCTGTCCATTAAAGCTGATATAATTCAATCAAAGCTAGAATTACAGCTGTCTTAATTATGCTGTCTTTGGCTGTTGCATGAGAAACATTTGTACAAAACCCCATTAACAAAATTCAGCACTTTCTGCCCCTTCCCCTTCTCATGCAGTAATAAAACCCATCTAGCACACATTATTGAGGTACTAAAATATTCACAGCAGTTTGGAATAATTGCCCAGTTAACATTTACAATTAGTGTTATTTTAATTCTTTGCTCTTCAAGAATGACTACTAGTTTTTTCATATGATCTGTAATAAAGGTAGAAATTAGATTCAGCCCAACCTTTAAGTCGCAATACATGTCAATAAAAGTCAATCAATGGAAAAACTTCAGAAATGGCTTATTACAAGCTGAACAGCTGAAATGCTGAATTCTGGACAGAGAGTCTTTGTCTTAAAACAGAGTATCACAGTTTGATGCATCCACAGAAAATCACCAAACAATATGTAAAATATCTCGCCACTTTTGTGAATTTTTCTTCACATTACTATGACACACTATAATCTACTCAGAATGTTGAACTGCTTTATAACAGCACATCAATGTACCTAAAGCATTTTTTAGTTTCACAGTAAGTGGACCTTTATTCTTTTGTCCTCCTTTCTGGAACTGTACACAATAAAGTACTTCTCAGGTTTCTCAAAGTTTACTAAAAGAAAATAAAGACAGACTGCTTAGCAAATGGCACTCAGTCCCAAAGGCAAAAGAACATTAGAGGAGTCTGCTTGATCAGACCAAGGATTTATCTAGTATAGCATCCTGTTTCCAACACCAGCCAACCAGATGCCTCTGGGAAGCCTCCAAGCTAAACATGAATGCAATAGCCTTCCCGTTTGCTTCCAGCGCCATATATACTGAACAAAGACAGCAGTTTATATTCTACCATCCATTTCCTACAATGGAAGATCACTTCCATCAATTCCCCTTTTCCATCACAACCCCAGAGGAACCCTAGACTATTCATGAGGGTTTGATGATCCCCCAGGAACCATTAGGGCCTCATTCAGCTGTAGGAAATTCCCTTTCCATAAGCCTCACTTATGGGTCTTATAGTATACAAGCCTTTCTATAGGTTTTCATAGCTAATGAGATAGGATTTATACAAATTCAGAAAGTATAAATCCTATCTTTGTCATTGGCCAGTACTCATCGCTTTTGACAGCTTCAATATATGTAGTTTCTTATTAATAGCTCCCCTTAGTAGTCATTTTGCTTCTACACTAAAAAGCCTCAAATGCACTCCCTTCATGATGATGACTTCCTTTTTCAACACCTTTTGCTGCTGCATGACAAAGAAATCAAAACTGATATGGCATAATTTATTTCTTCAATAGATTTCTCTTCCACCCTTCTTCCAAGAAGTCTGGGGTGGCAGTGTGTCCTTATCCATTTCCCCCTGACTCAGCCCTATGAATTATGATAGTTTGAGAGACAGTTTGGCCTAAGATCACCCAATGAGCTTCGTGGCAAAATGGGGATTTGAACTTGTGTCTTGATCCTAGCCTGACATTTACACTAAGCTGGCCCTTTAAACTGTCCAAGACTAAAAGGAATAAAAACAGGGGGAAGACCTCCAATACCATCTGCTCCAGAATCCCTGTCAGTTTGGTTTCAGATGCAGCTATGGGAAGAAGTCAATGGCTGGTGACAATCTCTGCTTTAAATGTAGACAAGGGCAGTGCCTCTTTAGTCATACTGGATTTATCAGCAGGTTTCAATAGTGTGGACCTTGCCATCTTGTTGGTGTATATGAAGGTAGAAGCAGGGATGAAGTGTTTTTGATTAGTTTAAATAATTCTTCATGTACTTGACTCGCAGGGCTGCCATTGGAGACCAGTTGTCATTGGTGTAGGACGGGGTGGCCAAACTGCGGCTTAGGAGCCACATGTGGCTGTTTCACACATATTGTGTGGCTCCCGGCAGGACAGCTGGGGAAGCAAAGGGGAAGCATGCCTCCCTGATCAGTCTTCCCTTCCCCAGCCAATGTTCCCCTCCCTGGGTAGGCTTGAGGTTGGGGGGGGAACACAGAAAGAAAGCAACTTTAACTGTGTTCTCAAAGCCCCCACACACACCAGCGTGGAGAAGGCATTTGTTTCTTTAAATTCCTTTTCAAGCCAGCTGGCGTGGGAGTGGAGCTTGGAGGACGTATTTAAAGTTAAAGTTGCTTTCTTTCCACCTCTCCCTCCCTCCCCAATCTATTTACTTTCTTTCACCTTTTTCCCACTTTCTCCCTTTCTTCTTTTGTCTCTCTCTCCCTGCCTTCCTTCCTTCCCCCTCTCTCCCCATATATTTGCTTTCTTTGTTTCTCTTTCTCTCTTTCCATCTCTTTCTTTCTCTCTTAGACAAAAAAATATCATTAGCAAAGAAATATCATTGGACAAATAAATCATTATCAATATCTGTTTTTTACCTTTTTGTTTTATTTTTGGAAGTCTCAAATTTGCATATTTTTCAATAAAAATATGTGTGTAATATTTGTTCACGTCTTGCAGCTCTCAAGCATCTGACATTTATTTTATGTGGCTCTTATATTAAGCCAGTTTGGCCACCCCTGGTGTAGAGCTTGTCCTGCACTGTTCCATAGGACTCAATCTTATCTTCCATGCTATTTAATCTCTATGTAATACCTTTGGGAGAATTCATTCATAGTTTTGGAGTAAGTTGTTAATATGCTGATAAAACTCAGCTCTTCATTTCTTTACTTAAATCCTGCAGTGTCATTGTAGAGGTTCTTAACTACTGCCTGACTGCTGTAGTTAAACAGTTAAGGGTGAACAAACTGAAACTGAATCCTGACCAGACAGAGGAAATGCTGGTTGGGAAAGCTGAGGCCTTGAAGGACACTGCACTGCTTACATTTTCCAGAGCCCTGCTGACATCGGCAGGCTCAGTTAAGAGCTTAGGCTCCAGCATTATTAATGGAGAAGCAAAGTAATTCAGGTGCAAAAAATGCTTTATTCCATCTTTATTTACCTACCTTGATATGGCCAATCTGACCATCTGGATCCATGCCAAACCTGGATTATTGTGATGCACTCTATATGGATCTGCCCTTTAAGTCAGCTTAGAAACTCCAGTTGGTACAGAATGCTGCAGTTCAGTTACTATCCAGACCAAGACAGAGGATTCATCTTATACTGATTTTGTATTCACTACATTGGTTATCAAGTTAAATCCAAGGTACTAATTGTCACCTACAAAGCCCTTAATGGCTTTGGCCCCATACACCTGCAAGACCACTTATTTCACTATGCTCCACCATGACAGTTTCACTTATCTGAGCAAAGCCTTGACAGGGTGCTACCCTGCAAGCGGGTAAGATCAGCAACAGCCCATCTAAGTGCATTCTCTGTAGTGGAAAGGCCTGCCTACAGTGGTCAAGAAGTCTCCCACATTTTTTAAATTATTTATTTATTTCATTTCTATACTGCCCATAGCCAAAGCTCTCTGGGCAGTTTACAAGAAAAATAGGCTTGCCAGGTTATATTTTCCCCCGCGGGGGAATTTGGGGTGTGTGCCGGGAGGGGCCACCCCAACACGATGATGTCACACAGAGTGTCATCATCAATGCAGGGACGCTAAGCCATGTGCGCATGCCCCCTGTTTTCCTCCAACCATTTAAAGGGAACTTTCCCTTTAAATAATTGGAGGAAAGCAGGGACTGCCCATGCCTGCCCTACAAGCCTTTGCTGCCCGCAGGGCGGGCATGAGCGGCCCCGCTTCAAAAGAGCGGACGCCGCTAGCGCTTGCTCTTCAAGCAGCAATCTTGTGGCTTGCAGGGCAAGTGCAAATGGTGCCCACTCTTTTGAAGTGGGAGCTGCTCATGCCTGCCTGCAAGCCACGAAATCCCTGCCTGCAGGGCAAGCACAAGCGGCTCCCACTCTTTTGAAGCAGAAGCCACTCATGTTTGCCCTGCAAGGTGCTATCTCACCACTTGTAGGGCAGGTACAGGCAGCCCCTGCTTTAAAAGAGTGGGCGCCACTTGTGCCTGCCCTGCAAGCCCTCAGCCGCTGACAACTTTTAGGCATGCAGTCCCCACCTCTTCCAAACAGCATCCCTTTAAACACTGTTGGGAAGAGTGGGGAGATGCAGGCACATGCAGCCACCCCTCTTCCTCCCTCTGCAAGATTTAAAGGGCCAGTTGGAGGGCTCTTTAAATCTTAAAGTAGGGGGTTGCCAGGTGGAGGCTCTTGGGGGTGGGTCTTCCCTCCCACCAGCTATCTGGCTGGCAGCGGGAAGGAGTCCTCCCAAATTGGGAAACCCCCACAGGACCAGAGGATCTGGTAACTCTAAGTATAAAACAGTAAAATACAATAAAGATTAATATAAAATAACATAAAAACATTAAAAACAATAAAAACAGTAACAAACAATTAACAGAGACACCTAGCTAATCATATTGAGCCCCTGAATGATCAAGGAGATCTTTAAAGGACTCTGTGGAGAGGGCTGTCTTAACCTGGTGCCAAAAGGATGGCAAATTTGGCGCCAGGTGGACCACAGCAGAGCGGATGTTCTAAAGATAGGGTGCCACCACTGAAAAGGGACTCTCCCAGTTGCCACCCTCCAAGCCTCTTGAGGAATTGGCACCTGGAGGAAGGCTCCAGAGGCTAAGCACAGTGTCCAGGGAGACTGAGGCTGAGAGAGGCACTCCAACAGGTAGTCTTCTGTCATTCCACACAATGCCCTAAATAGAAATGATCCAGCAGACATTTTTAAAAGCGATCAAATAGCGGGTTAATGAATAATCCAGGGCAGCAAACAAGCAGGGTACCCACAAGGACTCATGGAGGATATCTCATTTTCCCTTCCTCCACTACTTCCTCTTCCCTGAAAATCCCCATAGCCTCTCCCCTTTTCCTGCTTCCTTCTCTCCTTCCCATCCACTACCTAACCAGCCTTTATCTGTTTCCTGTCTTTACCCTTTTCTCCTCTCCCTCAGCAGCCTCTGCCCAATAAAACTGTGGCCTAGTCATGTGGTGCTGGGCCCAGTTGCACGGTCAGGAATTGGCAAGGACTTGCAGGAGACCCTACACTTTCCCTTGTATCCCACCTTTCACAGTATTTTTTATCCTAACCTTTCCCTGCTTCCCTCTCTTCTTCCTACCCACCAACCAACATAACTTTTAACTGCCCACCATCTTCACCTATGTTTATTTATTTACTCCATTTATACCCCACCTTTCTCCCCAATGGGAACCTAAAGCAGTTTATATCATTCCCCTCATCTTCACTGAATTTTCACAAAAACTATGTGAGGCAGGTTAGGCTGAGAATGTATAACTGGTCTAAGGTCCAATCCAATCAAATCCAATTACCTTTATTGGCATGTAACCCTTGCAGACCCATGTACAACAAAAACAACCACAGCATAGAATAATATTTGCAAAATACAGATACAAGGAATTACCAAGTAAGTATACCAATCAATTAAATAAAGGGCGAATAGAAATGGCACCAAAAAGAAATGTAGCGACAGTTTCCATTATCTCAAGGTTTGGATTATCAAGAAGAATAAGGATCTTTAGGCAATCAGGATATTCTTCTAATTGAGCCAAAGTAAAATTTAGAAATTTCAGTCGTAGTGCATGCTAGAGGGGGCACTGAAACAAGACACAGGAGATCATTTCAATATTATCATTTGTGCATGGACAACATCTGTCAGAAAAGGGCACACCCTGAAAATGGCCAGATAATAAGGCTGAAGGTAATATATTGAATCTTGCCAAAGAGAGGGCTCTACGGAGTTTGGGGGTGTGAAGCTGGTACAGGTAAGAGGCAGCTTGGCCGACTTTAGAAGATATTCCAAAATACAGGGGTGAACAGGTTTTATTAGCAGCATCATATAGTGAATGTAGCTCAGAACTAAATAGATTGGCTCTTATAATAGAAAAAGCCTCAGATTCAGAAGCAAGAAGTAAGGAATCTAAAGTGATATCCAGGGATTTCATTTTGGATTCTATATAGGTAATCCAGTTAGAGTAATTAGATTCCAGTAGAAGCTGATAGGTGTAACTAGGTCCGAATGTCAGGTTCAACAGCAAGTAAGTCCAGGCACTCTTCATAAAAGATATGCTTTATTGGAATACAAGTATGTTGCCCATGTTAGCAGAGTCATTGTCAGGAATACCCCACCAAGTATGAAGGCCTACAGATATAGTGTGATGCATAAGCTTGACTAGCGAATGAAAAATTAGCACGCGTGCGGGAATTCTCCTGGCGGGAGGTTACTTAATAAACTAGAGAAGCCCCCCCCCCCCTTTCCACTATCATAAGGCAAGAATATTTCCACCGGCTGGGAAGACATGCCTGTGCCTCTTGTTCAAGGACACTAAGATAGCAGTCGGTGGCAGAGCTTTCTCCCACAGGTTTCAGCGAAGCAATCTATGTGCATGTGTGCAAGCTAATTAAAACAATGAAGACAGTGTCTGGAGCAAGACAAGAGAAATATGGCAGTTCATCTGACACCGAATTGAAAAGAAGGCAAAGCCAATACTTAATTGTAATTAGTCACTTTAGTTATCAACATGTTCTGGCCACATTCCAGGCATAAAGCTGCATAGGGGACACACAATGGCACCACAAAGATTTTCCTTCAGGAAATAGGACTGAGGCTGTTCTATGAGATTTCTAGTTGTATTGATCCAAATAGGCACCTCATATAATAACTGGAACCCTATTTTAGCATTAAAGGCTGGTCAAAGGTCACTCAGTGACCTTCCATGACAGAGTGGGGATTCAAACCTAGGTCTCCCAGATTCACGTCTGAAACTCTAACCAGTAGACCACACTGGCTTTTGTAGGCTGGTTGCTGTTAAAGAGTGGCAAACAGCCAGTCCTGAGTGAGTAATGGAAGTTGTATGGTATCAAGTCAACCAATAGTTGCTCTCAGGCCTGGCCCCTCCACCTGCCTTTTACTGACAGAAACCAACTTGAAGGGTAATAATACAACAGTGAGAGAGATTCAGATTTTTCTACAAACCTGGGTGGTTTTTCAGGTTTGTAGAAAGACCTGTCTTGTCTGTTCATGGCTCCAGTCTCTGGATTTAAGCATCCACAGACCTGACCATGTTGAGAATTAACATATATTGATAGAACAGCTAAATTCAAGTCCAGTAGCACCTTAGAGACAAACAAAAATTTTGGGGTACAAGCTTTTGAAAGTCAAAGCTTCTACATCAGACATATTGATAGGATTTTAGCTCATTACATTATTTTGCTTTTTTCTGCACTATCTTGTACCTTTGTGATCCACTCTCAGCATTGTTTATGGCATGTCATGCTACAGGCAATTTTCTGATTGTACAGTTCCCAAATTTCTGGAATCTTACTCCTATTGCATTGTTACTGAATGCCTTGTGGTGCCTGGTTGACTCAATTAAGCTGTGCAATAAGGAAATAAACCCATATAGTATCAAAAGATTGCACGGTACAGATTAATCTCTTTAGAAATAAAGTCAGTAGTTGATGAAACAACACAGCAATTCTTTTAAACTCACTTCAGTGCCACCATTGCATCCACATGTTATCCAGAACAGCTTTTCAGGGCTGTCCGTGGGTCAGACCCCAGGCCCGAGGATTTTGACAAGGAAAACATGCAGGCCCTCTGAGACTCAACTGAGCCATATCTGGTGCAGTTTAGATGCTATGATTGATTTGGTTAAATCTCAGGATGCTATTTGGAGTGCAGTCAGGTTCTAGTTGCATGGATAAATTCCAGTTGATGAAGCCTGACAAAATGGACAAGCTACTTAGATGTGTGTGACTCACTACATCTAGACTCAATTTGATAGCTGATGATGTCAAGCAAGGATGGTTTGGTCAAGTGGGACCAGGAGGCCATAAATGCGTCTGTTCAGGAGGGCATAGTTCCAGATGCTTTGAAAGATACTATTATGAGACCCCTCCTGAAAAAGCCATTCTATCCCTTGGACTCAACTGATCAAAACAATACCACCCAGTGGTTGAGAGTAGGGGCACCCTGCTTGGGTGATTTCACCCTTAGCTGGCTGACCAATTCCAGAATATTGTGCTGAGGAATGACAGCATGGTCTCACAGCATTTCGTTCCTCACATTATTTAATATCTACCTGAAACTGCTAGGACCATTTGGGAATTTTTAATAAGATATCCCCAACACGGATATGACACCCAGCTCTTTTTCGCCTTAACTGCTGAGCCAGGTAGTCTGTGGAATGTTAAACAGGTGTCTGGTGGTGGTGAACAGTGCTGTCAAGTCACAGCCGACTTAGGGTGACCCCACAGGCTTTTCAAGGCAAGACAGAGGTGGTTTGCCATTGCCTGCCTCAGTGTAGTGGTGATCTCCCATCCAAGTACTAGCCAAGGATGACCCTGCTTAGCTTCCAAGATTTGATGAGACTGGGCTAGCCAGGGCCATCCAGGTCAGGGCAAACAGATGCCTAGACAATATAATGGGATGGATGAGGGCCAAAACTCAGTCCAGACAAAACTGTGAAAACTGCTGGTCAGCAGCAAAGCCACTTGAGGACTGAGGAGAGGGTCAGCCCTGGAGTACCTATTTTCCTTTAGCCGCCAGGACAAAACATTTCTTTTCATACAGACTTTTAACAAGCGCCATCTTTTCTAGCTGAGCTTTTTTTTAAATTTATATATTTTATTAGCAAGTGTTTTTATTGTGCGTTTTCTTGGTTTTCTTTCATTGTCACGAGCCACTTTAAGACAGTCTGGAGAAGAGGCAAACAAATTTTCTAAAATAAATACACTATTAAGAATAAAATTATGTATGTAATCAGAAACACATTTAGTAGTAGCAATATAATACATTACAGACAAAGGCTGTAATCCAGACCACAACTGCATGTACTGAAGTCCCACTGCTGTCAGTCGGATTTAAGTGTACATAGCTTTGGCCTATACTGCAGGCAAAGCATCCTGCCAAGTCCTACATAAGTTTGTTACTTTTACATAGTGACAATACAGTAGAATGGTATCTTAAAATAAATTCTACTATTCTCATATGCTATGCATATGATGTATCTTCCATAAGAAAAGCAAAAGGAGGACTGTAAGAAATCCCAAGATACTGTCTAAAGTATTTCTATAAAGACTTTCAACTAGAATCCTCTTTCATTAGTGGCCTGGGGCTAGCCATCATCTTTCAGCCTAACTTAACTCACAGGATTATTTTGAGTAAAACAGTCACTATGAAATCCTTGGAATAAAGGTGGGTTGCAGTAAGCAAAGTTGAGCTGGAAGACAAGGGGTAGGTGAAAGTGAGAGTTAGCTGATGCTAAATTTCTTGGAACAAAGACAAATAATTTAGTGACAATAAAATCTATAAATAGAAGGGGGAGCTGTTTTAAGTGCATCTTTACTTTCAAGACGAATAGTGTAAAATCACTTGGGGAGCCAACTTTTTATTAAGGGGATATTTTTAGGGTGCTCACTAGTTAAGTAATTGTTTTTATATTGATGATTTTTTATTTGTTATGATTTTATGATATTTGTTTTTACTTGTAAGCTGCCTTGAGCAGGACTCTAGAAAGACAGCCTATACATTCCCTAAATAAAGAAATTAAGCCAATTAAATCAAACCAATCCATGTGTGTATTTATGAAAACAATACCTACATTGTATCCCCCTTTTTTTTGCTAAGAATAAGGCCCAAAATAGCTTACAATGGCAAATTAAGATACATTTACAATAAATGGGATCTATGCCACAGTTGTATTAAGACTGATAAGCGAGAAATAACATAGTAACCTAAACAGACAGGCCATCTTTTGCACATGGTTATATTTAACCATCATAAAATGGCTAGTATTGTTTATTTCATATCCCTGTAAATGTGCAACAAGGCTTTAGCATAAACACATCATTATTCCTTTTCCTTCAACCTTTGAGTTTACACTGTGTCAGTTTATGGCATTTAATTCCACAGCACGATTTAATATCTTCCCAAAACTCTGAAAAAGTTATAACATTTCCTAGTCTGTCTTTCTTTTTTGAAGAAAAAAACAACTTATATGAAACCTTTTAGCCCTAAATTCTCAGTTAAATTAAACAACTGATGAGATTCCATCATCTGAATGGAGACAATGGCAGCACAGCTCAGTTACTTGAAGAGAAGCCAAAGACAGATTTTGGACTTATTGTTTATGCAGTTCTGGCTCCCACACGCATTTCCCAACATAAACCTATTTAAAGCCCTTCAAAGAATATGACTTTTTAAAACAGAAATTTCCATCCTGGATGTAAAGAGTTTTATTGGTGGTTTGCATTCACCATCCTTCCAAACTGTCAAGAGAAAAGTAAAAGAAATGGCACTCTGGTGGTTTATGTCCTTTTTGTCTGATCCTGCTTAAGAGAACTGCTGTTAGAGTTACTGAATCAGCAGCTTGGGAACTTAGTCTGCAGGGTCCCATTATCTCCCCTATCCCCCCCACACACACACAGTCCTTAATATTTACAAGACAGTCTGTAGCTTTGGGATCAGATGTCACCAGTATACAGGTTAATATCCAACTTTATATTTCAGTGACAGAATCTACTGCTGCTTGTCATTATCACCACCATGCCCAAGGAACAAATGGTGCCAACTGAGAGAGAATACAGGATTTTAATTGACAACTGCACCGGATGAAGGTTATTGTGGTATTTTACTAGTGTTTTAATTGTGTTAATTTTTGTTTACTGTATTTTTATCAAATCTGATGTAACCTGCCCTGAGCCTGCCATGCAGGGAGGGTGGGATATAAATTGAATAAAATAAATAAATAAATAGGGTATACATTAGGCAAGCTCGAGTAAATAGTGGTCCTACCATCCTCTCCCTTCTTCTGGGTACTGGTAGCTGCCAGTCTGCTTCTAACAGCTGTTATCTCTTGCTTAGTCATTCCCCACCTACACAGATAAACAATAGTCAACAGTCCTTTTCCCTTCCTCCACCTGAATGAGGAGGGACTGGAATTGCTGCAGCAGTACAGCAAGGATGGATCAGGTCAGACAGCCCTCCAGGGAGCAGTAGCAACAGATCTTCTCAATATGCGTTCCAGAAGATGAGTGATGTCCAGACCACCTGGTGCTACTGTAGAGGCCCTGAGCCAGTGCATGGCTACAGCAGTTAAACGGCTAAATGCAAACAAACTGAATCCGGATAAGACAAAACTGATGCTGCTAGAAAAGGCTGAGGGCTTGGAGGGTTTCACGCTACCCATGTTTGATAAGAACATAAGAGAAGCCAATGTTGGATCAGGCCAATGGCCCATCTAGTCCAACACTCTGTCACACAGTGGCCAAAAATACCAGGTGCCATTAGAAGGTTCATCAGTGGGGCCAGGGCACTAGAAGCTTTCCCACTGTTGCCCCCCTCCCAAGCACCAAGAATACAGAGCATCACTTGCCTCAGAGTTCCTATCTATACCTTGTGGCTAATAGCCACTGACGGATCTATGTTCCATATGTTTATAATGTTCAACTGGCCCTGGCTGATTCAGTTAAGAATCTGTGGGCTATGTTGTCGAAGGCTTTCACAGCTGGAGTTCACTAGTTGTTGCAGATTTTCCGGGCTGTATGGCCATGGTCTTGGCACTGTAGGACCTGATGTTTCGCCAGCAGCTGTGACTGGCATCCTCAGAGGTATAACACAGAAAGATGGAGTACTCTCTGTGTCAAGGTGAGAAGGAAAATGGTAGGCAGGTAATTTATATCTACTCAGGAAGGTGGGGTAGGGCTGAGTCATTATCTTGTAGGCGTTCCCCAGGCTGTGACTTGCTAATGGAGGAGCTTTCTTGAGGAGGTTCTTTTGCATATGGATTGGCTGTTGTAAGATGTAGAGCCTTTTGTGTTTACTGTCCTGATGACTACACGAAGATGACCAGTTACAGGTAAGCAACCTGTTTATCTCCGTTGTGGTCTCTGTGCATCACATTCATGGGAGAATAGCAAGCAGTGGCTTACCTGGAGGAGGCTGCTGGCAGACTGTCATTGTGCAGCAAAAGACAGGAGCACACGACCCATCTCTGTCCTATGCTGGGAACAGACATCGAGGGTGTAGTGTCTGATAAAGGTATTCAGAATGGACCATCTTGCAGCTTTGCATATATCAGAAAACGGGACACCCTTTAGGAAGGTTGTAGAAGTAGCCATTGCTCTTGTGGAATGAGTACAGAGAGGACCCAGAAGAGGGTGCTTAGTTAGGAGATAACAAAAATGGATTACTTTGACAATCCATTCGGGGAGCTGTTGGGCAGTGATCTTAGTCCCAATCCTATTAGTAGCACAGGACAAAAAAAGCTGTGGCTCTGGTCAGGTAGACTGTATGCTGTAAGTAAAGTAAAAGTGCCCGCTTAACATGCAAAGAATGTAAAAGGCGCTCTCCATCATCCTTGGGATTAGGGAAGAAGTCTGGAAGGAACACATCCAAGTGGAGGTGAAATTCAGAGACAACCTTAGGCATAGGCATAGTCAGGTTTATTGTGTTTAGCCATAGGCCATTACAATACGGTACAACGTTAAAATTGAATAAACTAAAAAACATTTAACATTAAGAGTCCGAAAGAGAAGAGAAACTGTGCAAGGACAACCTTAGGCAGGAAGGAGATGTCAGGAGCCAAGCGCACACCATTTGGCAAAAAGCAGAGGTACGGTGGATCGTGCCAGAGGGCAAGGAGTTCACCCACCCATCTGGCAGAGGTGATCACTACTAGAAATGCAGTCTTCCAGGAAAGGTATTTAAGCTCACAGGTAGCCAGCAGTTCAAAGGGCTTTCTGGTGAGCTGACGTAACACCAGTGGAAGGTCTCAAGGCTGAGCTGGAAGTTTGAGTGGCGGATGCAGGTGAAGAAGTCCCCATAGGAACCACTTGGAAAGTGGATGGGAAAAAATCGAGACACCATCGACCCTGTTGTGATGGGTGGAAATGGCTGCTAAATAGACCTGGAGAGAAGAATGTGATAGGCCCGCATCGGCTAACAAAAGCAGAAAATCAAAGATCCCACAGAGGCAGTTTAAAGTTCCGAGGATTCCAAGAAGGAAAGAAATCTAGAATCAGAGAATCAGAGAGTTGGAAGGGGCCATACAGACCATCTAGTCCAACCTCCTACCTAATGCAGGACCAGCCTAAAGCATCTCTGAAAAATATTCATCCAGTCTCTTCTTGAAAGCTGCCAATGAAGGGGAGTTTACCACCACCCTAGGCAGCTGATTCCACCAATGAACCACTCTGACCAGGAAAAAGCTTTTTCTAATATCCAGCCAATACCGTTCTGCATGTAATTTAACCCCATTGCTTCAGGTCCTGTCCTCTGCTGCCAACTGGAACATCTCCTTGCTCTCTTCCAAATGACAGCTTTCAAATATTTAAAGAGAGAAATCATGTTCCCCCTCAATCTCCTCTTCTCCAAACTAAACATTCCCAAGGCCCTTAACCTTTCCTCGTAGGGCTCAGTCTCCAGACCCCTGATCCTCCTCGTCGCTCTCTTCTGCACCCACTCGATTTTGCCCACATCCTTTTTGAAGTGAGGCCTCCAGAACTGCACACAGTACTCAAGGTGCAGCCTGACCAAGGCAGTATACAGAGGGGCTATGACCTCCTGCAATTTCTTTTTTTTAATTATTAATATTTGTAATGTTTTTCACCAATATAAAAAGGAAACATAGGTATATATAATGATATATATATCAAGAACGAATCATAATATCAAAATCACTAAACACATTGTACCCTTATAGTTTTGTTACAATATATAAGAACAACAAATACTTTTTACCAAATTTTAAACTAGATTCAGTGTGAAAAGTGTATGTAATACACTTAACTAATTTGTGTGGTGTGTAAGAGTTGATGCAAGAATTCACAACTAGTCAGTGAGGTGTTTAAACTATAGAGGTATCACTTATACAAAGTGAGCTTTATGATTGTAAAAAAGTGAGATAGATTGGATTGTATGGTTGGCATTCTGATTTCAGGATATATTCCAAGAATGGGAGCCATTTCTCATTAAAACTTGACTGTCTAGGATATATTTCAGATTGTTGCAATCGATCAGTGATCTTCTCCATAATGTAGTGGTCTCAGATTTTATTACTCCAGTTGTTGCAAGTTGGGGGCATTAGGAGATTTCCATTTGATTTTTTTATTTCCATTTGATTAGATTTTTTGCAGCAACCAGAAGGCTGCATATGAGATCTTCTCTGATTTTTAGAATGTTCACATTTAGCCAATTATTCAGAAAAACTAATTCCAGTGAGAAAGGGATGTTATATCCTGTTATTAGATGTATGAACTGAAAAATATCGCTCCAAAAGTTAGAAATGACTGTACATTGCCACCAGCAATGTGAGAATGTCCCTACTTCCCTGCATTTTTTCCAGCAGAGGGGAGAGTGATTAGAAGTTCTCTTGGCTATTGTTTCCAGAGTGAGGTACCATCTAGTTACAATTTTGTATGACATTATTTTTGTATTGATGACCTTAGAGGTTAAAAGAGAAGATTTCCAGACATTTTCCCATTGTGAGCCTGTGAACTCTATATTGCAATCTTGATGCCATTTCTGTTGAAAGGCCAGAGTTTTCCAACTTCCAGATTTATCAATATATTATAAACCTTCGTGATTAAGCCCTTATTAGTTAGATCCACAGGGTTTAAGAGAAGCTCAAGTGGAGAGAGAGGAGTATTCATGATGCGTACTATGTCTAGATGTTTCATAACATGGTTCAGCTATAGGTAAAAACAAGTTCAGCCTGTATGGATTTCCAGCATTGCATTAGAGAGAAGGTCTTTTTTAGATGAGAGGTCAACTAAACGGATCTTCTGAGCCTTTCTCCAGATGCCAGCTATTGCAAGGTCGTTTCCGGGAGGGAACCAGCTTTGGAATAGGAAGGAAGGAAGTCATGATGTTTTCAGTATTAGTTTACTTCTGTACTGATCCCATGTTTTAAGAGTCGGCGAAAATAGGATGTGATTTTTTACCTTGGTTGGAATGTTCTTTGGGGTCATTCCATAATACGTCTTGTATTGACTTGGGATAAAGAAGTGGTTGGAGCGGTTTAACCCAATTAGCCTTGTCTCCCACCTTTATCATCTTGATTACAAAGGTAAGCAGAGATGTATAGTGGTACAATTTTAGGTCCGGAAAATTCAACCCACCTTGGGAATGCCACCATTTTAATATTTGGAAGCTTGTCCTGGCTCCACAGAAAGGAGTTGAAATCCCGTTGCTACTCTTTTAGCAGTTTTTCCAGTATGGACATAGGTAGAGTTCGAAGTAAATATAGCATCTTAGGGAACGCAAAAAATTTGATTAGATGCAATCTGTCTATAAAAGATAACTTCAAGCTGTTCCATTTCCTTAAATCAGCTTTGATTTCTTGAAACTTAGCTACGTGTTTGATCTTTATAATATCTGTCATTTTCCGGGGGTATCTGGATTCCAAGATAAGATAAGGATTTGTCAACTTTTTGGTATTTATCAAGTTCTTGAGTGCGATGTTCCAGCTCTGCAGTTAGGTTCAGGGACTTCATGTTTGATTTAGAGTGACTAATTTTTAGTCCTGAGATATTGCCGAAGATCTGAAGAGATTTATGTAGTTGTTGAAGGGACCTTTCTGGATTGGACAAGTACACCAGCATGTTATCTGCAAACAAGCTCAATTTTGTGAGGACCAATTCATATGCCGCATATCTGTGGGTCTTACCATATTCATGCAGCCAGTGGTTCCAAGGCTAATGTTAACAGGATTGGTGAAAGAGGGCATCCCTGCCTAGTCTCCCTTCCAAGAACAAAGTCTCAAGTGGTGATGCCATTGGTCTTAACCTTAGCAGTGCGGTTGTGGTAAATTGCAGAGATCACCCGAAGGAAAGAAGGTCCAAATCCCATATGTTCAAGTAACGCTATTAAGTATTTAGTTTCTACTGAATCAAAGGCTGTCTCGATATCGAGCCAAAACAGTAATCCTCGTTTGAATATCTTGTCATCAAGCAAGGAAACACAGAGTCTTGACGATGTTATCAGAGATATACCTACCTGGGATAAACCCTGTCTGGTTGAGGTGGATGTAATCTGCGATGAAAGAATTCAGCCGTTTTACCAGGATAGCCGTAAAAATTTTATCATCCTGATTTAGGAGAGAGATGGGTCAAAATGATGTTGGGTTAGTCAATTTTTTTTCTGTTTTGGGTATTAAGACTATTGAAGCAGCTTTCCACGAAGGCATCATTATACCAGAGGTCATAAGTGTGTTGCATGTTTCTGTCAATGGACGTATTATGCTGTTGGCAAACTTTTTAAAGAATTCCAGAAGGTATCCATCTGGCCCTGCAGTTTTATTGTTTTTAAGCATTTGGATGACATCTAGGACTTCTTGAGTGGTAACTGGTCTTTCCATCACACAACAGTGAATGTCTTCTAATTTTTTGATATGGGTAGTTGATGTTAAAAAGTTTTTGATATCCTCATGTTTTGGGTTTGTGGAAGAATAAAGGGAGTGGTAGAAATCTACAAAAAGCTTGTTTATGGTTGCAGAATTGTCATGAGTTTTCCCTGCCATGTCACGTAGCTCTTTTATAAATTTAGATGAGACCTTTTCCTTAACCCTCCATGATAGCATCTTCAGCATTTTAGGTGAGTTGGACCAGTATTTCTGTTTGAGGAAGATAAGATTTCTCTGTAACTGCAAGCTTTCTATAGACTCTACAGTTTTTCTTTTCACCGTAAGCTGTCTATAAATCTTGTCACCCCGTCTCATCTAATGAAGGTGTTCTGTTTTATTTGTGCTTGGAGTTCACGTTTAAGTTTGTCCTTTTCTTTTTTCAGATGTGAAGTCATCGAGATTAATTTACCACAGAGAAAAACTGTGAGAGCGTCCCATACTATAGTTCAAGAAGTCTCTTCCTTACACTTGTCTTGAAAATATTGTTGAATAAAAGCTTCAATCTGATCAGTGTGTTGTTCATTGTAAAGCAGAGATTTATTAAAGGTCCAACATTTAGGGGATGAAGATTGCGACGAGGCATTAATGATGCACTGTATTCCCGCATGATCTGACCACAGCATAGAATTAATGTCAGCATTGATCACTTGATTAGTCAGCATATCCAAAAGATGGATAAAATCAATCCTTGTGTAAATTTTAAATCTTGGTCAAAAATAAGTGTAGTCTCTTACCGACGGATGCAGATGTTTCCATATATCAACTAAGTAGTATTTATCAAAGAGACTAGCAAGCCTAGTGTACCTCTGGATTCCGCTTTTTGTTCTGCTGAGAGGATGTGATCTATCTAATCCAGTATTTACAATATGATTAAAATCTCCTCCCAAGACCACTTCCCCAGACCACACAGACCATCTAGTCCAACCCCCTGCCTAATGCAGGACCAGCCTAAAGTATCTCTGACAAATATTCATCCAGCTTCTTCTTGAAAGCTGTCAGTGAAGGGGAGCTTACCACCTCCCTGGACAGCTGATTCCACCTTTGAACCACTCTGATCATGAAAAAGTTTTTCCTAATATCCAGCTGATACCTTTCTGCATGGAATTTAAACCCATTGCTTCGGGTCCTATCCTCTGCTGCCAACCGGAACAGCTCCTTGCCTTCCTCCAAATGACAGCCTGTCAGGGGTAGCGCCACAGCACTGCGGTCGACTTTCAGGACACTCCCGATCGTCGCTGACCTTGCCTCTTTGGGGGTCCCTTCAGTCCTTGTGACCTAACCGGACTCCACCAGGCCTCTTGGAGGGAGGTCGGGCAGCAAGAGACTCGT